>JALIZF010001801.1:0-600000 GCA_029948255.1 Telmatactis stephensoni
TCGTTTAAATGGGAGAGTGATGCAAGTGATTTGTATTTGGTAAGTTTTTAGTAACAAATGCCTGACCAAACACCAAGTTTTGGCATGTTTTAATAAGAGCCTCGTTTTCATGCTGACCTCAACAAAAGTCAAAGGCCCTTGATTTTTTTAAAAAATACGTGATTTTTTTACTGTTAGATATTTTTTTTTGGCCTTGAAGTATTGCTTATAGTCTGAACTATCCTTAAAATATAGTAGTGGAAAGGAAAATGCATTCGAGTACTTTTCAAAGCGAATGATATCTCATGAAAGCAGTAATAAAGGGCTGATTTTACGCTTGTTGAGGTCACGTGATGGGTCACGTGACATGCCGAAAACAAATAATTACCGTTTTGAAAAGTTCTTAGTAAGTACTCTCATATGCCACCATTTTTGAGAGATTTGGATAAAAACAAACTGTTTTACTTGCATTTAATGTACTCAGCCTCGCTTTCATGCTGAACATCAAGTTGAGGCAATAAATCCTCTATATCTCCTTACCTATACCACAAATCAATTGTACAAAGTATCCCATTTTAAAGAGGAGACATTGCTCTATAAGAATCTAGCATCAGACCTTTTCTGTAAGGTGGGTTGTGCATTTCGCCACTTTCTGAGTTTGAGTGTGCTCAAATTTGATCGTAAGTAGATGCAAGTTTTTATGCAAGTCATGCTAGACTTCCCAAGTTGTTTTTCTTGTTTTTACAAAGTCCGAACTTCTACATATTGCCTCTCTCACAAATAACTCAAACCAAAAACTCCTTTTCCTTCAGGTAGCTGATTTTTATTGAAAGTTTTGGAAAAACTTGAGCAAGTTTCGCAAATTCGCAAGTCAAAACTTGTGTTGACTTCCGCCACCTTGCATTTGTGTTTGATAAGGGCCTAAGAAATATGAGATGTATCATTTTACACCTATTTTCAAAAATAACGCAACCATTGCAGACGACACTTGAATGGCTTTGTCAGTGTTTTGACTACCATCAATCAAATCTCAACTATTCGTTCTCCCTGAAGCAAGCTTAAATTTACATAAAAAGTCGGAAAATACTAAATGTTCTGTCAATAAATTCAAGTTTGTTTTGTTTCCGAATTTAGAAAGCTAAAATTTTACAAATTCTAGTTGTTACAATTTGATTGACAGAAGCTTAAAATCCAGACAAGCCATTGCCACTAGGTCGCATAATTTTGAAATTGGGTGTAAAAACTAGAGCAGAATTTGTATGAGTGTGCATGAAATGGCCATGGTGTGGCCATGTGAGTACCGTGACGTCTATAACAGCATTTGAAATTCCTGCTGTAACCATGCCATGACTGTGCAGTGCCATTTTCACAGTCATACGAAATCTACTCTAGAGTTAGCACTCACCTAATGGACACCTCCATAATGGACACCTATCGAAAATCGACACCCATGGCTGGTCCCATATCATATATGTGTTAACTCCAATTAACTCCCTCTCAGACAGACAGCTCTCAAAGGACACTTGTTGATGGAAATATGCTCAGAGTTATAATATGGGCAAGTGATACATGAAAGGCAGTATAGATAGCATTCTAACCTTTGATGACTAAACCCTGTTCCATTACTTGACATACCTTTGTTGCTGTATTTAGCTCAGCATAAAAGTGGTATCTACTGTACCAATCAATTTGGTATGGTGCAGCTTTAATTTGGTGCAATTACTACTAACTATTGCTTCAAGAGGATCATTGCATTATGCAACACTCAGTAGTGGTTTGACAGAATTCATTATGCTGTCTAAATCACCTCCTGCTCCAATTGCAATGAAACTCTGAGTTGTAATATAGTATGGCAACTGATAGCCTACATTACATCCAAACAAAACTCTTGTTTAGTCCATCTGTGTAACAACAACAGAACTCTTGTCTTAATTGGACCCCCATTGTTCTGTCAAATTTTGAAACTTTATGCCCACATAAACATTTTTAAATTTTGAAAACTAAGACACTTTGATTTTAACTAACTAAAGATAATCACAAGCTAGCTTCTTTTTGAAAGTGGAAAGATGGCTAGAGCACAATTTTGTTGACAAGCTTGCTGAAAGGAACTGCCATAACTGGGGTGACTAACCTTCAGTGAAGCATTTAATTTACAAGACAGTCTAGCTTGTTTTGGCTGCCAATAGCTTATACACTTGTAGATAGACCTAATTGGCTAATGTATTGCTATGTACATTTCCACCCAATTCAAAACCTCTGGGAATAAGAACTTTTGTTCCAAAAATGTCCACGAGATAAAATACAAAAAATTTTATTCCCAGAGGTTTTGAATTGGGTGGAAACGTACATAGCAACATGTTAGCCGATTGGGTCTATTACAAGTATTAATACAATACAAACAATAATCTTATATGAGCTCATTTAATTTTGGACATCTCTATATGTATCCTTACAATCTATATATTTAATTTGCAATTCTTTTTATCTTTTAGCTCTGTCAAGGTTGTACAAAGTTGGAAAAAATTAGACTAAACTACTGCATACAGCTTACCAGCCAGACACTGCTACATATTGCAAATAATTGCCACAATTTAAAGTTTTTATCAGTAGAAAACAATGCTAAAATGCGTGATGATGGTGTGGCACTACTAGTATCTAAATGTAGTCAACTGCTTCATCTCCAACTCAATTCCTGTGGAATTACTGGACGTACTATTGAGAATATTGCTGCATATTCCTATGCTTTAACTGTCTTAGATGTTCGATATTGTCCCACCATTGATGATGATCTGGTCAAGAAACTTGTTTGTAGCTGTTCTAATTTAGTTATTTTAAACTTGAGCCTTTGCTTTAAAGTCACTGATATCTCTGTGGACCACATATGTCAATATTGCACTCAGCTGAAAAGTATATATTTGGTTCATTGTAGAATTACTGATCAAGGTAAGCACCACTTACAACTTTTTTCATCTCAGAGATAAAGATATGCCATACAATGTTGTTAATGTTATAAAATATGCATACATCTCTTCATTCACTAAGACTCTACTAAACAATGACATCATTCAGTGATTCTTTTATCTTACAGCGAAAATTGTTGCATCGCGACCTCCAACGTTGGTAAGATTTTGGTCTTTACTGTCCATCATTCTTGGGGGTGGAGCTTTCACAAACTCGTTCAGTGATTGGTTGATTTGAAAGAAGCTCCACCCCAAAACTGATTGACAGCTCAGAAAATCCCAAAATCAAAACAAAATTTGCAATTTGCTGGTCGCGATGCATCGATTTTGGCTGTAACAAACCAGAGTGAGGTGAAGAATGTACAGTTGTATCTTAAACCCTTGATAACTTGAAGATTGGGATAACTGAAATCAGAATTTATTGATTTCCCCCCTGCAGATTTGCGCCATACATTTATTTTAACTTTTCATATTATAGTATATATGAACAACACTCCTAAGTTTAATATTTTTTTCTAAAAGTGTTTCTGCAATTCAATTGCCATCATCAGTAAGTAAGGAAGAATGAAAACGTATACATACATAACATGTATAAAAATACATAACATACATAACATACATTCATACATAGTGCTGGCAATAAAACACAAACCAACAACAGTCATGTGATTGATGCTATGGTTAATGGAGTTAAAGTTTAGTCAGTTGTGGTTGGTGTTAAATAATCACAAATGTTTTTTTATATGATCACAAATTCAATCACCTAGTAGGCATCTACCAGTTTCACCAATGTAAAGATGGTTACAAAGAGTACACTGAATACAATGCACAACATTAGAGGATCACTGGCACTAATCCATCAACTGCCAACAATGTCAGGGCTACTAATGTTGGAGGTTCTTTGTGTTTGCACAGGCCTTAAGAAGGTCTAACCATTATTAGATGTAATTACAACAACAACAAAACCTCAGTTATTGTAAGACTCTTGATGTTCATTCTGTGAAGCCATTAAATGGAAGAAAACCATGCACACCAAATATTAGTCACAGCTGCCTGCTCATTGCTCACTACTCATCTACATTATTTTGAGTGCTCCATGATTCCTGCATCAGTTATTTGTCTACCAGTGTGCACAACCCAAAAGATCCATCAGGCAATGTTTAATTTGTAGTTCAAGAATGAGTACATATAGATCCATTTCACTTATCCCCTCACTTGGGAACCAAACAAGAGTTGTTCCCTCTGTTGAGGATTGCATGATAACTTTTGTTGTGCAAACGTTTTTCATTGTTTTGACCTCCAGTCAGGGAATACGTGAAATGGGTCTATATGTTCATTGGAAAAGTGCTAAACAAAGTGATGTTGTTCATTCAAACCTAATCAATTATGCCACAGACATTGGGATCCAAAACACTTTTGGGATATTCATTAAAGTCAAATTGTCTTTGCCCACAGTCACTAGGATCAGCTCTAGAGACAATAATATTTAAAGTGCCCCTAACCTCTAAATTGAAATTTTTGATAATCGTTTCTTCATGAATGGAAATGCCTATGGTTAAATATTTCCAATCAATATTTCAGGATAAAATCATCTCCTTGCTGAGGATTAAGCATTTGAAATCTGAAAATGCAAATGAGATGACGTAGAAAAAGGACTACTTAAATATACAAAAACACTACAGATGAATTTTATACTATTTTTTCATTTGCAAAACATTTTCATTGCTAAAGTACAAAGTTTGGTGAATGTTTTTGCCACCTAACTCAAACACACTTGTTCAAAATTGGAGACAAAATCATGCAAATTCCTTTTCTTACGTCATCTCATTTGCATTTTCCGACTTCAAATGCTTAATGCTCTGAAAGGAGATGATTTTATCCAGAGATATTTAACCATTCAACATTTCCATTCATGAAGAAACGATTCTCAGAATTTCAATAACTTAGGGGTTAGAGGCATTTTAAAGAGCTTTGTCTAAAGTGTTGACTCTAAGTATTACTTTTGACAGGTTTAAAGACAATATCTTCAAGCTCATTGGGACTTGAATGGATAGATGTCAGCTGGTGTCAAGATATCACAGATGAAGGAGTAAGAGCACTTCTACATGGCTGCACGACTCTTGCACATTTAGGTAAGGTAAAATACTCATACAAGTTAAGGAACCACTATTGGGTGTTGATAAGATGGATTATTGATGATATTCTAATGAACACATTCAGAGCCAAATGACACAGGCATTTCATTTGTGGTTGGAATATATCATTACTACAATATCAGTAATACCAAGAGAGCATAAGAGAACTAAAGGCTGTCTCCATGGACGACTTTCATATCGAGCAGGGGACTGCCAGGGTGCAAGTTTCTGAATATTGTAGTAATCAACACAAGACCCACTTTGCCAGACAGAGCACATCTCACCCCAGGCAATCGATTAGAGCAGTACCCATTTTATAATTAATTACCTTCTGAACGAAAACAAATAGCACGTTAAAAACACACAGCAGCCACGTAGAAGTATCCTGAGCCCCATGAAAAGTTTGTGCATTCCTCATTATAAGGAAAAAATATTATCATTCCTAGATAATGTTTTGTTGCGAACTTGACATGGAATATTTGAATTGATGATGACAATCATACCTGATGCTAATGAATGTATATTTCTTGTAGGAATTGTTCGCTGTGACCTTGTGACCAATGAAACTATCCATGAACTGTGTTTACGCTATCCATCCGTGTATATTAGCTCATTCATTACTGAGATGGACCGTTTCTTTAAAAAGGCAGACAATTTTCAAGGAAATCAGATAGTACAACAATAGAAACGCATGAAATCCTGACCTTGATCAGCCTGGAAGCTTTTAGTTCTCTTGGTAGCAGAGTTTCCACGAGCTATACTTTTGTCAATGTTTAATTCTGAACATTTTCTTTACGTGATATTTCCAGTCAACTGTGTAAAATAGGGATATACTAGTCTATCTAGTCACAAATCTTTTTTTGGAATAAAATGAATGACTCAAGTATCAAAAGTAACTGGACATTTAGCCTTGTTCTTGTAACTTCTGCTAGCTACCTAAACACACTTGCAGTAAATAGAGCAGATTTCCTAAGAGTGTGAACGCGCCATGCTACGACTGTGTCAGTATGAGTGTGAACGTGCCATGCTATGACTGTGTCAGTACCGTGTTGTCTATGAAAATATTCGAGATTCCTGCCGTAACCGTGCCGTGACCGTGCGGTGCCGTTTTCACAGTCATACGAAATCTACTCTAGCCTTCCACACACTTCTAGTCCATGTAATCAGTTATTTGCCTTGCGTAGTTTTTGTTGTTGTTGTGGCCTTCTTTCATCTTTTGTCTTCAGAATATCAGTAGACTGGAAGCACTCAACCAACGGGGAGGCACAGCCCTGACAATTTACCGTTCTTTTAGTATATAGTGAGAGAAAATAAACCCCTTCTTAAATACCTTTCAAAGTAGACCCTTCTAAAGACGGTTTTCAGTCCGATACTCAGCTTGTCAAATGTCTATCCTTAATTTTCGTGAAATCGCAAGCTTTTTTAATTTAAAGCCACCTGTGCCAAAAGGTATCCCACTAAATTGTGAAAAAGGTACTCCTTTTAGGGCGTATACGCCATTATAGGGACTGCCCCCGTGGTGTAGGGAAGGAAGTCGGACAATTGCGAGTTGTCTTGATATGTTTATTATTATTTATTCGTTCACAAACTTTATCCCAACAACACAACCATGCAACAATGTTCAAATCCTCATCGCAGTTTCAGTAAAAATACTCTCGAAACCTACACATCTGAATAATATCATTGTTTTGATCTTCAGTCATTCATCGCGTGTAACTCCAAACTGTCTAAACTAATTACGAAAAAATTGTATTTTATTGATACAGCTAGGTAACGCGATTTGGTTCAAGACGTCTCCAAAATAACTTTTAAAAGTAGAGCACAAAATATTTATGTTGGTTATGTGCCACTTTTACTAATGTAAATGACAACAAATTTAGCGTGAGTCATTTATGACAGGACTTCATGCAGTGTGTGAAAATATTGCATTAAAAAGTTTGCCAAATCTGCACTACTGGTTCAATATATATCTATTATCTGTTCAATATCTATTGAGCCATAGTAAATGTGTTTTAATTGATGTTGGACAAAGCCAGCTGTATCAGTCTTTTTTTCTTAGAATAGAAAGCATTGCAAAGCTGTGTATATGTACAATACCTATTTAAGCTACACAATTCTTGGTGATCCACAATTAAGAACATTTACTGATTCACCTCAACAAGTCAAAATGTTTTGGGTTTTTCTGGTGTTAAGCCTTGGGGCAGTGGAAGGTAAGACCCGAAAATCATTCCTAAAAAGCACTTTATACATTAATTTGTTGAACTCACTCGTGGTGATGAGGCCACAGTAGCGCATCCGGGGCGAAGTCGAAGGGGTCCACTGAAACCCCTAAAGCCATTTTTTTTGGTCAAACATCGACCAAACAATTCACCTTCCCGGAGTTTCCCAGAATCCATTACGATTCAGCGCGCGCGAGCGAGGTCAGGGGACAAAATCATTAAAGCAAGTCTTAGATACACTGGAAAAATTCGCCAAAAAACGACTATAGTACCTATAAACTCCGATAACAGTTCATAAGAATGGTTTTGAAGAAATTCTCTAAAGTTTCTACTACTTCTGTTATGACATAATCAACGTTTTTCTCATATAAATCATAGTTAATAGAGGGGAATGGTTAGGAAGCCTTTTGTTACATTTCTTTGTTCTAGTCTGGATGTTGAACTGGTCTTGACCGTGCACAAAGTTTGTTTAAATTCATTAGAAAATGGCTATATGAATGAATCGAAATGTTGTCTATTGGATTATTTATTGAAATATTCTAATATAATTAATTTTGAACTAGAATACATCGAACAAGCAGCGGAAAAGAAACATTTGGGTTCAGTTGCTCAACCATGGCAATTAAGGCGAAACAATGAAAAAATAAAAGATTTGTGCACGGTCACGGTTGAAAAAAATGAACAAAGACATATAACAAAAGGCTTCATAACCAGTCCCCTCTATTAACTATGTATAAATGCAAGAGTTCCCGATAAATGTCATCAATTCTTAATATTTTTGTCCCCTGACCTCGCTTGCGCGCGCAAATCATAAAGAATTCTGGGAAACTCCGGGAAGGTGAATAGAGTATTATATACCTATTTTAATTAATGTTGTCGGCAAAAGTTTACGCGACTCACCCGAAATGGAGTATGGGTAGAAATCACTAAAGCTATAAAACCACACAAATCAGCCATAAGACAACTCAAAATAGCTTACCTTGACCTTAAACACTAAAGCCTGGTTTTCACTTCGACGGAAGCAGAAGCGGAAGCAACATACGCAGACTCAGTAGGGTACTGCTCATTAGCGGTGCTTGTCTTTTCTCACACCTCGGTGATAAATGCAGTACTGAGTCTGCGTATGTTGCTTGCGCTTATGCTTGCGTCGCTAGTGAAAACCAGGCTTAAAGAACTTCACTTGTTGATGCTAAAATCAAGACCAAACCTGAAAAGAGAGTAATTTTTTCCCTACTATCCATACTCCTTTTCGGCCTTGTCGCGTAGGCTTGAGACTTTTCCTACGACAACCTTTTTGAAATAGGTGTATACAGTTAGGTTTAAGAAACGGAACCTTCCCCCTCCCCCCCCCACCCCCCCCCCCCCCCCCCTTGAAAAACCATGGATCCGCTACTGGGCCAATATTACCACTAGAGTGATTTCCACCGGACTGTGAAATAGTTACTAAGCTAATAGACACTAATAGACTGCACCCACTGTTTTCTTTTGTTGCAATACAACTATTAGACACTATTAAACACTGACTATTAGTAATTGTTTCACAGTCCGATGAAAATCACTCTACTGACTCCACATGAAGTGATGGTACTTAATCCGTGAAATAGATATTAGTAAAACAGACATTAGTAGACACTATTTCTATTGTTTTCTTTTGTTTTGATTCGACTATTAGACATTGACTATCAGATTTTGTTTCACGGATTAAGTGCCATCACTCTACTAAGCTTTGTCTTAGTACAGGGTCCTTATTCTCCTTGTCAAAATTAATTCATCGGGCCTATTCACGAGTTACGATCAAGTCAAAAGCTAGTGTTACGTGCACGTAAAACGATTTTACTTTGTGATTAAAGGTACGACCTTCTACTTTCTGCAACAAAATTTTTCAACCTGCAACAAATAATTTTGTTGCGAGACAAGTTTGTTCTCTGGTGGTAAAACGGGCAGCATCGCTCTTCAACTGGTTTCGCAGCAATGTTGCGAGACAAGTTGAGTGATTTTGTAGCTCGTATTACCGTACCTTAAACAAAACCTTAATTCACGAGAAAACAAATAGTACAAATAGTAACCATTCACAACTTACGAAAAAAGTGCAGAAGTCCCTCGTAGAAAGTGTAATACTGTCGGTGGGACTTCGCAATTCAAATTTGATGGTCATATTTTAATTGTTAGACCATCTCCGTCTAAGAATAGGCTTTTTTCAGCGTTCCAGTGTGACTTTGACAATCCTGGTTTCTGCGGGTTCACCAACAGTGCCAATAACAAGTTCAACTGGGTTCGACAAAGCACTGGCATAGGTAAGTGGAGGGTGAGTAGACAGACCTAGAGGGAAGGGGTGAGGTTAGCGATGTCATAGGTAAGTGAAAAAGTGAGGTTGTTGAGAGGAAGGTTCATAGACCTAGGGGGTGGGGGGATAGAAGTAGTGCATCCATTGATTTTGGCTTATTATGGCTGTACACCTTTTA
Organism: Telmatactis stephensoni; assembly: GCA_029948255.1. NCBI lineage: Eukaryota > Metazoa > Cnidaria > Anthozoa > Actiniaria > Isophelliidae > Telmatactis > Telmatactis stephensoni. Next base: position 9,756 of record JALIZF010001801.1, read on the forward strand.
CAAACAATAAACCTAGTATGTGTGTGTTGAATGTGAGTGAGAAACGGTATGTACGGTTTTCATCGTAACTTTGGTAAAGACGCCTGACTTCGATTGGCTATATTTTTAGTAGCGTAACCATGGTCTCGTATGGGGGTGGTTTTATTGCGCAAGGCCGTTAGAGTTATATTTAACAAATAGAACAGCTTTTTCCGTGCTCCGTTCAGTAATACAGCACGCAGGAAGTGACGAGAGCACGAAAGAAGTACTGTATTGATGAACGGAGCACAGAAAAAGCTGTTATATTTGCTTTACGATATATATTTTGAAGTAAATATTCAAGGGAAAAAATTCGATTTTCTCCGTACAAAATTCGAGCTTCGAGCGGTCGAGCTTGCGCTGCTGACATCAGAACTGTGCTCCGTTCTCTGATAAATTAAGCACAGCTTTCAGCCAATCAGAGCGCGCGTATCGACAAGGGTATATAATAATTACACATATCATATTCAATCTTTGTTTATCAGGTCACTGTGCATCAGTTCTTGCACCACATCCAAGACCAAGTGGTGGAACAGCAATTCTCACTATAAAACTGGACTTATTTCCTAAAACATGTATCTCCTTCTTATATCGCGTCTCCGGTAAACGCTTCGCCAAACTCTTCCTAGACGTCGACGGTTTTCCTGTTTTTGAGATGAGATCAAGAAAGAGTAAAAAATGGAGAAAATCTGGAGAGCTGTACTTAGAGGGATTCCAAGGAAACCAACTCGAGGTAAACTAAAAGAAATGGAGAAAGGAGAAAGGAGAGAGAAAGAGAGAGAGAGAGAGAGAGAGAGAGAGAGAGAGAGAGAGAGAGAGAGAGAGAGAGAGAGAGAGAGAGAGGGAGAGAGAGAGAGAGAGAGAGAATGAATCACTTTTACTAAAGTGCCTATAAGCCCTAGCGAAAATGTAAGTTGAGTATCTTGGCGAAATATAATTAAAGCGACACCAAAGATGTAAGTTTTTTTCCCAGTGTATCCGTCCGTTCAAAGCTGTCGCTCCAGATAAAAATCCGCATTCTTTGGAAGGCTGGGACGAATTTGGATAATAATAAACTCATTTGGTTGATAATAATTAGACTCAAAGAAAGACCTGAAAGTAGCTATATCAAAGTAGTATAATCAAGTTGTAGCAGAAATTAAATAGAGTGTATACCAACAACAATATACAAGGATATTAAGAGCTTGTAGCGTCTAAATTAAACTTTATTCCTGAGTCTCAGTCTCCCAGGGTTCTCACAAATGTTAGCACAGAATGGCCAAAATGTGCTTTTCTCTAACTTAATTCCAGTGCTTTTTCCTGGTCAACAGAAATTGAAAGACCCACTTTTCAAAATATTTTTGTTTCAGAGGCAAAGTTCTTTTTAGAGAAATTATTTCTGGCTAGACTTTATAGGCACTTTAAACACGGTATTTCCTTAAGTTGGTACACTTCTTCACAAGGAAGCCGTAATATGGTAATATAGAGAATACATTCAATAAAATATTCTATGTGATATGTATATTATAGAGTCGTTACACTTAACCCGTGAAACACTAGATGAATTTTAGTGTGTAATTCTGTGGATACTTTACTAGGCGTCCCTGGAAATTCAGGCTGAAAAACCGCATATTACACCATGAAGTAGCAAGCGGCTGTATCTAAAGTATAGTTTGGGTATTGGTGAATATACTATTCAAAGTTATATTACTCAAACAAGGACTCTCGATTGTAATGCTTCATGCAATATGGCCTGATAAATATTTATTTCAATTATCATTTCCAGGTGAAATTTCAAGCCAAAATTGGTAGACGATTTGAAGGAGTCATTGAAATTGACCACGTCAAGGTCTACGACTGTGGTAAGTTGAACACTGTCTGCACTAGGCCTTAATTATCAACCCGTCCGTTAGAACTCGTTCAATTCTCTCCACTACAAATAAGTTTATATTTGTAATTAAGGGTTGTTAACACACTTAACTAACAAGCATCTATCGTGTCTCTGTTGCATGCGGGAGGCTAGTAAGGAGCGAGTGCTTGGGTGTCTAAGAGTTATAGAAAAGACGAAGTGCAGCTAAAACTCAATAGATACTAGCTCACATCTTATCAAAATATCTTAAAAAGAAACAGAAAGAAGTTTAATTCGCAAGCATGTTTTTTCGTCACGATTCTCGTGCATCTCGATTCAAAATCGTTGCCTGCTATTCGACTAATCAAAGTACGCTATATATATTGCAGCTATGTTAAACATTTTATTGATGCAATAGATCGACGTATGTAGTTTGACCGTTACAATCACGTTAAAATATGCTTCTTTTTCAGCTAATCCAAATCCAGGACCAACAACTAAACCACCACCACCATCCCCACCCCTTCCAGTAACAACCCAGGGACCTTCACCACCCATACCAGTCACTACTACTCAACCACCACCACCACCCCCACCAGGTGAGTCTAGTTTCTTAAAAACGGACTCTCGTGAATGTACATGATTTCATGCTCGATCTGTTTGCCAAAAGGTTCCTGTGGCGTGCGTCCAAGCACTAGAATCGTTGGAGGTACAACTGCTGATCCAAATGGCTGGCCATGGCAGGCTCAACTAAGAACTTCCGGTGCGTTCTGTGGTGGAAGTTTGATTGACAAGCAATGGGTCTTGACCGCTGCCCATTGTGTGGAAGGCAGTTCACCAAAAAGCATTATTGTCAGGTATGTGTCCTAAATGAGCATTCACCTAACAGCCGAACCTACCTTAAAAGACAAAATGACAAATTTTAAGGGTGGTCGCTTACTACAGCAAACAACATTGGGGGGGGGGGGGGGGTCATACTGCAGATAATTTACTCGCATCCATTCTTCATTCATATTTTACAGTGATAAGAGCGTTTTTTTGCATTGTATTAAATATAGGTTATTAGTCGATTAACCAGGTAATACTATGTATATAATACAAATAAAATTATAGCGCGCGAAAACGAGCAGCTACGGCTGTACGGTTTTTTCCGGCCCACTCGCTCAATGCCGTACGGCTCTTATCACGTGACTTTTTCTCGAAGGTTTTCTTAAGAGCGCGCGAGCAGGGCTGTACGGGTCATATGATAAATATATCTTATTTTATTATTAGAAAGGTTTGTGTTGAGTATGGCTGGATATTTTACGAGTCACGCAGTATTTTGGCTGCGTTTCGGACTGGGACTAATTGCGCGGACTTGAAACCCCGTCAAGTCCTCATTCTTTGAACATTACAAAAGTAAGTAGAAGGCAGCATTCGATCAACATTCTGTACTTCACTAGGTTGGGAGCTCACCATATAAACAACAAAGAAGGTTCACAACAGGACCTCAAAGTTTTAAAGATCTTCACGCATCACAGTTATAACTCACCTAAGCAGTACGCCAATGATATAGCTCTGCTGAAACTTGACAAAGAGGCAACACTGAATGAGTAAGTACAATAGTTACAGGACATACTCCTTGTCAGTGAGCTTGGTTTCACATTATACAAATACCTGCAGATGTCTGAATGATGGAGTGCGCTACACCGCACAAGGATCAATGGCCTGCCGCTCTCTTGATAGTACATAAAATAAGTGGTAGATACTAAAATAAACGACAGGGTCGGCAAATATTCCAATCCAATCGCAATCAACCCAAACTGTTTGTTTCTTGATTGTCTTCTTTAACGATATCAAAAACAGACACTATTAACATATAATTTTAAAAACATCAACATGCATGTGCTCCTTACCGCAACACAGTAGTTCTTCTACTGACCAAAAGCGAGCTGTTCCAAACATGTTGTTGTCGAGCCCACAATCGCCCCATGGTGACCTAGGCTGTAAAATGTATTCAGTTGCGCAATTTAAAACTTTGTTTCCCCCCTCTTATTCAGCAAGGTAAACTTGGTCTGTCTACCAGATGTCGCAATGGCTGCTCCTGCTGACGGGACTCATTGCTGGATCACAGGATGGGGACGCCTTTCATCTGGTGGTGCCACGCCCAAGTACCTTCAACAGGTGTCTGTACCAATTGCAAGCCGTGCTAGATGTGAAAAGGCCTACTCAAATATGATCCATGATTCAATGATTTGTGCTGGTCAAGACCAAGGCGGTATCGACTCTTGTCAGGGTGACTCAGGGGGTCCGATGGTATGTGAGACTGGGGGGCGGTATTACCTCCATGGCGCTACTAGCTGGGGGTATGGGTGCGCTGATCCAGGGAAATTTGGTGTTTATGCCAAGGTCACATACCTTCGTCAATGGATCAAGGATCAAATGGCCAAAAACTAACCTCTTTGGATTCAAAACATCGAATGACAATTTATGTCAAGGTTGTAACAATAAAAGATGTAAAAATCATTTGCTTAGAGATATATTTACGAACCATAGCTAAGATAATCTTTCTCTACTGAAAGAACGGCTGGCCCTTATGCATGAAAGAACTTTGCACGCGGTTCCATTCGATTAAATGATGTCTGACACTTGTTTTATTTTTTCTCCTTTTGTATTTCTTTTTGCATTCCTTTTCCTGTTTCCTCTTAGTATGTCTTAAAATGTCCATTCAATCTTACATTTTATACGACATAAAACTAAAACGCCGAGTGACAGTACGATACCCCTTGCTTCCCGGGAATTATAGCGCGTGCACAAAAAATAGCGTATACCCTGGGGCCTTTATAAAATAGCGTATACCCTGGGGCTTTATAGAGATCAGAACCAACGTTTTGTATCATATGGAACCAAGGGAGCACGGCAGAATGTCGTTAGTACGTGCGCGCTTGACCGGGCTTCCTGTGATTTCTGGAAACCCGGCTAAACTGGAAGCGGACAAATCACAGGAAGCCCAGTCAAAATTTGACAAGCGCGCGCGCGTACTAACGACATTCTGCCGTGCTCCCTTGATGGAACACACACTGCTCCGACGCCAGATTTTCCTTATTATTTCTTGTGGGATTGCATTAAGAAAGAATAAACATACACAACAAAAGGGGATCAAAAAAGAAAGAGTATGAGTATCTCTCTTGTACAAAGGTACAAACTTTACTTTGATTCGGTTTGTTCTCAACACAAGTTTGTAAACAAGAAATTAAAATCTGAAGAGACAAAATGCAAAACATGAAAATGACCAAAACTGTACTACAACTGGTACGGACGCACAGAAAGCACTTGACTACATCTTGACTGATAGAGAACTTCAAAACTGCATGCATCAGAATCAGGTGCGGATACTATTTCTCCGCAGATCATAAACTTTTGATAAACCGAATACATTTCATCACAAACTTCGAGTTAGAACGCAACAGAGCTGCATGCTTCAAGTATCAGAAAACCACCACCACCTTCACACAATTGGTGAGGTTGGGATATCACCACAAACAGCTCGCTTTAAATTTGAAGGGTTTTGTTGGGTACTCAAATCACCGAAAACCATTTAAAGAAGTGAAATTTTAATTCAGGACAGTAAATACACTTGTTTTCATATACTTCAAGTTTTATTTGCAAAATTTTAGCACCATCATGATTTGTTACATATTCTTTTTATTCTTTGCTATTGCTCATTTAAATAATACAACTAGTATTGCCAATAGACTATAAACACTCTCTTGATAATTCTCTTGATATTGCTTGTGAAATCTTGCGCATGCGCAAACGTTTGACCGCGTGTTTCTTCAACCGTAGGAATGCCTTCCAAATCGATGTACAGTATTTGTGCTTTGCTTATCTGACAGGAGCTACGTCAGGGGATAATGTTCGACCATCGTCCACAACTGAGCGTGAAGGGCTGTGCTGGCCAAATCGTTCCCCATTGATTGGACTTCCAGGACCAGATTGCGTGATAACCTCGCTTTCGGGATAACTGCGTAATGATTTACTAGAGCGTGATTCTTGTCTTAGTTCAGGCATGCGTATTGGAGGTAGTGGTGAGTAACGGAGATGTGGAACCATGGATTCGTAGGGATAATCTAAAAGATACAGCAATACTCAACGTTTAGTATTTTGGATGAGTAAAGGTCCAGTAATACGAGCAACAAAATCGTGCAACTTGTCGCGCAACATTGTTGCGTTGCAAGTTGCAGAGCAAATGATGCTTGTATTACCATCCCGCGCGCAACAAATTTTCTTTGTTGCAAAAAGTAGACAGTGCTGTTGCGCGATAAGTTGCACGATTTTGTTGCTCGTATTACCGGGCCTTAAGATATTTTCAAGCCGCATCGCCAACAAGCCATGTAATAACCTCTGTTATGGTGTTTTGCCATATTGCATAACGAGGTCATGAAAACATTACCTGTATTACTAGAAGGTCTGTTTTTTTTCACTTGTTTACCGCCTGATGGACGCTCTACTGTGACGTAGTTTCTTATTAACGAACTGGGGACTTCACTTTTCTCACTGGATGCTATGAAACCAGTACTAGGGGAGAAAACATTGGACACTATATCAGCCTTAATTAGAAAATAGACAGGAGACAAACAAAGCTTTGAAATAGGCGAGAGGGAGGAAAAAATTGAATATAATTTTTAAAATCATGCGAACTCAGACGGCCAAACAGTGTCCGGCGATTGTCTCTGTAGTCACGTGATTGATGGCTGTATTACAAACGATAGAAAGAGGTAGTCAGAATAAAATCTAGTGATATAACCCACAAATATAGATGGGTATTTTTTCGTGTCTTTTCCAGAAACGGGCTTAACTTTAGAACTTTTGTCAAAGAGTTTGTTCATTTTTCAGCTTTGTTTGATAACCACAGTGTTGTTATTTTCACTCATTTTCACTCAGACAATGCATTATCAGGTCGGGTATCATTTCAACTTGTACAGTTTTTGGGATCATTTCGGGACGCCTACAGGTAGAAGGAAGAAAAGTTCAATTGCAAAAGGGAGCGTAGGAAGAAAAGAAAGAAAGATACAAACGCTAAATCCATCAATACCTGGCCTGTGTTTGACCAATCAGCATACGATTCACATCAAGCTCAAGCAGGCGTGGAGTGTTTATTACTGCGTGTACTGCTGATGAACTTGCATGGATTTGGGATTTACAAACCTACAACAAAATTAAACAGCTTTATGAACAAACAAACAAACAAACAAACAAACAAACAAACAAACAAACCGCAAACAAACAAGCAAACAAACAAGCAAACAAACAAACAAGCAAACAAACAAGCAAACAAACAAACAAACAAACAAACAAGCAAACAAACAAACAAGCAAACAAACAAGCAAACAAATAAACAAACAAACAAGACCGACTCTTTTGTTATTCGACTAGACTAGATAGTCAGAATGCAATTTAACAATACAGAGGGAAGATTCCAAATAGACCAATCCTGTATATAGAACTAGACAATAAAATCTCAAGGAGATTCTTTTATCTGCCTTTCAGTCTGTTTCCGCTAGCAGTCAGTATTTTTGACTTGTTTTTTTTTTCCTTCTATCTCTTTGCTTTTTCTTGACCTGTGAATATTTATAATTACCTGCCACGTCTGTGTACTGTAGCCGTCTTCACCTCCATGCTGCACCACACCGATTTCCATGTTGCCATCTAATTGTGTAACAGCAGGAATAGAAGCAGTGGTTTTCCCAGCATGGGTACTTTGTACACTGGCCTTACCAGCAGACAACCAAGGTGTGGGGGCTGGAGCTGAAGGTGCCTCATTAATGGGTCCTCGTGCTGCTGAGGTTTGTTTTTTGTTGCTTACGACGTAGCCACCAAGTGGGTCGCTTCTAAATAAATACATCGTGTTAGAGCAATAGACTTTGAATGTGTACAGATCGAGATCACAGGTCTTTTTAGCGAGAGGTCTCCAGTTCCACTCCCAGTGATCTCTCACTCTAGATGTCTGTCTATTGTAATACTGAACACTGATAGGGAGAGAGGGGTGGGTAAAGGCTAACAACCATATACTGCAGATACATTCCACTGACTCTGAACTAAGCTTTCAGTTCGAGGCTATCGGATTGTACAAGGAATATACTTCCCAACCGCATGAATAATTAATGACCTTTTAAGCCAACCAGATTGTCTTATTTGATCACGTGAATGGATTTGAAAACCCAATGAAACACACGTAGTGTTTCAAACATTTTCCTATCCCATGTGATGTGTTCTTCATCTGCATCTGAATACCTACAACTCTACTAAATTACGCTTGTTCCCTACAATTACCTTGAAATAATAACTAGTGACACTTACAAATATTTACTCTCAGAAGGTTTTTCCAAACCCTAAAACCATGTATTAAGTAGCGAATGTTTCGGAAAATAATTTCAATAAACGACTGTGCGATTTTCTTTGAAACCCCGATGAAACACTCGTCTTTCAAATATTACAGAAACTTGCATAATTGCTCGACAGCATCGAACAGAAATTTTTGATCAAAGTCGTTGGAATTGCAACATGAGCTAGTTTTCACTGTTTTGGCATAAGAAGTTAGTAGGTATATTGGTGGATACTCTTCTCGTTGGTCATAAATTGCATGCTTAAAGGCGTTAGAAGATTTAAAAGTTAAGGAAGATTTGGTAGGAACATGAACACGTCAGTGCCGTGCGTGCTGTGCGACGTTCGATGTTATTTGATTTTCTATCATAATATATATTACTCGGGCTCTGATTGGTCGAGAACCGTGTGTGACTTGAGTACACAGGCAAGATGACATCACAGAATCCTACGCGTGCTGTGATTGATAAAATAATTCAGTAAATACACATCGGAAAATAGCTTTCGTGTTCCCACCGCATCTATACTATAAGACGCACAGAAGACGCTAAGAGAATTCTTTTTCATGAGTGTGTACATACCTGCCACGGTAGGACAAAATAGGTTTTATCAGGAATATTCCAGTATCATTTTCTAGTTTCTCAAAAGTCTCCATCATTAGGTGAGCAAGGCGTTCTCTTGCGGCAGCCAAGTCGTCCATTTTGTATCCCCATCGCTTAGCACGGTCATTCTGTAAATGTTCCATTCTTTCCAGTGTTTCAAGTACACCGTCATTCAGATTTCCACTATTTTTCTTGAGCTGTTCCTCTAACAAGATAAACCAAATTTAAACATCCTTCGTTATCTGGAACACAAATCTGTCATGGACTTGGAGTATTCAGTCATCGATGATTGTAAAGATAATCAAACAAGTCCTTTTGTGTGTGTCTGAGATCACTGCGTTGTCATCAGCGGGGGGATGGGGTGGGTGGGTGCTATTCTAGCCTCTGCGAAAGATTGTCTTGGTGCTTAATGATGTCTCCAACGTTTAACAACATCAACAACAACATCAACAACAACAACATCATCATCAACAACAACAACAACATTCTGTCAGCAATGAATAACATGGTTTCTACCTATTTGCTGCATGGTGCGATGATGTCTGTATCGCTGTACAATTACTGACAGTCTTCTCGCCGGTAAGCTGACGTAATCCGACATTTGGTCGAAGGCTTTCATGACGTCGTCATCAGTCAATCGTTTCTCGTTAATAGCACGTTTTAGAATTTTAGCATTCCTCTCAGCGTCTATGCGCGAAAACATTATTGACGAACTTGCACGCTGAAGAAAACAAAAGATAAAGTTTAGAATATGAAGGCGAGTGAAACATGAAATTGCAAGACAGCATGTTGCTTTCGTTCTTGAGCAAATATGGGTATTGCATACGTTATTGTTAACCAATCACAGTATTCACCATGGCCACCTGGGGGATGTCGTTGTACAGAGATGGGAGACTGTTTAGAAAAATGGTCAGGAGCAAACTACACTTACCCGAGAATACGGTCGCCCAGCTAATACGTCATCAAGCTGTGCCTTGAGTTTATTGATAGTGTCTTGCATGTCCGCCATGATAGCAGCATTTTGACTTGTCTGTTCTTGGTGGAACTTAGTCTCTTCATCAAGGTGTTTCTTCAGCGTTTCGTAGCCTTCCGATAAGTCATTGTATTCCTTTAGTAATTTACCATAGTCTGATTCTAGGTGCTGTTTGGCACTGCAAGGTTTCTCTTCATGTCCTCGTTGGTCATCTTGTAAGTCTGATTGAGTGGTTTCATATCGAGTGCTTTCTGCGCTTGTTTTGACAACTGGTGTTAATTCCCGTGCAAGAGACTGGTGCGAGAGAACATTGCTTACTTTGTCTAAAACCTAGGAAAAAATATGAAACTTGTTACGATTCTTGCAGATAATGCACGAAGGTTTTCATACGAAATAGCACATTTGCCTTGAAAACTCCAGTTTGGTTATCCTAACTTATATTACATGTATATTAGCTTCACAGACAGACGAAGGTCATTCATGGCATTTTCGAGGAAATGTAACGAACGATATCCAACTGCTTGATAATCTTTAATCTAAACTTCTTTTGACCGCATGCTGTGCGGACAAAACAACAGTCATCAAGTTATAATTTAACTTGTTTCATCAACCGAGAAATGAAATCTATTTTACCAAGCTTTCGGGCCATCATCAGGGTAAAATGACTGAAGTAAACAACAAATCACTCGTTACAAAATCCGCGTAGGCAAATAACAAAACAACAAAGTCCTCGCGCATTTACACAATAACAATCACAGTGCGACTAGCCACCAATAAGCATGTGTTCTATCTAATATAATTACATCTAATTTAATGGTTGATGAAACAAGTTAAATGATGTGTTCAAACCAACCAACAAAGAAATCTTAGTCATTAAGTTGTTTTTGTTTACAGAACAATGTTGATAATAGTCGATTTACCTGGGTAATACTGTAGCGTATTTCAGGTAACCTCTCAATCAGCTCTGCTAAATTAGCCTGTCATAAAACACATATACATGAACATTTCCAGTTTTCAACTCACATGCGGGATATCTTAGGGTTATTTTTAGCAACAACATAATTTAGCGAATCTTAGCGAGTTCCTCAAAATCATTAAATTTTGTAATCGCTAAAATTATAATTCTTTGGTATTCTTGGTCAATCATAGTAAAAACTGTCATTCCCCCCCGAAGTAGGCTAATAACTAAATAGGAACCTTAAGAAGGTCATTTAGTTTTAGTATAAGCGTACAGAGCTCAACGTTGAAAGCATTTCCAAAAACGTCAAATTTCAAATGACGTCTTGACGATCAATCTGACCTTGTTGACTGTTGTCATTTCCATCTTTGTCAGTTCTTCGACCTCTACAAAAAGGCCCTGCGTGTCAAACCACTGTGCTATTTCCTCCCTGAATTTCATTACAGCTTCGAACGTACGAAGGGTTTCCGAAGCAACCGGATGATCACGAAGAGCTGAATTAATTAATCTTCGACGAGCCCGAGCACTCATCACAATCTCTCTTCGTGGTGCAGCAAGGGTGTTGGCTCGTGCTAGCTGAGTTGGTACCTGTTTTAGAAACAAAGGACAGCGAGATGGTAAAGAATAAAGGCCGGTCTAGATCAACACATTTTTAATGACATATTTTGATTGACAATTTCTTTTTGCATTTAATTTGTAGATGACGTTCCAATTCATATGACATTTGCTCGTGTATACGGGCCTTAAGGTGTATTTTTGGACATCTTCCCTACGCTAACTCACCTCACTTTTCTCTACCCGAGGTGACAACACGCTGGCCTTGTTATCTGTTCCTGACGCAGGCCTGGAATCGAATCTGACACTCGACCCAGCCCCCTCAAAGCCACTGTCACGTGGACTAACACCTCTGTACTCAGTGTGGTCTTCTGCTACTGTATCTTCTTGTGTACTTGACTCTATGATCGGGAATGGACTGACGCCACGACTAACAAACGAGTGATGGCTGTCTGAATGCAGAGACTTAAAGAGAATATACGCACTGAATGTCAAAGTTTAAATCAAACAGGCTAAAAAACAAACAAAAACAGACAGACAGACAAAAATAAACCAACAAACAAACCAACCAACAAACAAAGAAACGACCGAACACACGACCGACAAGAAATAACAAACCAACGTACATCCACATTTAAAAATCTCAAAAATAAATTCCTATCCAACGATGGAAAACTAAAACTATACCTGTTTGCTATCTAAGGACTTTCCAGTCATTGTGTCGCGATGTTCAAAATTTTTGACACTTTTTAGCGACAGACCTGTCATGGTGTTTTCATCTTGACGATCTTGTAGAGATTTATCACGAATGAGTCGCTGCAATAATAAAACATACAACTCTGTGAACAAAGTACTACTGACCAATTTCATCTATAGGGACAGGTAAAAGTATTCGCTCCGAAACACAATGAAACCGCGATATTTCAAAGGTTTGTATTTAGATGGAAGTGCGTTCGTTAAACGTAATAGCTCAGTTTGGCACTTCCAGGCCCTGAGCACATAGGTGTAGGAAGAATTTTTAAAAATCTTCTTAACACATATAACTTATCTACTTTATTAACTGACGAACAATGATGGAAGGAGCAAGGATGGCACAGTTGGTTAGTGTGCGGTCTACGGTTCGAAAGGCCCCTAGTTCGATCCCCAGTCCTGACCTCGCATCCTTGTTTCAACTTCTTTTCTTTCTGTGTAGCTTTAATTAGCTTTAAATAACCTTAAAACGGAGCACTGATGGAGAGAGGGGGTAGAATGAGCGCACCGTTGGCCTCAAGTTTATCAGTGTACAACTGTTACGAGCTACCGACGTTAAATAAGGTTGCTTTACCTTTTGCTTTACGAACCAAAAGAATCACAAATTCGAGGAAACTAGAGAATTTGGTCGGGAAAATAGTATCAAGATAAATACTGACTCACCATTTCTTCTTGTTCGGCTAAAAGTTCCTCCTGAAAAATGTCACAAAAGTTTCATTATAATTGAGAACTTCAAGAAACAATATGCAACGACTTAACAGAAAATTCTGCCGAATCTTTTATCTTCAAAATAGCACTGGTGGAAGTTATAAAACAAACATCACAGAATCAACACAGGCTCTTTGTTGGTTTAATTTAACTCACTCTAATTAACTGTTCTCTCTTTTTGTTGATAAAATGACTCATTTCTAAACATTCCGCTCAGTATTGAGTGGTTCTGCCTTTTTGCCGCCCGATGTTTATAATACAATGTATTAAAACTAAAAACTTTGAATAAAAATTTTATCCATTTTTCAAAATATTTACTAGTTAAAATAAGCAGGAAGTGAATCTTTCTTCAAAGTTTACACTTTGTTCATGCACACAATGTAAAAAAAACACACGCATAACTAAAAATAGAGGTGCAAGCATTAAACACAAATTGATTTTAGGAAATTCTCCCGTGAAAGTCGTAATCAAAACTATTTTTCTCCCTTCAATATGGCTAGTGAGAGATTTATTTGCTCCTAACGGCAAGCAACTTTGATCAGAAACCTCAATCACAATGGTCTTAGGGTTCCTTTATGTTTACATTATTTCTTCAATCCCTGCAACTAATGTTGTTTTAAGTGCCGACATAAACTTGAAGTAACCAAGTGTATCAACTTACCAATTGTAAAATAGCTTGTTCGGCCTGGTGAGAGACAGGAAAGTTAAAAGAGGAAAAACACGAAAATTGAACGATAACATAAGAAACAGGTAGAAAAATGAGTTAGAAATTAAATGAAAGAAAATACAAGGAAACTTAACAAAAATGCGTGGGACAGAGGTAAAGCAAGCGAGCAAGGATGATCGAGATAATGAACCAAGAGCAAATCCCCCTTAAATTATTACAGAAAGTATAAATCGGTAAATAAATAACCAAATGCTGCATTACCTCATGTTCAGCTTGTTCCTAAGAAGAAATCAATATAAAGCATTTGTTAATCACGGAATGCAATAATGTACCTGATGACCGATAAATAACGACGTTTAGCTGGATAAATAGTAGAAAAAGCAATGTAATAAACTACTAAATGTAATGATTTAAATCGCACTAAGACAAATAACTTCAACTGTATGGTCTCTATAGTAGATATTTTTACCTTCAATGTTTCAGCCTCTGTTAGTTTTTTCGAAAGATTTTCTTTTTCCTAAAAATTGGAAACAACCAGAAGACATTCATGTCCTGCAATGGTTTAGTTACTAACCATAAACACAAAATGCAAATAAACAAATCCTCTATTTGGTAACGATATGCTATATTTGGCAAAAACAGGGTTTGTGAGGTTGTTATTCATTTGGGTTACGCATGAGTAAGGATAAAGTGTAAATTTGTACAATAATTTACAAGATATAAAACACTCTTCAAAAAGCCTTACTTCGACTAGTCGGCCCTGAGCTTCGGCTGCTTCTCGTCTCAGTGAATCTGTTTTCTTTAAATACTACGTAACAAATAAGAAAAAAATAAATTAAACTATAAAGTAGACTTGGTACTTTAAGTGCTCACAATATTCGATGATATTCGATGACATTCGATAATATTCAGGACTTTTTTCCTTGTTTTGTGAAGTTCAAAATTGTACAAAGTCCCTTTGCTTCGGTGGAATTTCAGTCGATTTACGTTCATATGCACGTATGCGTTTACGCGTACGCAACCATATTTGTATGCGTTTCCGTCCACATGACAACGACTAAAACGCTCACCGTAAACGCATATTTTCTCAAACGCTGACATCATAACATCAGCCAATACTTGCACCTAAACATATGCAATTGCGAACATAGCCGTATTCCGTAAACGGTTAGTGGTTTCGTTTACAAGCGTAAACGTGAGGATGGAGCCGCGGGTTAGTTTCTAGTTCTCGATATTCTTGGATAAAGTACAGTTCATTTACATGTCAAAGAGCCGTACCTTGGTTTTCCATTCAGACAGCTCTCCTTCAAGTGATCCAATTCTATTTAAACTCTGCAAAAACAAGTTTATTCAAAAAATAACCGAGTGCTCTACTAGAAATTAATGTAAGTACATTTTGTTACCCTTACTGAGATTTTCGCACTTTGTCACATTTAAAGAACATTTCAAACGATATATAATTACAAATTATGGTATAATATTGCTGTTGCATTGAGAACAGAGAATACGTAACGCAGTTTTGTCAAAGGAACACTTATATAAATATTTTCAAGATCCCAGCCCTTAACTACATACCTTAACTTTAAATATTTCAGCACGAGCGAGAAGTTCCTCAGGAGGAAGAGTAGCCTGGAAATAAACACGTGACAGCTTTATTAGTGAGTGCTCTACAGCTTGCTCAGTATACTGTCGTGAAAAAGTATTTTTTACATAAAAGCATTACTTTTGTTTATTACAAACAAAGAAACTGACTACAGTACATAGTTGCTAACATACCCAGTCCATATCAGTTTCCTCCTCCACGTCAGTGTCGTGTTCTTGTACAACTTGTAGTGTCGATGTTCGTCTAAGGATGGCTTTGGGTCGAGTTGGCTCTGGTTCCTCTGTGTCACTCTGAACCGATGCATCGACTTTCTCCACTAAATTAATACCAAATATTATGAAAACAAGGTTTGCAGTTGTTGGAAAGTCATTAAAACTAACGTACTAGGGATTAAGAGGAGATTTTTTTCAATGACGAGCAATAATGGCGAAAAGCGCCAAAAACTAGACCTTCGTGGGAGTTTTAATCCAAATTTTCGTTCTGGATTAACACTCAAATCCTTTTTCTACCGGTTAAAAACTGATGTACCAAGATAAAATACCCGTTTAAAATAGATTTTTGAATTGTACAAGACTTTTTCTTGATGTTGTGTTGGGATTAAGCTTTTTCAAGCTGAATATAAAGAAAACATACAGCAAATGAGCAAATGAAGGCCTAAACCTCATTTTTGATCCAAATTTTCGTTTTGGATTAACACTTTAATTCAACTTTCATTGGCCAAAACTACTTACAAACAACTTAAACTTTCTTATAGAAATGGTTTTAGTCTTGTACAAAAGCTATTCTTCAACTCAGGAGTTTTTGTCGTTCACTGCTCGAACTTGAAAAAAATCCCCTCTTAAAACTAAACCGTTCATTTCTACTGAAACCAGTTTACACGAGTTGTCTGCTTATAAAGTTTAATAAAATTAGGCCCTGTTTATATGGAGAGAAGTTGTCTCGGATACCCGAGACAGCCCTCCTCCCGAGACAATTTTACAGAGCGTTTATATAGAATTTTGTAAAACCTGGTTCTCGAGGTTTTCTTTTGTTTTCGCTGGTAAAATTAGCGTGCGCGCACATATCATGTTCGAGCTGTCTCGCCCCGGGAAGGCGAGTTATGTGTTTATGTGAGAAAAAGTTACCCTACCAGCCGAGACGAGTTATCTCGGGATTGAGACATTCAAAAATATCACAATTAGCGCTTTTCTGCATTTCTTGCCGTTTGCTTGCCGTAGTATCATGTATTGCTTACTAATCCTCAGTCAAACACTCAAGTCTAAACATCAGTGTACACACTGATCTCTACGGGAAGGCTGTCGGAGAGGTTTTAAGATTGTACAAAGTTTTCAGGCAATTTTGGCTACATTACCTCTACCGCTTTTATCACCATGGGCTTCCTTGTCTTTGTTTTCGGTCATCTCTTCCTCTGGTGTTTTAACGCGAACTGTTTTTTGTGGAGACTTTGATCGACGACCAGGTTTGGCGTCAGGTGTTTTGTTGTCTTCCAGTTTTGTTGTATCTGACTTGGGTGTTTCTGGTGTTTTGGTGTCTTCCATTTTACTGCGTTCAAACTTCACTGAATCACTTCTCGATAGGAGTTTCTCTTTGGGTGAGTCAACTAGGGGAGACTGTACCCCTGAGTCCAGTGGTGACCTAGTACTTGTAGTCTCTGTACCACTCTGTAATAATAACAAAACAAATTGTTAGTAATAAACTAGAGGCGTGGCAAAAGAAAAGAGTAACATCATTGTTTTGCAAGAAATGAAATGTTGAACGCTGTCGTCCTTAAGGGTGTTCAATCGCAACTAACATTGGAGTGAAGTTGTTGGTCAACTTTGTCGTCTGATGTTCGCATGACAAAAACCTACGTGCATCCGTGTTAACGTCTTAGTGTCAGGTGCATTTTAAGAAACAATATCTGAACACGAGGAAATCTGTGTGTGCGTGCAGTTTCACATGAAGATCTTCCTCCTCAACTTTAGCTGCCAGCCAAAGGGGAAGAGTTGAACAATCTATCTTCGCTACAGGTACACATTAAACTGTATGCGAACATCTTGAGTTTGTTATGTTTTGTCACTAATTAATAGCCCTAGTAGTTTATCATATCTAAATTAGGGTAGACAACGTTAAATAATGTATCTCTTTGCCGATGGTCATAACTTTTACCTTTCGATTCTTTGCTCTAGACACAAATCAAAATCTCAAACCAAAATCTATCAAATTAATTGTAGACCCTTTCCTATTGAAGACACTGTACAAGTTCTCTTTCTACTATGCACTGCAGCACATCAAGAATAATGCTAATTTTGACCATTTTTAATCATTGCTGTAATGATCTATAAGTTGATATTGATTGGCCTGCTGAAAAATCGAATTTGATATTTTAGCGAATCTTAAAAACTAACTAGACGCACATAGTGCGTTTACTCGTGCCCAAGTGGAAGTCAGTCTGGCATAAGAATGAGCTAGGAGTAGGACAACGCTCATACCTGCCTAATCATAGAAATTTAGTTCAGCTCACTGTGATCATGACGTCGTTTCGCCTACTATTTACATCAGACAACTTTCATCCTATGAATACTACAGTATAACGGATACCGCACTACTACGGAAAGAAGCTAAATAACCGACATCATGATCGAAGTCCTAATATTGAAGTGCGTGACATTTGCGGTCATGCACGATCGAGTTGAAAAAATTCTAAGTGTCGCGACATGAGTCGTTTGCCTATTATGTAGAGACTCGTAAAATTGCTCTGAATCAGTTGCGAAAATCTTTACCTTGTTTTAGACTCACGTGAAACTGCTATAACGCAATGACTGTATTTATAGTGGAATTTAGGTTAGTAAATGTTCGTGGCTCGTGAAAAATCCTGCATGTTTTCCTATGAACTTTCTAGAACGTGCGCTGCTTCGTTTTCGTGCCAGCCTCGTTTTCATGACACATTCTCGACTACGATAGAGAGATAGATAGAAAAGGCAAACCTAGACTCGTGCCGCTGCCTACGGCCTGGGCACGAGTAATAACTTCTCTCTCTGCCTAATTGCTAGTGGAGCTGCTTTTTTCAACAAAATATTAAATTTTAATAATAATGACAGTCCACATTTGATATTCGTTGTTTACAATTGTTTCTGTGTTGTCTTCCCTCTTCCTTTTTACCTTCTTTGTTGGTATATTCGTTTTTAAATTGACTCAAAAACAGAGCTCATTAGATATTCAATTACAGGTTCTGTTGGTAGACTGTATTTTTGTTTTCTATTTGTGGACAACTGCCATGACGATGACCCTAGGAACGAGTTAGCTTACGTATACGAGGTGTTTGTGATGCGTACGTACGTACCACTTGGTTTGCGTGGCGTACATATGTACGTACCGCATGGATGGCGATGCGTACGTACGTACCACTTGGTTTGCGTGGCGTAGATATGTGTGTACCGCATGAATGGCGATGCAATCAAACTAGAAAAAACAGTTTTATACTAACAAACCTTTCGTAACATCATTCGAATACTTTGTGCAGATGATTTTAAAGATACTCGTCCTTGAGTTCCTTCTCCTTCGCTATTCTCTGGAGAAAACGGTGAGCCCAACTTTCCCTGTGGGCTTCCTGTGTATAAGGAGTTGCGCGGACTGGATTCCGATGAGTCGCCTTTTGATTTGATGAGTTCTTCGTTCTTCTTTTTGGCCTTGAGTAGAACATTACAAGCGGTAAGAAAAACACCAAACATACTGCTCATATTTTGACTTTAAATTACAAACACTAAAAGCCTGCAACACTCTACACTTTTTAGGTCTAAATAGCACTAATTAAACAATAGAAAATTAAACAATAGAATTTGCATAACACTTATCACTATTTAGAACTAGAAATGTTGCTCGCTTTTAGTGTTTGTACTTGAGCTTTATCCTGCATACAAGTTTATCAAAAGTTTTGTTATGGGGTTGAGCGGGTTCGAATTTCGTTCTTATTTTTCATAAGGGCAATTCTTTAAAACCACTTCCAATTTGATATTATAAGTTAAAAAGAGGAAAAGTAATTACAAACTGCTTTGTGTTTTAAACAAACGTAAAGAATTAGATAAAGAACATTGGATAATTTTGAGAAATAGAACGTTACAAAAGTACCGATAACACGATAATTAATAAACAAAATAAATCTACTTCATAATGAAAGTTTTATATAACTACAATATTCGTTCAAATCCAACGTAGTACTGGTTCAGACATTTTTTTCACACACGACAATCGGAACATGAGGTTCATCCGTGACCAACCAACCATGTAACGTAACTGCATGCTCTAAAACAGTTGTTATCAATCAAACATATAAACACAACACAACAGTGGTAGTTTAAACACATAATCAATTTGTGGAAATCAAAGAAACCACGAAACAAATTGCCCAAAGCTCGATACGTTCCAATGGAGAAGCAGAAGCAGTTTTACAGTTCACTCAGCAAGGTGTTGCAAACAAACACTAAGCTATCAGTAAATATAAGGCAATTACAAGAGTGATGGCACGATCCACATACAATAATTGATTAACTTTTATAACATTCAATTAGTCGAGTGTCTATCTGTTGAAAAACAGAGGAGAAAACAACGTCCATTGATGGAAGTAAACAGTAAATACATTTTTGAGGTCATGTTTGTGTTGGGCATCGTTCGTTCTGACTCAATTAGCACCAAATGAAGTCATTTTAGTAGAAAGATGTTTCCTAGACTTCGTCTTACCTTTACAAGGGTTTGTAGTTAAACATTTTCAAACAAGCTTTAGATATTTTTAGCTTAGTTTACCAAAGAACAAACGACAAAAGAAGACAAACGAAAGAGACAGCAATTTGATCACTCCAGTTGGGTTGCCACTAGCAACAGGCTGTAATAGTCTGGCTTGAGGTATTGTGTTACTGTACTCCCAAAGGACCCCATTAATATTGTTCGTTTCCAGCTTATTGTGACTTGATAGCCGAAGCTAAGGAGCTTATTCAAGGCAGTGGTACAGGGTGCAATGTTTCCTGGAAATCGTCTTGCAATAGCAAAACAATAAGCACGAACCACTGCATCGTGTAAAACCACTGCATCGCAACGATTTGCAGCAACGTTTTTCGACATTGCGTCGTGTGACACTCTTGCAATGGTTCGTGCAACTTGTTGACATCGCCACTGCGACACACGAGTTGCAAGAAACCCAGGGGGGGGGGGGGGGGTTCTTCGGGGTCAAAACGCTAGGGATAATCGTCGGAAACCTCCAAAACGTACCCTAAAAAATACCCAAATGCCAAAATTTTCGACCCTAAAAAATACGTAACAGCTCAAAAATACCCCTAAAAAATACCAAAAAATCAAACAAAAAACTAACAAAGAAGTAAGTAAGTAAAAAAAAAATCGTCTCGTTTATTTTGTACCCCTAAAAAATACCATCTTTTCTGAAAAACCTTGGATTTTCTCTGACGACCCCTAAAAAATACCCAATCGGCGATTTCAACCCCTAAAAAATACGACGATCATCCCTAGCACACCAATATGGGGAGTAGAAACATTACACCTTGTAAAAGTGCTTAGAGTCTTAATGGTTAATGGTGAAGGCCAGACTGTGAGAAACTCCTAAACAAGTGTAACCTGAGTTTCAGGTTAAAACAAGTGCTTTTCTTCGAACTTTTTTCCAAAAGGCGTTAAAAAAACTCCGAGATTTCGAGAAATTCGACTTCGTAGAATTCGACTGAAATTCTGCGTCCTTCTACTGAGCATTTTAAAATTCTACCTGGTGCTTTTACTGCAGTGTTATTGTTTATTTTGTTTACGCCGTTTCCAAGATACAGTTGAGTGAGTCCTGTACTAGTCAAAGCCTCAGCACATACTACTACTGACAATGACGATTGCCAATAAAGCTGCTTTAGTCGCTAATTAAACAATATATAATTGACATGATAACAGAATATATAAACAGCTAGTGAAACCAAAAAGAGGCTTTGGTTAGTACAGGATTCACTCCACTGTATCTTGTGTAACGGTACTTTTGTCCGTAATTCATAACAGTGGGTGACCCGGATGGGATTTCTTCATTTCACTTACAGTCTCTATAGCTCGATCTTTTCTCTTCATCTGTGTCTCGTGGTCTTGTTTCAAATAGTACAATGTCAGCTCTTGTTCACTTCTCAACTTTTTGACTTCTGAATCGTAGTGTTGTTTCATTTCTAATACAAAAAGTGTTGGACATGTTGTTATTTACTCTCATGTAACAGACCTACAGGCCAACTATATTTATCTTTCCCACAAAGTTTCTTTAATTTCAATTAACTATCAACTGAAAATAATTTTGGCAAAACTTAAAACATGATTCTTTCCAGGCCTGGAAAGCAAATTTTAAATTCTTAATTTTTTTCCTTGACTGTGTCGGCCCTGCTCAACGTTTAACTGGGATGTGACCTGTATATAGTACTCGGCTACTAGGGAGATGGGGAATAAAACTGTCAAGAATGAGGGGAAGTCAAATCGGCGACAATTTCGATGCGTCCTAACGTCCAAAACTTCTCTGGCAATCAAAGTTTGCAACCGCTCAAAGCGTTTTTTCTAATGATCGATAGAATGACATTTTGAGAAAGACAGCGACTCGGTTACAAATCCTGGCAATGAGGTTATAAACCGCACGCTTTTATAACTAATAAAATACTCATTATACCACTACAAACAATAAAAATATAAGGGATTGACTGATTGATTGATTGATTGATTGACTGATTGATTGACTGATTGATTGATTGATTGATTGACTGATTGATTGATTGATTGACTGATTGATTGATTGACTGATTGATTGATTGATTGATTGATTGACTGATTGACTGATTGACTGATTGATTGATTGATTGATTGACTGATTGATTGATTGACTGATTGATTGATTGATTGATTGATTGATTGACTGATTGATTGATTGATTGATTGACTGATTGATTGATTGACTGACTGATTGATTGATTGATTGATTGATTGATTGACTGATTGACTGATTGATTGATTGATTGAGCCACAATTGTTATCGGTTTATTGTCTGTATACCATCTATCATAGCTGTTTTAATGCATCTGCTTGAGTTTAAACTTGTACAGTATGAGATTAATGTATTTCTATGAAAACATTAAATAATGGCATGCTTTGATTAATTCTAATTACCATTCTGGGTCGGGTTGTTCGAAGGGCGATTAGAGATAATTCTGGGTTGAGAACGGTGCCTACTACTGTCAGCGTGCACTGCGTCTGCGCATGGCCCTTCGTAGTAACAAACCAGTTTTGCGATATTTGGATGAATAAAACTTACTTGCTTGTAGAAAAAAAACATTTGACTGTTCCTGTAGTAGAATTAAATTCAGTATTGATGAATAAAACTCGCTTAAAAACCATTGTTTTGATCACAAGGACTAGATTTGCCTTTTGGCCGCCATCTTGGAAATGTTCCATCATGCTTTGTAAAATCCTGTCAATACTAGACTCTGTATGGAGAGCTAGACATTTCATCGTATTTCGTGCGTTTATCGGTAAATAACTTCTTTTATTATATTAAATCGCCTGAATACCCCTCTTTTTTCCTTTTGTAAATTATAAACCAAAGAAAAATCTAGAATTGTATAAGTTTTTTTATAAATTTATAATTGAGGCATGATAGAAAAAATCACATATTATATTTAGCAATCATAGACTAGAACAGCCTAACTAAAGGCTGATTTACACGCTACGATTGTCGGCCCGATTTTTTGCAAGGTTTGTTCGGCGGGAAAAGGAAGAATCGGCCCGATTCGCAGAAATCGGCTACAAATTTTTTCGTATCGGGCCGATTTTTTGAAAGGAAAATCAAATGAATTCGAGCGCAAAAACAATGGATTTCAAATTGGTCCGACGAATCGTGTCGTGTAAATCGGCCTTAAATATTTTTAAAAAAGCATGATTTTCTTTGTTTTCGTGGTTTTTATGGTATTGGCTCACCAGAGTATTATGCTTAGAGTGTTTTAGGAATAAAAGTTTGAAACTTATTGGAATTATAGAGGATTTATAATTTGTTTTCTTTGGGTCGTAAAAAATGCATTTTTCGCAACATTTGATGACGTATAACTCATAAAAATGCGTGGTGACCCCCAGTTTTTTTCTTGGATTCTAACAGCCTACAATGGGTTCTTTCATTACTATATAGATTTTAGAGAAAATAATTACTTTCACATTAGTAGGCACTTAAAATGAATTGTTTTCTTTAGATTATCTTTATCTTGTAAATTATTCTAATTAATCTCATCTTTAGATTAACGCTGATCATCTTTCGAACAACAGAACCCTGCATTCTCCCTGAAATCTATTTTTCTAATTTCAAAATAGTTGGGTTGTCGAATATTCCCCGCAAGAAGTCGCAGTCTCGCAAAACACCGACATTTTGCGGTTCTAAAAGTCTCAATTTTTCGTACAAAAGCCGTCTCACCCTCGAAAACAAAGGGTATCTCGCTAAAATATGCCTTGTCTCGGGTCCCATAAAGTCTCCCCTTGACCATTCGACATCCCTAATAGTGAAATCTTTTTAAAACTAGGATTTCCCATGCTGGTCTTATTAATGGCAGCCGTGTGGCAATGTACCAAATAAAGGAAAGTTGAAGTGAGTGCTGTACGTGCTACGAATAGCCTTGAATAGCACTGGACATGTAGTCTTGAGGTCCAGGCTTTAAGTCTCTCAAACGCGTAATGTGTCTGGACAAAGTTGAGCAAAACTTTTTAGTGTGTCATATTATGCGTCGTTAAGTTCGTCTCGTTTAAAGACGGTCAGAAGACACAATGGGCGTCCAGACGCACATGACTGCAAGCGCGAATCAACCGTAAAACCAAGGTACAGCACCGTTTGCGATGGGAAAAGAATCGATTTACCAAGACCAATCGTGTATCCAAGACAAATGCAGGTGCGACACGTGAAGTCTGCCGCATTGGCCATAGCAATGTTGGATTGTTCTGCAGAAAGGCCTTTGTACGGAGATGGCTTGGAATGGGAAGTGAACGCCAGCTGGGATATGTGCCGATCGTCTATATAGAGTGAACACTGAATACCCTTGGACCTCAGGAAATGGGACACCAGGCCACCGGTTGAATGATATATGTACTAAGCCGATAGGTTCCAACCAAAAGGGATGCACGTGCTCACGAAAAACCATCCTCCCCATTCAAACCTAAAATACGTCCGACTGGATTCAGAAAGAATGACGTGATCGTATATCCTGATTTGTCATCGCTCACCGCTTGGTAACAATTGCAAAGTCTGGATTTCGACGGCTCAACCGTTAAAGGCAGAACAAGGTGTGGACACCAGGCCGACCTTCCCCCACAATGCAATGGCCCCTGTTCGAAATCTCTCCACGATTGTGCTGGAGATAAATATATATCATATATTTACATATTATTTTATATTTAGTGTTATTCTATACGGCCTGCCTGAAAATCATTTTAATCATTACTTTAATTGTGAGTGTAGTTACCGTATTTAAATAAAGATTGATTGATTGACTGATTGAAAAGGTAAAACATCACTTTAAAGCCAAACAAACCATGGCCACACGAGGCGAAAAGGGCAAATATCACACTAGAATCGCCTACTACGCCGCTCGAGGGTTCAAACCACAAGCCACATGAGGCGAAAAGGCCAAATATCACACTAGAATTGCCTACTACGCCGCTCGAGGGTTCAAACCACAAACCACACGAGGCGAAAAGGGCAAATATCACACTAGAATCGCCCACTACGCCGCTCGAGGGTTCAAACCACAAACCACACGAGGCGAAAAGGGCAAAACTGAAAATACCCAAATAGGAGAGAACATAAAGAACGCCATGAGGGGTTGAAGGACAAAAGGCAAACAAGTGTTATGCCACGCCTTTTTTTAAGTTTAGCAATCTTTATAGTTTAGCAATCTTTATAGTTTAGCAATTTTTATAGTTAAGTATAAACACTTGTATTGTTGAAGCTTTGTTCAGGTTAGGCTTCGTTCAGTATGTAAATTTAACAAATGTTAAATTAGAGTGACAAATTGACCTCGTAACTATAGAAAATTGATCGGAGTCCAAGGTTAACGTAGCTAGGGGAACTTCTCTTTTCAGAAAATGTCAAAGTTTAGCTTAGCCGTTTTCCTAAAATGGAAATGTTTCGTTTAAAGATATATGCTAGTTTTAATAGTGTTAGCTAGCTCTATGCAGCTCAGTAGTTGTTTCTGAAGGAGAGTTGTTAGAGCAAGAGCACGATTAGAGAAGATTTCACAGTAAGTCCAAGAAGTCTCTAGCTTCGTCTAGTTCCCGATCTCAGAGATCCCTACAACAGTTCCCTAACACAAGGTTCGTGAAATAAGATAAACAAAGATGAATATAATACCTCAAGAAGTGAAGGTTCTGTGTTTTCCACTGCTTCTTCTGGCCTTGGATTTTCTGGGGCTGGAGTTGCCGCCTCTATGGCTTCGGCCACCCGATTTTGCGGAACATGCGCTGCTTCGGCCATAGCTTGGAAATCTCGAAGTGTGTGATGTTCCATCACAGCTCATCGCTTTATACGCGCTGCGTGAGACCGCTGACAATAGCACGAAGACGTGACAACGAGCATGCGCAGACGTTTTACACTAGCGTCCGCCGAACAGCCGTTTGCCCAGAGAAGTCCCCTCCCTCTTACCCTGGAAACCAGAGGTTTATTTTTATCTTGCTTTTGACGGTTGTAATTTTGACGGGTAAAAAGCAAGATAAACGGTACCTCCCTCTTGGAGTCGTTACATATGCACAAAATCAATTTGTGTGTCGGGATATTCAATGTGTATTCTACCCGTCTTTATACAAGACGAACTTAAAGACGCACAAAGTGACACACTAAAAACGTTTGCCTAACTAGACACATCATGCGTCTGTAGAATAAAAACCGCCATTAAATCCTTAAAATCAATCACAAGTAACCAATCACGTTTCGTTAATTTTTCAACCCAATTCGGCTGAGGTAATTGCAAACCACTTTTCAAAACGTCCCTTTGGGATGCCCTTCGTACATGCACAAAATGTCATATTGAAAACAACTTTGCCATCCAGTACATCAATCAATTCTTTGGCATCGACATTTCTTCCCACTGGAATGTCAACGATGACCGATGGAGACGAAGGCGATCCCTTTCCCAACATCTCTTCAAACAAGGCTTTCAACAAGACTTGGGCAATCTCCAGAGATTCTGCGTAAAGCGGCCCAAGTCGGTATCCTTCTTCTTTAATGAACGCAGCTCTGGCAGCTGTACATCCCACTATAATACCTTTCTCGTTAATGGCGACTCGTGCATGACTCCCTTGGCCATGTAGGAAGGTCTGTAGGAATCTCTGACGCTGATATCCAAACACTGATGTATCGTAGTTGAACAATTCCTGTATATCCACCTCATCGATGGTTTGCACTCGATAGGCATCACTTAATGAAAGCTGACTCAGAATTTGTGCAGTCGGCAGATCAACATCATAGCGAGGTGTGCTCCATAGTGCATTTGCACCTAACCTTTCTATGTATTTTGGTTGCATCGTGTCAACACTGTACCCTACAATATCGTGTGAGGGCGAAAGGTTTCTAAAGGCCTTTTCAAAGAACTCCATGACATATCCGTGACCTCGAAACTCTTGGTCCATTACATAACATGACATGAAAGCCACACTGGGGTCATACTTTAGTAGAGCTAAAGTACACACTGGTTTTCCATCGACGTCGCCAACAAATAAACCCGTTGGATCACAAGCAAGTAGAGAGCTGACGTCTTCCAATCCTGGCCGCCATTTTGCCCTTGCTAGTGCATTGACAAAATAACTTTTAAGATCATCGTCCTTGTCAGTTATCAAACGAACCTTCAATGAACTAATCCTTGTAGACGTACTATACTGAGGCCTATTCAAGGTAAATGAAGACCATGAAATAGCTGCATAGCTGATCTGATACGACGGCAAACGAAGAGACCGTTGTTTTGATAAGGTAAAAGCGATCGATGATAATGAACGAATTCTGGAAAACGACATGGTGGATTAGTGAAGAACTCAGCCCACGTTAGTCTGTATACACTTAATAGCTGACGTCACAAAGAAACAGCAGAGTTATAGCATCTTATTATATGATTGAGTGTGTTTTCTTTGTTATTCATAGGACTTTATATCACTAAATTCACGATGATTATATATTCAAGGGTTTTATATAGAGCTTCTCCGGGATGTATCTGTATAAATCACTTGAATTTATAATTCCCGGGGTTTATCTAGATACATCACTTGAATTTATAATTTCGTTCCATACTTCCTTAGGTGTGGACACCAAGACTTAGAACTTTTCTTAGAAATATATATACTACCAGGTGAACGGTGAACACGGCGTGCAAAGCATTATTGGACAAAATGAACGGCCCTGGTCCCCAGGTCCCTTGATGAACAAGCAAAATATCAGAAAAAATATTTCTGAAAGCTTTTAATCACATAAATTAGCAAAAGAGTTTGAAAGAAGTCTCCCTTTAATTTTTTGACTGTTCCTGTCGCTTTGCCATCGTTTTATCAGCGATCAAAACTGTGTTACGCAATACCGTCACGATATGTTGAAGGAGCAAGAACTTATCATTCTGCGAAAATATTTCACTCCTAAAGTTAATGAGCGAATATATGTTTATGCATTTAAGAAAGATTTAGCCTAAAATATGAAAATAAGCTGTTGGTATCGTCATTTTAACGCTCAGTGTTTTGGCTGTTTTCTTTCTTATCAAACAATACGTGATTTTGAGAGTTGACCGAGGCGAGCGTGTTGATAGTGCGAGTCTCCCAAAGGAAATCGCTTTACAAATAGAATATCGTGCTTAACAGCACAGTAAATAAGGGCTATGATTTTAAAAATGAGTTTTTTCGATATGGAAGTATACTTGAGGGTTTTGGCGAGTCTACAACTGCATGAATTTGCTAATAACTTTAATTTTATATTTATCAACTGAACGGAATAATTAACTTAATTAAGTACAGTACACAATGCCAAATAAAAAGTTTATCATAAAAACTTACAAACATTTGTACAACAATAACTTACACGTTAGACTCAGGAAGAAGACTAAATTTACAGTTGTTCACCACATATCTTTATTGAAAACAATTTATTATAAACTCCAGTTGCAAAATGGCGGATTCTCATACTCGTCGACCGTGAAGTAAGTAGCCTGGGGACGAGGGCCGTTCGCAAAAATACTGAACGCGCTCTGATTGGTTGAAAATAAAATCTCCGTTCACCTGGAAGTAGCGATTTTTGGTGGAAAAAAAGTCTTTGATAAATGACAGAGATTCGAACCCGAGACCTTCTGCACTCCTATACCCGCTTTTAACCACTATACTACTGAGCTAACTGATAGAATCTTCTCAACAAAAAAATGTTTTGTTTGTTATCATGAAGTTCGTTAGTGTTTCTCTGAATAGAATTGAAAAACAATTATTTAAGGTTTCCATCTGGGAATTCGGTAACAATGATCTAATTAGTGATTGTCTTTTTGAATCGCTTTTGTGTGAAAACCTCCTCAATCATATAATAAGGCAGATAAATACCTCTAAGCTCGGCTTTTGTCCATATACATCCCTCGGGCCTACGGCCCTCAGGATATACACCTATTTCAATAAACGTTGTCGGCAAAAGCCTACGCGACTCACCCGAAAGGGAGTATGGGTAGAAATTACTAGAGCTATAAAACCACACAAATATCCACACCATAATTCAACTTCAGCTTGCCATGACCTAATACATCAAAGAGCTTCATTTGCTGATGCTAAAATCAAGACCAATGCGAAAAAGAGAGTGAAATTTTGCAATTACCCATACTGCTTTTCGGTCTAGTCGCGTGGGCTTGAGAGCTATCATACGACAACCATTTTTGAAATAGGTGTATATGGCTAAAAGCCTCGCTTCTCGGTATTTATCCCTTCCTAATCACTTGCCGTAAACTTCATTTTTTCTTCTTGAGCAACTCAGTTAAACTCCCGTTTTACGGAAGATTCGTGAAAAGAATAATTGATGTAGAACGTGAAAATGTTGACATTTACAGTTAAAATGGCTCAAGCTCACCCCCAAAAATAGAAGATTCGATTCATTTTTGCATTATTAAAATCAACATTGCAAACTCCACACGTTACCTCGTGAATAAATATCGTAATTTTATCCATTTACCTAAATGATATTGGAAATAATACAGTGGATTATTTAGTTACCATCGCTTAAAGTAACCATGATCTGTTACGGCTGAAAAGCTAGGGAAATATGATTTATTGGTGTGTCAAGTTTCTGTTTATGAAGTTTAAATTTTCTGTTACGTTATGCAAATTTCAAAACAAACTTGACGTCAAATTTAATAACAACAATAATTTAATGGAAACTTTATTACTCGTGCCCTGGCGTAGCCTGGGAACGAGGTATAAACTGCAAATGTTTTTTTTTTTCTTTTTTTGCGCAATCGGTCACGTGATGCACTCCTGATCGGTTAAGAACGTAAAAAGACAATGCCCTAGCATGTATACAATTTGTCTGCGCATGTCTGTGTTTTTGGCTTGAAATTCATTTGCATATCGAATGCAAGAAATTTTATGTTGACACGGAACATTTGGTTGGCGATCTCGTTCTTCAAAATTATGTTCAACTACCGAAATATTGAGACAACCAGTCTACCTACCGCTAGTGCGCTGTGGATAATAATAAACTGAAGGCACTCCAGATGGGAAAATATCACGCGTCAAAGTCAGTATAAAATTGTGAGAAGGACCAGAACACCGCACTTTCGAGTTATATTGTGGACGCTGAATTTATACACTTATTTCAAAAATCGTTGTCGCAAGTCAAGCTACGAGCGTCAAGCCAAGGCCGAAATGAATGCTGGTTTTATGATGGTAGTGCATTCAAATCACACTCGTTTCTATTGAACTAATTACAAAATATGGTCATTTTCACGTGCTTGCTACTTTATTCTGTTGATAACAAGTGTGATTTGATTACCACCATAAAACCAGCATTCATTTCGGTCTTGGCTTGACGCATTTTTGAAATAAGTGTATACAAGGTACATTTGAAGCAGTGGAAGTCATTACCAACATGTTACTGTATGAATTGTATGCAATAAGGGTATTTTAGACTTCATCGATCGTTGAATAATTAGCCATGTTTACCGGATTGTCGTACTTTTTTGCGCAAAATTCTTACAATATATTTTAAAAATTTTACATCTTAGACAGCGCCCCCAGCACAATTATTTGATAATTGGCTTTTTCCATGTTTCTTTCTTGCAAAATTGAGCTTTTTTGGTCAAAACTCGTGGTCCCTACATGTGATCTAATGCATTTTTGTGAACGTGACTTCAAGCACGTTTCTTTTCCAGACAAAATGCAAATTTCAGCGAGCTGTTTATTAGTCTTTGATTAAGTATAAAAAGATGTTTCATACAGAATAACATGTATGTCTCCCCACATATCAAAGGTCATTATTTTCTAGATAAATGTTGCAGATGATAAAATATAGTTAATTTTATCACAATGACCAAGGTCTGAACCACGTTGAAAACACTGCTTGAAATTATATCGAGGGACCACGAGTTTTGACCAAAAAAGCTCAGTTTTGCAGGTAAGAAATATGGAAAAAGCATAGTGTTAAATAATTTGGCTGAGGGCAATAAGTTTTTTTGTAATGAATAGCGAATCGCAAGATCGAATAGAAATATCTATTAATATGGAAACCATAAAATCCATTGTCGAAGTTCTGCGCTTTATGGAGCAGACACTCCATATCAATATTACAAAATATTCGAATAGTTTGAAAGTTATATCGTCTGAATTTCTTTGAAAAAAAAAACTACAATTAAAATGAAGATATTTGCTCTAGTCAGAACAGGCCTACCCATCCATGGTCAGGCAGTAATTTTCTGTCCTCGGGGTAATGCTAACAAGTTATGCAAGTTCACTTGACGCTGATTGGTCAGTTCCCTCTCAACAATTTACCGAGGTAATGAGAGCTCCCAAGGCTAATCAGCTGATGTTATATAAAAGGTGAACAAATAGATGGTAAAAGAGAATAGCATTCAGGGCTTCATCAGAACGTCGGTGAAAATTCAAAGGGAAAGTGACATCTCGCGTCTGTAGTGAAGGGAGTTTAAGATTGTACGACGGCAACGTTGACGACGACGGTAGAGAACAATGAGATTAATCAAGAAGAATAAAGTCCACACGTGGAATGTTTAGTAAATAAGTAGATTTCAACCGTCCTCGGCCAATTTACAACGGCAAACTCGAAAGTTTCACGCTCTACCGACAACGCGAGCGTCCAAACCATTTTTCTTTCATAATTACTTTGCTATGTATTCGCTATGTACCATTCATCGTATATTGTAATTTTATGGGATAACGAACGCAAATTCAACTACAAACGAATACAAGAAAGCACAGATTTAGCGAAAACAGAGTAGGCCACGTCGTCGTCGACGTTGCCGCCGTACAATCTTAAACTCCCTACTGAGAGGAGTTGTGGCAGCATGACTAAACTGAACACATTTCTAAAATGCTATCTGCTATAAAAAGTATCTTGTGTGAATATACTAATTTCAGGTTGTACATGGTCAAATGAGATGCATAATAAACAGCTAGCCGATGAGAAAAGCCACTTTACATAGAGCGAGCACAACAATGACATGCTAAACAACATTACGTTGTTACCTGTTTGGATAGTTTCCACGTACTTTTGTTGATCTCGTAGCTTCTCTTCGTACTCCGCCTTAATTTTCTAGTAAAGGAAAACGATTATCAAAATATAACTTCCCAAGAGAATGATTGTTGCAGGCGACAATCGACCACTTTTGAGATATTGGTTGAGTGATAAAGCAAAACAAGCCTCAGGTCGAACAGTGGAGGCCGAATCGTAATTAGGCTTTACTTGGCCCCGTTTTGGCAGCTTAAGCAATGTATCGAAATAAAACTTTCTCCAAAATGGTCGCCGCTCATAAGCATAATTTATTTTCCACCCTGAGACGTAATGATCCCCGACATACTAAAGAGTATGTCTCACTTACTAACTGTGCAAAAATTTAAAAAGTTCCAATTAAAATCCGCAGAGGTATGTATTCTCCAAATTGTGAAATCTTAAAGAAAATGTATGGCTTGGGGTATATGCATTTATCTGTAAAAAACAATTTTTAAAAATTCATATATCTGCGGATTTTCATACGGGACTTTCTAAATTTTTGCACAGTTACTAAGTAAGACATACTCTTTAGTACTTCAGGGATCATTATGTCTTAGGTTGAAAAAAATTTTCAGCCGCCACTTTGGGGAAAGTTCCATTGGGCTGCGGATCAAACTTAGTGCAAATAGACGTCAATACATTGGCGCTACCAACAGACTAACTGTCTGGTAAAAATGAGGAAACTCACTTGGCTTTCATCTCGGACATGTCGATGTCTCTCATAATCTCGTTCCATTTTATCCTCGAGCTGTGCAACTGTCAGCTCCAGCTCGTTTGTTGTCTGATACATAAAAGAGAAATATTTAACTTGTGGAACTTTAGGAAATACTGCAAAGATAATTGAAAGGGGCTGGATGGGGTAAAAGAAGTGTTGCTTGATAGCAACTTCTCAAATGACCAAGAACCAAATAAACACAAAGAAGAAAGACAGGAATGGGAAGGAGAACTGAACGGAAGTTTTAAGATACTTAACAGTTATGAAACGAGGTGTGGCCCCTGGTTTACATAGTGTGTGTAAAGTACTCGTTTAAGCCCGCCACACACGTTGAGAAACTGTGTGAGGAAACTGCCACGCGAGGCACTTTTCTCACCGTGTGCTCTTTCACCTGCCTCGCGTGGCGATGCGCCGACTTTATGTTTTGTTTGATATCTTTGGCCTCGTGTAGCCAAAGGTGCAACGTCTGCGGCGAGAAATCGTCTGAGCTAAGTGCCTCGCGTGGTTTGAGTTTCCTCACGCAGTTTCTCAACGTGTGCGGCGGGCTTTAGATACAAAAACATGATCGGTTTTCCCAAGATTTACAACTATTTTCGACTTTTTAAAAGTCAGAACCTTTTAATATGTAATCTTTTTCCGAGCATTTCAATCCTACACAAGTTACTATATTCATTTATTTTATTTCTCTGGGTGGTTGGTTGGTTCACTTATCTCCAAGTGTATTCTACACTATTAATGTGATCGCGCGATGCGATTAATTTAGTGGTTCTAGTCTGATTGGTGTCGCTGTGTACTTGCGAGATGCAAGTCCTGTGGCCTATAAACCCAGCTCATGACCTGCTCACCATATGAGTCACCCATAGCTCAGTGGTTAGAGCATCCAACCGGTAATTGGAGGGTCGTGGGTTCGATTCCCGCTGGGTGCTCGGGTTTTTTCCCCGAGCATTTCAATCCTACACAAGTTACTATATTCATTTATTTCATCTTCTTATTCTGTTGAGTTTATTTATGACATATAGCTCATAATTAATTTTTAAAAAGTTATTGGTTACACACGCGCGTTTCCAAGCACTCATAAAGAACACACACAACTTTTTCTACAACATTGTACACAACACAGAGCCTTTGTGCCGTGTGTCAACATTTCAAACAAGTTACAAAAGTAGAACGCGATCCTAAATCTGCAACTGTTGTGTGCATCTGCGTGTCGCAATGCCGGCGGGCACACGGTGAAACTCTGTGTTACGAGCAATGTCGAAGATAAAGTTCCCCGAAAAGTCTTTAAAATACGCACGCTTTGTGAGAGGTTCCTGATAAACATGAGAAATTCATTTAATTTTAATTTAATTTTCTACAATGAGTAGTATATCATCTGCTTTCTCCAACCTACAACGGCGTACAGAATAGTCGAGACATTGTGCCCTAAAATTGACGTTCTTTGATATTTTACCCAGCATGTAAGTCGTGGAACGGCCATATATTCTGAATCCCCCTCCCCCCGACACAATGTTGGTTGGGTCAAGTGTTGGACCTAGCAGGAATCTCCCCGGCCTGCTCAACATTGAGAGAGGGGGGAAGGGGGAGCATAAAACAGGGTTGGCTAATTAAGGCCAAAATTGGGACAGTGTCTCAACAGGTTCTGCACGCCGTTGTAGATCTATAAAGAGATATTTCGAGATACTTCAAGTGGAAATGCAAGTAGAGACTGCTCACAGGCTATTTTAGATAGGTTGTATTACCTTTGCGAGTCCTTGAATTTCTCTTTCTTTCCCTGACAATTCGACTTTCAACTCGTTGACTTCTTCAGCATATTTCTATAAAGAAGTGTAAATATATGAAATGTACCTTCAACCAAAGTGTTCTTGCACGGTGCAGAGGCAGGGTGCGCAGATTAGAGGGTATTCAAAAATGTAACCATTCCACCGCTCGTCTTCCATGTGGAAGGTCAGGGTTCCGGACCAAACCTAGGTGTCGACTAACACTTAAAAGATTGAGAAGGTGCTGCATTAAACGTTAAACCGTAGGGCCGTCTCTTTACACAAAGTAAAACAACCCACTCGACTATTCAGGAAGATTACGCAGATATCTCAGTGTGTTACTCACACTGAATAATTTACCCGATGGCCTGATGTCTGTCCTAAGACACGGGACGGGACTGCGTTACCAGTCGACCGTTAATTTGTTGTTTAGTCTAGGCCAAGTAGACTTTTGTTTTTGTTTTCCAGGAGTTCTCAAGGAATTTATTAAAAAATCCAGGACTTTTAAGGGCTTTCCAGGAAGAAAACAAAAATCCAGGATTTTCCAGGATCTCCAAGAGGCATATGAACCCTGTATTATGATGCCAATGATATCAATTTGTTTGTTTGTTGTTTTTTCAGCATGCAAAATTACCTTGCCGTTGTCAGCTTGTACTTTCAGTCTAATAAGAGAAACATTAAAGTCAATAAATATATTGCTAAATTTCAAACGGTTCATAAGATTGTTCACAAAACTAGATGAAATACTCGGCAATGGTTTTCAATTTACCTTTCAATTTCAACCTGTTTCATTTCCATACTCCGATAAACTTGAGACATTTTGCTTTCATTCTGATCAAGCTCTGGATTAAGATGAAACAGACAATGATGTCAATTTAATACACGTTACATGATGGAAACACTTCAAACGTAGACAGACTATGTCTAGTTTATAGCAATAGACAAAATGACCTACCACTTTGGACTTTTAGAAGTTTCTCAGTTAAAGACATGATGTCTTGTTGAGACTGGTGCAGAGCTTTTTCCAGTTTCTTTTTTCCTCTAGAAGTAAAGGCAATTAATTCCGTTTTTAACTTGTGGAATCAGCAAAGCCGCGAATTTCGCGGGACTTAATTTTAGCGAATTTGAAAGAAAAAAAAATCGCGAAATTAAAGTGGAAAAAGTTCAGTTTACATGACCACAATGTGTCACGTCGAGACATTACATATGAACAAACGCTACCCTGCCTACTATAGTACATTTTTTACAACACTTGATACTAATCTCGCAATCTGATTGGTTGATTAGAGTGTGTCAATAAGAGGACAGACACACTGCTGACGCGTTTCGGCGCGCGTGCTCGTTCTGTTGCCTCGTTTGAAAAGGATTTTTAACTTTTATCTCAAATAATTGTTGTAAAAAAAAAACGAATTGAAGATTGTTTTGAGTTGTCTGTCCTCTTATTGACACTCTTGAGGTCATAAAATGTTCAAAACTTTGCAGTGGAACCACTTGCTGCGCTCGCGATTCCACTTGAGTTTTTGAACATTTTATGATGTCAAGAGTGTCAATAAGAGGACAAACAACTCAAAACCACCTTCAATTTGTACGTTCAGTTGTAAACGATCGTGAACAATGGCCGTATTTATACTATAGACGAAAAACTCGTCCAGGCGGATCAATTCAAAGGATTTGACGGTCTAGATATAAATTTGAAGACGGAAACATTCAACGGTTGACGAGTAATTCGTCAAACAGCCCTTCATTTGGACGTGTTTTTAGACGGAGTATATTAAGACAAATAATTCGTCCTGTGTCCGAATTTATATTGAGACGATTTATGCGTCTGACACAAATAATTCGTCGAGCAATTCGTCTTTAGTTTAAATACGGCCATTGTCAAGCTATTTTTTGATTTCCTGTGGTTTTGTTTTAAAATATGAAGGCCGATTGACATTACGTTGGCTCGCGTCATGCATACAACACGAATCGCTTCGTGTAAATCAAGCCCAACTTGCCTACGACTATTGCATGTAACACAAAAAACATGTTGGATTTTGAAACTCTACGACTATCTTAGACAAAAAAGTAAAAAAGAGGCGAAATGTCGCTCTAGCGGGATAGTACAAGGGAGACTTTTGACTTTTGATTTCAAGCTGACTGAAAATTACAGAAACCTTCCGTCCAAGGATCCGTTAAATTTTATGAAAAAAATTAAAATACAACAAGAATTGTCGAGAATAGACTAACCGACGAAGAAATAAACGTCATTTCAAGATACGAAACTCGCGACAACGCTTTAGGTCACTCAGAGGAGCTCAACAGATGAAACATTTGCCGTTTTAATTAATATAAGATTGACAAAAATCTCCAAGTTGCACCGACCTCGATGAGTTGTGACCTTCAAAGTTGTGCGAGTATAAATTAGACACGACTAGTCAAGTTGTAAGCAGCTAACATGAGACAGTTGTTGGCAAAAGCTGTGCAGTGTAAAAGGAACGGACGTAAGAGCGCAATGTGGGAGGGGTGGGGAGGGGAGGGGAGGGGAGGGGAGGGGAGGGGAGGCTAAAATATTATTTTTTGGATTACAATCCTCTAGAATCCTTTTTTACTGAATTGATTTATCACTGTAAGTATGTTATTACTTACTTCTTAGTTTCCTTAGGATTTGCTAGTTCCAGTGCTTTAATGACATCCTTTGAAATACTTCCAAGTCTCTCTGTGGCTTTTTCTGCCTTCCCCAAAGCCTCCCTTTCAAGTCCAAAGTAAGAAAATAGTCATTAGAGTAAGTCTGATACTCAGCCACCTATACCGGTCACATCTCTGCTTCGTTGCTAGAAATTATTTTAGCGGAGCTCCCGCGCGGGCCCATACCTAAGAAAAAATGGTAACCCATCGAGTTGATTTTTCATGGACACACAGGGAGCCCAACGGCTGTACGTCCGTCCGTACATACATACATCCTTTCGTCCCTCCGTGTACATCGCGATGCTGATTGATTTTTTGCGCCAACTTGACGCGCGCTGACACTTTGAAAACTGAAAATTTACAAATTACCTTACAGTTTTAACTTGCAATCTAAGTCGATTCGCCCGCAATCTAAGTCGATCTACTAAAAGTCCCCCAAAAATATTAATATGTCAAAACATTTATAAAACACTTCATAAAGTATTTCTTTAAATAATTTGAAGTCATTCAAAGACTTAATCTGAATTGACGAGGAAATCAATGACACTGTTCGATCAGACAAAATTTACGTGAGCAAACTGTCAAACTGTGAGCAAAGTGTTTCTTTCTGTAAGGATTTCCGTATTTCCTTTGAATTTATGAATAAGATATTTGTTCTCTGCTTGTTTGATGTATCAGTTTTAAAGATGAGAGCAATAGAAATGTAAGAGATGTAAACAAATCATGCCGTCATCGCGCGACGCCGAAAACAGTCTAAACCAGGGGCGGATCCAGGATTTTGCAAAGGGGGTGTCCCAAATAGGCCTCTTGAGAGATGACGTCACACCCAAGATGGCAGCCTCCTAACAATGGAATCGGATGACGTCATCTCGTAAGGCGCTAGGGGGTGTCCGGTGCATCTATGGACACCCCCTGGATCCGCCCCTGTATACCGTCTAAAATCTGTCGCGTAGCGTTGTTAGTTAATGTTTGTTCCACGTCCCTGACCTATCGTAATAGCAATGTTTCTATGGTGATGTTAAAAACGTTTAATGATATTACTTGTATCAATGAAATAAGGTTTTGGAGATTTTTTGCTTTCTATTTCTGAGAATTATGAACCACTACAATGTCAAATATGAAATCTGACGATGAATCTGAATATTAAAATATACTGTAATAAAGGTCACTGAGCTTACAAGCCCATACAATTCACAGGAGACCAAAGGGTTAGAGTATATACATTTACAAACCAAAGCAAACGCCTTTAGTTAATCTTCGTTTCAACTTTTTCAAGTCTTTAATTTACAATTGGGCAATTAACACAGGAAGCCCAATTCATTTGAATCAAGAACATAAAAACATATAGGGTGTACTGACATATATCGTTGCTGTGCAACGGATGCTATGCAAAGCAGAGTCTTGTTTTAGCCGGCAAAATTAGTTGGCGCACGCGCGCGCATTTATGGTGGGAATCATTTGAATTCTGGTAGAGCGACGCACGCCTGACAAAAAGGACTCATTTTCGTTCTGATCGCGCATGCGCGGGACACTTTACTTCCGGTTTCTTTAAAAAGTTATAATCTTCGGCGGTTTTCGTCAAAACTAAGTGTTACTTCAATATTTATTTTATTTACAGCCTTTTCCCCAAAGCCAAGCATGGGATTTACGAAAAATCAAGAAAGACGGAAGATATTTACATTATTTGCTCAATTTCGACATTCAAAAAAAAATCCTATTAAATTTATTTGGAGACCATTCTTAAAACGCATGATCGGCACTATGCACCTTGATCTCAAGATTTATTGAATGTATTTCAAATTCTCCAATATACATCGTTTAAGAAAATGTTAGCTGATTTCTGTAGCTATGACGTCATGTGATGACGTCACGCAATGACGTCATAAAATGTGAAATTTTCCTCAAGGAAGACAAACTATAAAATGTAAAAGCGATTTGACAATTTGGAAGTATTTTAGAGCATTTTCAAATTTCCTTGGCAATTTTTATGTCAGTACACCCTGAAAATTGAAATGGGAGCTCCACCATTAGGTCTTAGCCAATTTTTATATCAGTGATATACATGTATTAAACTTTAATTTGTACCTGACTTGTATTCCCATCTCATCCAAGTCAAATTCAGGAGGTTCAAGTTCAAACTTGTTATCCTCAGCAGTATTTTGATTAAAAAACTGAAAAATGGATGAAAACAGGACTGTCAAAAAGTGTTGTACAGTTGTAACTATGGATGCGGAGAGCCTGGGTTTTGGTTTTGGATTGGCCCAGAGCCTTCACACAATTACCTTTCATTTTATATGAGAATGTTAAGGGAGGAAAGTGTAGAGCAAGGTAAGGAAATGAAAGACTGATACCAACAAGTTTTCCCAAAAATTCTATCCTTACCTCTTGAAGTTGAGCTAAAAGCTGAAATAAAAATCACAAAATCAGTTTGAGTGAAAGTTTATTTTACAGCATGAAGCCTAGAGAAGTTTCCATCAGGGTGAAATGGACCATGCACGCAGTGACCAATCATAAAATTGAAATCTACTCTCAATAAATTGTGATGATTTCAGCACTATTCCCACCAGCCAGAGTTAAGTCATAAACAGGGAACCCAAATGGAGCGGGTCATAAGGAGGGTATGGAGACTGCAAAACCATAAACAAAATTGAGAAGAAAAAATGCCACAAAATCATCAAAATCCCCAAAACCGCACACCACATACAAAATCTGAAGCCAATTAACAGCAAACCACAGGTTAAAGTACAAAATATTACCAGAAAAGCAACATCAAAAATAAGGCAAAACTGCAACACTGCAAACCCCTACACCCCAATCCAAATGCCAAAAATCCTATAAGCCTTCATCGGCTGTTATTTAGTATAGAGTAGCTTAGTAATTAATATTCAAATCAAATATACATGACAGTACATTTAAATATTTGCATGTTGATTGGACATTTGCATATGGTCAGGTGAAAGTTGCCAATAAGCCGTAAAAGCAGGTCATATATGTTTGTATATATATGGGGGGTGGGGTCGGGGACTTTTATTTATTTTTATTTTATTAACTTCGCCACGAAACAGTTGCTTACAAATAAGTATATGGCAGGGCGTCCGCAACAGCGTGGCCAATTACTGCGGGCCCATACTTATAATAAGCATGACCAATCATTGGTATGTAAAGCAAGTCCATATATGTTCCGGCAGTTAGTTTTAGGTCAAATAGTCAAGGCAAGAATGCAAGACAAGCATCTTAATCAAGTTATCTTATTTCTCACTTAGCCCTAAATTACTAAGGTTGGAATGAAAATTTGAAATTATTGAGAATATGTAATGTCATGTTTACCATAAAGTGAATAAACCCTACCTTGGCTCGCCTGCCACAAAGGTTTTCAAAACCAACAATAAAAATGGTAACCTGTTGTTGATACTGGAGTTGAACAAAACAATTAAAAATAGTTACATTTTAAAACTGCAGTTCTCAGCTTTGAATAGATTTCTTCCAAGAGTGCAAAATAATATAATAGGGAACTCTTGGGCTGAACTAGGACTGCATAAGTCAAGAATTACAGAAAGTGTACTCCCTAGACATGATCAATTAAGTTATATTACTACATGCTTCAGAACCCACTGCTTTGTCATTGTTTAAATTTCTTCTGCATGTTCTTTCAGCATTTAAGTGTACCTTTCTCTTGGCCACTGGATCTCC
The DNA here is from genome assembly GCA_029948255.1 of Telmatactis stephensoni. Taxonomy (NCBI): domain Eukaryota; kingdom Metazoa; phylum Cnidaria; class Anthozoa; order Actiniaria; family Isophelliidae; genus Telmatactis; species Telmatactis stephensoni. The sequence goes on from JALIZF010001801.1 coordinate 50,351, forward strand.
AAGAATTATCATAAGCTGGGTCTACAAAAAGAATTGAAGTATTTTGATTAATTACGACAAATATAATACATGGCTTAGAAAAGTGAAAATAAATTGTAGAAAGTATTACATTAGGTTTGAAATAAAACATATCGAAAAAACAATATTGCTTTTCAGTGAGCACACTTGAACCATGGACTCAATTTTGTTTGTTTGTTTGTTGTTGTTGCTGTTTGACACTTTTCAAAAATGCATCCCTTGAGCCAATGGTTTAAAATACAGTTGACTCTCTCTTATTAAAGCGACCACTCTTGGGAGACTTGGGATCAGGTGAAAGTGGTCGCTTACGAGAGATCAGGGTTGACCCGTTAACTTATTCGATTTATTTAGGTTAACGGGTCTGTAAAGTTATCGGGTCTTTTGAGAAAGAGGCCCCTGGTCGCTTTCGAGAACCCAACACAGGAAGCCCAAACCATACGCAATATGTTACACGTCCTGGTCACATGTCCATGGAGATAGGATATCTTGGCTTCAGAAACAACCAAAATAGTTTGATTACGACGTCACATTCAACAGTTGTGTTTATTAGTAAGGATTTGTTATCATTACTGACTCTGGGGTAATCGCTTACCAGAGAGGAAAGACAATGAAAAACTTCAAAAATTGAGCCCCAACGGTGGACGCGGTCGCTTACGAGAGTGGTCGCTTTAATACGAGAGATTTGTTATAGAGTTTATGTGGGAAACAAAACGGGAAATTGAAAGAGTGGTCGCTAACGGGTGATGGTCGCTTACGAGAGTGGTCGTTTAAAGAGAGTTAACTGTATTCATAACTGATTTTGATCGCTTGGTGCATTTGAAATCAGTAATTAATTTTAGAGCGGTTTGAAGCAGTAGAAAGACAAGAAAATAATAATCTGAAACAACTTAAGTGTTCATGGTTTAAATGTCCTCACTGTAAGTGCACATCGATTTGAAGAAAAAATGTTTTGATGATTGGACAATTACACAGACTATTTATAGACGCCTTCAATTCTAGCGGACAAAGAATTAAGAATCCCAAGAGAGTTGAATTTCACAATACAATCCTTAAATCCGTTGTAGAACAACCCTATAATCAAGGGATTATGAAAATTAAGTTTTTCAGGATATATTTTTTCGATATTAAAAACATGACGTACCATATCATCAATGAATTCCAGGTTCGCTTGCTCTCTTATGTATTCTTCAGTGATACGGTCGACCTCGGCTTTGTCAACTCCAGCTGAAAGTTTCTCGCTCAAATCATAAGTATCCAAGGTCTGAAATAATCCCAAAAGACGAAGAAAATATCAATTATTATAACAGTATTCGACAACAGAAATCCACCATGAAATGTACACAGTCATACCCTAGTCACTCGTTCTTTTATCTTCGATAATTCTTCTTGTGTTTCAACGGCTTTTCGGATCGCTCTGGCTTGAGAATTGGCTTGTAATATAGCCTGAGCCGGAGCATCGCCCCTCTCCTCATATCTCTGTACTTCTAACATGTTGGTTTTAGAAAAGTTAAACTGTAAAAGTCATATTTGTAAAACCTAATCGTGGTTGCTCCGTTGTTGCTATTTAGCCTAGTGACGGTTGTTGCGATATGATATTGATCGCAACACTGTTCGAATAAATTTGCATAATTACGTGACGTAATTCTTAGTTGTCGAAAATTTTGCTGGAAATTTTACATTTTTGAAAGAGAATCATTACTAAGTATGTGTGCAATGTTTTGATACTGCTCCATTAATGTTCATATATTTTTTCCATAACTATTGAAGTGACAAATGGGGTCGGCGTTGCGTGACCGAACGTATAAAGACCGTCTGCAAAGGAGGAGGTTAAGTCACAGGCTTACCATCCTCAACGTTTGTGAATCGGGTTAGTTCCGGTTTAGGGGGTTTGGGATCCCTGTGTTGTAATTCAACCCCTTGTTTGGTAGTTGAATAGCATGAGTTTAATTTTGCCTCTGAAAAGCTTTCTTTTTCTAATCGATTCTTCGAAAGTTTGTTAGAAATAGAGATTTACAGTTACTGAACACTTCTGGCTAGTTTTTTGGGGGGTTTGAGGCGTATTTACTTAGTTTGAGGCCGTTGAGTTTTGAGCTGCGTTTCCACTAACAGAAAAGACAACGGAAAACGGTCACGCTGAAGGTGGTAATAACGGAAAGTGTAGTTTGGTCTTTGATAGTCTTTGGTCACATGAAAGGCAAAACGCGTAATGGCTGCTCAGCATGCATGTGAGTTTCTGTGTATAGAGCAGATTTCGTATGAGTGTGAAAAACGGTTACGGCACGGCCACGGCACGGAACCTCGCCTGCTGATTTCTTTACAAATTTGCCAAGACATCAGCAGGCGAGGTTCCGTACCGTGGCCGTGACCGTGCCGTAGTTTTTCAAAGTCATACGAAATCCACTCTATGGAGTACCAAAGTGTTGTCCGTTTCACACTCGCATGAAAACTGTACTGGCTTTGATACCCTGGCTTTGATATACTTCTATTCTTCAAACCATATACACCCAATCTAAAAAACGTTGTCGCGATCGCAACAAGTCCACAGTGTACACTCAAGACCGCAAAGGATTTTGGTAGTTATTCTTTCACAAATGAATTAATCTATTCACTATTGTCTTGTCTTGTCTGACGTTTCTTTGGTGAGCATTTTAAGCATTCCAGCAAGCGTTATGAGCAATTAAACCTTTTGTATTCAAGTTTATGCAACCAAAACATGCTGTGATTACTGATTATAAATTACTAGAAAACTCATTTGCAGTCTTGGAGTGTACACTATGAACTTAGTGCGACGTTTTTTGAAATAGGTATATATCGTTCGATAACGATTTGATTGGCATGAAGTAAATGCATGATAAATCGTGACCTTGCAAGGCGCGTACTGAACAAGCCGGATCGACTCGATAAGACCCTTATCACGCTAGCGTGACATCATGAAATATTCTATTTATAACGAATTCACTATCAAATTTACCACATCGATATCAGTAAAACGGCAGAGTTTCGTAAATATTGCCCTTAAGTTGACGAAGTTATGAATTTTTGAAGCTAAATATTTTTGGTGGACTTTTATTTCAGTATAAAGACGAGTTTAGCATGATAACGAGGCTCGTCGTGCACGTGATGCACGTCCACCGTACATTTCTTTGAAAAAATGCTAAGTTTTAAAAATTCATGTTTGTCAGTTTAAAAGCAATCTCCACGAAACTTTGCAATTTTATTAATACCAATGTGACGAATTTGATAGTTCCCACTCCCCAATAAATAGTTTTATATAATGCCATCCTTGCGTGATATGGGTAATGTCTTTTTAAGGCATCTCTCTCGGTTATGTTCTTCTTTTTAAACTTTTGATGTATTTATATATAGATATGACGTCACTTATGATGTATATATATAAATAAATATGACGTTACTTGTGATGTATTTCTTATAAATAGATATGACGTCAGCTTCCTCACCAACTGTAGACAAACTGTCTTGGGGGAAAATGCAAGTGGGTGATTGTACGTACAAAGACTGTAAGGTGTGGCCAGGAGGTAGTAGGAAATGGGACTGGAGAGAAACGGGAACTGAGGTTAGTGTATACGTTAAGGCCGTGGTCAGACTTAACTGATGATCTTAAAAAAACTTGTCTTCACGACCCTGGGGATCAGCAGGGGCTTTAATTCACTCTAGGGGGTTCTTTCCTCTATATTTGGCTTTTCAGGTTCACCAGGGTACCACCCAAGCTGTTGGAAAGGCAATTAATGCTAACCAAGATTAAATGAGATTAAATGCAATGAAAACCATTTTTGACCTAGTTAAAGACCATCCATTCCCGAACAAGCCGAGGTGATCAGTTTTCCTTTTCGTTTCCAATGACTCTTTGATAGTTACTATAGCAGTGATTCATGGACATTTTGCTGCAATCTATACTGATGACGTCTAATTCATATTTTGATAGTAAGACCTATAAATATGTTGTCTGGTCGTCCAGTGGCGGTTTCCAGTTCTTTTACAATTTGATTCACAAGTGACGATTTCAGTGTTTTTTTTCACAGCACTCCCCTGGTGTCCAGCCTGAAGATATCAATGAAATCCTGTCAAAAGGAATCAACACTTTGGTCATCAGCCGAGGTATGCAAGGCGTACTAAAGGTGAGGCACCACCATCGACACAAGTCCAATTGTAATAAGACAATGTATACCAGCTGTACTGCTTCACAACGAGAATTAGCCAGATTTTATCGCACTCGAAACAAGACAAGTAAAAATAATATTTAATATTTTAATAATATTTAATATTTATATAGCGCCATTTTCTATAAATATAATCAAATGCGCTTAACTAAATATTAAAACAAACAAAATTAAAATAAAATAAAATAAAATAAAATAAAATAAAATAAAATAAAATAAATAATAATAATAATAATAAAAGTAAACTTCATTGACTGTTGCGATTACGTTGTCATAATTTGTTGTAGTTCATAGTGTTTTTATAAATTATTCACGATAACGCCATTATTGAATGATATAGAATGTTGCTGGTCACGTCTGCCTGATTGATTTAGTAGGTACCAGACTTTGGGGATGGTGTAGCAGCTCTCGTAAGATCTAATCCTATTGGATTGATGCCCTCACTGTAAAACAATAGAAAATAAAACAATAGAATGAGTTGACAATGAAATGTATTGTTTTGTTTCTCCAATCACAACAGATCTTACGAGTTGCTGCTACACTATACTCACTTGGGGGTGTGGGGAACTATGGGAAACCCAATTTTCTGAAAGATCCAGTGAGCGCGCACGTCTAATAGCCAATAGGAGCTGGAAGTAGAGCAGATTTTGATTTCATGTCAACTTACTATTTATAGTCTTACCTGCTTTTAAGGTTCCAAAAAGTACCGTAGAATTTGCCGAAAAACAGGGAACACAAGTCTTGGTTTGCATGACTGAAGAGGCAGTAAAATTATACAACGAACTTGCTTCTAAAGGAACTAAAGTGGGAGGAATCTTTCACTCAACCTGCTGACAGCAAGCTAAGCATTCCACTGTTAATGCGCACCTAACCCCCTAATTTGAAATTTTGATAATCGTTTCTCCATGAACAGAAATGCTTTATTGTTTCAGTAGTGTTTCTGGATATAGACATGTCCTCTTCGAGGTTTTTAAAAGCATTTGAAATCTGACAATGAAGTGACGTCAACCCACGACTTATTAAATATATATACATATATAAAACTAGAGATAATAATTTTATAGTTTTCCATTTACAAAACATTTTTACTGCTAAAATACAAAGTATGGTGAATATTTTAGCTACTTCACTCGAACGCACAAAGCTAAAAAAATTTAGGTGAATTCCTGGGTTGGCGTCATCTCATTTGCGTTTTCAGATTTTAAATGCTTATTATAAGAGCGAATTCCCTGTTAGCAGAGTCTCTCTCGTTACGGTCCTGCAATGAAAATTGAGAGACTCTGCCGATCTAAGCCGTTTTCTTTGATACACCGCCGTCCACAACCGTGGACGAAGCAAACCGGTTCGAAACCGGTTTTAACTGGAAAAGGCTCTCTTGTGATTAAGGACGGTGCCCTCTAATGTGAAAGTAATTATTTTCTCTAAAATCTATATGGGTGTGAAAGAACTGCCATTGTAGGCTGTTAGAATCCAAGAAAAAAATTGGGGTCACCACGCATTTTAATGAGTTAACGTCATCAAATGTTGCGGAAAATGCATTTTTGACGACCCAAAGAAAAAAAATTAAAAATCCTCTATACTTCCAATAAGTTTCAAACTTTTTTTTTCTAAAACACTCTAAGCATAATTCTCTGGTAGGGCAATACCATAAAACCGCGAAAACAAAGAATATAATGTTTTAAAAAAATATTTACTTGGTTTTAGGATGTTCTAGTCTATGATTGCTAAATATAATTAACAATTATTCCACGAAATCGAGTTGTACATGAGCTCATAGCTATTAGCCATGGATGATGAGATTGAGTGGAATAATTGTTTTATTATATCCACATCCACTGGATTGTGAGAAATGCAGAATTTTAATTATTTTCAAGTTTAAAAAATATTAGTGGAAAAATAATTGTTAAAGATTACGGGGCGGTTTTCGAGGAAGTGACAAATCGCACGAAACAGTAATCAAGCATAAAATAGTTTCAACTGCAAGCAGCTATTTAACTCCGTTTTGGACATCTCGGTGATATATTTGTCAAATTTATATGAGCTCTGAGCTCTGTTTTTTCTACAAGCAAGTTTTATTTATCCAAATATCGCAAAACTGCTTTGTTTTTACGATGTTTTTACTACGAAGGGCCATGCGCAGAACGCAGTGCGCGCTGACAATAGTGGGCACCGTCCTTAATTGGACAGTAAAGTCGCATGTATAGTCGTAAGAATGCAAGGTTCAAACGTCTCGAAACTTCGACATTTGTGTACGAAATCGACTAAAGACGTATATTTTCAGTTTTATCGTAAATGCAAGACCAAAATTTGGAACCATTTACAATGTTTTGTAGGAAATCTGAGAAATGAGCTGAAGTGACCTGAGGTCAATTAGCTGTTGTTTATTCACGCATTCAGGGAACGTTTTTTGCCTGCAATATTTTCGAATTTCATGAAAATTGCCAGCCATTTGACATCCTTTATAGTTTTTCCCTAGATTTATTGAATATCTGCGGAAAATAAATGCTCTGGGAATAACTGAAATTCGTTGATTGATGCAAAAGTCTATATATTCACGTGGTTGCTAAGTTACCGGAGCGCATGCTCAACAAAGAAAACGGCTTAGATCGGCAGAGTCTCTCAATTTTCATTGCAGGACCGTAACGAGAGAGACTCTGCGTATGTCGCACTTTTACATGCTAATGAGCTCTGAATATTTGTTTTGCTGAATTCGGGCTACCTGTTTGTTAACATTACATTAACTGAGTTCCCTGTGGAGCCGCGCATGCGCAGTACCGAAACTTATGCCATGCGGTCAAGATGACTTGACACGTATTTGTTACTGTTAAATTTTACTTTTAGTATATATCGTTTTATATCGTCACAATTACCTTCAAAATGTGAAATACAATCTCGGAAACGGTTGGACAAATCTTCAGATTGCTATTTGTTATTAAAATGCTGAAAACCCAACTGTTTCTTTGATGGCCTCAAAACTTGCCGGCACAACATCTGAAGATTTATCGTCGCTGGTGTGGTTTAGAGGAGAAATTGAGTCATGGAGAAAGCGAAAAACGTTCGACGAGCGGCAAAAGGATCTGTTACGAGAGCTATTGGTACTGTACACACGTTAATCGAAGCTAAACGTCCCTGGGAAGAAATACTGAATGCTTTGGACAATCTCTCGAAGTCATTTGAAGCTCTGATCGTCAAACACGAGGACTATACTTTACTATTAAACGATGAAGAATTTGAAGAAGCTGAACTATGGATGAACGACTGTACGAGTGAGTTTAACCAGTGTAACATGTTTGCAAACGACTATATAAGAGAGGTTAAACGTGAATACAAGAAGAATCAAGTTGAAAATGATGGTGAGGTTATTATTGATCATGCTCGAAATGATGTTGTGGAGCAAGATGCTATGAATGATAATGAAAATGTTAATGTCGATAATGCCAATGTTGATGATGGAAATCCTAATGCTCATGTCAATGATGTCAATGGAAATGTTAATGATGATGTTAATGTCAATGGAAATGTTAATGCCAATGATGTTAATGATGAAAATGCTAATGTTAATGCCATCGACGTCAATGGAAATGTCGACAACGTAAATGGAAATGTCAATGCTAATGATGATGAAAATGCAAATGATGAAGATAATGTTAATGATGCCGATAATGTTAATGCCAATGTTGATGCTAGTCTTCATGGAAATGAATCTGAAATCCAAGCTGCCAACTCAGCTGCTCTCAAAGAAGAAAAGCCCATTGTATCAGTTTCTTTAAAGCATGAAAAACCAAAGTTGCCAATGTTTAACGGAGATGTTAGGAAATATTTCATATTTAAAGATGACTTTAAACATGCAATTGAATCGAGATGTTCTGAGAGGGATTCTATAACCATACTACGTACGTGTCTGGGTCCAGAGCCAGCCAAGTTAATCGAAGGAATAAGTAATGATATAAAGACGGTGTGGAAATACCTTGACCAGACCTACGGTGACCCACGAGTTGTTTCAGACACAGTCACATCGGATTTAGAAAGGTTCAAGTCCATTCAACCTGGTGAAGATCATCGCTTCTGTGAGTTAGTCAGCCTAGTCAGACGATCATATAACATTCTGAAGGAGATAAAACGACCACAGGACATTGACAATACACACGTCATTTCCCTGATCGAAAGAAAGTTAACCAGAGAAGATCAAAGAGTGTGGTCAAGATGCCTGAATCAGCAAAGGAAAGAGCCATCTATGTCTGTTTTATTAGAATGGCTAGAAGATGAAATGACAGCCAGAATGCGGTCAAGCGCTGCCATCCGCAAGCCAAGTCACCACACAGTAAAGCAATCAGTGAATGTTGTCTCTTCGCAAGACAGGCCTAGCAGAAACACAGTAAACGCATTATCCAATGCTACTTCTACGCGGGAAAAGCAACCATGTTATGTATGTCAAGGGAAACATTATGTTGACGAATGTTCCCGTTTTAAAGAAATGTCTGCTGATGAACGATGGAGAGTAGTTAAAGACAAACATGCGTGCTTCTGTTGCCTAAAGTTCAGCAAGGACCATTCAGCCGCAAACTGCCGAAAGAAACGAGAGTGTGGTGAGAGTACCCAAGGTGTCACATGCAAGAAGTTTCACCATAAGCTACTTCACTCAGAATCAGGAAAAGCAGGCGTGTCAGTTGTACAAGATCAAGGTATGGCTTTGTTGCCAGTATCAGTTGCTGTTCTCAAAGGAAAAGGAGAATTAAAGAAAGAAGTGAATGTATTCTATGACAGTGGAGCACAAGTTTCCATGATCAGGAGCAGTGTAGCAGAGTCCATGGGCCTTACAGGCAAAGATATCAAGATTTATCTGACTAAAGTCGGTGGTACAGAAGAAGAGCTTAATACAATGATGTACAAAGTGACACTTTGCACCCAAAACAATGTCCCTGTCCAATCAATACAAGCAATTGGCATCCCACAGATCTCGGATGATGTAACTGATGTCAATGTTGATGTTATTGCAAGAAAGTTCAATGTCCCTGTGAGTAACTTGAAAAGGAAATCTGGACCGATTGATGTCCTTGTAGGCGTCAATTACCCAAACCTACATGTCGGGGAAACTAAAGTGAAAGATGGTTTAGTCCTGCGAAAAGGCCCCCTCGGATGGGTTGTATTTGGAATGAAGGAAGAGAGTTCTGCTGAAGAATCTAAACAAGTCATGCACGTGCGGGTTGCTAACCCAGTTGACGTCACAGAGTTTTGGAGCACTGAAAGCATGGGAGTAACAGTTCAGCCATGCACATGTCAAGCAGCAGAAATGTCTAGTGAAGAAAAAAGGGAACTTGACTTGATTGAACAATCGTGTAAACTGATAGACAACAGATGGCAAATGGGTTACCCATGGAAAAGAGATGCTAACCAACTGCCTAACAACTACAATCAAGTTCTAAAGAAACTCGAAAGCACCGAGCGACGTCTATCCAAACAACCAGAATATGCAGAAAGCTACAACAAGCAAATTAAAGAGATGGAGGAGATGGGGTTTTCAAGAAAGCTTACACAGGAAGAGTTGCAGACATATAATGGACCTATTCATTATATATCCCACCACGCAGTTGTTCGCCCAGAGAAGAAAAGCACGCCCATACGAATCGTCTTTAACAGTTCAGCAACGTTTCAAGGCCATCAGCTTAATGACTACTGGTTCAAAGGGCCAGACCTCCTGAATAGCCTCTTCGGAGTGATCTTACGCTTCAGAGAAAACACCATCGCTATCGTAGCTGATATCTCAAAGATGTACCATATGATTACAATACCTCTGTACGACCAACATGTGCACAGATTTATATGGCGGTATCTAGAGACAGACCGTGAACCAGACACCTATGTTAAGACAGTACTTACATTTGGAGATCGACCATCACCCGCGATGGCTATTGTAGCCAATGAATGTTACAGAAGATCCATGGCTTATTGTGTTCTGTGATGCTTCAAGACTTGCTTTTGGAGCATGCGCATATGTTCGATGGAAGTTAGCAACTGGAAATTTCGAGGTCAAGTTTATAGCAGCTAAGACCAGAGTATCACCCTTGAAGGAACTGTCGATTCCTCGGCTTGAATTGCAAGCTGCAGTTCTAGCAGGTCGACTGGCCAAAACCATCTGTGAACAATCTTGATTTAAGTTCGCAAGATCTATCTACTTCACCGACAGCCTGGTTGTTCTTGCATGGATACAGAGTCAATCACGCTGCTACAAACCCTTTGTGTCATGCAGGATTGGCGAGATTCAATCAAGCTCAGAACCATCTGAATGGAAGTACTGTCCGACACAGTTCAATGTAGCTGACGACCTATCGAAGGGAATCCCAACCAAGGTCCTACATTCCTGCAGCAGCCAGAATCTGAATGGCCAAGCCAACAAAGTTCACCCGACATGATTGAAGTCAATAAAGAACGAAGAATGACAACATTAGTACAGGCGGTGACAGTTAACGAACCAATTTTGAGGTGCGAAGACTACTCAACTTGGAAAAAACTTTAAGGGTAACAGCTTATGTGAAACGATTCACCTACAACTGCAGCAGACGTGACCCAGAAGAAAGACAACTTGGCGCTTTAGAACCACAGGAAATTGCAAACGCAGAAGAGTACTGGGTGAGAAAGGTCACAATCAAGTCTTCACCAAAGATTACAAAAGGGAGACCTAGCCTCACTTACACCGTTCACAGATGAACAAGGCATAATCAAAGTATGAGGTAGAGTTAATCCATCACTGATGTCCTACGACAACCAACATGCTACACTGCTGCCCTACTGGTCATTGGATCTCAACACTAATCACGAGAGATGCACACCAATATGATCATACTGGCATTGCCACGACAACAGCAAAAGTCAGAAGGAAGTACTAGGATCATAGAAGGAAACAGATAATATCCAAGAGAGTAAAGCAACAGTGTACTTTTGCAGAAAGCTTGAAGCTAAAGTATCAACACAGTTCATGGCCGACTTATCATCTACTACGAGCAACAGCCATTTACACCGCCATTTCTGTATACATCATGCGACTACTTCGGGCCCCATCACAGTAAAGATTGGAAGAAACAAGACTAACCAAGCATTATGGGGTAATATTTACTTTTTAAATAATAGAGGCGGTTCACTGTGAACTTGCCACTGATGCCAGCAGTATGAACTTCTCCAAGTACTTCGAAGTATTTTGCACAGCGTGGTTACCCAAAGATGATGATATCTGACAATGGAACACACATGGTTGGAGCAGAGAAAGAGCTGCGTGAGATGATTAGAGGGCTGGGACAAGACAAAGCTGAAAGAATACTGTGCAGAGCAGAGGAAGTGAAGTGGCAGTTTACCAACACCCCCTAGCACCCCGCCAAAAATGGATGTTCTGAGTCTATGGTCAAGAGCATCAAAACAGCACTCAAGAAAATAATAAGGAGATGCAGTTTTAACGCCATTTGAACTGTATACATGCATCCTCGACCGCAGGCTAACCTTGTTAATCAGCGACTACCCATTGGAAGGATTCCCAAATGGATCTTGATGAGGGCTCCTATTTATCTCCGAATGACATTATATTAGGACGGTGTTCCAGTAAGATTCCTCAAGGTCCATTTCGAGAGACCCAGAACCCACGGCATAGATATGATTCTGCCAAAATATATTCGACACGTTTTCTGAAAAAGGTGGTCCAGAGATGTTCTACCATCACTTGTCGAAAGTGGCAAGAGAAAACGAAATGCAACGTTGGCGACTATGTAACATTTCTAAAGGAATACGACAATTTCTGAGGTAAATGGTGCATTGGAAGAATCACAGAAGTGTTCCCAGGAAGCGACGAAACCGTACGCAATGTGACAGTGAAGACATCTGAATCAAGTCAGACGACCAATCCAGAAGATTTGTGTTATTATCCATCTGAAGGCTTTGAGTAAATGTGGCCTTTCCCATTTGCCGGGGAAAATGTTTCGCTGATTTTGGGCTTCCTGTTTTGTTAAATAGTATGAACTGGGCTCTCTGTGGAGTCGCGCATGCTCAGACCTTAAACTCGGACCATGCGGTCGAGCTGACTTATGAAGGACGTTAATGTTAAAGTTTATAGAGTTATATCGTTTAAAATATCACAATTTTATTATTCAAAATGTAACAGGAGTATTGAGGAAACGGTTGGACAAAATTGATTTTTAAATAAATAATTCCATGATCTGTAAGACCGAATATTTACACTTTATTTTGTCGCTGTATTTAGCTTCAGATTTTTTCCTGTTATTAAAATGCTGAAAACCCAACTGTTTCTTTGATGGCCTCAAAACTTGCCGTCACAATAGAGTGCAAACAATAAATCCGTGAAAGAGTACTAACTATTTTGTATAATTTAGTCAAAAATAGTTGAAGCGTGAAAAGCAACAGAACTAATTTGCATAACTAAATATAAGGACACAAAACCACTAAAGACGCAAAACACAACGAAACATCAAAGCAGTTTCTTGTGCTTTATTTTCCCAGTAACAAAATTTTAATGATTTGACAGACTCATCAAAGACGCAAACACAATGAATTTATCTCTGGTATTTTATTGCCACCAAATCCCATTCCATTTAGTGCGCTTTCCCAGTAACTAAATTAAACCAATGGACACAAAACACACTTAAGACGACTGACGCAAATGAATTGTTTCGTATTTCATTTGCCTCTCCATTCTTTATTAAATAAAAAAGGCGGCTCTAAACAAAACGCGCGCCAGGCAATCAGCGTTAGCTAAATTGATAACGATAAATTACAATTATTAGGTCAGTTTACAAAGCGGAAAATGAAAATTGATCTAGTCACTTTTTCTTAACTTACAATTTTCCATGACCTTTTGTAGTATTTCCTTACTGTAACCTGGGAAATTTGACTAAAAGAGTCAACAATCGCCAGCAAATTATCTTTTAAAGCCCCATATACTCTCACAGATTGTAAACTTCAAATTTACAATAACAAGAAAACCATCAGCACATCGAGAAATACAACAATAACAAGTGCTCCAGAGCAAGACCTGTCAGCTATTAAAACACAAGATGAAGAACAGCAACAATCAATATGCTGCCCAACCATTCTAAATGCAGCTGTTAATACATACCCATCATGCAACAATAAAGATTGCCATAAGAAAATCATCCTTAACAGCAACTCAGAAGATCAGATGATTCACTGCCAACATTGCAACAGATCCATGATGCTGTATAACTGTTACTTCGAAATGAACGCCTTACTAGAACTTGAAAAAGATGAAAAAATTTATGTCCTGACAGCCTTTCACCATGTCCTCACCAAATTCTTTCAAGAAGATGTCCTGACTTATAAGGACAATATTCAAGAACTTACCCAAAAGCTTCTGGTCATCACCAATGCTGATTTCAAAATATCAGCTAATAATAAGCTGATTGAAGAAATAGTAAGCCATAAGGCTGCATCAAAATAAGTGCACTCACTTGCACATAAAGGTAGTACAGTAAAACCTGGGTTTTACAGTTTGTTTGCCTGGGCAGAAGAGAATCGTCTCATAAAATCCAATTATTGTGAGATTGATGTCCTTTTTTCCTATACTTTAAAATCATAAGGACAAAGAAATCAGACTGTTGTTAAATCACGTTATCATTACAAATAGTGTTATTGTTAATGTTGCTGTTATATTTGTTATCTTCACTGATTAGTGTTTTCAGAATTCATAGACTACAAGTGTTACAAATGTACCTTATTATCAAAAGATAGCTTGCCAGTAAATACGTGTTCATTATTACAGTTATCACAGGGCTAAAAATAACAAAAAAACTTTCATCGGCCATTTGTCATTATTGATCAATCAAATTCAATTTTCGCATGCATTTTATTGTATTTTCGTTTATTTTGGACCGGTCAAAGTACAATTTTGACCAGTCATTGACTGATGTCGGGCTCTTATTTTTAGCTCTGTTATCAAACTTATTGTTATTAAAAGTTTTTACAGTTTTTTGTATAACATTATGGTACAAACAGTGCAAACATAACAAGGTCCTTGTTTTATCTTTTTTTGAAATTGTGATATACAAAAGTCGACACTTATTTCAGAAAGATTTTGTTTTGTCTCTGTTTACTTACTTTTGAAAGGAATTCCTCCTTAGTTTTCATTGTTGCAGTTCATTTTATAGGCCACATATACTTACAAATAGTGTTACAGTTCATTTCATAATGGCTAGAAAGATGAATATTTTTATTGATTATGTTATCATGTTTTATAATACACAACAAATAGTTTATATAATATATTAACATTGGAAATGAAGTTTAATCAATAAACCTTTACTTTGTTAAATCATTGTTTGGTCTTCCTTTCCTATATTATTAAAGAATTTAATTAGTGTTAATTGGCCTTTACCACAAATTTTCAAACTCTTTCATTAAAACATCATTTCATTCATAGGTCCTTAACAAGCCATTTTACTTAATCCATGAAATAAGAACAAAGTTATTACTCACAAATAGTCATCAAGGACTTAAGGAAACTCCTTGTTTGGAGCCGTGAGAAATGCTTGTTACATGGACAAATGAATCACAATATACTCACTTGACTCTTATTGCTAACCTCCAAAGCTTTCAAACATGAGACGTGAATTAAACAGACTTTTTAGCACGATTTCTTTCGAATTTCCAAACGAAAACATACTATTTGCAATCGTTTGTATACTTTGAGCCAGCAGTGTGACTGCACGAAAAAAACCGCATCACCACAGGAAGCCCAGAGTCAGTTTCTTAATAAACTGACTCTGGGCTTCCTGTGTTAATGCAGTTTCTTCGTTTCTTCGTTTCACTGTCCTTATTAAGAAAACTAAATACAAAAGGATATAGCCAACAATCTAGACCTTAAGTTAGTCACATTCCACACCATAAACTGAACATAATGTCACAAGTTTAAAGTGATGACGGTAAAATCCACGAAGTGGTGCTAGTTTCACAATGTTTTTCTTTGTATATGGAGACCATACTACGCTTGCATAATCTAGACGTGATCTAACCCATGTTATATAAAGTAATTTCTTAGTATTGATGTCAGTTATATCCTTGCATGTTCGATAAAGTAGATTAAGCATTCTTTGTGGTAAAACAGTCCAAAAAAACTTGCATGTGCATGTGTTACATCAACCAATCACTGAAAATGATATTTAAATTAAAGTGCCTGCTATTGTCTTTTGACACATGCACAAGCAAGTTCTTCTGGACTCTGTTTTACCAGAGCACAGTGGAATAAAAAAGACCTGGACTAATGTGAACTGAGTTTGTTGGATGTGTTGTTCTCTACCATGCCAGAAGGTTTTTCCTTGGATTCTCAAGATTTTTCTCCCTCATCAAAAATCAGCATGCGAGTTGAGCATTTTATGCAAAATATTTAATGTAGTGAAGTATTGGGTGTAAATACCATTCATTCCTCCATCCATCCATCCATCCATCCATCCATCCATCCATCCATTCATTCATTCATGCATGCATGCATGCATGCATTCATTTATATTTGCAAAAAGTCTGGACCCCCTCTATACAAATATAGGGATAGGGTTATATATCAAAAGTAGTGAAGAAATTATGGGATAGCCTGCTAATATTTTTTTCATGAAGCCCTGATACTAGGCAACTCGAAAAAAATAATATCAGTGAAGCTAACCCATAATTTCTTCGCTACTTTTTTGATATATATTTATATATATTTGAGGGGTCCAAAGTTTTTGCAAAATGCTGTATTTATTTATTTATTTATTTATTTCAAATAAACAATATATACTTAATTGCTATTTCAGATATCTTAATTGCCCCAAAGCTGTCAGAATCCATACATCTCTCAATGGGAAGACAGTCCTTGACAAGGATCTATTGAAATTAACCGAAATTGGATTGGAGAACAGAGAAAATGTTTTTCATGGTGTTTTTCTGGATGGAAAACAATGCACAGAGCTAGACCTTACAGAGGTTTACGTCACAGTTGTAGAACGAGAAAAGAAAACAGCCATTAAAAATCTTACCAAGCCAAACTGAGATCCTCAAAAACGTTAGTGAAAAGCTTGAGTTTTTGCCCAATGGTGTACTAAAGTCAAAGTTCTTAGATAAGTTCAATTTGTACAGTAAGAGGATAGATGCCACTACCAAAGCAAATATTTTAGCCTTACATGATGAAGTGGAAGAGGAACTTAAGAATGCTATTGAAAATAGTGATGAAGTGAAAGATGATCACGGCAGGTCAGCGACGCCCTATTTTGTTTGATTTAGCGCCCGCTGTTGGGCAGCGGTATATACCTTGAGTATAGGTCTTGATGCCACAACAAAGATGACAGCAAGTTGTCAAAAATTCAACTTGGAGGAAGTTTTAGATATTGTGATGGACTCTGACGATGAAAGCTGTGAATTAAAGTCATATCAATCTCAAGGGGATATGATTGCTGAATCTTGTAGAAAATTATCTGAGTTGAAGACAGTAACAGACAAATTTTCTTTTATCAACGAAGCCGAAGCAATCCTCAAGGATTTAGTGACAAAGTATTCGAGCGAAAATAAAATGGAAAGAGTACTTGTTGGCAGGATAAGAATTGATGAAATTCTTCAGGAGGAGACTTCAATGTGGTTAAAGATGATAAAACGGCGAATGATAAGAAGGATGCGTTTTAGGAATCCGTGGCAGATAGAGTTCAACAGAGACGTTGCTACAACTGTTTTCAGCGGCTTTCAGGATGCAGTGCAATCTAGTCCTTCCTCGTTTGGTATTCTTTTGGAAAAAGACCAAACCTCAAGGTGTTTGCAAGTAGTATTTACTGATAAACGAAGATTTGTCCGTGACATTCAAGTTATTTCTGGATTTACCAAGACTGAAACAGAGAAATACTTGTGCAAGAAATTTAATGGAAATTGGAGAGCAGAGATGGTAATAAGCCTTGAAACTCCTTGTAAAATCATTTACGACAAGGTAAAACATAAACTCATTTTCAGCTGTTATTATGGCGTGTGGAACCAATTTGATTTTCCCCTTCATGACTTTTGAATCCATGTGAAACTTTGATCAACACTAGTTCCGTGAACCAAAACAATGTAACCAATTGTTTATAACAACTGCTATAACAATTTTGTTAGTTTTTAACTCGTGGATTGCAAAT
Organism: Telmatactis stephensoni; assembly: GCA_029948255.1. Lineage (NCBI taxonomy): Eukaryota > Metazoa > Cnidaria > Anthozoa > Actiniaria > Isophelliidae > Telmatactis > Telmatactis stephensoni. The sequence goes on from JALIZF010001801.1 coordinate 67,695, forward strand.
CCACGAGTTATAGTGAGGGATCGAAATATGCAAATGTGTCACTCACTCGAACATTGTTAAACTATGCTACTGCACATGCTCGGCGTGATCGACCACAGGCCGAAAGTATTGTGGGCTCTGGTTTATTCCGGGACTCCCGAAGGACTGCCGACCTATTCACAGATCAACGATATTTGCTTTTCACTATTTATGTTGAAATCAGACTAGACAAAATTTATATTTAGCTAAGAACAGAAAGACTATACAGAACATATGCTTCAAAATAGCTAGCTAGAAGGAAAATTTGTGATAGCCGAGTCAAATAGTGCTGGAGAACACATCAGCTCAAGAAATACAAACTGAACATTATAGTTTGAAAAAAGCATTGACTAGATGCACTCCCAGACATGTCCAATGGCACACGAAAAATTAAATACAGACGTTGTTTGAAGAAGAAGACTTTTAGATCATTAAATTCCTAGTATTAGAGCAAGCTATTTCAGGAGTAAAACCACGGCGAAGTACCGAAGCAAGTTTAGCCATGACTTACGCAATAGAATATCTCTTTGCAGTCGATACTGACGAGTAAGCTTATTAAAAAACTTTGGCTGAATGCCGGACTTTGAACATCGCTGTCAAGCGACAAAAATCTCTTCAAGTGCAACATCAAAGTCATCCAAGCTTTTAGTGTCCGTACTCTATCATCACAAGGGTCAAAGTAGACTAAGCAAACGAAAACATCAGCCTTGAAAGCGAGCGCCGTAAAGGCCTCGAGTCCGCTAGCTGAAAACAGCAACAAAAAGGCGTATTGAGTTTATTGGCTTAGTGTTTTGTGAAGCAATTTCTTTTATATTTATAGCGACATTTTGCTACAGAGCACAGAGAGGAGCATTTTAATTTTGCATATGCTTTGTAACCACACATTGACAATAAATACACAAAATTCACCAACTAATGTTACTAGACTATGTTATTAGACTATGTTATAAGACTATTAAATGAGAAATCAATACCATGATTATATGATATAATTATTATTGTCATCTATGAATACTGAACTTAATAGACGACTATAGACGATAAGAGATTTATTATTATATGTATTTTTTATAATTGTTAAAATCAGGTGTTTTAATAAAGTTATTATTATTATTATTATTCGTTTTATGGATGGTCCAGTGGATAGAGCCATGGCTTTCGGTGCGAGAGGTCCGGGTTCAATTCCCAGCCCGACGGTGAGGAAATTTGTTTTTCACTTTTTTTGTTCCTTTTTCGCACATTTTTTTCTTTAATAGCTAATGACTCTTTCTTCGCTAAAGAAATTATTGATTTAGATTTTTGCCTTCAAATGAAAACTCATTATTTTACTAAAATGTATTGTTTGGGCTTCCTGTGGTCATTTCGGTAAATCCACGAGTTACTTCGCCATTGGCGGTTTGATTCCTGCAGTGATTAAACTATGTATGACTTGAAGTAATTCACAAATGATTTAGTTACTCGTGCCCAGGCCTTTAGGCCGGGAACGAGTTATAAACTGCAAATGTTTTTTTTTTCCTGTGTTCATCTCGAGAATGCAGCATTCTTGCGCAATCGGTCATGTGTTACACCCCCGATTGGTTAAGAACGTAAACCAATGCCCTTCATTCATCACCTCCGTAGTGAACGCCAGCCAGGAACTTTAGGAATGCAAGATGGCCGACTACAAAGAAAATAGCTTTCAGAGACAGGCTTTTCCTGCAGTAGCACAATGTAATTTGGAGCTTTTAACTCGAGATATACCAGAATGATATCAGAATGGGCTGTTAGTTTGAGCTTCATCTCCAATACTTTGACCAAATATCGAACTCTAAATGGAGTACTTGAAAGAGAACCCTCGCGATAAACATGGATAAAGAGTATTTCCTATGAGCTGTGAATCTACGAATTTCTCATCCAACATGTTGCTAAACGAACATACGTAGAAGCAAGTCAATTGTATTCCTCATTCAAGCATTCAAGAGATCTTGAGAGGTTTTAGTACTGAATTTTAATACGGAATTCTAAAGCAGACCATTGCATGGAACGGATAGGTTCCATTGACCTTGTTGGTCACGTAACGTCTTTTATTATTTAAAACATCCGAAACATGAATGAAAAAATCACGATTTGTTATTGTGTCAAAAACGCCGTTGTAGAAGTCTTTACAGCAAACAATTGAGATACATAGTGAAATAAAAAGTTGAATAAACTGGTATATTCACTGGTAATATTTTGCATGTCGGAGATATATAATACTATGCAAAGACAAACACTAATAGCTGCTGACAGACAAATTGACTAATCAAATATTTTTTAGTTTAAGTTAGCTGATTCAAATTCAAAAAGGGTCTTTATGTTACGGTTAACTATTTCCCGGAATGGTGAAGAATGCGTGAAACGGCCCGGGGTAGAATACGAACGGGGCTGGTCATTGAAACCTCTCCTAAAAGGGGCTTCTGGGGCATGTTTGAACGCACGTGTGCGTCTAGTTTTGTTTATAAGCTCAGTGCAGAATCATTCAAGTTCTAAAACTGATGAGAGCACTACTGACATACAATGCATACTCATTGTGCACACTATCAATGTTTTGTCCCAGGTTTTTAACCCACAGGGGTTTTACCTTCAGAAGCTCTAGCAAGGTAGGGATTTTGACATTAAAATTTGACGATTTTGATCTTTAAGAGGAAAAGGGAACTTTGACTCTAAAGGAAGACCTGGGGGTGGGGAAATTTAAATTAAAAATCTGAAAATTTTATGTCAAAGTCCCATGAGTTTGCCCCTCCTTCAAATCCTGGGGCTAAACATTGGTAAATGCATTATACAATATGGTTTTGAGTGATCTATCGAACAATGTTGACTTTAAAACATGTTGTCTCTGTTATTTTCTCTGTTTACAAATGAGCATTCTGATTATGTCTGTAAATCATTATATAAAAACAAAAGGCATAGATTATTTTTTGTTTTTGTTTTATATTATCTCTAAAGGGTGATTTTAAAATAACTTGGATAAAATTAATATAAATCACTGTTCACATGAACACACCCTATATACACCAATTTAAAGTTTTCTTTTTCGTTTTGTTTAAAGGATGTCCAAAAGTGTTTAGCTTTGTGCAATAATGTAAGATTACCTTGCACAATGTGGATATGTGACATAAAATTGTGTTTAGAACATTATTTTTAACAGTTCTAAAAGTGGTGCAATCACATCAAAGTTAAGTAAGCATTAATAGAAACCCTCTTTCTTTTGATGTGCAAATCAGTATTATCATAACGACCTTGGCTTTTTTAACAAACACCTGTGAATTTTGCTTTGTTCATCTCAGCCTCATTGTTTACAGGGGCGTATCCAAGGGGGGGGTCCCAGGTTGCCCCGTTACCCCCCTTTGAAAACAAAAAGATGATAGAAATAAAAGAATCTGACTGGAGAAAGATTGAGAAATTGGAAGTGTGACCCCCCTGTAAAGGACACTCTTCCCCTCCCCCCTCGATTCTTTAGTATCCCTTCAATGTTTAACTTAGTGATTACGGAATATTCAAGTATCAAGTTTCCGACACGTGTAGTATCCAGAGTTTAGTGTATTGTCCACGTTCAAGTTTAAGTCAAGTTTTCAAGTTCAAGTAATAAATCGACCTATCCATAGGCTTTATGTTGGGACAGTTATGTAAGTACCTTTTTAGTAATTCTTTAGTGATTTCGTACCCTTTTAAGTGATTTAAATGTCAAGTTTGTTTATTGCTTAATTGATAAGCAAAGATATTCCATGCATGTGATTCTAGTTATATCCATTGAAGTTACGTTATATGATAATAGTCAATTTGTAAAGAACCATTTATGCCGTGTAATCATTTTCGTTTAGCTATGTTTATTGTATTGTAATTGTAAGAAATTCGTATCTATGTTTTCAGTTTACGCAACAAATAAAAGGGTTAACGTTAACTGGTCTTCACGTATTCCGAGTTTCCCTTGACCCGACCTTTTGTGCAGTTAGAAATAAACCCAGCATTTCGCCAGCGATAGCTACACCCCCTTTGGTGGAAAATGGAAAGTGTGACCCCCCTTTGAAATATTCTGGATACGCCCCTGGTTTAGCACTACTTGCCTTTTCACAGGCTGTTACCAAGACACTGAAAAATATATTACTTGTAGTTAAGGCTGTTTTTGAGCAAGATGGAACTTTTAATGTACCATTAAAGTTGAAGTTTTAATTCAATCCAAATGAGTGGCAAAATGATTTAACTGGTCTAAGAAACAAAATTCAATGACAAATTTCTTTACTCTGTTCATTATTACAGCAAATAGGAAGTGGGGGGAGCACTTGAGAACTGTGGAGATCATTTGCTTCTTGAGTGCTAACTCTCATCACTTCTAAGTGCTGTTATACTGAACAGAGCACAGAAAATCTTACAGTTTGTTTTATTATATTGTAAGGATTTTGCTCTGTTCTCTGATACAGCACAGTTTTCAGTCAATCAGAGTGCACATATAATAAAACTATATATTTATCCCACACCATAAAAAATAAAGCCAATCAGAAAGCAGGAAAGCCATTATATATTCAGTGGTATTTAACCGTCTCTTCCCATGATACACGCGGCAATTGGCTATATTTTCTATGGTGTGGGATAAAATAGATACAATATTTTCTTATGGCATACTGTGGATATCCCACTCATCACTCAGTATTTTCTTTGTATACACACTTGCATATTCCACGGTATGCCACTTGAAACCATTTGTATAACTGGTATTTAGTAAAACTTGTTACTTACCAAGCGCATTTCAGGTGACACGTAGGTGGGAAACTGTTTTTGTTTGTTTTTAATGCATCATCAAAGACATTTTTCTTTTGTAGATGAATGAACTAAATGTAATTCTATACTGCATACCATTTAATATGAAAAAATGTACAATTGAGCTACTTTTGCCTCAGGGAGTCATAGAAGGTTCCCTCAGCCTGCCCCCACCCAAAGCAGATGGTTCCTGTAGCATTTGTTTTTAATTTTAAAAATCTTTACAAGAAAATGTTTTTAAATTACTTTTTTAAAGTGATAATAAATACATTTGATAAAAATTGTTTAATACATTAATTCAGAAAAAGGTGAATCTTCTAAATATAGTTTTTGATTCTTGAAACTAAGCAAGTGAATAACTATCTTTAATAATAAATAGTTTTTAATGCCCAAACTAGCAAAAGATCTACCAAAAACAGATCATTGCTAGTAATTAGCAAAACCATGTGTTTGTAAATCCATACTTATAAACTAAGTGAAGTTGTTTTAGCCTATCATTATGACTTTGGCCCCACTCTCAAAATTGCATTCATCTTCTTAGTAATTGCTTTGCTTTTGATACAGCACTCTATTTCTTTCATGATTTCATCACCACAAAAATAGCAGTGAAAGTCTTGTGGGTCTGCTTTTATAATGCCACAATAGCAATACTCCCCAGTATCAACACGTGGAGGTATGTATACACATTTGTTGCTTGATTGAGCCTCAGAACTGTATCCTCCTTGCTCACGTAACCATACAAGCTTCACATATTCATGCCTAAAAATCTCCATCCAGCGACCTTGGTAGATTGTGTTCCAACTGAGCTTCATCAGTGTTATGTGCTTGGGTTCTCGTCCTTCCATAGTATTGGTCAGCAATCCTTGGGAGTACTTGTCATGAAAAAACTTAGCATGTGCTGGAATTACATGACCAACACACCAAACTGTTGGTGTCACTTGCTTGGGGATAAACAAAACATTGGCTATAAAGTAGGCCTCACAGTTAGCCTTCAGAACTGTGAGTTGTTCAGTCTTTAGTTCAAACCGACTGAATGTGGACACACAGTGTCTTAACTTCAAGCCAATAAAAGCATACACTAACACAGACAGTTGCTCTTTCTTTGTATCTCCATCGACACAAACACTCTTCACCAGCAACATGAAGTTATGGCACAGCAAGCGCGAGTCCTTACCAGTCAGTTGATACTCTAGTTCTTTGCCCTTGCCTTTTGTTTCATCAAACCATTTTCGGATTTTCCTCGCAAGACACTTAGCTTTAACCTCATACTGTAATGTGTTCACATACCTTGCAAAGGGTTGATCTGGCTGTATATCTTGAAACCTGACATTTGTAGATTGTGCAATGCTTGTTTTGGACACTGCCAATTTTAACAATCCCTTCTGCCACTGCTGCCAAGCATTGTTTTTTACATGGAGTGGCTCTATGTGAATCTTTTCTACAAACTTCCCGAGAAGAGGAAGGAATTCTTGTCTGCTTTTTATTGATGCAATGAATGCAGTTATCTTGGACCTAATAGTTGACTGGGCTAAAGCTGAGTTTGAAAGTTGATCCTTAAAATGATCAACGTTTTTGGCTGCTGCACACCTCTCTTCATAGGTAAATGGTCTCCATTTGTCACTTGGTTTGTTACCAAATGTTCCTTTTATATCTCCACAATTATCTCTTGATACATTGGCAAAGGTAGTAAAATATGTTGAAGCATTTGAGATTTCTCCTGCTAGCATACAAATCATCTTCATGTCATTGGGAAATTCTTCGAATCTGAAACTCATGTTTGTTCCCTCATGAACAATAAGCTTGCCATCAAGATCTGACATTTGCTTTGCAATCATCTGCACATATCTCTTAATTAAGGGATGTCCCTCATCACAATTTCCACCAAAGACCAAGAAGTTCTCCTCACTTGCTACATGCTCATTGTTAATGTGTAACTTTCGTACATTGTTTATTTGATTATCTGTCAATCTGATTACCTGGGTTTATATTCATAAGTAAGTTTGTAATTCGACCTCTTTCATCAAGACACCATGACAGTAAGAGCCAAGGAGGTATGCTGATTGTAATTCATGATTTTAAGCATTTAAATATCTAATATATGATGATTACCCGCGATGAAGAAGTTCAAGATCTATTATTTCAACATATTGTAAGTTTCATAGACATCGCATGCTGCCTACTATAATCGTTCAAGACAACAAGATAATCATATGATCGCTTAGTAAATAATTAGTTGCAAGATCCTTTAGTATCATAGTTTTAACATAGTTTTTAAATGATTTATTATAGCTTTACGAGAACCAATAAAAGAACGAACGATATTGTCTCAGTGTACTTAATTGTACTGAAGTACGGCCGAACCGAGGTCGCAAACCTCAGCCGTCACAGTAAAGCTCCTTGCAACCAAGCAAACCATATGTCCCCGGCGTGCCAACATGTCTGAACCGGAAACGAGAGTTAAAACGCTAACCGAAAGGGGTCTGACATACCAACTAGAACTGTTGCAAAACGAATTTCGCAACGCGTATAGAGAATGGTCGAAACAGTTAAATAGTTTGAGATGTTTAGTTTCGGACAGCGATGATGCGGATAAGATCAGGGAAGACAGATCACATTTAGAAGCACGTTTTGAAATACTACACTCTACTTGGAGTAGGCTCGAAGATCTGTACAATAGCAACACTGGAATTGACATTTCTAAACAAAGAGATCGTTTCGACAACGCTGAATTAGAACACAATGACCTCTTAAAATGTGTAAACAAACGACTACTTGAACTAAAAACACTAATGGAAAATGCTTCGATCGCCTCTAAAAGCATATCAGGAAGGTCTTCGCGCTCGAGATCCTCAAACGCCTCACTGAAATCCTTTACCGACAGAAAGGTCAAAGCCGCAACAAAATTGGCTAGATTGACAACTGAGCTAAAATTAGCTGACGCTGAACGTCAGAAAGAAGCCGCGTTACATAATAGCCAACGTGCAATGAAGAAATTTCAACTAGAAAAGGGCTTTGAGATCGCGAGAGCAGAAATGAATGCGCTGCTAGAAATGGGTGGATCGGAGTTCCCCGAGCTACCTGAAGAGAGCTGCCAGCAGGATATAATAAACGAATATTTAGAAATGCAGGCAAATTCTGTGATCCAGCGAGACAAAATCACGCCACCAACAAAGCACACTAATCCCTTTGTTGACTTGCAATCCACTAGCACGCCAAAAACAACAAACCCCAGCGCAAAGATCAATCGCCCGATCGATGTCAAAGGCGAGCATTTAACATGTCTTATGGGCACCCCGATAGAGAGTTCACACAAAATTCCACCACCTCTAACCCCTAGTCAAGTAATGAGCCACATTAATAGTGACGTCACTCAACTCAACAGTAAACAAAACTACAGGGAGCCCAACAAACAGCATGCAAATCCAACGCAGTTAAAACCGGAACCGGATGTTGAGTTGCCAAAGATAAAACCGGAACCGGATACTGGGCTGCCAAAGATAAAACCAGAACTGGATTTTGAACTCTGGACTGGAACTAAATCGGAAATGGATGTAAAGCAACCGAGAATTAAACCCAAAGCGGAGGCTAGTTATTCCTTCAATCCTTTCACTCCCTCGTTCGTCGAGCAAACGAAATTAGAATTCCCAACACCTCCAAGTCGTAACCCGTTTTTAAGTGAAAACAATTTGCTTGACTTTGAAAACGACCCATTTTTCACCACAACTGCGGGCTTCAACGATCCAATCAGACTCGAATCAACGCAGAACGGAATTCCTCAACCCACACCGACCAACGATGACGCTATAAGTAAACTCGTCGATCTCTTATCGCAGAGACAAGAACGCGAGCATCTCCCAAGACAAGAACCGGAAGTCTTCGACGGAGACTTACTCAAGTTCCCCGTATGGATGAAATCTTTTGAAACACTGGTAGAAAACAGAACGAAAGCCGCCTCCGAACGAATCTACTACCTTGGAAAGTACACAAGTGGAGCAGCTAAAGAATCCATCGTCGGTTTTCTATGTCTCGACACCGAAAATGCCTTTCATCAGGCAAAGTGTACCCTAAAGAAACGATTTGGAGATGCCTTCTTAGTTTCGGACGCGTACAGAAAGAAAATTAACGACTGGCCGAAGATACCCCCTAACGACGGCCCAAGCTTAAGAAAGTTCGCAGACTTCCTCGAAAGCTGCAAAGTAGCAATGCAAGAGCTGGACTATCTTAGAGTGCTAAACGATCCCGACGAGAATCAGAAGATGCTGAGAAAGCTACCAAATTACATAGCCACACAATGGAGTCGAAATGTAGACAAATGGCTTGAAGAACGCAACGACGTCAAACACAACACACAAAGAACACCATCTAAAGAAACCGAACGTGTGGGGTACCCTCCATTTACAGAGTTCTGCAAATTCCTACAGAGAGAAGCCAGAATCGCTTGCAACCCAGTTACGTCATTCCAAGCTCTAAAAGACGTAGAGAAAAGCAAAGACGACGTGAAACCAAAAACGAACAGGTGGGCAAGTCCGAGGGTGAGAAACGTGGCGAACGCTTTCGCTACTGCTGCAAGAGAAGGAAAGACAAACAGCGACGAAGACAAGACTCATTCCTGCCCCGCCTGTAAGGGACCTCTACATGACCTAGACACATGCGAGGACTTTCTCAAACTAAAACTAAACGAGAGAAAGGACCTAGCTCGATCAAAGGCTCTATGCTGGGGTTGCCTTAGACATGGTCACGTCAACAAACAGTGTAGGCGAAAGAAAAAATGTAGGAAGTGCGATGGTCCTCATCCCACCAGCCTCCACGACGACACCTTTAAGACTAAAGAAGAAACAACAAAGGCCAAACCTCAGAATCCCGAGAGACAAGTGACTTCACATCGTGTTAAAGCAGGCGAAATCGAGGACACTAGCCCGGATCAGCACATCATCTCACACTCACTGATAGTCCCAGTCTGGCTCAGCCACAGAGACGATCCGGAACGGAAGATCCTAATATATGCTCTCTTGGATGAACAATCGGATGCCTGCTTTATTCAAGAGTCCGTCCTCGATGACCTCAACTTGAAAGGCACAAGTGTCACTCTGAAGTTGTCGACAATGCTTGGCGAAGAAAACATCGAAAGTCATAAGGTCACAGGTCTACTAGTCAAGGGTGTCGTTACAGGAAAAGAAATACCGTTACCAAAAGTGTACACTAGAGAGTGCGTACCTGCTCAGCGTGGTCAAATACCAAGACAGGAAACAGCTCTGAGATATCCACACCTGACAAAGATAGCAGACCAACTGATGCCATACAGAAACGACGTCGAAATAGCATTGTTAATTGGTCTTAACTGTGCTCCCGCCATAAAACCAAGAGAAGTTTTAATCGGAAACGAGAACGATCCTTACGCCAAACGTACAGCCCTTGGCTGGGGAATAATTGGAATTGTTGATCCACAGACACAAAGGAACGATGAAAGAGCAAAGAAATCTACCAAGGGTACATGCCATCTTACCGTTGGAACAGATGTTAAAGAAATGATCACTCCCCAACAGATAAACAAAATGTTTGAAGCTGATTTCAACGAGAGAGAAAGGGAGACTAAACCATTATCACAAGAAGACCGACACTTTCTCAAGATTTTGGATAAAGGAACGCGCCAAAGACCAGACGGCCATTACGAAATGCCATTGCCATTTAGAAACAGTCCAACGATCTTTGAAGACAATAGAAGCATGGCGCTAGCCCGTCTTATCCAACTAAAGAAAAGATTGCAGTCGGATCCTAAGTACCGCCAAGACTACAATGACTTTATGAATACCGTCATTAACAGTGGTCACGCAGAAAGGTTGCGACAAAAGGACCTGGGACTAGCAAATGGGAAAGTCTGGTACGTACCACACCATGGGGTCTATCACCCGAAAAAGCCAGGCAAGATTAGAGTCGTGTTCGACTGCAGCGCCTCACTGAAAGGAAAGTCCCTGAATAAAGAGTTACTTCAAGGCCCTGATCTTACCAACAATCTTGTGGGAGTACTTTGCAGGTTCCGCAAGGAATCCATAGCCTTTATGTGTGACGTAGAAAAAATGTTTCATCAAGTCAAGGTCACAGAAGATTGTCGCGATTACCTTCGCTTCCTGTGGTGGGAGGATGGCGACGTAGATAAAGAACCCGCCGAATTCAGGATGGCAGTGCATCTCTTTGGTGCTGTATCGTCACCAGGGTGCGCTAATTATGCATTTAAACGAGTTGCCCAAGATTTTGCAGCTGAATATGGTGAACAAGCCTCCAAGTTTATCCAGTATGATTTCTATGTTGATGATGGACTAAAGTCTGTACCAACCCCCATGGAAGCAATCTCGCTTATCGAAAACACAAAGAATCTATGCGGAAAAGGCAAGTTCAACTTACACAAATTCACATCCAACTCGAAGGAAGTCATCCAGTCCATCCCAAAACATGCACAGGCAGAAGGAATTAAAGATCTAAATCTCGCTAACGACAGCCTACCGATCGAGCGAGCACTTGGTGTACAGTGGTGCATCGAATCAGACACATTTCAGTTTCGTGTCGAGCTGAAAGATCGTCCCTGTACAAGAAGAGGTGTCCTTTCTACCGTTTCTTCGATTTTTGATCCATTAGGCATGGTGTCACCAGTTATACTTGTTGGCAAGAAAATCCTACAAGAGCTGTGCAAGAGCGGAATTGAATGGGATGAAAGGATACCGGATTCTCTGCGTCCGATATGGGAAAAATGGAGAAGACAACTGTGTAAGCTTGCTGAACTGAAGATCAGTAGATGCTTCAAGCCTGACCACATGGGACGAATAGAGTCAGCAGAACTCCATAACTTCTCAGATGCAAGTCAGGGAGGCTATGGCCAATGCTCGTATCTGCGACTGGTAGATGACAAAGGTAACGTCCACTGTTCCCTGGTTATGGCCAAATCAAGAGTCACTCCTTTAAAGTCCATCACGATCCCCAGGTTAGAGTTATCTGCCGCGCTAGTGTCAGTAAGAGTCAGCGCACTGTTGAGAAAGGAACTAGAGTACGATCACCTCCGCGAAGTTTACTGGACCGACAGCAAGGTTGTCTTGGGCTACATAGCTAACGTCTCAAGACGATTTCATGTCTTCGTAGCCAATCGGGTGCAGCAGATTCTAGAAGAAACATCGCCGAAGCAGTGGAACTATGTAGACACCAAGGATAACCCGGCGGATGATGCATCGCGTGGTCTTGATGCTGATGAGATCGTCAACAGCTCTAGATGGTGGAAAGGTCCAGATTTCCTTTGGAGCCCAAGCCAGTCAAAGAGTGAAGAAACGGAAATGTTTGTTGTTAGTCCCGATGATCCAGAGATCAAGAAGGCTTCAGTTTTCTCCACCACTGTGCAAAGGCATGCTAGTATAATTGAACGCCTATCCTACTTCTCTGACTGGCATCGCGCCAAGAAAGCGATAGCTGCTTGTCTGCGTCTTCAAGCTCGATTCAAAACAAGTGATCAAGGAAGGAAAGAAGAAAAGAACACGCAACCAACGAAACATGGTCTAACTGTCGTAGCTGATATGCAACGGGCTGAACGAGAAATCGTCAAGCAGATCCAAAGAGAAAGTTTTCAAGAAGAACTTAAGGTGCTGAAGGAGCTTTCCCCTCAGAGCAGTGCAGCCGAGAGAACAAAGACCAGAAACAGAAACACGAACATGAAGAAAGTAAGTGCACTCTATCGACTAGATCCATTCCTGGACGAGGACGGCATATTGAGAGTCGGAGGAAGACTACAGCTAGCCGATATGCCGTACGAAGTCAAACATCCCGTCATCCTGCCACGTAAAAGCCACGTCACCAGCTTGATGATACGTCACTTCCATGTAAAGGTGAATCATCAAGGACGTGGAATTACACTCAACGAAATCAAGAACTCAGGATTTTGGATAATTGGTGGTTCTTCAGAAGTAACGAGACACCTTTCTGAGTGTGTGACCTGCCACAAGCTACGAAGCAGTCCTCAGACCCAAAAGATGGCTGATCTACCGAGAGACAGACTGGAACCTACACCACCCTTCACGTACGTTGCTGTGGATTATTTTGGTCCCTGGACCATTAAAGAAGGACGGCGCCACCTCAAACGTTATGGCGTTCTTTTCACCTGTATGGCATCCAGAGCCATACATATTGAAGTTTCACATTCCCTTGACACAGACTCGTTTCTGAACGCATATCGTCGCTTCGTCGGACGTCGTGGGCCTGTGAGACAACTTAGACCAAGGCACCAACTTTATTGGAGCAAGAAATGAGCTTCAAAAGGCACTCTCAGAAATGGACGACAGCAAGATCCAACGTGAGCTCGTCAAAGAAAACTGCGATTGGTTTACCTTCAAAACCAACGTCCCGCACGCAAGCCACATGGGCGGCGTGTGGGAGCGACAAATAAGATCGGTCCGCAACGTGCTGAACGCCCTACTGATGAAACAAGGTACCCAGTTGGATGACGAATCGCTTCAAACGCTAATGGTCGAGGCAGAGGCAATTATCAACAGCCGCCCGCTGACTGTAGAGAGCACGAGCTCCTCAGATGCTTTGCCTCTGACTCCAAATCACCTGCTGACGCAAAGAGCCACATTGTGCTACCACCACCAGGAAATTTTGTACAAAATGATGTTTACTCTCGCAAACGCTGGCGCCGAGTTCAACATCTGGCGGATGAGTTCTGGCACCGTTGGAAAAGAGAGTTCCTGCAATCGCTGCAGCAGCGCGCAAAGTGGACAACCCCTAAAAGGAACATAATGAGAGGAGACATCATGCTACTGAAAGAAGACGACGTTCCACGTAACAGATGGCGCCTCTGCAGAGTAGAGGAGACCTACCCGAGTTTGGATGGCCTGGTGCGCAAAGTAAAGATCGCCTTTCCACAGATGGATGGTAGTCGCCGCCACAGCTACCTGGACAGACCAGTACACAAACTCGTGTTATTGTTCTCACCTGATGATGCCACCGGGGCATCCCCGCCAAGGAGCCATTCAAGTTAGATAGTTTAGATAGTTTAGATAGTACAAGAACATCATTGTTTCAGTTTATTACCTTGATTTGGACACTGAACATTTAAGCCTTGATTATGATAAATTATTCCCACAATTTAGGGGAGCCATGTTAATGTGTAACTTTCGTACATTGTTTATTTGATTATCTGTCAATCTGATTACCTGGGTTTATATTCATAAGTAAGTTTGTAATTCGACCTCTTTCATCAAGACACCATGACAGTAAGAGCCAAGGAGGTATGCTGATTGTAATTCATGATTTTAAGCATTTAAATATCTAATATATGATGATTACCCGCGATGAAGAAGTTCAAGATCTATTATTTCAACATATTGTAAGTTTCATAGACATCGCATGCTGCCTACTATAATCGTTCAAGACAACAAGATAATCATATGATTGCTTAGTAAATAATTAGTTGCAAGATCCTTTAGTATCATAGTTTTAACATAGTTTTTAAATGATTTATTATAGCTTTACGAGAACCAATAAAAGAACGAACGATATTGTCTCAGTGTACTTAATTGTACTGAAGTACGGCCGAACCGAGGTCGCAAACCTCAGCCGTCACACTCATGCTACTCTGTGACCAATGTTGAGAAAGTTTACGAGAAATGAACACGCACTTTCGTGCTTGCCAAATGGACATCCGTCCCCTCCCAGAGCTACTAAAAACGTGTTTTCATTTTCAGAAAACCATTTCAGTTTTTCTGTCCTTTCTTTGTCTGAGTTGAGGTAAAACTGAGCAAGTTTGGGGAGATACTCCCGCAGGTCTCTATAGCATTCACTTACTTTTTCTGTGTCATCTTCATTGTAACTAAGTTCTCCTTCATCAACTAACAGAATAAACATGACCAATGTCAATACTGTTTATTGCTTTTCGAAGATTAGCACATGTAAGTACTTTTGGAATATTGCATCCTTTCATAATACCAAGAGATGTCTTCTTGCCTTTCTTTTTTGGATTGGGCTTCATCGATTCAGCAACACGGACAGCCTGGTATTTTCTTTTTCCAAGTACACCTGCTGAATAATAGATGGCTATAGTACGGGTTACATTTGTTTCTGATTGTTCAAATTCTTTTAGTTCTTTTTTATAAACATCAGGTAAGACATGTTCCTTAATAGTGTGGTTTTGACCAAAGTATTCTTTAGAGCTTTACCGTAAACTTCTTATTAATCGTGTCAAACAGACCATCCCTCGCAGGTTTTTGCCTTAATATGGAATCACCATGTATTTCCATTGCAGCTTGAAATGTTCTTTCTCGTCTACCAGAAGCAGTACTTTTAGACAAAACTGACAGTAGTATGAAAGTGCCGGTTTTGCGCGCGGTGCAAGGCGGTGCGTGTGGTGCAAGGGGGGAGTCACGCCCCGATAGAGGGCAGGTCACGCTCCGGTGCCAGGGGAGTCACACAACAGCGACCAGGGAGTCATGCGCCGGCGATCCGCTTACAGGACAGACGTCTTATAGACCGAGGGCTTCAGGTTTTCGCACAAATCAGTTGAACCCTTCAACCATTAATCTACTGGATACAAGATGAACCCAATCAAATTTATGAAAAAGCTCTTTATTTCCACGTATGCAGTGGAAGTGTGCAAACAACTCGATATTAAACAAGTCAAAAACACTAACGCGTTTAATTACATCATTATCGTCAGACATGTACCAAGTAATCAAAGATACAGTTAAAGTAATCTGAATGTATTGAGAAGGGACAAAATAATACTCTAAAAGGATGCAAAATCGACGAACGAAAAGGCCTTTGTGACAAGACACATGAGCTAATAAGACCAATGTACACAATGGAAAAAGCTTTGAACAAACAAATGAAGCAGAACTGGTCGCAAATTTGCATAAGTTGTAGACACAAAACTTTTTACCCAACATTGGTACTTTACAGTTCTTTTTTATCCCGGTGCAACCGCCTCATTAAAACTTTTTATAGATAGGATTTTTAGGGGAAAAAAGTATAGTCATTAAACAAAACGTCTGTGAGTTCAACGTGTTTTTATTAACAGAATTCAGTATCTAAACAAAACTTTTCAGCTAAGACATTTCTCAACCTTCATGTCTTTCAACTCGATTCTTGACCTTCCTCATCATCCACGAGTTTAAATTTCTTGTTCTTCACGGACTGTTGGTGTACAGCGTTACAGTCGCGACAACGACAGAATTTGACTTTCGTGGTCTGAGCATCTACTGGAAAGATGTAAGTGCAAACATCGCACTCGATGTATTGATTGTCTCGACAGTAATATGCCTCACGCCACAAACAACTTGGACATTCAACCACAGGAATAGAGTAAAACTTTACAAAGTCACAGCAGACGTGGCACTCTCTGGGCTCATCTTCCGATTCTGAAATTTCCGGTTCGGAACTCTCCTCTGACTGTAAGCTTCCACTAACACTCTCGCCGTCCGACTCTGAACTTTCTCTTTCAGAGATTTCGTCACTAGTTTCACTGTCTGTCTCGTCCTCTTCTGGTTGCCTAGCAACCAGATCCGCTAGCAACTTCTTATTACGGATCAGTTTCTTATCAATACCGATCTCCGATAATCCTTGAGTGAACGTTTTCAACCCACGAGGCACTTTAACATCTAGATTCAAAGGTAGCATGGCATACTCGATGAGCTCTGCCATGCTGGTGACAGGAATTCTTCGCTCATGATACATCATCTCACCATGGGAATTCCAGTATAAAATACTTTTTGAAGCCGTCAGAGTATGGAGAAAAGCTAGAGCTTTATCTTCTGGGATACTCTGGGAGAGATCCTGTAGAACTTGGTCAATATCTTCCTTGTCCCACAAGTCCTGTTCTGAGTGAATACTTCCGTCATGAGAATGGTCTGAATCGTATTCAGTGTCAGTAGAATCACTACGTGCTCTCTTCATGCTGCTTCCTCGATGATCAATGTTTTAATGAGCTTCTTCTTTATACACAGGAATATTTATAACAAAAACAGGCTCAAAGCCGACATGAGAGGTGACATGACATCGGATACAAAACCATCGCCCCGTTGAGCCAAAATTTGTTTCTTGGTTTTAAAAGGGAAGGATGGGTTGGCTAACTCACGTATGTCGTCCACATGCTCTCTAAGTCTTTCTTTTTGTGCGTCCTTTATGGGGATCAGGCCTTTTGACAAATTCATGCAAACTTCACAAATGGCATGAACCTGTTACGGACTAGCGGTGACCAGTAAAACCTTTCTTTGGTTAGGTGAACAAATTTTCTCTTAGCAAGTGGCTCATGTTGTCTGCACAGCTGATTACATCAAATGAAAGGACAACAAAAAAACATTCCTATTTATCCCTTTTTCCATTGTCAACTAACGGCATTTTATAATTTGAAGGATGTAATCAACACTAGAATCTAGCTAGAATGCTAGAATCTAGACTACAATCCTAGAATCTAACTAGAATCTAGCTAGAATACTAGAATCTACACTAGCTAGACTAGAATCTACACTAGCTAGAATACTAGAATTAATCTACATTAGAATCTAGCTATGGTACTAGAATCTACACTAGCTAGAGTACTAGAATCTAGCTAGAATACTAGTATCTACACTAGACTACTAGAATCTACACTAGACTACTAGAATCTAGCTAGAATCTACACTAGCTAGACTACTAGAATCTACTAGACTACTAGAATCTACACTAGCTAGCTATAGAATACTAGAATTAATCTACACTAGAATATAGCTATAGAATACTAGAATCTACACTAGCTACAATCACGGACAAAAATCCTTGAGACAGTTATGAAATCCTTACATTTGAGCTGTTATTTGATTAGGTCCCCTCTTGCTTACAAGTTATTTATTGAATCCCCCTCCCCCCCGGGTCAATGTTGTACCAGACGATAGCCCATTCTATGGACGACATTGTGCACCTACCTCAACATTGGGGAGAATAATGAACTGAAAGTGATGGGTTTACTCAAAAAGCAACATTTTTTTCGCTCTGTCTTAACCTTTTTGTCTGGCATTGTAGGAAACTAGAATCTAGCTAGAATCTAGTATCTAGTAGAATCTAGAATCTAACTAGAATCTAGTAGAATCTACACTAGACTATATTTGAAATCTAGAAGATATTAGAATCTAGTATCTAGTAGAATCTACACTAGATAGGACGTTAAATCCATTCTATTCAGATCTAGGTCATAGCCCATAAATAGCGTTTCCTTCAAGAATGGGTCTCATTCTTCAAAAGACGTGAGATGGTGCGGATGTGTCCTATATGCGGCAAGCCGCAACAAAACATATACACTCATTTAAGTAGAACTCATAAGTTGGACAATTCGCAGCGGGCGTATTGGCTTGGCCAGGAAAAATGCACAAAATGGGGTCAGCGGTTTACTCCCTATCCCCAGGCGAAGCCTGTGGAAACCAAATGTGAAAGTTTTCAGTTACTCCATCCCTTCACAGCCTTAGTGGCTGGAATGACCGGCTCTGGAAAGACGGTCTGGGTTCAGAAGCTACTTGAGCAAGGAGCTCAAGTCATTCAACCCCCTCCTCAACGTATTGTTTGGAGTTATTCCCAATGGCAACCAGCTTACGACCAGATGCTCAAAACTATACCTGGAATCGAGTTTGTCAAAGGGATACCTGATGACCTCCAACGACAAACAAATCCTGAATTTGTTCACAAAGGGTTCCCATCACCGAAATCTCAGTGTCGTCTTCCTCTTGCAAAATGTCTATTTTCAAGGCAGGATCATGCGCACCTTGAGTCTAAATGCATCGTACCTCGTCTTGTTTAAAAACCCCAGAGACAAATTACAGATGATGACGTTAGGAAAACAAATATACCCAGGAAAGACGGAACAATTTGTTCAAAAGTACGAGGTCGCTGTTCAGCTGCCTTACGGCTACCTGTTCGTCGACTTCGAACCAACATTCTTCCAAATGATGCCCACCTATCCCAGACTGGGGGACAATCAGATGTGATGAAGACCATGGCTGACTTTTTTCAGCATTAGGGATACTTACAGTCACCCCAACTTAATGCCATGCAGGAACTAGAAGAACAGATGGACGCCATTTTAAAAGACCCTAATGTTCCTCCAGAGTTGAAAACCAAACAATACACTCCATTGTTTAATAGCTACCTTGCTTTACAACACCAGCTTCCCAACGTCATTTTGAACACGACAACAAGGGAACCCGCGCCAACCGTCCTACCCCTGACGAGTCAATCTCTTAACGTGACGACTCCGGAAAATGTGTCGTTGGCAAGTGTGACCAGTGACAGTGGCATTGCATCACCAAAAGAACCCTTTTCTTCAACGTCTGACAACTAAAGTTAGAACACCTTTTAAATCTACTAGTCCAAAGGTTACTGATAAGATACCATCGACCCCATTAAAAGTAGACCAACCCACCTTTTCTACCCCAATCGCTCCGTCGAGTGCAGCCCCACTGGAGTTTCCACCCACTCCTCCATCCACTAAAGAAAAACCTCCCAGGTGGATAGGTTATCAAGATGAACGTAAGTATAGAGGACAGGTGTTCGATCCCCCGAGACGTTCAGAACGAATAAGAGCCATGATAAAGTCTATCCCTAGCTGGGAAAAATACTAGAAACTAAAAGTATCTTTAAAAAGTTTTATTGTTGACAATAAAAGGTATTTGAAACTCATGTAGTTGTGATTACTGTAAGTAAGACCGTAAAATATGTAGATTTACAAAACAAGGAAAGATTTACAATATGTAGATTTACAAAACTTTTGCATTGCACAAATAAATGTTCTTTTTCAGCCAAAGTATACGGTTTCGGTGTGTTTCTTCCACTAGTCGTTTGTGCAAGAGCATTGCCTTACGAGCATCATCTACAGGACTAGTAAACAGTTCGCCTGTTTCCTCGACCAAATATGTAAAAACAGTGCGTGGGCAGATATCAGTGTAACGAACTGTTATTCCCTTATCAATGTCTGGAATAAAACAACACTTCTTCTTGGCCTTTTCTAGCCCTTGGCTCCAGTCATTTATTGCAGAAAGAGGCCAACGTTCGTGTTCGTGTGCGTAAAACTGAGATTGGCATAAATACCGAGCTATGTTTTCCAAATAAAGTCTGTTATCATGGGCTAAGAATGGTTGTTGTTGCTTTACTTCTGTCATCAGTTCATTCATTAGCACACTAACCGGTTGAGTACTATACAGTTGGGTTATGTACTCTTCCATGATGACTTGGATGTCTTGGAAAGCAGGATCAGTAGGCTTCAGATTAAATTTGTCGATAAGTACATGTGGTATAAGAGTGAACAGATTATTAGCGGGAAACTCAACTTTAAGAGTTTCGCTTCCGACATCTCCCCATTCTTCCCAAAACGATTTGTTGACTTCAATTGTTGCAAAGATGAAATTTTTAGGTCCGTATCCTTTTTTTACCATTTCGTTGGCTTTGAACTCTTTTGCTTGGTACAAGTGAATGTAATAAAAGAGTAGACGAAACAGTGTTTTCAAATCCTGTACTTGTCTTTCACGGAGGATTTTGTCTTCCTGTTCCTCAACAGCAATATCGGTTGTTTTCGACTCGGCCATATCGATGCGGTAAGTTCGGATTGAGATCAAAATGTGAAAGAAGTGTAGCCCTTTCTATGTTTATAAGGGGAGAGCTACGCCCCCAGCCCATCCCACAAGTCATTATGACATCACTTGGTACCAGTCCACTCGATCGAGTGACTGTATAAAAACCTGAAATATCGCTCATCGAGATTAAAACAATTTCAGGACAGCCACAAGAAAACAGAAACATGGATCACCTAACCATTGTACGAAAACCAGCTGCTGAAGCTACACCTTTACGGCAGTACGAAGTCCTTGAAACTGGGGAAACGTTTACAGATCTAACGGGGGACATTGCTTCAGCATATTCCTCTTATGTTCAACAGCACAAAATTAATGAATGGCTGCGCTAATACGAATTTCCACAATCTCTACCTACATTCGATGAATGCATTCCTGAAATCCAGCCGGAAATTATGGCGAGACAAGACGAAATTGAGAACTTACTCATCCAAGCCTATGCGATCAATATTATCATGGATTTGGTAGACGAAAACTGCGAGGGATGTCACAATGATTGGCCTTCTCAAAGAGATCACGACTGCCTCATGTTGGACAACGACACAAGAGTGTATCGCTACCTAACGCGAGCTTTGGAAAAAGCCAACAAGAACACTGTAATGAGGGTGTTTTCAAAGCTGACAGAAAGTCTAGAACCATGTTTGAATGGTCTTGAACTTTTGAAATACGACTGCAAAGACAGTAGAGCAGAAATAGTTTCGAGAAAAAGAGAAAATCTGGAAGCTCTCTTGATCAGCAAACTGAACTTGCTTCACGACATGTAAACTAAATAAACAGTGACTTATAGGTTTGAACGGTGTTTTACTTTTGAGATTGTAAGGACAAGAGGATGAATGACATTTTTTTAATCATGAAACTAAATTTGCTTCACGACATGTAATTATCATAGTTCTATCTGTATTTTTGCAATAAACTTTATGTTATCAAAGTATTTTATGTGGAACGTTTTGTGTCGAGAACTTATGCAAATTCGCGACCAGTTCTGCTTCATTTGTTTGTTCAAAGCTTTTTTCACTGTGTACATTGGTCTTATTAGCTCATGTGTCTTGTCACAAAGGCCTTTTCGTTCGTCGATTTTGCATCCTTTTAGAGTATTATTTTGTCCCTTCTCAATACATTCGGATTACTTTAACTGTATCTTTGATTACTTGGTACATGTCTGACGATAATGATGTAATTAAACGCGTTAGTGTTTTTGACTTGTTTAATATCGAGTTGTTTGCACACTTCCACTGCATACGTGGAAATAAAGAGCTTTTTCATAAATTTGATTGGGTTCATCTTGTATCCAGTAGATTAATGGTTGAAGGGTTCAACTGATTTGTGCGAAAACCCGAAGCCCTCAGTCTATAAGACGTCTGTCCTGTAAGCGGATCGCCGGCGCGTGACTCCCTGGTCGCTGTTGTGTGACTCCCCTGGCACCGGAGCGTGACCTCCCCTCTATCGGGGCGTGACTCCCCCCTTGCACCACGCCCACCGCCTTGCACTGGGCGCAAAACCGGCACTTTCATACTACTACTGACTCCCCATTTTCCAAAGATGTTGGTTTCTTTTTTGAATTCCAGGTTCTGACCTCACTAGCTGTTCCTAGAGTATAATACAAACAAAAATTATGTCAATATACACTATACACATTCAAAATGACCACTGTGGTTAATATTAAAATTTTTCATGACACATTTGTAAGGTTGACGATAGAAAACCCAACCTTGACTCATGCTGGCATTGCCTGGGCATGAGTAGAAACCCCTGACTCAATTGCATTTTATCTGCAACTAGACGCACTCGTGCGTTCACTCGTGCCCTGGGAGCCCTCTTCCCCGAGTCGTTTCACGCATTCTTCACCATTCTGGGAAATAGTTAACTGAAAGAATATCTGATTAGTCAATTTGTCTGTCAGCAGCTATTAGTGTTTGCCTTTGTCCTTCTATTATCATGCATAGGTATTAGAAATCTCCGACATGCAAAAATATTACAAAAACCTCTCAAGATCTCTTGAATGCTTAAACGAGGAATATAATTGACTTGCTTCTATGTTTGTTCATTTAGCAACATGTAGGATGAGAAATTCGTGGATTTCCAGCTCATAGGAAATAGTTCGTATCGCGAGGGCCTCCTTTCAAGTACTCCAATTAGAATTGGATATTTGATCAAAGTATTGGAGATAAAGCTCAAAATAACAGCCCATTCTGAAGCTCTTATAAGTGTCTAGGTATATCTCGAGTTAAAAGCTCCATTTTACGATGTATTATTCTTAGAAGAGCCTGTCTCTGAAAGCAATTTTCTTTGTAGTCGGCCATCTTGCATTCCTAAAGTTCCTCACTGGTGTTCACTACGAAGAGTAGGTGATGAATGAAGGGCATTGTTTCTTACGCTCTTACCCAATCAGGAGCTGTAACACGTGACCGGTTGCGCAAGAATGCCGCATTCTCGAGACAATGAGCGAAAAAAAAGAAAAATAAACATTTGGCCTGGGCACGAGTAATAACTCATTTAAGATTTCAGACCAGATTGTTCTGACTAGTAATTAAGTTGACAAAGGAACATTTTAAAATTTAGATTTGAATAAATCTTATTATATCAAAGACTTGCCTGTCACAGCACTTTTATGAAAATAAACATTATAACCATTTTCAAAAATCAGAACAACTCTAGGAATTTTATTTCCAAACACGTTTTGGCATATATGCCATAATCAGTGGGATAAAGATACAAGATGACTAGATGCTTGAATATAATGAGTGGCAGGGGCATATGCTGATGATGGCATAAATACTCATTAGAAAAACAATAATAAAGAGTTGTACTGAGTTTGAAACTATTGGCCTTGCTGCTTAAACACCAACTAATATAACTATATTTTTACCCTAGCACTTATACAACAAAATACTTTGTACCATAACTTATTCTGTTCTGGTATTTTTGTTTAAATGTCAGTTATGTCATATGGACTCCAATATGGGATCTTCATATCATACAGTGTATATAAGTAGTATCCTGTATCCCCATAACTGTGGAGCTTTGTATCCTCATAATTAATACATATTCTTGATGATGTCACTTCTGTTTAAGGTATCAGGGTACCCCAAGGTTTCTCAAAAGGGTTGATTTTTACATTTTTACATTTTCTGATAGAATACACAATAAGCTATGATTTAATGAAAAAATTTCACTAGCGATTTTTAATAGTGAGTTATAAGCGAAAAACTTTTTACCGGCTTAATCCCTGTCAATTATCTGTTGACATCACTTGTCAATTGACCTGTCATCAAGAGAGCTTGTCGATGAAGAATATTTGTCTAACTATCGAAACCTTTGTAAAAAGATTATTCAACAAGAGCCAAAGTTCAATGGGATCAAATTGCCTTGGCTTCCCGCCATTTGTGTGGGAAACGTAACAAGATTTTGGTTGCCCTTTACTTCAGCTGTCACCGGGCAAGATTATGAGGTGTTATAATCCCCTTGCATCAACAAACCCGCTTCTGGGCTCCAAAACACATTTTTGTGTTTTTCTTGGAAGTGAATTTACGTTCAATTAGCCATGCATTTTGAGTTCCCGTTCAAAGGGATTTTAATGGATTCATCTGAAATTTGGCAGAGGTCGTCTTCGATAGTTGTTCTTTAAAAGTGTCTCCGATTTTCGATTAGACACACTTTTGACAAGTAATATCTCATGATCTCAGAAAGATAGTAAACATTGTTTTCAGATCAATATTGGTTGACCGGGAACTCCGCGAAGACACCTCGGTGAAAATTTGAATAATTCGCTTTAACATAAAAGAAAAAAATTATTTTACGATAAAAATAATAGAAATAGTTTCTACATTTATTCAGCTTTCTAAAAATGTATACTTTAATGGGGTTTAGATTAAAAGTTTTGCCGCAATATAGAGTTGACCGCACACCAGTCACTAGGGGTATCCTGATTGACCTTAAGTCAAAAGCTAATTTGGGCACTCTAAAAAGGCCTGATTAGCAAATGAAAGGACACAAAATTTAACTTAGCTTTTCAATACAAGCTGTAATGACAGAAATGACCATAAATAACAATCAAATCCTGAATTAAGTACATTATTTTTGAAGAAACTCAGACATCCCATATCTTGATAATTGTGTTTGAGGATGGGCAAGATCCTGTATCCCCATATTAAGTCGTTTTCCATTGTATCCCATATCACTACAATATTTTTTGTCCGGCCTCACTATTAATGGAGCCTCGTTCTGTCATGAGGGCCATGCCACTCCAGTGTGGAAGTGGCTAAAGCCTTATAAATAAATAAATTAATTAATAAAAATATTTATCTTGATATCTCAGATCCCTAAAACCCTAATGGGGCCTGAGATTAACACCAACTGGCAGGCACAAGTACTAAAAACCCTTAGAGCTGGCAAAAGTATTAAACAAAAACAAATTAATTAAACCTTACTAGTAATACCTGAATATTTTGCACCTCTTGAAGCACATTGTTCTTTTTCTTTTTCATATCTTCAACCTATTAAAAAACATAAAAAATTATATTTCCAACACCTATATGATATTCAATTATATATATCCATGTTATTTGCAAACCATTATAGAATAAAACTGTTGTTATTCATCAATCCCAAAGTAATCACTTCCAGTTAAATTTGAGTGAATTGTTTGATTTTGCCATAAGCTTAAATATATTAAGCTCAGTACAACAAGACTATACATGAGCATAAAATTCACAAATTGACAAATTCTGTTTTCCTTGTAAACAATAATTTTACCTTATTCTGCAAACGTTCTAGACAATTCTTTCACAATTAATGTTTCGGTGTTCATTTACGATGTTTTCTCAGAGTTCTTTCCTTCTCTTCATGTACTCCACAAGTGGAAAACGAGCATGTGCTTTCGTCTGAGGCATTACACCAACTCGAAAAATGTGGACCCTGTAAATGGAGATTTCGCACGATTAGAATGGTAAATTAAAAAAACAAAAATCATACAAATATTCGGGAGAATGTTTTTGAGATAATTTTGGCTAATCTCACCTTTTAAAAGTTGACTGCAAAAGTCCATTCCTAGCCGAAGGTGAAGTACTTCAGACTTGGTAAATCCAGAAATAACTTGAATGTCATGAAGAAATCTCTGTTTATCAGTAAATACTATCATTTTTTTATTAGAAATTTATGATATACTGTGTATATATGTATATATAGAAAGAAAATGTAATTATACATAGAGAAAACTTGTTTTTTAATAAATTCATATTCCCATTTATTGGTCATTAAGCAGAAATTGTCTGAAAAGTGAGTGATTTCCAGCAAGGGCTTCAATAAAATGTAAGCTTTGAGAGTAGTTGTTTGAAAGGTGATCAGCAACATCAGGTCTGAATGGAAACTTGGGATCCCCTGATTTCTAAATGCCTTTCAAACAGCTAGACAAAGTGATATTTTGAGGTAAAATATGGAGGTATGGGCAGGTACAGGATCATTCTTGAAAAGGGGATATGCTACAGAAATAACTATTGAGAAGTAAAAAGGCAAGCCTAAAGATGTAAGCTAAGGAGTGGGACAGCAATCCTGGGTATGAAAAACTGGATATTGATTTTAGAGTAAAATGTAATGGATCTCTTCAGAGTGATGGTGCACAAGTCTTAGTACCACAAGAAAATGAGATATCCCATTTAATAACTAGCCATTATTTTTTCACTTCTCTTGCATTTGTTATTTTAGTTTTGATAATAATCAATGTCTTATATCATTACCTGTGATTTTTGGAAAAATGTAACTGGAACAAAATAATGTTGTAGGTGGTCCGTTTCGTTCATTTGATTTTCCTCCAAAATCAAAAACCAAAAACAGCCCTTAAATTTAATTTTTGTCCGATATAAAAATCAAAAAATGCTGTTTTTTGTAATTTTTGATTTTCGATTTTGATAAAAATCAAAAATTGGATTTCAAAATTCAATTTTTACAGAAAAATCTTCAATTTTAATGTTTCTTCAAAATCCAAATGATTGCAAGTCACGTCAAATGACTAAGCAGGGGAGGGGTCATAGTTCTAAAATCGAGCGGCCGCTAAGCCAGTCTACTTTGTAGGGGAATTATTTTTAGTAGCAAAATCAACATGGCGGAATACATCACGCTTTTCACTGAAGATTTTGTTGAATTTCTACAAGTTCATAGCAAAGATATTTGAAAACTCACTGCCATTGTCTCCGAATTCAAGGTCTCCGTACTAAGTTGTGCACAAAGGTGAGTAAAACAGTCCCTACGATAACATTTCACTATTGAACTTCAAAAAAAATATCAACTCTTTCTGACATCGTTTAATAGGAACTGTGCAGGATAAATTTGTTTACTGAATTACTGTTCTACCTTCCCAGCTCGTATTTCATTGTAATAAAATTTCAATTGAATCTCTTCTAGGAATAATATTTATAACCCAGACAACCCCATTGGCAGTGATCAAACTCAGAACCATTTGCAACACAACAGCTCATGGCAGACTTTATTCAAAAAATTATACATCTCTTCAGTCTTATCTACTGAGACTACTGTCTAGAACTAAGTGGTAAACTGAATCAAGTTTTATTAAGCCATATTGCTTTGAAACACAAGTCATCTATATCATTCACGATATTACACAATCTTTTGGCATAAAGAAACCCAGAGGACTACTACAGACGAGACTGAGCAGTGACCGATATTTCTTCTGCATGGTTACACTTACAGTATTTGGAACAACAATGGAATCTGCAAATAACTGTGTCAAATTACTATACTTGTTAGAGTGGTTTTCATTAACCTGTGAAACAAAGTGTAATAAACACAATAGAAAACAAGGTATTAGAGTGTAGTAGTGTCTAATATACACTAAAGTGTTCTTCACAGGTTAATGAAAACCAATCTCGTGTTCAAGGGAATTTTCTCTATTTACAGCATTCTATCAAAATTTGATTAATTTATTTTTTCAGAAATGGTACTAATAGTTATAGTGATTAATAAGGTAATTAGTCGTCCAATTCTGCCCATAATCATACTTGGGATAAACAAATTGGACTCCCACTGCATGGTCGTCCAATTTAATTTGTTTATTTCTCATATGATTTCAGACTGAATTGAACTCCACTCAGTCCTATTACCATTATAAAACAAAAGCATTGCTATACATCAGTAGTGAGCCAAGCATGATAAATGGAGGTAAAACACATGATTGTGTATAGTCAATTAATAATAGTCAAAAAACAATTCCAACAATTCAATTCCAGTCAAGGGCCTTCTCAATATCCATGTTGGTCTTTTGTGAGACCCTTTGAAGACTGTCTTTTTTCCTAAGCTTTCCTTATTGCTTAAAATAACCAACTAACAAAATCTTTTTTGAGAAACATTACTGTGTAGTGAAATGAAAGGTCAATTTTTTGTAGTCCACTCTTAATCCAGTATTAATTAGCCCAGGAACTCAATTATTAAGATGATAATAGGCCATATGAATAATTTTGTATAAAATATAGAATGGTTGTATCCATACAAATTTGCTAAATCAATAACTATAAGTATTACAAAGTGTTTGCTTATTAGACACTTTGAGCCAGTCTTTTAGTGAGAGACATGAAAAGCTGGATGCACCTTCTGAAGGGCTCGGGATTGTGGTTTACAATTTCATTGTAGACATGTGAGAAGCAGGTCATCTGTCTTGAAAACTCACTGTGCCGTCTTTCTTGTAGTTGAGGATTTTCCCTTAGTGGATCTTCACCAAAGCCCCCAAATGATTTTAATTTTCCTCCTCCTCTTTCATATAAATACTTGGCATGTTCTGCAGTTGGGAGTAGAGTGTCCTGAAGAGGTGCTGCTTTGTTATTTTTAGTCATTAAATCAGCTTGCTTACCTATGCCTAAACATTGCAATCATTTAGTTAACCAATCAGAACGTAACTTTAATGGTAATTACATGTAATAGTGTACAAAATGTTGTCATGTTTACATACCAGGTATAAGATGATGATTCCATGCTGGTAAGAGTTCACTTACTCCTGCCTGCACAACTCTTATTGTGATCCAGGACACACAAAACTTTTCCACATTATCCCTCATGTCGATGATTTCTTCCTCTACCATTCTATTTAGCTGGGCTTTGATTGGATAATTTATTCGGCTGTTCACTTCCACCCAATGCCTTTCTACCATATGGTTCTAGAAAAGCATGATAATGACAATGAGAAAAGTCCTGCCATTCTCATGAGTACCTGTTCTAAACAACACCCATAATGTACTAAGTGCCATTTTACAAAGTCAGGACACGGGCGGATTTAGGGGAGCGGTGCACAGGGTGCACACCCCTTCCTGAGATGATTTTGAGTCCTTTTTCTCAATATTTTTCAAAAATGTCCTCTCTCCGTATTATATGATGGTGCACCCCCTCCTGAAGATAATCCTGGATCCACCCCTGGGACATTTTTTTCCATGTTGTACTGGGCTAATATATTTGAACAAGCACCTTTGTTGATGGTGTCTGCCTTACTGGAGTATGTAGGATGTTGTGTCTTAAAGGTGCCAAGGATTGCTGTATAAAGCAAGTAAGATAGAATTCCTTTCCACAGTCCACTCTCAGCTGATCCCAAATACCATGCTGAACAACAATTGGCCTGTCACACAAAAAGAAAATATAGATAAAATGAAATATTTTTAGGGGGGGGGGTGGGTTGTCTTATAATTTGGCCCTACTGTTAGCAATTTTCTGTAAAAGTGTAAAAACTTGATTTGTAGGAGCACCTACTATAGACATTTTAATAGCTCTAAAGGCACAGATCTGAAAGGTAGTTTCTTTTTTACAAAACAGCTGCACAGCTGCAAGCAAAGCTTTTAGGTGACTCTGACAGGGAAATACACCTTAAAGTGTTATTCCACATTTCATGTTACAATGCTAACACCATCCTGCTTATACTGGAAGATCTCTTCTAGCTAAAAGCAACCCCAAAAAAACACACACCCTTGTGACCCTCCTTTATGTACCGATAAATTATAAGCCCAAGGAAGGGGGTACCTTGGGACGTGTTGGGGTCTCTGGGTCTCAATTTTTTTCTTATCCATGAGGGATTAGTCAAGTTTGACCAAGACTCACCCTCAGGAGTGGCACTGTTGGTAATTGGCTGAGAAATACTGGTGACTAAGTTTACATATTATAAACGGATATTTTCAAAAGCTGCACTCTTCAATGGTTTGGTTATTCCAACCTTAATCCTCCCCCCCCCCAAAAAAAAACCACAACAACAACAACCAAAACCAACAACAACAACAAAACCGGACTTAAAATTGATGCATTTTAGACACTATTAAAATATTTCAAAGACTGTACACCATAAAAATGTAGATATTTCAAAGATTTGTTCGTATATAACCTGAAAACATGCTCGTAGATTTCCAAGTTATTCTTGACTGGCATTGTTGCTATGGCCAAAACATACCGACTATAACCATCCACAGCTAAAATACTTGTACACCCGCACATCACCAGTTTCTCATTTTGGTCTATATGAATTTTGTGACCAAAGTAATCAGCTTTATAGGGTATAGGATTTATCAGTCGAGCTGTATTCTGAACTCTTTGTTGATGGTATTCATTTGTTATTCGTTTCAATGACGCAGAAATCCTTTTGTCGTGAACTCGTACACTTCTAGATTCTAATTTGCCTTTTAACATTTTTCGGCTATATGTTGGTTCAACCTGTCAACAACAGAATGAATTTTGATAGAAATGTTAAGACTTCCCTCCCGTGTAGGAGAATTGAAAAAGAAATCGTACTTTACCTCGGATACAGCTTTGCGCACAACCACATCAAGCTCTCCATCAGAAAGTCGAACAAAATCGCCTAACGCTAATTTCACTCAGACCGGCTCTAGTGCCAGGGAATTTTTTCTTCAGCACCTCGCTTACTTGTTTGTGTTTCAAATGTTTTTGTACAACAAGTTCTCGAATAAAATCTTCGCTGACAAGCTCCTCCATTTTTAGTATTTCCACGGATTGTTTTAACGAACAGAATAACCGGAAATAATCTGATTGTCTCAAGTATTGGCGGGAAAGGGCTTCACCAATCAACGCGTATTAACCGACCTAACCTGCATAGCTGAGGGACGGGGAATGAGAGAGAGAAAAAAGGGAGCGGCCTTCTTTTCCCTCTTCTCATCACGCCCCTCCCTTTGAGGATATAACTGACCAATCACTAGTCTTGATAGGAGTATATATAGACGCAGCGCCACGTGTTGTGACCTTTCTCCGCTCAAATTCTCGAAGAGCTGAGTTTGAAATCAGTGTGTTCATAAAGATGGCGAGTAAATCCTTCAACATAAGAAGAGAGGGGAAAGACCTATCGTTATGCTTTTCTCTTGAAGACATAACAGTCATGCGACTAAGCACAGCCTTTGAGGTAAGGATATATGGCACGAAGGGATGTACGTAGCTTTTCTCTAAACCCGGCCATTCCGGTAGATCACCCGGCTCTCATCGGCCCACACTATCTCCAACAGGTTTATAGAGATGTAACTGATCGTAGGAAATAAAACTTTTAAAGAAAACACAACATGGGAATTCTATTTTATTCACGCGGGTAATATAGAAGCATCAGTGTGTCGTCAAAGTCCCACCATTGTGTCGGTTCACATGCGTGCAACTTTGACTGAAACAACAGCAGAAGTGCCATAAAAGACAAAAAAGTTTTTTTTTGTGCTTATAAGTGTTTGTAGCATGCCTATGGCTATTTCGTCGTGTGAAACCCAAACCGAACTACGACACTATAACACATGATTGGGCTCGCTCTCACGGCCATTGCGAAATGTCGCCTAGTCCAAAGCTAGCGAGATTATGTACATCTTTTTTTTGTCGCTCACATTGCACGAACAATATTTTTAATCAATAAGATTGTTTAATACGGCTTGTAAATGTATATGATGAGATTGTGAGATGTTATTCTTTTGAACACAGGTAGATGGAAGAAGTCTTTTCGTTAAAGACGAATTTGGCGACAAAACTTACTGGGCCAATGAATTTGGAAACTTTACTGGTTTGTGAGATTTATTTGATGGTGCCTCCTTGTTAGTGATGGGCCACACCGCCCAGGCTCGTGCAAACATGAACTCTGGTGGTGCCTCTTGTTCGTCCACAGTGTCAACCTTTGCTACCAGTACAAGCAGTGGCCAGAAGTCCACAACTGCACATCTCTTTTCATCAAAAGCTAACTGGGGAAAGAAGTCTAACTTCTCGTGTAAAATCATTTACGCGACAATGGCAAAAACCAGAAAGGGATCACCGCAATTTACTGAAATCAAGCAAACATTCATAATGTTAGAAGAAAAGTCGGCAAATCTTTCAAATGTTACTGAATTGGCTTCAGACAAGTTTTGGGAAGATGTAACCATTGTATCAGGAAATGGTCTGCCAATAGAGGATGAACCGGGAACAAGGGGTAAGAATATTCTATTCTTGGAAATACATTTTTATAGTGAATGACCTACAGCGGGGGACAAAAGGTTTCGAACACTTCCCTGTGTAATGACCCCCTTTCCCCCTATCCAATGTTGGCTGGTTTGCCGTGGCGCTGGACTTCCAGAAGGTAACCAACATTGATTTGGGGGAGCGGGGGTGTTCGAACTATTTTTGGCCGCCGCTGTCTGAGTGTTGCAAAGAGGTGTGGTCTACTTGCGTGACTATTAGTTAGTTTGGAGTGGCGTGACTCTGGCAAGGCTGTAGCCGTGTATTCTTTATAGAGTTGTAATAAACTGAGCAGTATTATTTAATTCTTGGAAAAAATATAGACTGTGAATGTGTCTTAAGGTGATTTTAAGAACCTAGTTTAAGGGCGAGAATTTGGCATTTAAGAGTCTTAGGAACAGTACTTCTAGGTGAACTGCCCAAGCAGACGGTTATGGTTAAGTAGAATAACCTGCTACTTAACCATCATAAATAGTCGTTTAAAATACATAAAGGAAATTCATTTTATAAAATGACTGATTTTCTAGTATTATAGACTATAAATACACAAAACAAGAAGCCAGAAATCGCCATTTCTCTTCCATGGATACCGAAAGTGGAGCGGTTAAGTTTGCACTGCGAGTTTGATAAGGAAATGTACAATTATTAGTCTTGAGTGAAAACGTGCAGGTTAACCATTTACTTAACCGTTTGCGTTTCACTCTGCATTTCACAAAATTTGCAATTTTTGTGTTTTTATAAGCTTTTCAAGCTCCCATACTTTAATATCTGTCAGTATAAAGCTCTGTAATCAGTGTAAAATAATAATAATGAAGTGTATTCCTGGAAATGGTTGACGGTTATTTCAAGTTTTCCTTAACCAAGTTAACCGCCACGCGAACAGCGATCTCCAAGATAAGTTTGTTTTGCGCCCTAAGTGTATTCCAATTATTGCAATATTGTTTGCAGCGACAAACAAAGGTATTTTGGTGATTTGTATGTTTTACCAACTTTTGGGGGGATTTCAAGCGTCAAAACCCTTCGAAGACCAAGCATTTGTGCAAAAAGAAATTAAATCGCCATATCGGCAAACAAATTTTCATCTCAGAGCTACTTCAACGAAGGTGAAATACAAATATTTCAGATTGATCGGTATTCTTACTAATAGTACATTTGAAATTTACATCCTGGTCCCATGCTAGGCATGCACTTAGTTTGTGTACTCTGTCAATGCAAGTTTCAGCATGGATTAATCAATTTTTGATTGAAAACGTTTGCAATGTGACAGTGTGTGAAATTTGGAAATTCAGCTTTCGACAAGTGTAAATCGATTTCACGTATTTCTGTACCCTGGGTGCCAGAGGTTTGAGAAGTTTCACGATTTAGAGTAATTTCGTAGGACATTTTGTGTGTATCTTAGTTTGTTTGGTAGAATTATCGTCGCGAACTCATTTGACTCAGGCCGGCACAAAGACGACAAGCTCCTCTGGTATCCAGGGTAGTATTTCCGAGGTCTGTTGATAAATTAAATCTTACACGACATTTGAACAAATTTTTCACCTTAATTATAATATAATAACTTTTCGGCAATAGAAAGTTTGGAAAGTAGAAATTAGTATACATCAACACATAATATGACATTCACGCTTGAATGCCTTTGAACTAGCAACCAGTTCTCGTGTACGTCTAGTTTTCGAAAACCACAACCAACTCAAACCCTTTTTGGCATAACAATCATTTTGAGACAAGTATCATTACAGCGGAGTGCATTTGAGTGTTTAATGAAAACATTTCGGACGTTTGTTTTGACAGTTTGAACGTGTTGTTGATAGGCTGAATCAGTGTCAAGTGTTGTTAGGGGGCAGAGTCAACCGTTTGATCGCTGATTACATGCGTTCTGAAGTTCACACAGAACATTACAAATCTTCAAACTGTTCAAAATGTTTGCACAATGGTCGTGAGATATTTTGATTTTAACTAGCAACATTTTGAACAGTTCTAAGAAGATTTGAATGTTCTGTGAGAACTCCAGAACGTATGTATAAATTAACGATCAAAGCTTGTCTCCGCCCCCTAGCAACGCTTGACATTTTAGCCTATCAACGACACGTTCAAACTGTCAAAACAAACGTGCAAAATGTTTTCATCAAACGCACTCCGCTGTATTTTCAGTTTTTATTCGCAAAATATAAATCCTACCCCCTCACCTGTTAGTGAAAGCCAGGGAAATGGGGAGGGGAGGGGATGGGAGGGTTAAAACGTTTTGAGCCCTTGAAAAGGGGTTATGAAACAATAGTGAAAAGGAGAGCATCAAAGAAATTCATAACGTAAATAGAATTTTATTGACAATCATTTTCATCCATTTTTGCTGAAAAATATTTTGTTGGTTAAAATATTTTACTATATTTTACATTTATTTTGATAAGCAGTATATTTAATATTCAATCTTAACTTTGGCATTCTTGCACTTAGGTATGTATTTTTGGAAGTGTCCCAGTAGGAAAGTATATGCAGTGTCCAAAAAACAACATGGTACAAAGAGAAAGTCAGATGATGGTGAAGAGAAGACTGGCAAGTCCAAAGTCCTAAAGAATTTGGAAAATGATGTTGCTGTAATAGCTAGTGATGTTAATGACCTAAAAGAATCAGTAGCTGAGATAATGTCTGTTAATAAGAAGATGGCAATTCCCATAAGTTTGGCAAAATTGATGAAAGATTCATTTCAGTGTAAGATATGCTTTGCCACTCCAATGGTACCCCCAGTTATTGCCAGTAGATGTTGCAATATCCTTCTTGGATGCAGCACCTGTATTTCTAGATGCTATGAGGGAGAGGGGGGCCTTGAAAAAAGCTGCCCACACTGTAGAGAGGCATGTGGATATGCTCACACAGTCCACTTTAAAGGCCTTGATGATTTTTAGTGGGCTGTAATAACCTTCTAAATGATAAGTGAAAAGGACCTCCAACTAACATAAAGCTAGCTACAAATGTTATGAACACTAATTGAAGTTGTGTTTGCGAAAATAGTTTTCATGGTATAAATGAAATCACTCAAGTATGTTAAGGCCAGGACTTTTGGCCAAAATAGCCTGAAAACACAAATTACTTTAACTAGTTTTACTGGACAGCAAGCTAAACAATTTTTTGTCATATATATATAATATTTCGTTGAATTTTACATTTTAAGATATTTTTCGTGGCTAATGGTGTGTCACATGACATATGACGTCATAAAAGGCCTTTTTCAAAATGGGCCAATAGGGAGAAAAAGGTCACATGGCATCCCTTTGGTGACAAAATCTCCCTCAAAATTTTAAGTTCATTAAATTTATATCCTATGGTCAAAAGTCTTTGATTTTGCTTCAGAGTAACATCGCTTAAAGTATTTTTTTCGGTTGACCAAAATTACTTGCCTTAACATACTTGATGATTTCACTTCTCACCAAAAAAGTCCCAAAGTACATTTTCATGGGTGCCCTTTCAACTTGTTGAAATTATTATCAAGAATTAAACATACAATTTTACTAAAAAAGACTTAGTAGGAAAAAAAACAGTTAGATTGGTTTTCATTAACCTGTGAAGTACACTTTAGTGTATAATACACTACTACACTCTAATACCTTTGTTTTCTAGAGTGGTTTTCTGTCATCGTGAAAGAAAAACGACTATTTAGCCTTGTACTACACGATAAAGGACAAAAGAAAACAATGGGTTTTACAGTCTACTACTAACTATTAGTTTGCCTATTCTTTCATGGTCGAAGGAAAATCACTCTATTGTGTTCATAAGACTATCACACTATTACACTTTGTTTCACAGGTTAATGAAAACCACTCTAACAAGTATAGTAATTTGACAGTTATTTGCAGATTCCATTGTTGTTCCAAATACTGTAAGTGTAACCATGCAGAAGAAATATCGGTCACTGCTCAGTCTCGTCTGTAGTAGTCCTCTGGGTTTCTTTATGCCAAAAGATTGTGTAATATCGTGAATGATATAGATGACTTGTGTTTCAAAGCAATATGGCTTAATAAAACTTGATTCAGTTTACCACTTAGTTCTAGACAGTAGTCTCAGTAGATAAGACTGAAGAGATGTATAATTTTTTGAATAAAGTCTGCCATGAGCTGTTGTGTTGCAAATGGTTCTGAGTTTGATCACTGCCAATGGGGTTGTCTGGGTTATAAATATTATTCCTAGAAGAGATTCAATTGAAATTTTATTACAATGAAATACGAGCTGGGAAGGTAGAACAGTAATTCAGTAAACAAATTTATCCTGCACAGTTCCTATTAAACGATGTCAAAAAGAGTTGATATTTTTTTTGAAGGTCGATAGTGAAATGTTATCGTAGGGACTGTTTTACTCACCTTTGTGCACAACTTGGTACGGAGACCTTGAATTCGGAGACAATGACAGTGAGTTTTCAAATATTTTTGCTATGAACTTGTAGAAATTCAACAAAATCTTCAGTGAAAAGCGTGATGTATTCCGCCATGTTGATTTCGCTAAAAATAATTCACCCTCCCCTACAAAGTAGACTGGCTTAGCGGCCGCTCGATTTTAGAACTATGACCCCTCCCCTGCTTAGTCATTTGACGTGACTTGCAATCATTTGGATTTTGAAGAAACATGAAAATTGAAGATTTTTCTGTAAAAATTGAATTTTGAAAAATTTATCAAAATCAAAAATCAAAAAATTACAAAAAACAGCATTTTTTGATTTTTATATTCGGACAAAAATTAAATTTAAGGGCTGTTTTTGGTTTTTGATTTTGGAGGAAAATCGAATGAACGAAACGCCCACGGACCCTAGGTGTTAAACATGACTGTCTTGTCATTTTTTTATTTAGTTTCTATTTTTTGACTGTTTGCATCTAAGATCTAAGGCACTGTTTGTCAATTAACACTGAGCATAGAATGCAGTACATACATATTGGCATATTTGCTTTTCCTATTCACTTCCTTTCTGATGGAAGAATAACGGGGATGGGCTTGTCAGTAAGAACATCCAGAAGACGAGAGGGCACATTCCTCAAACTAGCATTCATGTGCGAACTCAGGCTTCTCCTCATTGAGCATTGGATTATTTTTCCTGCCCTCGATGTACCTGGTGTTCCGCTCGGAAGGTGACGGCCGCTGAGTGGACTAGGCGTTTTGACAAGAGGCAGTACCATACATTTATCTTGCAGCAAAGTTTCCTTTACTTCTTTGGAATCTTTACTTTGTAGCTGACCTTTCATATAATAATAATAATACTTTATTCAAATTAACAAGCGAAACAACAAGTAATTTGAAAAGGCAGACCATGAGGTTAACCCTATAAAGGTCTCCTTGCTAAACTATAAAATATTTAAGAATGTGATGAAAAAATCTTATATGAAAAACTTTGTATTAAAATCAATGAATATTCATAGTGCTTCTTTAAACTTCTTTTAAAACTTTTAAAATTATGTCCTTCTTTAAGTAAACAACTTGGCAATTCGTTCCAGTGTTTGATGATTCTAACAAGAAGGAATATTTTAGAGCATCTATTCTAGCAGGACTTCGTCTGTAGCTTGTACTGGTGGTTTGCTCTTGTAGTTTTGCTTTTACAAAATTCAAAGTAATTATTGAATTCTAGACCATTAAGACCAAACACTGTCTTATAACATTCAGAATATATATTGACTCAAGAGTGTTCCAGTTTAGCAGTTTACATCGTTCTACATAAAGCATCTCACGAGGTTTTTGACCAAGGGCAATCCTAGAAGCTCTTCTTTGTACTTTTTCAATAGCTAAGATATCTTTTACCAAGTAAGGTGACCATACCGGGCAAGCATACTCCAAGATAGGTCTTACCAATGACTTATATAACATGGAAAAAATTTCTTTATTCTTACTACCAACTGTACGGCTTAAGAGACCCAACACTTTATTTGCTTCACTTACTGTTAAGTCCACATGGTTCGACCAGGACAAGTCACTGGATATATTAACCCCTAGATCTTTGTAATGGCTGACTGGTTTTAGTTCTGTATTTGATAAATAATAAGGGTGTTTACTATTGTCTCGTTTGTGTGTTAATCTCATTACCTCACATTTCTCAGGATTAAATTTAACTTGCCAGTCCCTTGTCCAGTTTTCCAGGGAATCCAGGTCTGATTGTAGTACTAAGGCATTGTTGGGTTGGTTAACTTCGTGATAGATCTTTGTGTCGTCTGCAAATAGTTTGATGACAGATGTAACGGCATTTGGTATATCGTTCACATAAATTAGAAAGAAAGTTGATCCAAGAATTGTGCCTTGGGGCACACCCGATGTCACTGAGGACCAGTCAGAGTACGTTCCACGTATTACAACTCTTTGCCTTCTGCTGGTTAAGAAATTTCTAAACCACAACAATAAGGGCCCATATATATTGATCTTTGAGACTTCCTGTGCCAAAGAAGCGGCGCTCATGATCGTTGTCTACAATGAGTAGAACGTTGACGCCAGTCATCTTGTGTAGGGCATAACATTTCTTGAACAGGGTATTACGTCATTTCGACAAACAGGTGGATCTCG
This sequence comes from Telmatactis stephensoni, assembly GCA_029948255.1. Taxonomy (NCBI): domain Eukaryota; kingdom Metazoa; phylum Cnidaria; class Anthozoa; order Actiniaria; family Isophelliidae; genus Telmatactis; species Telmatactis stephensoni. The sequence continues at coordinate 106,082 of JALIZF010001801.1, forward strand.
CTTTTCCTTTGTCTATCTTTTCATATTTCTCTTTCGTTCTTGATTTAATTTTCTTTGGAACATCTGTAGCCTGTGTACAGCTTTCATTGGGTCTATACACATACAATAACTGATTACTTATAATATTCAGTAACAATGATAATATTCAATTGCGCATTTTGGCATTTTAAAATACGATCAAATGCGCATTACAAACAATGGAATAAAATAAATAAAAATTCCTAACTATATTCACTACCAACAATTTGAAGTTAAGCCAATAGTTGTGGCTCACATATCCTTGCTCTTTAAAAGCGGGATAGTTGACAAGATTATCCTACATTCAAAGTTAAAACAACTTACCTTGTTGTATTCAATACATTTTGGTTATTTTCTGCTTTACGATTTTCCTGATCCGACATGGTGATGCTAACCGGTGATGTTTGTGATCTCTCCTTCGCGTGAAAAGTAACTTCATAGCATGATATCACAGCATGTAGTTCTATTTCATCCAATTGCAGAACATCCTTGTCACCTTTGAATTTTGTTTGACCAATCACTTGCACGTTTGACCTGTCAAATCTGAACAACTTTGATCTATTTCCCACGAGTTGCTTTGGTCAAAGGTCAGCCAAACTATTGATTGTTTCTAATCATTTGTTATAGGAATAACTTCCCTAGGCATCGGTCATGGCCAAGAGAGGTATGCAATCATTGTTCACTGCGCAATCATATTCATAATGAAGATGAAGTGGCTAACAAATGCTAAATATCAAAATCTGGTGCATCCTTTAACAGTGCCACGAATTTCCTTTGCTTTCAGCTTGTGATGATTCTGTATCAACTGTGCATATAACTAATGGAAAAATCAAAGTGTAAGATTATTATAAAAAAGCGTGAATCGCAGATCAGAGTACAATCGATTGATTTTGGTGTTCCCTCATGAATATTTTCATTTCAGATACCACAGTGTTTAAAATCAAATGCGCCGTAGGCATAGAGGTAGAAGTGAGGCAGGAGAAACAAGGTCTTGACGACAAAGCACTGCTTTGCTTTATTCCGAATAAAATACCAGAGGAGTATGAAAAAATAAAAATGACTTCAAAATCAACAAAGAAGATATTTAATGAAAGAGGTGCAAGGAAAACCCATAGGAAGGGTTCAATACTTCCTCAATAAAGCCTTCTTAGACTTGATGGAAGAAGGCAAGGCTCTTCAAATCAAAGGGTGAGACTTAACTATAAGAATTGCTTACACACGCTTATGATTCTAAAGACTCACTTCTACCATGAAATTTTTGTTGTGAGAAACTTCAAGTGATACAAAGCAGACCATTGCTGATTGTTTACAGTAAGCTGCATAAACTGATTGCATAATTTAAGTCTGGAGGTTCATTTACCTCAGTTTCTTCGGTGTAGGTTTTTACATAGACTGCTAAATACATGATTAAAACTAGCTATTTCTAATAGAAAGTGAAGTGCTGGTGTTAGCCCTGGGTTAGTACTAACCCACTTTCAAAACTAGACCCTGCATGGAGGACTTGGATGATAATAGCTATGTCATCATGATTGTAACTGGAACACCAACCACAACAAACGCCCCACCAACATCTCAAAGGTGGATCAAAAATGCTCAAGAAGGTGGTGGGGCTTATACACCCTGCAAATGGGCCCTGCTCATAAGAAATGAGAGTTTGGAGTCAAGTCTGGCACTGCTTAAAGCAAGACTCCAAGATGTTGAAGAAGGGGCAGACATGGAAGTAATGGTAATGGTAAGCAACACTGTAGAGAGTACTATTATGAGTGGAGAGGAACAGGAGTCTAAATCTCCCTCCTCCCTACTTTTTGAGCCTATTTCTCCCTCCCCCCTACTATTTTTTGGTCATTTCTCTTTCACTGCATCTCATAATTGTTTTCCTCCCTCCTCCCAAACCGATTTTTCTGCCTCTTTTCTCCCTTCTCCCTACTTTTTGAGGGCTATTTCTCCCTCCTCCCTAAACCGTTCCTCTCCGCTCTATTATTATTTTAGATAGATATTTACTGGCGACTGGAGTGAAAAGAAATGGAGACTAGTATATAACCTATCAATTATCACAACTGATAAAGAAGGGAAAACAAACATGTTTGAGAACTAAATCAGTAATGAATAATTTTATTCAAAAAATTCAAACTAAGATTAAGATTAGTTTAATAATATTAATTGTAGATTTCTCTTCAAACAGGTGGAGGAATCACACAAGAAACAAAAGATTGATTCTTAGATATAGTACCTGATTGTATTTTCATATGCTTATTTTGTCTTTTTGTAACCTTTGAAAAATTAACATTCTTTGACTATAGCCACTAAAACGTTTTAAATACTTTATTACTCCTACGGGCAGGACTACATGTTCGATGAGGAATTTTTTTGCTTATGCCATGATTCATGAATGTACATGTACAATAATAAATGAAGCGTATCCGATCGCAAACTTTTACAGATCATATGTTATTAAACTTGTTAATTCTTATTTTCTACAATAAAAGCCTTACAAAATAGCTTTGTTGCTTTGTTGTTGTGATTCGCCAAGTTGATTGAAAGTCGTACGAATACAAAGTAAAAGCTAACTTAAGCTTATGTAGTTCGACTAAGTTACTTTGCGTCATGGAGGGTCAATATAAAGAATACCAATAAATTCGAAACTGTTTAAAATCTATCCAAAGTGTTCAATTAAGAAAACTCTTACTGAACACCAAAACTAACTCGATCTATTTTTCACGAATATCAGTTAAGCTTTACAAGCTTACAAAATCAGTTCGATAAGCTTACTTACCGAGCAACATCGGTCGAAAAACTTGTGCTTATGAAGATCAATCAATTAGGGCATTATCAATTACTAATTTTGATTCATTTCAATAAGTTATATCTCTAAAATACAGCCCATGATAAATGCCAAGCGGTTTTAACACACATCTTCCCTTGCCGCCATTTTGGATGCGATCACTACCAGAGGCTTGGGTACTTTATTTGTCATTTAATACTTTATTTACAACAATGACGTCAAGCTATTGTTTTACGTTCTTCCAGATCTGGTATACTCCCAGACTGATAAAGAAGCCCTCAGGGTGGAGCTGATCGGAGAGTGGACCTCGTTCACGGTGTACGTGGGGTATGGGGAAGTGCCGTTGACGTATCAAGTGATTCAGGGGTCAGAGCTCTGCAGTGTGGATGCCTCGATTTTGGCTCGACGGAAGCTGGCCAGTTGTTTGAGGATGTTGTACAGCATGCGGCTTCAGACGAGAAAGAGGAGGTTAAAGAAAAAGGAGGCAGTGTGATCGGGCGATTACGCCGAGTTGTTGGACGTGCTGAAGAAGGACGGACACATCAATAAGAAGAAAGACTATGTGATGGTATATCTTATAATTTAAAAAGCTATGGTTACCGTTCTTTTCAGGTTTCTGCACCTATGCTATGGAATTCGCTTCCTACAAACCTTCGGAACATTGTCTGTCTTACGTCTTTTAAAAGGGAACTTAAGACATACCTTTTTAAGTTAGCTTTCTATGATTAATTTCTGTACCTTGCAATTATTACTGTTATAATTATTATTATCAATTTTATTATTATTTTCAGTGCTTAGAGCAGATTTGTATAAGCGCTTTACAAATAAATTATTATTATTATTATTATTATGGTGTGTGAGAGAATGTGTGAGTTTGATTATAGAACACCTTTGCATGAACAATTCGGGATTGTACACCAGGAAATGAGAAAGTTGTAAATCCAATAAAAGCCGTTGTACCTAGACGGTGTGGTCATTTGATGTGTGGCTGGGTTGGCGAAAAGAAGGGCGCTAAGAGAGAGAAATAAAGAATGAAGCGCCCCAAGTGGATGAGTGCCGAATTCTTGCTAAGTCTTATCGCGTGTTGTAGAGTGAGTGCTCGCGTGGCTACGCTAGTGTTGGAGACGGTGGATGGCGACTCCCGAGAGGACAAGGGTGAGAAAACGAAGGGCGAAGTCCAAAAAAGATGAAAACTGAAGCGCGCGTCCAACACGTGGAGGAAGTGCTCCACTCTGCATATTACCAACCGGATAGTGGAGTGGGGTTCAGAGGACTGCAGAGTTTGCAGGCATACGGTCGGGCACGGGGCATTCGACTGAGTGAAACGAAACAGTGGTTGCTGAGTCAGAGACAGTATCGGGAATTTCTGCCTGTGCGTCGAAAGATACTGTTGTCGTATCTTGGCATCCGTCATTTTTATATGCATCAAGACACAAAATCCAAGATCGTGGAAAGAGTGATCAGGACGATAATGCAACGCCTGTGGCAGTACATGGACTACCATCAAACCCATCAGTGGGTGAAGGCGTTACCGTTGATCGTGGAAGGGTACAACAAAAAACCTCACCGAAGCATTGGAATAGCCCCGAAACAGGTGCATGTGGACAATCCTTGCGATGTGTGGCGGTATCTGTTTGGCACCAAGGCGGAACGCCAGGAGAAACCCGAGCCCTCCAAGGAGCCCATTCCACCTTCGAGTTTGAGAGAGCCATGGCGATAAAAGTCCAGACAAATAAGTCGGCCTTTCCAGCCCCTCAGTACTCGAAAGGAGATCGCGTGTGAGTGTCCAGCCGTCAGTTGAGCAAAACCGCCTTCAAAAAGGGATATAAGTCCAAGTGGATGACGGAAGATGTGTATTTGGTGAAGAAGGTCTTGGGAACAGTACCTCCTTACACGTATCATCTAGAAGACAGCGAGGGCAAGAGAGTTCCGTTGACGTTTTATCAGGAGCAGATGCAGAAAATTCCCGATGGGGGATTCGCTGTACATCACATTGCCAAGCAAGAACATGTTGGTGCGGGGAAATTTTGCACACACATTTGCCTTGCGCTTCGAGTCCCCTTACTCGTTTCCGAGCGTGGACAACTGGGAAGTGGCCCTGAATTTGGCGCTGGTGCCTCCGATCGCCGAGGACTATGGTGGGGAGCATGCCCTGTTTGTCTATTGCAACCTGGTGGCGGAATTGATTGTGGGGGATCAAAGAGTGCCGTTGTTGCGCCTGCTGGGCATGAAGAACAAGAGTCTGACGTACAATCATACAAGTGGAAGTGGAACACTTGCATTATCTGCCCGTAGTGCTGTCCAGTGTGGACCTAGATCGTAGTTTGGATTCGTGACGAGAAGGGCCGTCCGATTCCCTTTTTAAACCGAGTGATCGTGGTGCACCTTCATTTTCGCAAGATGAGACGTACTTAGAGAGATCAACACAGCTTGTTGATGAGCCATGCTTCTAAAGTTTGGCATCCCTCGAACCACAATACCGATTTTACGGCACACTTCAACCCACCTCTCCAGTACGACGTGGACGAGTACGAGGTGGGCATGACGAAGATAGTGACGCCTTCCCCTCGCACCGGAGGACAGTTACGATTGAACAAAAGGGGTATTTTGTTGGGGCAGCATCGGGAGACTCGACACCAGACAAGTGCACGTGGGAGTACATTCCTCTCCAGTATTTGACTGACGATCCGGCCCACCAAGTGAAGAAGATCAAGGAGGACAAAACCGTACAATTCAAGATTCAGGACCTCCAACTGCACCTGGACTTCATCCAGGCCATTCCGAGTAAGATGCAGAAGATCACCAACGTGTTGTTCAACAACAAGGCAGCCATCTACCCTTAACTCACGCGGGTGGTGCGCAACTACACCATCCCCACAGGGCGTCGAAAATTAGCCAAGAGCGACTGTTCGAGAACAACATGCCCAACTTTCTGCTCTACAGCCTGGTGAAGGCGAAAGGAGTGCTGTTCAATGGCAGGCACAACCAATGCACGGTCAGCGCAAGGTCAGCCAGCCCCGGATCTACGTGGACAGCAAAGGAGATTACGCCGAATTGGTGTGGCAGCTGATGAGAGCCACCGAGCAAGGATCGACCAGCAACAACTTCATTATAAATAGAGATAACTTCAGGAGTGGGTTTGCCATTTCAGGCTTCAACTTGAATCCTTCCGGGCAATTTCGTCTGTGGGAAGAAACGTCGGGCATCAACACAGGAGCAACAGGCTTGATGCTGCAGTTGGAATTTTCAGCTGACACGACGGCGGACTTGAAATTGACCGCCGTGGGTGTCTTTGAAAACAACGTGTTCATCGATGGTGGACGCAACGTCACCATAGAGAATCAGTTTTAATCATGAGTGGCCTGGCAACCCAAGAACTGGACAAGATCGCTTACCTGGACGAGGGGATGAGACCACGGTGCCTCCCGACTCGAGCCGAAAAAAACACCATTGTGCACAAGGTGGCTCACTACCCCAGTGGCTTTATTGCCAACGTCGAACCGATTTCCCAGCCCGGCAGTGTGGCCTTCTTCTTCGACCGACCCAGTTAGTCGGAATTTTTTGACAACTATGGGTTCCCTCCTGAGTTCTACTCGACACGATTTGCTCACCTCCTTAGGGCTGGAGGACGACGGCAAGTGGAATTCAACCCACAAGACTTTCAGAGCGTGGACACGCAAGTCTGTGGCCAGTCGTGTCTCTATTGGCTGTACCATCGCGTGCGTGGACGTTCCACCGAGAACATTGTACGTCCTTACGACATTTCCAAGACACTGGAGAACGACGAGCGAGTGGCTCGATTTATGTACAAGGCGATGATCGTCCCTCACAGTGCACAAGTTAGCACAGTATAGAGAGATAGATGGGCTTCGCCCGACCCAGTACAGTGTGAGTCGTGTCGAACCAATAAAAACTGCTTCCTGCTGAACCCGTGTGTTTAATTAATAGTATGAGCGACACCAAAAGCATGGTTCCCGAGCCTCGCTTGAAGGGGCCCTGCACGGTCACAGTGCTCGGGGCCACCATGACGGGAAAACGCACTGGGTGCGAGACTTGTTGAGGCACTGGCACCGGTGTTTCACTCCTCCGGGGCCCAACACGTGTTGTACTGTTACGGCAGCCATCAGCCCCGGTTTGAAGAGGCTTCATCAGTCCATCAACTGCCTCACAGCTCAAACCAAAAAGAGTATAAAGGAAATCGCTTCGTCGTCTCCGGAATCAGTCGATTCTCCTGCCACGTTGAGTCGCACCCCTCCGCGCCAACGGATTCTGGAACAAATACGTCTCTTGGAGGACATCAAACAACAATATCCTTGAGGGTAAGCAACCATGAGTCAATACACTGAAAAAATGGTGTTGGTGCCAGCCAGCCAAGTCGGCGGTGGAATTCATGCATCAGAAGACAATTGCACAAACTCGCCGAAGCGGCTGCCTTGGACCAGCCCGAAGGGTGGCTCAATCGCATCGACAGCTTGACCAAAGCCTACCAACGCGTGAAAGAAATGGATGATATTGATCCCGTGGTCAAAACGTGGCTCTTGCAGTGAATGGACGTCCTACGACTCCAGGCCAAAAGCAAAGCCAGAGAACTGTGCAAGCATTCCCCTACCCCGGCAGCAGAGGAAGCCGCAGAGAAGCAAGACGAGGCGGACGAGGTCACTGACGTCCCCAGTGAAGCATCGACGTCGTCGTCGACATTGCACACCCTGAGAACGTCGACTTTGGCCACCCCCAGAGCAGTCGTCGACACCTGCGTCTTACCTCCAACTGTCCGAAAACGTCCAAGACGCGTCCGACCGATTCATTGCCTTGCTCAATGCCAAAATCGAAGCCGAAAAACAAAAGCTTTCACGAAGAGGAAAACAATTCAGTCGCCCTCCCAAGAAACTCATGTACGATGCCCCCGGTCAGCAGGGGAAAGGTGCTGCTCCTCTAGAACACCCACCCTTGGGGCGCGTGCAGAGTGTCCATGGAAGACCGAGGAAAGGGACATGGTGGCAAGGACTTGAAAAGGCACCCAGATGGGAAAGACTTGTTTTAAAGGGAAAGTCATTGTAGTCTTTTAGCGAGAGAGAGAGAGATTCATTAAACGACGTCAATCAGAAGTGATGTGTCATTGACGTTTTATTTTCACTCTTTTCTAGCTTGCCCTGGGAGTCAGCACAGTCATGTCATTGGCGAAAATCAAATGACATGACTGTGTTCTTTGACACCAAAAGGCAGACTTTCATAGCCTAGCCTAACACGCTTGTCAAAACGCACACACGCTTTCTTGACACTAGTTAAATCTGTCGTCAATTGCATGGTAAATCAATTCCTGCTGAATTTCGGGGTCAGGAACTTCCACCATGACCTCTTCGTCTTCGATCATCTCCAACATGGAATCCATGTTGATTAAGCCCTGAGTGGTGAAGTTGGCACGTATGCCTGAAAGGTGAAAGCAAACCAAGAAGTTCAGAAATAAGACAATACGGTTTCTTGCCCCCCTCCCCCTTCCCCTTCCTCCCTCCCTCTCTCGTAGAGATCCTCGCCTCACCTTTAAACTTACAGCAGCCTTGACCATTCTTGGTGTGATAGGCATAAGCTTTAGGAGCGACTGCCACAAATTCTTCGATGTAATCTCCATTGTCCAGTTCTGAAGTGAGTTCGCCCAGACAATCTCCGGTGGGGAGAACAGGAAAGCCTGCCTTCTTCACATAGATGATCGAGTCGGTGTCGGTGGTAGAGTCGTTGGTCGGGATGAAGCCGATCACATGCCCAATACAGCTTGGTTCTTGCCAGGGACGTGGTCCAGGCGGCAATGGCCATGTTCTGGTTGGGACCTTCCATCCAAAATTCCTCGCATTTCGAATAATTCAACATGACTATTTCGTCGTTCACCATGAAGAGGTCGTGCACCTGCACATTCGTTATTGGTCACCAAACGAAAAAACTCGTGGGGTTGGCTGACAAACAGTTTCCTGATGGCCGATCTTTTCGCCCAGTTTTCCCCACAAGCTGTTCAAGATCAGCTTGGCCCAAGCACGCAGGCCTCGATGGCCTCGGCAGAAGGAGTCACGCCGGTGTTTTCGTAAAAGAGCCTGAGGAAGATCTGTTTGTCCTCTTCGGTCAGGACGTGCGATGGCCAACCAGAGGCTTCTTGTTTAGTTTTCAAGGCCGAGGTGATGTAAGATTGAAACAAATCGCTGCTGCGGTTTTCGTTATGCCAGATCTCGTAGACACGCACCAATCGGTAGCCCTTGTCCAAGGCTAACGTCAATTCCAAAGTACTGAACACGCCGGTAAACCAGCGTTCGTCATCTTCGTGAGAACAGTAAGCTTGGTGGTTGTCTTGTGCCCATCAGAAGCATAACGGGAAGGTCAATTTATTTCTGACGCGACAAGGTAAGACGCCCATGTGTAATTATCGGGTGGAAGCACTTTGGCCTTGACAAAACCAAACGATTGGCAAACCGTAGCTTCCATGTCCTCTTCCTGCAGCACATCTCCCAGGATCACCTACCCAAGGAAAAAAAACAGAAAAAAAAAATGAGGCGAAGAACCCTGAACGTGGCAGAGTCTGACACAAAACCAACCTGGGGGTGTCTCATGGGATATTCTTCGAGCATGCACGACGGATAGAGAGAGCAAAAGTTGACGTATTCGATTTCTTCGCCTGGCTGGGCCTTGTAGTAGATCTTCAGTGGGCATACGCGGCCGTCCGTAATTGGCCGAGCGTATGTCCAAGGGCTGAATACTTTCATAATCAGGAAATTGAACCTCTTGGAAGGGAGCCTGGTGCATCATATTGTCAAAACCGTGCTCCCACATGACTTCAACCTTTAGCCACATTCCTTCAGTCTGTGTTTCCGACTTTCAAATTCGTCATGAAGTTGCTGCATGGTTTTCTGACTGTGTGGGTTGATCGTTTGCCGTATAGCACTTTTGGCAGCCATGAAAATAGCAACCGTTGAATTCGTAGACCGTCTTATTGGCCTCGTCGTATCCGTCCACTAAATGTCCTGCCACTGTAGCCTCGCCTGGTGAAGCACGCAGCAGGAAGGTTCCCCAGTTGGAAATCTGAAGACCAAAACAAAAGTGTTTTAAAAAAATCAGTGACAAAAACCCAAGAAAATGCCAAAAACATGAAACAGGCTTACCTTTCCCAACTCGCGTAGCAGAAAAAACCACCGACATGCTTTCAGACTCTGATTCTGTTTTTTTCCGGTAGCCCGAAGCTGGCAAGACTCAGATGCTGTTGAATGGCATGTGATTCATCCGATAATCCCTCAAACAGAGGGAGGCCAGAGTAAAACACTCGTTGATCGGGTCGATCTGGCATCTCTGGACCGTGATGGCCCTGAAAGCCAGCACTGCTTTAGCCAGAAGAATCACGTCCAATTCACAATACTCTTCTTTTTCTCTTTCCAAATGGAACCTCGTTTCCTCATTGTCCGGATCGTAGGAACATACTTTTTCTTTCGTGCCACAGCAGAAACTTTTCACGGTCCTTTTGGCTCATGGTGTCGCAACCATACGTAGACGCCGGATGATACGGACCTGAGCAGCCCGCGTTAGCTCTCGTGTTGAACCTATGGGGAAAATAGCCCTTGCTTTCGGGCAAATTGAACATTCCAGACAACTTTCCCAACGACGCAGGAAGAAAATTCAAAGAATCCTTGAACGTGATTTTCGTAGAAGGAAAGCGCATGTACATGAATTTTCCACCATTCAAACAAACTTTGGGTGTGTACCCATGACGCACAGCCCACGCGCACACAAACTGTCCATCGTAACACCATGCATTGTGAGCGAGGCACACTGTTCCTACATTCATGGGACTCAGCAGCCACTCCATGAAATCATCCAAGGAATAAAAGGTTTTCATCTTGGTTCCCCCTTGATCGCATTCGCATTCGGTGTCATACTCTTGATCTTTACAATGATTGCACACGTGCAGCGCTTTCACCAGATCCACCTCGTGAACTCTGTCAGCTTCAAAGGCTTTGGTTTCAAAATCATAAAATAAAAATCGAAAAGTCACAGGCAAGGTTTGGGGCTTTTTCACCTTTTGGATATAACACAAGTGATTCATGTCCCATCGTCCACAATGCCTGCAAAATGATTCGCCACCTCGATGATCGGACATTTTCCTCCAGTACCGCCTGATCAGCTTCTTGATCTTCAAATCAACCACTTTTTCACACGATTTGCAGCGTCGGTACCGATCACACACACTGTAATATCCTCCCACAGTGTTGCTTTGTTTGACCACTTCTCTTGGTTCTCATTCTTCCTGTTCTTCCATCTCTTCTTCTTCTTCTTCTTCTTCTTCTTCTTCTTCATTTTCGGGTGGCGTCAGCTTCACTCTTTTCCATTGATGAATGGCTTGAATGGCTTGCTGGTGATAAGCAAAGCACGTCTCATTTTTAAACAGACAGCGACATTCGGGAAGGTGCACTTGAATCGGGACAATCCTGGCCACTCCTTTTACAATGAAAACAACAAGTCCTGCACTTGTGTCTGTTTAAATGGTGAACCCCAATGTCACATTCTTCGCAGTAGTGCTTGGCAACGAAAAATCCTTTGGGCGAGGTGATGACATAGTGGTCATTGTTGTGGTGAAGATAGAGATGTTGACAGTCCGGTGAACCCCGAAACAGTTCCTCGTCACCACGAAAACCCACTTGATTGGCCATGTGGGCATAGAGGACGTGAATATGATAATTAGGAGCCAGAAAACGTTGGAATTGCTCTAGTTCTGTTTTCGAACAGGGCTGGCCCACTGGAACACCAGCATTAGCGTGGAGCTTGGCAATGCATTCACGCCCTGGTTTGGATTGCTCTTGACATCCATTGCCGTGAGAAGTGCTCTTGCACAACAAACATTGTCATTAGATTCCAAATGAATCACACTGCACTTGTTGTGATAAAAAAGAACGGGATCTCTCTTCACTCTCTTATTGGTGACTTTGGCCAATATTTCACGTTTGACCTCTTGACTACTGGCTTTAGCAATTCTTTTCTTCATGACGTAGGTTTTACAATCGTGTCCGCTTCGTTCGGTCATCTTTCTTTTTCTGCCTCCTCGACCGAGACTTTCAGATTCGTCATAAAAGCAGACGCATTTTCTGCAAAAGTGTGGGCCCGAGGATCTGTAAAACAACGCCGAAGGACGTCGCAAATAATAATGGTAACGATGTCCGTTTTGCTCGACGACATACAAAAAACGATCTTCCTCAAACTCGCCCGGGTGTCAGTAGACAAAGTCATCATTTGATCGCGTCCATTCTAAAACAATGAGGCGTTTGTTGAACTGAGGAGCAACGTACTTTCCCGCGGCAGAGTAATGGAGATCGCCCTCAAGGCTTGCCTGGATATCTTCTATTTGGGCATTTTTTCTCTCGACCGAAGTCAAAATACTACGCCTGACCAATCGACCCGTTTCGTCAATTTCTGAGCCCGCGTAATACAGAGCCCCTGCCAAACTACATTCGCTTTCATGGCCGACCAGCCCTCGAATACTCCTCACCCACACCAAAGGCTCTTTCTTCTTGACCTCCTCAAAATGCGTTTTGGAAAAGAATCCACCACCAGCTACATTTTTCACGACGCACACCTGAACATCGAATTCGCCTTTGAGCACAAAGTCCTCGTTAGACTGAACAATGCTCTCGATTTTTCCAATCACAACATCGGCGGTCAACTCCCTCACGGGCATCAAAGGCAATACAATGGGATTCTTCAATTCTCGACTAGTTAAAGAAAAAACATTTGGTCGTTGCCTTCATACGATTCTTTAGCACTGTTGAGTATTTCATTCACACTAGATTTCAACATTGTCACACCTTCTCTAACATCATTAGACTCACGCTGCTTTACCTCTAAATGGTAGGAACTTTCTTCCATGGCAAACTTTCGACTTTTCTTGTGTTTCACTTTAACAATTTTCACTCCTTCCTTGGGAGCCTCGTCTGGGTCAAGAGAGAGAGACGCAGTAGGTGGAACGGCAGGAGTGGCGGCAGAACCAGCAGACGTAGCAGCAGCAGCAGCAGCAGCACTTCGAGTCACGATGCCACTTCCAGTCTGTTCGACTCCCACTCATCGTACAACGAATGAAAAAAATCCTTGGCTTCCATCTGTACGTTAATGTCTGCGAACCAAAATGACAGAGAAGTTATCCACTGCAGTATAACCTAGGGTTTTTTGTCTCATATTCCTGTTATTTTTGTGGTTACTGGCATAATGCCAGTAACACACTATGCCATCGGGTTGAGTGAGTGAGTGAGTGAGTGAGTGATTTTCGGGCGAACTTCGGGTGAAATCCGGAAATCTGTGAAGGAGAGGAGAAGTGGCAAGCCGAAAGATACGGGAACTACGTGCGCCGGCCTGAGAGCGTTTAAGGCGACTACTGGAGTTACGAAACAGTTCGGGTAAGTTGTTGTTATGTAATTGAACTTTGTCTGTGTGTTGAGCGAAACAGGCACAGTCTTCAACAAATTTGTAGAGCGTGTTTGATGTGCTAGTTGTAAGGTTTGGAGGCAAGGATTGAAGAGATCTCGAGAGCTTTTTATATGGAATATTAAGACCGAAAAGGACCATACAGTTTGTTTATCTATGTATTTTGATAGAATCAAGGCCGTATTTGACCTGATGCGTTTGGTTACGTAATGGATAAAACATGTGAAACATGAACGAAAAAACATAGGGTTTGTTATTGTGTGAAAAACGTCGTTGGGCAAGTTTTTACAGCAAACAATTGAGATATATAGCGAAATAAAAAGTGGAATAAACTGGTATATTTTTGCATGTTGGAGATATGTATGCTATGAACGATAATAGAAGGAGAAAGGGGAAGATTAATATTTGCTGATCGACAAATTGACTAATGAGATATTCTTTAAAAAGGCGAAAAAAGGTGTTTATCACATTAGGGTCAAGCGAAGTATGCGTGAAACGGGTCGGGTCAGTTAGTCTTATAATCATTGTAAAGGCTAGTCGTTTGAGATTGTGTCAAAAATTGCTGTAATCAAAGTGCTAAATATTTTGAACCGTGTGTGTCCGACACCAATCCTTGTATTTCAACATTGAAGGTCAACCAGCAGTGTTAGTCATACAATGGAAAGGAGATAGACAAGAAACATTAGTTATATCAGAGAAAGCGGTGTACGAGTTTAAGGGGAAGAGTTAGAGGGGTTTTTGATTGCCAGTTGTAAGGTTTATTGTTTGTTTTAGAGAGACTCCCTGCGCGTAAAATGACTCAGAAGAATTGTTTGTCTATGTTTAGCATCAACGACAATTTGAGAGGGGTCATCCTTGAAACTTTCTTTGAAGAAGAGAATAATATGAACTCTTCTCGGCGAGTAGAAAATTAGAGCGATGTGAAATAAAACTTATTGCGAGAAACAAATAACTATTTTGTGGGAACAAAGAATCGGAGTGGGAGTCAAAAGCAATTTCGGAAGATTTATAACTATTTAAGCAATAATTGAGGATCATCCAGAAATTTCAAGAACATGGATTGATAAGGAATCAATTCCGAATGGTCCTTGTGTGAAATGGTGCTCGAAAGATACGCAAAAATATTGAAATGTGCGAATATACCAGTTTATTCAATCCTTTACTTCAATATGCAACCGAATTGTTTGCCTCTTTCTAATGGTCACGTAATGGATCAAACATTCGAAAGACGAACGAAAAAGTATACGATTTGTTATTGTCCCAAAAATGCCATTGTAGAAGTCTTTACAGCAAATAATTGAGATGTATAATAAAATAAAAAGTCGGATAAATTTGTATATTGGAAAGAAATATTCTTGCATGTGAGAAATTTAATATGATATACGATAATAGAAGGATAAAGATAAAGATTAATAGTTGCTGACAGACAAATTAAAGATCTTTACTACTGCGGCTTATTGAAGTACAGCCAATCAGTGTACGGTTCAACGTGCGTGTTGTTAAAAAGTTTATTATCATGAATCGCTCTTATTCTAGCAACGGTTAAGGGAAATGTCCCTTTTAATCCGATTTCGGGCTTGTTTTACACGGGGATGAGTGAAGCCACGAGTGCGTGTAGTGAGAGTTATGTTGCCTTCTTTTGTATAGCAGATAAGAAGTAAAATGAAAAGAAGCCACGAAAACAATAGGTGCTTATGTGTTGGGCAAAACTGGGTGGCTTGAAGAGTGTTGAATATTCGATCAATTGGAATCTGATTTATTATTTTCTCTCTCAGCGCAGAACTACGTGCGCCGGTCTAAGAGTGGTTAAATCGATTATTAAAAATCAAATATAGAGATTGTGGTTATAGATATACGTTTTGAGACTAAACCGATCAGTTTAGTTCATATATATATCTGTAGGGGAAATGTTTGGACCAGCAGCAGTAGTAAAGACCCTTTATTTGTCTGTCAACAGCTATTAGTGTTTGCCTTTGTCTTTGTATTATCATACATTATATCTCACACGCAAAAATATTCGCTGCGAATATACCAGTTTATCCAACTTTATATTTCACTATATATCTAAATTGTTTGCTGTAAAGACCTTTACAACGGCATCATTGACACAAATCGTGTATTTTTTCGTTCATGTTTCAGATGTTTTATCGATTACGTGACGAACGCGTCAGGTCAAATAGAACATAAAACTAGCCGTTAAGTGAAGAATGCGTGAAACGGGTCGGGTCAGTTAGTTTTATAATCATTGCGAAGGCTAGCCGTTTGAGATTGTGTGAAAAATTGCTGTACTCAAAGTGCTAAATATTTTGAACCGTGTGTGTCCGACACTGATTCTTGTAGTTCAATATTGAAGGTCAACTAGCAGTGTTCGTCATACAATGCACAGGAGATAGATAAGAAACATTTGATATATCAGACAAAGTGATGTACTTTCGTAAGTTTTAGGGGAACAGTTCTGCTAACGTGGATACACCAGCTATTTTCTGCCCGTAGCACTTCACTTTCTATTAGAAATGGCTAGTTCAGTAATTTAACTTTGTTTGTTGTGTTGAGTGAATCAGGCATAGTCTTCAGCAAATTAGTAGAGGACTTTTTATGTGCCAGTTGTAAGGTTTATTATTTTTTTAGAGACACTCCCTGCTCGAAAAATGTTTCACTGAAAGTTGGGGGGTTTAGCGCCAGTAACCACATGGCCTCTTAGGGGCCTATTTTTTTAGCTATATTATTTTCTTCTTTGAAAAAATTATCAATGATGTCAAGACAGTTCAAAAATATAAGCCTTGAGGTTTCCTTTTGAGCTGTCTTCCCATTGTGGAAATTAATGCACACATTAACACACACTCACACACATAAAAAGTCTCTGACTCAACTCAAATTGTAAAAATATCTTAAATATGTAGTTAATGACTGTGATTGTAATTTATATTTGTCGGATTGTACAATAACTTACTAACATAAATTTCAAATTTTCTCTTTGTAACTACTGAATTGTAATTTTTTGTTAATTTTTCTAATTTCCCATTGGGTTTGAATAAACTATGTGCGCATGTATGTATGTGTGCATGTATGAGTATTGTAATTAGCCAGAATGCCCTTTCTTCTCCACGCGAACAGGAGCTAGTTGTGACCTTTTTTTTTTCGCTTTCAAAGAGACACTAAAAACCCCAAGCGAGACGCTAATCTTTTGATCTAGGTCTGACTCTGTTCAAAGTGTTTGATTTCGTGGCCGCTTATGTGTTCCATGGCATCTGGGGAAGACACTTTCAAACAGAAAGCCTTGAAATGATCCATACAGAGCGACGTTTTAAGTAGCATTTAATTTAGATTCCCACTCGAGGATCGATTTATCACGGCGACTTATCTCGACAAAGGTTTGATAAACGCATTGTTGTGTTACGCTAAAGCTTTCTATTACCGTATAAGGAAATCTGTACTCGCCCTTGTTCGAGGTCTGATCCATTTTGAAATGCCCCATGACGATTTTCTTTGAAAAAAATCCCTGAAAACATTGGGTCTTAGAGGAAAACAAGGCTCATTAGGCCGCCATCTTGGATTGTGTCTGAGAGGACTGGACACGAGTCAACACAGGATACCCGTTTCGTATGCTGTGAACGTGGCTGACGACGCACGCCAAATACAGGCTACGCACTTGATGAACGACATTTTCTTTTTTTGGCTTCACCACCCACCCCTCCCCTCGATAAATAATGGCGGGTGTCGACGCACGTTGGACATTGCCTGCGCACTGCGTGATAATAATTTTCTGAAAGGGAGCAAAGCCCCCCCTAACTTGTCCCTATCCCGAATGTACCAGGCAAATGAGCCAGTGAATGAAGACAGAAAATTTTCAAATGAAAAAGCGTAACAAGAAAAATATTCTGCCGACTGACGCCTGAAACCAGTTCGAAACTCATTCGTACATTATGGCTTTCTGTTGTTTTTATTATTCATTTTTAGGGCTCCTATTGATAACAGAATATTTTGTATTTTGAAAGAATTGGCCCGTTTAAATCATGGTTTATTTTAACGACTAAGATGTCAAAACATAGCGTAATGAGGTCACACGCAAAAACCATGCGAGACCGAAACGGTTTGTCCAGAGACCGGGGGGCTCCTGTTATGTCCCAAGTCTTTTGATTTTTGTTTTGGTTTGGTTTGGCTTGTAGAAAAGAAACCCCCCCGAAAACGCTTTAATTTGAACTCCGTTTCTTTCGTAAAGACTTCAGACGGATTTTCGTCTTCATGCATGACCTTTATTACATTGTTGAATAATTGTTTTTGTCGTCATCAGGTGTTCTCTTTATAATTTCATTGGAACGGTTTGTCGAGAGGCCAAGGGGCTCCCGTTGTGTCCTAAGTCCTTTTGTTTTGTTTGGTTTGGTTTAATTTTGGTTGTAGAATAGAAAACCCCGAAATTAAACGCTTTAATTAGATTAATTGAAATGCGTTTCTTTCGCAAGACTTCACATGGATTGCTTTACGCGTGACCATTACATATTGATTTGATCGTCAATCATTTTTTTCAGGTGTTCTTTGTATTTTTTCATTAGAAGCGCAACCCACTCCGTTGGGAAAAAAAACGTTTTCTCTATTTGGTCAACGATTTTGATCCATAGAATTTTTAGGCTCGTGATGGCTCCAAGAGCCACACATTTTTGGGTAAACATTATCATTCGATCGCTTGTCGAGTGCCTTTTCGTAACACACTCCGGCAAAGTTTATAATGTGTTTACTTGTTCTTTCTTTCTTAGCTTTCTCAAGTCATTTTGGAACGTGTCATTGACGAGTTGATTTTTTCTACTCTGCGTATTGACAACCCTTTTCAACGACACATGAAACTCTCCCTAGGTTCAAGCAAGCAGGTTTTTTTTAAAAAAACACTTGACTTTCCCTTATTCCTGACGATTTCGTTACTTCATCCAATCAGAATCAAGGCGTTCCTCAAACACTTCCACTTCAAATGGCACATCAGAATACAACTGAATTCACTCTCTTTGCAAACTTCGAAGAAAAAGGAACAAGCAGGAAAAGGAAAAGGAACTGAAAAGGTATGCCTTTTTCCTGTAAAAGATTTGTCTGTTTCCTCATTGCTTTTTTCAATCTTTTTTTATTTCCTCCCCCAGAAAATCAACATGGACAAGCCAAAAGGTAGTACGTCTTGTGTAAAAATGACTGTATCTTGCTTTGCAATCTTTTCTAAAACTGTTCTTTTCATCTAGAAGAATCTAGCCCTAAGGAGAAAAACATTGAAAACCCTGGTAAGCCTTGTCTAAATAGTAAATTCTCTATTTTGAGCTTGGCTAAATTAAACCCCATAATTCCCTTTCAGAAATCAATAAAGAAGAAGAAAAAGAAGAGAAGGGAGAGAGAGAAGAGGAGAAACAGAAGGAAGAGAAGAAGGAGATTGTGGAGGTGGAGGACGAGGAGGAGGACGAGCACCCAGCGTAAGTTTTTTAATGTCTTTACTCAAAAACTCATTCTAGCTCGTTTTTTTCTAAGTCGTGTGTTTGTCTTGTATGTGGCAGTTTATCACCATTTGGCTCTGAAGAATTTGTCAATTCCACCATCACTTATTTTGAGGGAGGCAGTTTTTACGTAGCTAGGCCATGGTTTTTCAGAAAACAATGGCTGCAAAACTATACGAAGAAATCAGGAAAAACCGCTAGATTCTTGATTCAGTGGTATAAAGCCATTCAACTGAAATGCCAATTCACGTTTAATAACAGTGTTTCTGACCCGTGGCAATGTCATTGTAAAATCTTATCAGTTGACGAAAAGATGACTTTGTGTAAATTGTGTCGACAAATTAATTGCTTCGAGCACCACATCTCGAGAAATTGCAGTTTGTGTAAATTCATCTTAGAAGACTGACTCTCATTTGTCCTGTCTAAGAAACCTGTTTCTTCTCTAGATTTCACCTCTATGACGATGCATTGCCGAGAGCCTGTCTTTACCGAAGCGATGATTTTGTAGACAAAATCAATCATCAGACCTTATTTTGTATGAAATGTCACAAAAGAACGGCAAATGTTGACCTTCAGTTTTACTGCCATGCTGTAAATCAATTAGTTTCTCACACAATCAACCTTACCAATATAGCTGGTAGTCACTATTTCTATTGCAGAGGCGACTTTACTAATTCCCCAGTTCCCCTAGATCTTATTTTTCACGACTGCATTTTAAGACTCCTTAGAGAAAAAACCAACATTAGTCTAGCTCGAGTTGCGTGCAGTGAACACACGGCCCCAGCCAATGGCCACTTAGAACGTTTCTTGGCTACTTTAAAGTACCTCAACTCAGAACCTATTGATATATATTTCAAAAACCAACTGATGAACAGAGACACGACCGCTGCTACAAAAGCGAGGAGTTTATCCTACTTTGATTTATTTGTAAAGCAGCATTTCTTCTTTAAGAGGACTAGCGGAATAAAACAGTGCCATTGTCTTATCCAATATGCATTATGCTGACAAAACGGTCCTTGACTACCCGCATCTTAAAAGCAATAGAGACGTTTTCTTTGAAAAACTTCAGGCCAGCTATCACAAAACACGTTTTTACAGAAAAAACTTATGCTGCCCCCTTTATGAATCACTTCAAGTTCGAAAGAGAGAGCTCACCCCCGCTGAAGGTCAAAGTACGGGCATTAAGAGACCCAAAGTGTAAATTCTGTTTTCTTTTAGGAGGAAAAGAACTAGAGAAGATCAAATTACCTTACTGTTAGCGTTGTTTGCCATCGTCGATGAGTTACGCTCGACTTTTCACCAGTTTGAACACAATTTAGACGAGGCTAGTTCGAAGTACTTTGAAGTTGCAAATTTTCTTGACAGACAGATCATAGACTTGGACAAAAATGTCACTCGTTTGAAGGCTTTATTTCAAAAATTTGTAACACAAGCAAGCGACCTTCTTCACGAGGATATAAAAAGAAAAGTGTTAAGGGATGAGTTTTTTCCTCCTGAAAAAAAACAAGCAACAATGGATGATGATTGATTTAAGAAAAAATAATATATCAATAAGTAGCTTAGCTTTATCCAAGTAGCAATACTTTTAATGGGTAGCTTTCCTTTGCTTGTAACCGATATTTGTATTTTGTAATAAATCTTCTTTGATTTATGACAATCTCTGTTTCTGCGTCACCATATTTAGTAATACCAGGGGGCGTGCAGGGGGGAGGGGGCGCTAGGTTTTGCAGTGATTTGCGAAGCGTCTGCTCCTTTATTTTTTTTCAACAGAAATCGCATGGAATTATCGCTTACTTTTTTTTTGCCTGTTTTCTTTAGTGTATACGTTGCAGCTGGGTACGAGTCCTCCTCGGACGAATTCAATGAGGGGGACGACATGGACGATGAGCCGACTCTGGACATCGATCCAGACTTAGAGATCAAGGTTGTACTAGCCTGTTTGGCGACATTTTGGATATTGTACGCTGAGATTTCGCGTACAATATTCAAGTGATTGAATTTTTTTATAAATATAACTTTATTGAATTAAGATCATATGGTAGAATCTCAGCGATTCTAAAAAACATGATATTAAAAAAATATATAATATATATGTATATACAAATAAGTATATTCAATGTAAGAATAAATAGTATAAAAAGACTATTCATAATAATACTATGCGTCTATATTGCATCCCAGAGGTGGACACATTTAGGGATGAAACTGTTTTTAAGCATTCAGGTTTTACAATTGAACAAAGTGTACGTGCGTGGATTTCTTAAATTGTACTTAGAGGACTTGGCATCGGGGAGAAGGCTTGTTAACTTGTTGTCTTCTTGGTGTTGAATATTCTTGTATAAAGTCTTGCATTGGTCAAATCTGTGTTGGTGTAATGTAGAGATGCCAGTGTACTCGAGTGAGGAAGCATATGATGGTGAATGTGGGTACACTGATCTTCAATGCTCGTTTCTGAATGTGCTCAACTTGATCAGATAAAGTTTGCGTAAGGGAGAAGTGAAATACAGCACAGGCATATTCCAACACCGGGCGAATGAATGAGCAATAAACAGTGATTAAGTCATTCGTAGTAGCTCCAGAACGATTAAGAACTCTTAGAGCATGCAGTCTTTTACTTGCTTTAGTACAGATGTGACTAACATGGGTATTCCAAGTGAAGTTTGATGATTGCTCTTAATCCGTGAAAAAAAGCCAACTGCATCATCACGGGTTAAAAGCAATCACATTTTGTCGCCAAATGGGCTGTACAACAACCACATGTATATATGTATACATTTTTGTAGTTTAATGTAACTTTTTGTATTTTTATTTTAATAAACAATTTGTAAAACAAAATTGAATAATTATTGAAATAAAGGGAGCGATGAGGTCTTCCTCCTGACATTAGAGACCTTAAGATTGACGTTTTTGGCAAACCGCTAACAACAAACGGCAAAAAGTGACCTTGATTTTGATTTTATATTTTACTCTAATCCTTAAATCAATCAAACTAGCGAATGAAGAACAAATTTCTTAACAACTGGAAAATACAAATATTTTTACTTTAGTGAAAAACGGCTGAGGACGGACGGCTAAAGTTTGTCATTTGGCGGCTGCCGTTTACCGTAAACGTCAATCTTAAGGTCTCAATTACAAACCCGAACATACCAAACCTTTCCTCTAAAGACTTTCCCTTCTCGTTTTTTTTTTCTTTTCTTTGTTTGTTTGGTTGTTTGTTTGTTTTTCCTTGTCTCCTTCTTCTTCTTTTTGATTTAATGTTTTATTAGGCGAGGGTTAGCATAAAATAGATGGCAGGAGCTCTTACCCCTGTGAGAGTCGGCATGAACTAGGTGGGTGGGGCCCATTTCCATCCCTTATGAGGCGGTACTGTGCCTGAGTCTCTGTCTTATCTCTCCATCTGTATGGAATGCAGGCTGTGAAGTGGTACATATACTGCTCTGTTCTACGCCATTGAATGAAATAGATATTGATGAACTAAAAGGCATCATTTTGAAGTCTGGGGAATTACGTATTATTGCTGACAAAGCAAACCAAGTAATAGCTCGGTTTCTTAAAGCCAAATAGTGTCCTTTGATCTCACTGTAGAGTTGGTTTTCCCTGGAACAATTGCATTGAACACATAGTTTAGATACATTTTTGAAGTTCACATACTTAAATAATGGAATACAAAATCTGTTAATATTAACTAACAGTATCCCATTATCTGACAAAGGATTTTGCACGATTTTGTTTTACTAAAGTTTCATGGATTAACTGAATGCACTCTAAAAACTATTGCTTTAAACTAGGAGAAATTGTACATTATTGTACACAATGCAAACCAAGTGTATGTTATACTGTTCTTGTTAATAAAAATGATAAATAAATGTATTCTTATTTTAGAGTGATTTTCCGTCGTCTGTCAAAGAATAGTGAGGCTAATAGTTAGTAATAGACTGTAAAACCATTGTTTTCTTTTGTTCTTAAATGACTAATACGAACTAAATAGTCACTTTCTTTTCACAGACGACAGAAAATCACTCTAGTCTAACAGACTACTTTTGTTTTGATTATACAATAGAAAACGTAAGTCCGTAAGACCAATAGCATTAAATATATTTAACAAATATAACAGCTTTTTCCGTGCTCCATTCAGTAATACACCACGAAAGAAGTGACAAGAGCATGAAAGAAGTGTAGGGAGAGCATGAGTCATAGGCGAAAAAAATTAAATTTATTTTAACACTATTTAGTAATGAATACTGAAAAGAATTCCAAACTTTTAGTGTTTATTTGCTTTCACTACAGTATAGTTTTCATAAAACATAAAATATGCTATTTTTTCATAAAAACAAACAAACATAAATGATCAAAACAACAAAACAATTCCTTCATACATCAAAAATTACATTCATCTTCCCTCTCATTTTTTCCCTGCATGTGTCTTTTGTAGCGGTAATAATAACAGAAGCCCATTCAGTCCTTGACTGCGTTTTATTTTATCTCTGCTCTGCCTTTGTGGGTACAGACCCTTTTCCTAAAAGTCACTCCCTTATCACCTGCATTAGGTGTAAGGCACTTGTATTTTGGCTTTAAACGACAAGAACTGGAGACTGTTCCTAGTAGTATATGTACCACTTCAGACCATGCATTCCATACAGATGGAGAGATAAGACAGAGACTCAGGCACAGTACCGCCTCATAAGGGATGAAAATGGACCCCACCCATCTAGTTCATGCGGACTCTCACAGGGGTAAGAGCTCCTGCTATCGATAGGCGAGTGTGTTGAAAAAGTCGGGAACACATGTAGAAGAAAAGACAAGGAATGCAGACGTCAGAACCAGGGGTCACCGAACGTGACGGAGTTCGTATCAAAAATATACAGCACACCATAGGGATGGAGACAGAACGCTGGGAAGAGAGTTGGAGAGCTTTCCCGAGGGAAGAATATGCAGTGCAGCTGAATCCAAATTGTAAAAAACATTATTTGTGTTTAGAGTCTGGAACACAGGTAGACGAACGAGAAGGAATGCAGGTGTATTGGGTGACCGATGGAACGAGTGGCGAGGGGTATTTCTGTCAGGAGAAGGCATGCCATAGGAACCTTGCCGAAAAAGTGAGATGGAAAAAAGGATCAGCTGGTCAGTGTTGGGTTTGTGGAGGAGACTTTTGGGAGTGTTTGTGCTATTATGGAATGGAGAAGGACGGCGGGCATTCCGCCGAAAGTCACACAACATCGGAGGGAAAAAGTATAAAAACGGCACGTGAAAGACCAGAGTGGTTCAAAGGCGATGGCGTTCTGGGTGACGGGATTTAGTGTTGGAGGTTCTGAGAATCCAAGGAGTGCACCAGGCGAGGAGCGAGGAGATGGTGGAAGACTTTTGCAGGAACTTGATGCAGCAAGCGAGAGAGGAACTGTGGCGCCAACAGAGGAAAACAACCCATAAAGGCCAAGAAAAAGCCACGAAAGAAAAAGAATGTCGTATGCTGCGCTTCGAAAAAGGAGACGTGAAGAGGAAGATGCATCGAAAAAGACAAAAGCGAGAAAGAATAAAAATTCAACGTGATGTGTGGAACATTCCGAGAAATGAGGGGGAAGGGAAATTGAGGGAATTGCACGGCAAACTGGAATACTACCTGAAAGCAGGAGCAGGAAGCTCAACAACATCGGAAAAAGCAATGTTGGTCAAGATCGTTCAAGGAGGGGTTAAGACGTCGTGAAGCATCGCTAGGATTCCAATTCAGTTGGTGTGTGATGGGAAGACATGCGACGTGGAGCGATCGTTTGGACTTCGCCTTGGACATGAGTTCATTTCACGAGCCCATACAATGTTGTGCATGTAGAGCCTGTATAACGTGCGACATGTGTGAATGTCCTTTCGACGCATTGGAGCATCGACGAACAGTGATAACAACAAAGGACAGCAAGTGTCGTTACGCTTTGTGGAAGAGTCACAAGTGCGATAAATATGGCATGCAGTATTGTTACATGTTTTCTTTTAGAAATTCTAGATTGTGTTCCGTGTGTGCGTGGGAAGTGTTAGGAACGCCGTTGATGACCTGTGAACAGTTGTTTTCGAGACTCGAGCTATTGGATCAACGAACGCGTGTGGAATTGGAGTGTTCTCAATTATGTACAAATATGTGTGAATGGTTGAAGAAAAAGTATGGTTTAGGCCTAGTGCAAAATAGAAATGAGACCCAGAAGATACTGGTGTATCGGTACAATCGTCGAATGTACCGCCACAGTATTTTATGAATAAAAACGATTAATTAAGAGAGTAGTGATTCTGTCGGGTTTGGGGGTCAGGGCATATTTAAGCGACAGGTTTGGGAAACCGTCCTCAGAATCGGGAAGACAGCGGAACCATGAGTGACTTCGAGAGAAACGAGCCATTCAGGGGAATCAAGGCGGGTATTTCTTTGGGGACGTCAACGAACTACGTGAGGGTAAAAACATACCTGAGTAGCTGGGATGTGTGGGTTTGGGTGATGATAAAGATCGTAGTGGATTATCTGCCGGGCGTTTGGGAAGACGTGATGACGAGGATAAGGTGGTGATGGAATGCAGTGTTTTTGCGTATGGAATGTTGTTGTCGTCTGTATGGAATGCAGCAACGCGTATGGAATGCACCACGCGATCACGATAAAAATAAAGAGACAAACAGAGGTCATTCGACAGAGCTTCGCCATGGCTAAGCTGATGGGAAACTGTTGGTGCAACGTTCCTTACAAAATTCTGACGGATGAAAAGGGGGAAAAGTACGCAAGATGCGGCCAAGCGGTGGATTTTAAAGAGAATATTTTGGGTTGCAATATCAATGTTCGAGAAGAGCACGTTCCCAGAATTTGGCAGAAATTGTCCGAGTGTACGAGGTTCAAGAAGTATCGTCTCACACAGCATCCACTGGATTTTGCGACCGAATGGCCAAAGTGTCTCACGCACTCTCTGTATGCGAGTGTGAGGGTAGTCGGCGAGGGCCCAAATGCGGACAGAGTGTTCTTTTGTTGCCACGCCAAAAGACCCGATCCTCAGTGCAATTATTTCTACTGGATCGAAGAACTGCCAGCGTTTAGTGGAGCATATAGCGCCAGAGAGAACGACATCAAGTGGCTGTTGGTAAATGGCGACGATGACATGAAGAAAGCGCTGGAAGTATTCCAAGAGAAAAAGAAAGAAGGCGAGGAGGAAGGAGAAGAGGAGAAAGAGGGTGGCAGCGACAAGAAGAAAAGAAAGAAAGGAGCTTCTAAAAAGGAACAGGCATAAGAAAATCGAACATTTGACTTTTATGTTGTAGCCTAGTGAAAACTGTAGTAGAGGTTTGCATTTGTTCTGTTAAATTTGTTCTGTCATTGGGAACCAGGGCGAGGAAGTGGGGTGACGTCACAGAAGAGGGAATCAAGGGGTGCGCGAGGTGGATTTCCCAAACGAAACACAACCGTCTTGGTGCTAACATGAGTGGAAAGGAGGATCACATTTATAGAAGCAGTAATGCATGAGTCAACGGTAACCCCGTCCCCCCCCACCCCGGGACAAGGTGGGGATTAGAGGGGGATAGTGGGGGAATAGAGCAATTATTATCCCCAACATGGTGGGGGATTGGAGCTTTTTAGAATGGACCTTCCCCGTGGGGATAGGGCATAGGAGGGGATTTGACAAGAGCCTGCAATATTCAGGACAGCGGTTGTTTTCAACAAGATGCTCCATGCTTGAATGCTAGAAGGTGAGTGTTTTTGTTATTCAAATCAACTGTCATCTAGTGCTTATAAAAGCCATCCTTGTTTAAAAAGGATATAAAACAGGAAAAATGTGATTGAAGAATAATTCTCAATGGCTATTTGTCACTTTTAACCTGACATTGACCTCTTTTAACCTTGTACATAATCGTTCATTATTTCTGTCGAATTTAAACCTATGCATTTAGTTAAAGCATTTTTTAACTTTTTTCTCAATCATAATACAAGGAAGCAAATTAATTTAAATTTCAGGCGATTATAAATGATTAGAGTTTTCTACTTTAATTTAATTCTCAGTTTCAATCAAATCATGAACTGGAAAGAGTTTTTCGAAAGGTGCAAGATTCCCAGTGAGGTATCTCAACAATATGCCAAACTGTTTGATGAAAATAGGTATGTTTAATATGTGCACAATTGGTGTGGATTCATTTTTTGATTCTATTTTAATGTTCTTTAAAATAGTGGAAAAATATATCAACCCATCTTCATCTTTTAACATATTCCCTGTTCCTGTGCATTTATGAATAATAGTTTATGTATTTTCGTGATGTTGCACTTCAGTAGGTCCAGTAGCATTGTGTGTTGCAATAAGAGAGAAAATGTAGGCCATATGCTACTGGATATAAAGTACTTTTATTTTTCTCGAGCTTTCATCAGCAGATGATGATTGATGTTGGTGTCCGACGAAAGCTCGAGAAAAATAACAGTACTTATCCAGTAGTGTATGGCCTACGCTTTCTCTCTTACATTAATTAGTAGTTTATTTAAAAACTAAATTCATTCATGATTGCATTTGTCTATTCATGTTTCCATTTGTACATTTTAAAGTATTTTTTTTTCTTTATAGAGTTCAAGAGAGTCATCTAACTGACCTGAATAAGGAATGGCTTAAAGAGATGGGCATAAACGCCATTGGTGATGTGATGTCAATTTTATACGCATGCCAACAAATAAAGCAACAGGTCAGTGTTTTGTCACCATTAGTATTCCAATATAATTTAACCTCCGAAAAAATTAAGGGTAATTATTTTATATTGGTTCAGTTTAATTTTTGTGATAAAATTACTCTTTGCCTTACCAGACTTTTGATAAAATTGAAAAGAAGGATCCAATTGTGACATCTGAACAGCCAACATGCCATGAAGGAAATGTATGTACTATAATATATTGGTTATTGATAATCTAATTCTTATTTATATTTAAAAGAGCTATTAAATCTTTTATGAAAGCTTAAAGGATCTCTATCATATCTAATAACTGACTATCATCTTTTGGCAGCAATCGAGTGGACAATTAAAATATGCTATCCATGGTACTGGCCAGTTAACTCTTTCCGCATCTAACCTTGGTCAGCTTGGTCCAGAGCTACAGGTATAAAATCTATTTTAACAATTTTTCCCTAAGGCTTGCCTCTTTGTATGCCAAAATTTACTGTTCTAAATAGCCATATCTTCCAAATGAAACAGCCAATAACTCAGGAAAATAAGCATTAAACATATTTGGGCTAATGAGAACAGACTAGCTGATGACACTCTGGAAAGTGCAAATGTGTTATCATCTTACCCTGCTATTTCTCAATGTATATCACCAATGAATGTTTATTCAATATGAATTAAAAATGAAAAACAAACTGACATACAATTATTAACTGAAAATCAATCACACAGCCATTTATTATTTTTTAATAAGAGTAATTTTTGAGGATCAAACATTTATATCCCCTATTGTTTTCATCAAGGTTGCAAAACCAATATGTGAAGTTATCTCTGTTGATATGGACAAAGAGACATTATTGCAAGAATCTAGAATCTATCGCAAGCCAAATGATGAACTGACAAGGTACCAGAAAAATATCAATGATGCTGCCTATGAGCTGTGTGTGTATATTCCAAGCCTGTTAAAAAACAAAGGTAGCTTATTTGATCTTGCACGGCAAAAGCTGGATAGTAATGGCTATACTTATTCAAAAAAGCGAAGCCGTTCAAAGGTATTTGGCACTGAATTTGGTAAACAAGACAACAGTTGTGAAAAAAAGAAACAGAAGCTCACCCAAGAACTGCGTCACAAGCGGGTAGCGGAATTAACAGAGGACATAGATGGGATGAAAAGAATGATTAGCTATTTAGAACAAGAAAGGATGAAACTTGTAAATACACACAAATACTCTCAGGCAGCGGCTACGATGGAAAAGATAACAGAAAAAAGGAGAGAACAGCGTAAACTGAGTGACGAACTTACAAAAATTCAAGCAAAGGAAGCTAAATCAAGAGCTTACATTCAAAAAAAGGAATCGAAAAAGGAAGCTGATTCGTCAAAACTGAAAAAGCCAAGCAAGACAGAGTCTGTGACAAAAGGCCAAGGGAATATATCCTCCTTTTTTAAGTGTGGTACAAATGCATGCAATGACAAGAAAGAATCTGTGCCACCAGTAAAAGATCTTGAAATTGGACCCAGAAACAAAGATCCCATATGTATAGATAGTGAAAGAGAGTCAAATGATAAGCAGGCTTCAAATCAAGTGGTGTTTGGACCTTCCCCTAAGAACACCTCTGAAAATCAAGATCTCATTTGTGGAGACAGTAAAGATGAGCCAAATGATAATTTGGATTCTTTTTTGCAGGATGTTGCCCCACATCATGTGGGGCAATAAAAACGTTTGAGGGTCACAGCTTCACCTTTGATAGCAATAGATCTGATAATGAGAATGACTCTTTGCTGAAACGTTACTTGCCCCATGTTAAAGGGGGAACAGTTGAGCGCCCTCATCAGGGTGTATATTTGTCCTCTATTCATAATCTGAGTTTGTTAGAATTTATATCTGCACGAAAGCTATACTGCAATTATCAAAAACATTGTCACTGGAACAATTGCAAAATGTGCTCCCCATTGATAAGGCTTGCAGATAGAATATCACGGGATGGTATTTGCCAAGTATCATCTTTATTTAGAGAGCTATTTGACCAAAAGTACCAATCAGATAAAGCAATAAGGAGATTAATGCATCTGCCTGTTGTTGTGTTTGAAATGGAATTGCAAGGTCCAGGATCACAACGGCTTTTTGTAACACAACAGCAATCTGATATGAATTATACAACATTCTCAAGACTAACACAGCAGTTTTTGTCTTTACGAAACCGTTCAGCAAAGTCAGATGTTACATGCAATTTACCAAAAGATAGCTTGTTGTTACTATGTAGTCTTGCGTCATCAGAGAATGACCGTTTGTTAATTAAATATACTGCATGTAAAAGTATGGGATTATCTGGTAAAGCAGCAAAAAAGCTTTACGGATTTAGTGATTTTCATCGACAAGAAGATAAGATTTTAGATGCCATAGAAGAAGCACATGCCATCAGGAAATGCATCACTGAATTAGCTAAAGCAGAGAGTACAGCTTCATTGCGAGCACTAGGCATCTTAGTGCCAGATGATTCTGACACAGATGAATCAGACTCTGATGAATCAGTTGATGCTGATGATGTTGATCAGGACTTTGAAAGTACAAACCCTGATGATGAACTTGTTGTGAAGCACCAGGAACATATGACATGTGAAAGCAATGTTAAGTCTGTCCAGCTAAATAACGGTTCTGCTGTCAAAACTGATGCCAATACAATTGCTGGCTTACAACAAGAAGATGCTAGCCTACAAAAAGCAAGACCACCAAATTCCGGCTCTGTTGACTGTGACATGATTGAAAAAAACATTACTCCTGATTCTATGACATTTAAACCAACAAGTGAACATATGTTGCTTATATTAAGAGAAAACAATTTAAATTGGTTTGGATTTGTTGAAGAGTTGAAATGTTTGGTTAGAGGATTTACCCAAGAATCTTTCAACCAGCTTTTGATAGACTTTGCATTTTATATATCTAGTAGTGATGTTACTGAAGAAGAGGACAGATTAATCGAGGAATCTCGACAGGCATTTTTAGCTCGAGAAAGAGAAAACATTGCTAAAGAACAAGTAGACAGTATTGAAAGTGATGATGAAGATGAAATTGCAAGCCCTGATGATTGGTTAAATGTCACATCTTTAGATTCAGAAGCTGCAAGAGAAATGATATCAAAGCACAGAAAGCTTTATAAAAGGAAGATTCAGGCCCGGACTGCAAAGTCAACTGCAGAGCATCGCCTACTTCGTCGCAAGCTTTCAAAGAGAATGTCCAATATCCTTAAACAACATCCAAAGATTGGAGATGACATTGAAGAATTTGTTAAAGACCACAAAGTAGGTGCTGATGCTTGGCGAAGGACAGGTGTGCTGACATTCAGTTATGGCAAAACTCATGAAAATAATGGTCAAAAAGTGACTTATTCTAGAATCAAAGAACACCTAGAAAAGAAGTACAACCATAAAATTAGTTATGGAACAGTGGTACAACTTTGTGTAGCGAGAAACCGCAGAAAGATTTCTGCAAAGCGTTACAAAGGAGTAGCTCGTGTAACTTGCCGCAAAGCCCGTAAAGGCTTCTCAGTTAAGTTTAACCCTGATGCTCACTACAGCACTGCAATGTATCGTGGACTGGACCACCTTCAGTTTCAGGATGGACAGAGCTCAATGATATTAAACAGAGATGATGCTGCTGGCTTTCGGCTAGATTCTACGTTTACTCACAAACAGCACAGATCATTGTGTTTGGTCAATGAGCCTGAACTCACTACAAGATCTGATTACCTCAATAAGTATGCAACTACTCTTCAAGTGTCATCCTACATGTTCATGGGCACAGGTACTACTAAAGAAGTTTGTTGTGGAGTTGTTAAAGCACATGGCAACTTTGAAAAGAGCCCTGCACAGCATGCCGCTGATTTGCATATGTTGGAAGAACAGCCACAGTTGGAATCTATTTTTAGTGACAAGCATATTGAGTATATAAGAGTTGATGGGTGTTCTGATGAGGCACCATCTCATGAAGAGATTCAGTTCTATTGGACTGAAAGACATGTGTCAAAAGGAAACTCTAGCATTGTAGTTACAACTAGACATAGTGGAGGGTCTTACTTAAATCGGGTGGAGCTACTAAATGGCTGTTTAAGTGTTGCACATAGTAATCTGTTTATCCCTTCTACTCTTGGTGGTCCATGCTTCACTGGTCAAGGGTTGGACAATGAGCAACTGGCCCGCAATTTAGATATGGCAACTGATGTCTACATAAAAAAAGTTAATGGTTCACCCTGTGCAAAGCAACCGATTCAGCTGTTTAAAGGAGCAGATCAAAAGCATGCAGAGCATTTAAGAACAAGACGCTCTAAGCTTATAACATATTTAAAAGGAAGCAAAGAAAAGAAACAGGCGTTAAAAGAACAAGAACCAACTCTATTCAAGTACTTTGAAGAAATCTGGGATGTGCGAAATAGGCATCAGGTTCCAAACTTACCATATCAATATGTGTTTATGTTGTTGCTGTGCCATCAACCTGATTGTCTGCATCCCAAATGCAAAACTGCTGCAGAAAAAAAACCTTTGAATTGGTACCCAGATGGTCCAGAACTGTCATATTTTCCTGTTCCAGTGGCTGATCCACAACGCCCCTGGGGAGCATCTTGTGATGAATGTGCGCCATTGCAATGTACTGGACACTATCTCAAGCCAGAACAGCATCTGAAACACTACAAGACTCATGGCAAGGAAGGAATGAAGTTCAAACCTCCTTCAACTGTCATAGCTGAGAAATATAGAAATGTAGCCAAGAAAGCCCATCAACTTTCTAGTGAAGAGATAAAGACACTGGCCAAAGAGGTTCTTCTCAGTGAGGAGGAAGTTAGAATGTGGATTGCCCATTTGAAAGATATATCGTCAAGGCGTAAAGAAGGTGCAAAAAAGGCAGTGGAAACTAAGGCACGAAAAAAATTGGCCAGCCAGAACAGCACAGCAACTCCATCCTCTAAAGTGGCAGATTCTATGAATGGTACACAATCCTAATACATGTATCTGTTTTCTTCTATGATATCAAAGACATAAAAAATATGCACTTTTTATTTGCAGATAGTGAGGTTTATTGTATATGTGGGGAAGGGGAGCATGGTGGCATGATTGCATGTGACAAACCTGGTTGCCCTATTGAATGGTATCACCTGGATTGCATCCAGTTGGAAGAAGTACCAGAAGGGGAGTGGATCTGCAGCTTTTGCAAAGGTACCTAATGCACTCATATTTGGAAATATAATTATATTATAGATTATACAGTTTACCAGCTTTGATTTAAATTGTTCTCATATTTGTTCTTTCCACAGAATAGAATGGCTGGAAGACGAACACAAAAATGAAATAAAGTTTAATACAAAAGCAACTATATTTTTGTAATGCTTATGTATATACAAAGGGAAAAAGCAAAGGACAGAAATATGCTGCCCCAGGGGTGGGGCTTTTGGTGGTATAACATAGTCCCCAGAGTCAGGGGCATTATCAGATGTTAGACTTAACATTTTTTCTAATCCCCACCTTGTCCCGGGGTGGGGGGGGGACGGGGTTACCGTTGACTCATGCATAAAGGTGTGTGGGCAGTGTGGGAGTTGGATTCGAGGGCCAGGATAAAAGTATACGTCGTGGAAAATTTGGCAACCATGTCCACACGCGAGTGTTTTGACAAAGACGAGTTTTGCTCGACATTTACAAAATTTGCGTGTCGCCGTTTTCGACCAGATTCGAAAGAGGGCGGATGGAGGTTGATAAAAGACAAGATGGAGGAACTCTTCAGGATAGAGGCAAGAGGCTACTTTACAATACCAGAATGCCATTTGATTGGTTTGATGGCCTGGAGCATTCATCTGGAGTTCAACAAGAGTTCGGCCTCGTCGGTGCCATTGCTGTGGATCGTGAGAGACGTCGCCTCGAGAGACGAAGGAAAAAATCAGCTCTCAGGATTGGTACAGATGCAGAGCAACAACAAAGCAGACGCTGCATTTGAAGACTTTGTTTTGATCCGTCGATTATCGAACAGGAGCGATATTCGAGACGGTCATTTGCGATTTACCTTGTTGATCAATGGGGATGCCAGATTTGACCAATTAAGAGGTTTTGCTCACTCGATCCAGCATTGTTGTCGATGTGTAAACGACAGGGAGCATACAAGAGATTGTTGTTCTACATTCAAACAAGAGCACTGGTGGGAAGCTGTGTTGTGGTAATGCCCGCACGTGGAGGATTTTTTTCTGGGCATCGAGGACATGTATACCGAGGTCCTGGATACCCTGGAACTGTGTAGAGGCGCGAGTGGGGATGGAATGTAGTCTGCGCGTATGGAATGCAGTGCCTACGGATGGAATGCAGCCAGGTTGTGTACGGAATGCACTAAAGAAAGCTGGAGTCTCGTGAGTGGGTATGGAATGCAGTCCGTGCGTATGGAATGCAGTTCATGCGTATGGATTGCACTAAAGAAAGGGGATGGAGTCCCGTGAGGTTGTATGGAATGCAGTTCCTACGGATGGAATGCAGTTAGGGTTTTGTAGAGAATGCAATAAAGTTCTTTTTAAGCCGCGTGTCATGTGTCATGGGGAATGGGGTATAAAAGGGAGGCAGAACATCCGATCGGATCACTGTGAGAACATGTCAGAACCAGATCCTCTCGTGGAAAAGAGTGAACAGTGCATGCGAGAGATTTCAGAGCTGGTGAGAATGGCCCAGGGGAGACAAGCCACCAAAACGAATCCTGCCAAGCGGGGAAAAGAACCGCCACAAAGTCAACCAGTTCTCAAATCAAGCACGGACCAACCAAGTCCCACCAAGCCAGCGGAAGCAGTGCCGTCCAAAAACCAAACGCCGTGGGTGCTGGGAAATTTTCTGAAACATTATATCGGCAAGAAGATCATCCCGCGTTTCCGCCAAGACCAGAGAGCCAATACGGAACCCGTTCTCAGTATGGTGTGTCGAAGTTTGACGTTTTTTGCACAAAATCTGGACGAGATTCTGGAGGAACAGTTCTTGTCAGTGGTTCCCCCAAATCAACGTTTGGCGTCTGAGGACTGCGAAATAGTGTTGAAGAAAGAGTTAAACATGCTGTTGCCCGCCATGCGTGGCGGCGAAGGAGGAGAAGAATCCAAGAAAAGGAAACTAGAAGAAGAAGGACACAAGGATGTGAAGAAAAAGAAGAAAAAGCTGGAAGAAGAGAGCAAACCCAATGCAGTGGTGGTGGTTGAGGCGCCCATTGGAGTAGATCCCGAGGCAACAGTGGACGAGTCCATGGTGAGCGAGAATTCTCTCGGGGGGTGGATGGTGGAAGACATGGAGGTGGAGGGGGAGGATGATCCCATGTGGGGGGGAACGTCTTGGGGCAATGTTGATGAGGGTGTCCTTTCTTGCAGAGAGCGTTTTGGGAAGACGTCAGACTTGGAAGCCAGGCGTTTTGAAGAAGGTTGGAAGGAGGAACTGGAGCGGATGGAATCGGAGCTGGGGTTTAAAGGCAGGCGTTGGTGGCGAAAGGAGGACTTTAGGGGACAGCAAGAGACATACGATTTGTGCTTGGAGGGGAACGAGGTGCTGTTGGAAGTGTTTGGTTTTTGGGGACCTCTTGCCCGTCAGCCTGAGCAGGGGATTGACTGTGAAGGCAATCCTTTTCCCATTAGAGTGAAAGGGGCACAGTTGGCACTTCTCTGTGGTTATTTGGCGGAACGCAGAAAAGAAGTGGGATCTCCCCAGGAGTGGAGCGAGTGGTTTGATGGTGCGAAAGTGAAGCGAAATGTGTTGACGGAGTTGTTGGCGAACAGGACCCCCGATTGGGGGCTGTGGGAAACACTGAAAAGTCTGCATTTCGAGAGCAGCGTGCGGGTGTTTGAGTACAGAGTGCCCAGCGTGGGCTTGGTGGAAAGAGGAGACTTGTTGTTGGACGACGTGTTCCGAGATCCTGATCTGTCGGTTCGTTATTTCGTGGTGGGCGGAACATTCCGTGACGAGGGGAGGCTGAACAGTGAGTCCAAAGACGAGACGTATGGGTTTGCGTTGTACGAGGTGATGAGGAGACGAAATCAATCCATGAAACGCGGAGGCGTTATCGAGGGCGATTTGTGGACCTGCCGTGTCGCAAGTTTGTGGTGGAGTTGAGGAGCGTGGTGGGAGCATACGACATTGATCGGGATGTGGACGAATCGTCATTTTTCTGGGAGGTGCGGAAATCCGGGGAAGGGAGGTTTGTGGTGAAGGAAGTGCTGCGCCCCGCGGTGAGGGTGGCGATTATTCCCGATCTGTTTTTGTCGACGGCGGAGACGATGTTGGAAACCACAGACCTGACAAAGAACGAGAGCATGGTGGAGGTGTTTCGTGGGAGCGTGCTACGGGGCGTGAGCGAAAGGTGGATGTCACAAGGCAGTGCCATGATATTGGATGTGTCGGAAGAGTGTGTGGACGATTTACCCTTGTCTGGAGGAGAGAGCCAGTCAAAAAGCGTGGCCTGTTGCAGATTGAACAAGGGCGTGCCGTGGTCAAAAATTGTGAACCAGTACGGTAGAGCAGGATACGGGGCATTTCCTCATCACGTGGTGTTTTGGCCCGAAGGCCACGATTACGAGCTGAAAAAGGGGCAATTTGTGTGTTGCTATAAAGAAGCCCTCAGAGTGGACCTCGTCCACGGTGTACGTGGGGTATGGGGAAGTGCCGTTGACGTATCAAGTGATTCAGGGGTCAGAGCTCTGCAGTGTGGACGCCTCGATGATTTTGGCTCGACGAAAGCTGGCCAGTTGTTTGAGGATGTTGTACAGCATGCGGCTTCAGACGAGAAAGAGGAGGTTAAAGAAAAAGGAGGCGGTGCGATCGGGCGATTACGCCGAGTTGTTGGACGTGCTGAAGAAGGACGGACCGATCAATAAGAAGAAAGACTATGTGATGGTGTGTGAGAGAACGTGTGAGTTTGATTATAAAACACCTTTGCGTGAACAATTTGGGATTGTACACCAGGAAATGAAAAAATTGTAAATCCAATAAAAGCCGTTGTACCTAGATGCTGTGGTCATTTGATGTGTGGCTGGGTTGGCGAAAAGAAGAGCGCTAAGAGAGAGGGATAAAGAATGAAGCGCCCCAAGTGGATGAGTGCCGAATTCTTGCTAAGTCTTATCGCGTGTTGTAGAGTGAGTGCTCGCGTGGCCACGCTAGTGTTGGAGACGGTGGATGGCGACTCCCGAGAGGACAAGGGCGAGAAAACCGAGTCCTTCCAAAAAGACGAAAACTGAAGCGCGCGCCCAACACGTGGAGGAAGTGCTCCGCTCTGCGTATTACCAACCGGATAGCGGGGTGGGGTTCGGAGGACTGCAGAGTTTGCAGGCGTACGGTCGGGCACTGGGCATTCGACCAAGTGAAACGAAACGGTGGCTGTGGAGTCAGAGACAGTATCGGAAATTTCTGCCAGTGCGTCGAAAGATACGTCGTCGTAAGACGTACGTGGATGGACTCGATTCCCAGTGGCAGATCGATTTGGTGGACATTCAGAAATTAAAGAAAGAAAACCGGGGCTATCGGTACATTTTAATCGCGATCGACATCTTATCGCGCTACGTGTTCGCCCAGCCCTTGAAAAGCAAGAACTACCTGGACGTTTTGGAAGGATTCAAAAAGATCGTAGATCGTTCGGGGCGCAAGCCGTTGGTGGTGCAATCGGACCAGGGGAAAGAATTTGTGGGGAGAAATTTCCAGGCGTACTTGCACCACCTGGGCATCCGTCATTTTTACACGCATCAAGACACAAAAGCCGCGATCGTGGAAAGAGTGATCAGGACGATAATGCAACGCCTGTGGCAGTACATGGACTACCATCAAACCCGTCAGTGGGTGAAGGCGCTACCGTTGGTTGTGGAAGGGTACAACAAAAAGCCTCACCGAAGCATTGGAATAGCCCCAAATCAGGTGCGTGTGGACAATTCTCGCGATGTGTGGCGGTATCTGTTTGGCACCAAGGCGGAACGCCAGGAGAAACCCGAGCCCTCCAAGGAGCCCATTCCACCTTCGAGTTTGGTCGAGAGAGCCATGGCGAAAAAAGGCCAGACGAATAAGCCGACCTTTCCGACCCCTGGGTACTCGAAAGGAGATCGCGTGTGGGTGTCCAGCCGTCAGTTGAGCAAAAACGCCTTCGAAAAGGGATATAAGTCCAAGTGGATGACGGAAGACGTGTATTTGGTGAAGGTCTTGGAAACAGTACCTCCTTACGCGTATCATCTAGAAGACAGCGAGGGCAAGAGAGTTCCGGGGATGTTTTATCAGGAGCAGATGCAGAAAATTCCCAATGGGGGATTCGCTGTACATCACGGTGCCAAGCAATAACACGTCGGTGCGGGGAAATGTAGCGCACACGTTTGGCTTGCGCTTCGAGTCCCCTTACTCGTTTCCGAGCGTGGACAACTGGGAAGTGGCCCTGAATTCGGCGCTGGTGCCTCCGATTGCCGAGGACTATGGTGGGGAGCACGCCCTGTTTGTCTATTGCAACCTGGTGGCGGAATCGATCGTGGGGGATCAAAGAGTGCCAATGATGCGCCTGCTGGGCGTGAAGAACAAGAGTCCGACGTACAATCAAGAAGTGGAAGTGGAACACTTGCGTTATCTGCCTGTAGCGCTGTCCAGTGTGGACCAGATCGTCGTTTGGATTCGTGACAAGAAGGGCCGTCCAATTCCCTTTTTAAACGGAGCGACCGTGGTGCACCTTCATTTTCGCAAGATGAGACGCACCAAGAGAGATCAACACGTCTTGCTGATGAGCCATGCTTCTAAAGTTTGGCATCCCTCGAACCACAATACCGATTTTACAGCACGCTTCAACCCGCCTCTCCAGTACGACGTGGACGAGTACGAGGTGGGCATGACGCAGATAGTGACGCCTTCGCCCCGCACTGGAGGACCGTTACGATTGAACAAAAGGGGCATTTTGTTGGGGCGGCGTCGGGGGAATTACAAAGCTGGAGACTCGACGCCAGACAAGTACACGTGGAAGTACATTCCTCTCCAGTATTTGCCCGACGATCCGGCCGACCAAGTGAAGAAGATCAAGGAGGTGTTGGCGCACCACGTGGAAGACAACGTCCATACCGATTCCCACTACGTGGTTCGCAACATGCAAGAGAAGCGCACCATGACCAAAGTGTTGAAAAAGGGGAATTATCTACCCAAAGAGTTGTTGGCCTTCATGTGGTGGGGAGATCATGGACCCACGGTGTGTGGAGTGCATTTTGCCATCCACGACTCGGTGCCCTCGAGCCTCGCGCCGTGCATGCTGCTGACCACGCCAGAACTGGAGGTGGGAGTCGAGCCCACAGGCTGGGCGGACCTGTTTGGGTTCCGATCTCAGAATCTGGACGGGAGTGATCGCACGGAGCGGGTTTGGTTCAACCTGAAACGAGATTTTGTGGACCGCAACTACAGGATCAACCCACTGGTGGAGCAGAAAGAGGCCTATCCGTCCCAGTACCCCGGACGAGCAGAAATCTCCCCCAATTTGAGGGTGCTCTCGGTTCGAGATGGCACGGCAGTGGGCTTCACTGCCGACATTGTGAGACTCTTGGGTTGGCACACAAGCGATTCCGATTTGACCCGCGTCGCTTACGAAAAGGAAGACTTTTACTGCTTGTTGCCAGCCCCATGGAAGCCCGAGGACGATCCAAAATGGATGACATTGATGACCTGGGGCATTGACCTGAAAGTGCCCATAGGGATTTGGATAGACGACCAGGGAGTGGCACGCCAAGACGTGAACCAACCCAAAGCCTGGGGAGAGTCGACCCTTCGAGAAAAAGTGATCGAAGTGTCGTCGTACCTGCTTCCTCTGAATCCCCCAGTGACGCCCTCGGGCCGAGCATCGAGCGTGTCGTCAGGACTGGTGTACAGCGACATGATGAGCGAGACACGAGTGGGAACAGTGTTTGCTTCCTTGTTGAACACCTTCTCTTCGGGAGATCGCGTTCGCGAGTACAAGAACGTTCGATATTTTCCCGTCAACGCATCGACCATGCAGGACGTCAACGTGTATATATTGGACGAGCAGGGAAAGCCGTTTTCATTCGAAGAAGGCATCACGGCCGTCAACTTGCATTTTTGGCCCAAGGGAGATGTATAGAGGTCGCATCGTCTATCGCGGTTCTGCCCCCAGAGGAGGTTTTGTTTCCTCGACCGATCAAACAAGCTAGCCAGCGTTTTCAAAGGACTTTATTGGTCTGTCATCAGTCGGTTCACTAGTTCGTTAATCTGTCAGTCCGTTAGTCTTTCGAAACCTAGTACATGATGTTACACATTATAAGTTGTATGTTAATTTAGAAATACATTGTGTATCAACGATAATATCGATATTTACCCGATGGCTCTTGTGAGATGTTACTTCGGCGAGGAAAACGTGCGTAAATGGCAATTATCGATTGTGACGTCACTAACTATCAAACTAGCTAAATATCTTAGGTTTCACCGTAACACTCCACCTCGCCTCGAACGTTAGTTACGTGTTAGTTATCTACGTATACATTTTGTGCATCAGTAATCAGTTTTATAAATTTTTATGAGTTCTTAATATTTATTTTTATTGTTTCTTCACGGTACTACTCTCCTCTTCCGATGGCACTAAGACCACAAGGCGTTGCACTGGTCGATCCACTGTTACGAACCCATGACCGGTGTAGCTTCGTACTGATTCATTTGGCTTAGGATTTTTGTATTGAAGTTGTACCTTTCTTACTTTTCCATCTTTGCCTGGATTGGCGGTTATGACTCTCCCAATTTTCCAGTTACCACGAGTCTGATTCGAGTCTTGAATTAGGACGATGTCGTTGACTTGCACATTACGATGCGACGTGTGCCATTTTGTTTGGATAAGCAAACTGGGGAAATAATCACGCGTCCATCTTTTCCAGAAGCTGTTTATGATGGTTTGGACGAATTCAAATCGATGGCGGGGGTTGGTACTCTCTTGAAACGGTCCACTAGGTACTCTAGAGGAAGAACGCCCTAGTAAAAGGTCGTTCGGGCATAGGTACGCCCCGTCCTCAGGTGAAGTAGGATGACGTCCTATCGGCCGTTCGTTGGCTAGGTTGGCTATCTCAAAGAGCACTGTCTGTAATTCTGAGAACGTCATGACATTTTGGCCAATGGCTGCAGTGATCGCTCTTTTCATGGATCTCACAAGGGCTTCTGATATGCCATTATACCAAGGGGCATCGGCTGGTGTAAATTCCCATTTGAGGCCTTCGATGATTCCAAACTCTTTCAGTTCTTCCAGGTTCCAACCCTTTGTCAAATTCCGTAATTCTTCATTTGCGGCCACTAGCTGCGGTCCATTATCCGAATATAGCTTGGCAGGATATCCTCTTAGTGATGCGAATCTTCTTAATACCAGTAAGAATTTTTCTTTGCTGTAATCTGCAGCAAGATCAAGATGAATAGCACGAGAACTCATGCAGTTGAAAAGGACTCCGTAACACTTTCCAGTCGTTCGTTTCTTTACTTCATCCTTTATTTTAAACGGTCCGAACAGATCGATTGCTGTATTGTACCAAGGAGGGGATGGCTTCAAACGTTCTTCTGGAAGTCCACCCATTACTTGGTTGCTTGGTAGCTTGTCTAGGATCTTGCACGTTACACAGTTGTACTTTATTGACTTGACCATTCTATGGATCTGAGGTATCCAAAACCGCAAACGAATTTTGCTGACAGTGGTTGATACTCCATAATGTCCTCTGCGATGAATATATTCAGCGTACAGTCTCGCAAAGCGATGCTCATGAGGCAGCAAGATCACTTCACCTTTGTCATAGCTTATATGTACCCAGTTTCTAGCTCGACTTCCAATTATGAATATTCCATCATCACGTGTCTTGGGACTCAATCGTTTAAACTTCCCTTTCTTAACGTCAGAGGCTATGCCCTTTTGGGATTCTCTAATCCAGAATGTTTCTGCTTTATTAATGTCATGAGGCGTTAAAATTTTAGTTGCGTTCCTCAGAGACGCTGTAGGATCCCGTTCATACACGGACAATACTCTTGCCGTTACTTGTAGCAACTTGACGTAGTCTGAGTACTTGCCAATGTTAATTCTGCTCGCTAATGTATCTTTTATCGTAGTGCTCGTCGATAACGCCGTTTTAAGTTTGTCTGGTAACTCTTGTTTAGTGATCTCTTTACTGATCGGCCACTCTGTCTCTGGCAGTCTTAAAAACTTAGGCCCCTTTTGCCAATCGCTGTTGATGTCAATTTCGTTAGGTTTCTTACCGCGCGTTATCCAGTCAGCGATATTTTGTCCACTTTCGATCCAGTACCAGTCCTTAGCGTCAGTTCCTTCTTGGATTTCTCCAATGCGTGTGGCTGCAAACGTGTTAAAGCCATAGGATTCCTTTTGAATCATTCCGTGTACTATCTGGGAGTCGACAATATGATAGCACTTCGCAAACTGGTAACGGGATTCTTTTTGCAAAAAAATCTTCAGTCGTTTACTTAGGACAGCACCACAGAGCTCTATTCGGTCGATCGAGATTTTTCGGTTTGGTGACAATCGATTCTTTGACATTATTAGTCTGACATCGTAGTTTTCTCCTGGGAGTTTCCATCTTACGTAAGCACATGCACCATACGAATGGTCTGAGCCATCACTGAATATTATCAGACAAGGTGGTCCAATTGCATCAGAGGGCTTTAAACTTCTTGGGAAAAGGACTAAGTCCATGTTGCGCAGATCTTGGAAGAGTTCTAGCCAGTTGTGTTTCTGCTTTTCAGGGATCGGGTCATCCCAGTCTAAGTTTTCCTCTGTCGCCCACAGTCGTCGCATCAAAATCTTGGCTCTTACCGTCACTGGAGACGCAAGTCCCAGCGGATCATAAACGCGATTGATTTGTGAAAGAATAATTCGCTTGGTTAGTGTTGCTGCGATAATACCACTTGGAAGGTTTGCCTTAAAGCGAAATTGGTCTTTGTCAATACACCATGTTACTCCATGCACCTTTTCAGTAGATGAGGCATGTTCGTTTGGTGCTAGCTTTCTCTCGTCTGTTACCATATCGTACGAGAAAAACCAACCTTTGATTTTGAATCCACCCTTTATGAGTACCCTTTCGATTTCATTCGTTATTGATTTGGCTTGATCTTTACCTTCTACACTGTCGACGATGTCATCCATGTACGAATTGTTTAGGATGATTTCTGTGGCCTGTGGATGATCTTTACCTCCCATTTCAGCTGTCTTCCTCATTGCCATGGTTGCTATGGTTCCGGACGGTTTATCTCCGAATGAAACTCTTTGGATGACGTATGTGTCTGGATCTCTATGAGGGTTCATATCGCGCCACAAGAAGCGATGTGTATGTTGTTCGATTGTCTTCGTCTTCACCGTGTGATACATTTTCTTCACATCCCCGATGAAGCCAATCTCGTTTTCTCTAAATCTAATCAGGATTCCTAGAAGGTTGTTCAATAAGTCTGGTCCTTTAGCCCAATACTCGTTTAGTACGTGTCCCATGTAGTTCGCGCTGCTATTGAAGACAATTCTAACTGGCGTTGACTTAGAGTCTGGCTTCAGGACATCGTGATGGGAGATGTAGTGCATCGGTCCTTTGTAGTTATCGAGTTCTTCCTGCGTCAATCTTCTAGCTACTCCCCTTTCGACCATATCGTCAATCTGTGCTTGATAGACTTTTGCATGTTCAGGGTTCCTTACCAGCCTTCTTTCAGTCGTCATAAGCCGTCTGAGTGCCGCGTTTCTATTGTTTGGTAGTGAATTAGGGTCTTTGATCCATGGATATTCAGCGATCCAGCTATTTTCCTGTTCATTGAATTGAAGACCACTTTCAATAAGCTTTAGCTCTCTTTCTTCCTTGAGAGTGTAGTCTTTGGTACCGGGTGCGCACTTGCCGCATTTGCATCCTCCGCATCGCGGGGTACAATTAATTCCAAGATTCTCGATGTTGTAAAAGTCATCTATCTTGACTCCTTTCAGATAGTGGGTCTTGACTGCGTCGAGTGTAGGTTTTCTGGTTGATTCTTTGATGGAGGGGTGTGCTCCACCGACGCAGCGTCCGAATCTGTTCTTCAGTAACAGTAAATTTTCACAGCTCTTTTCCTTTTCGGGGTGAAATCCGGCGTAGTCGTATCCGATTAGAACATCGACTGTTCCGTGAGGTCGTGTGATATCGCTCTCTGGCACTTTAAAGATGCGTGATATTCCGTCTATATTGACCTTTTGGATATCGGAGGTTATTTTGTCGATTCCGTATACTTCGAAGACGATAACTTTGCCTTGCAGATCAATAAGCGACAGTTGGTATTTTGTTGACTTTATCTTTTCTTCTTCTCCTCCTACCTTGATGAGTGAAAGTTCTACTGGCGTGCCGCGAAGGTTTTCTGTATTTGCTTTGCTGGTCGTTATGAAACTTATGGATGAAGCGTTATCCCACAGGACATTCACCCATCCTCCCTTAGTTCTTATTCTTTGAAGCTGAAGAAGGCACGTCTCGCTAAATTTGTCAGTGGACGCATTAGTCGAGGCTGATAAATTCAGAGTTTCGGTTTCTGCGGGTTTGTCTTCGTGCAGAGTTATGTGGTGTTTCCTTTTACATTCATTGATTCCGCATTCCGTTTTTCTTCGGCAGTCTCGCGATCGATGACCATATTTTAGACAGGAAAAGCATGCTCCCTTTTCTTTCAGCATCTCCATTTTCTCCTGTATCGATTTGGATAGGTAGAGTCTGCATTCGCTTGTTGCGTGCTCGGCGTTGTCATGGAATATACACTTGCCGGATCTTGGTTTTGGGTTTTCGCGACGTTCGTTCGTCATAACGTAGTGAGCTACTCCTTTCGCTGAAGCAGAACTGCCAGGTGCGCGTAGTTCTGATGCGTCGTACTCGATTGCGCGTTTTTGAGTAAGGAGGAAATTGAGGAGGCTCGAAAATTTGTTCGTTTTGTCAACTGTACTTCCATCAGCACTGAGTAGTTTGGCCCACTCCATTCTCACGTCGGCTGGCAGTTTCCTTTCGATGATGATTACGGAGCTCGTCGTGGTTATCTCAGCTTCCAATCCGAGCCTCTTGAGATCTCGATATCCGTCTTCAACGATCCCGACAAATTCAGTAAATCGCTTGGCTTCGCCTTCTCTGATGATTTTGAATCGTCTTATGTCATTGATTATTGCATCAGCGACTTTAGCTGGGTCTCCGTATTTCTCGTCCAACCTTTCCCACATTTCTAGAATGTCGTCTACGCTTTTCACTTGGGCCAAGGGTTCTTTACCGAGGCAGGAGCGTAGCGTATAAGGCACAGTGTCTGCGGTCAAATGTGGCATCACTTGCTTTTGAAAGTCTCTTTTGAA
This sequence comes from Telmatactis stephensoni, assembly GCA_029948255.1. NCBI lineage: Eukaryota > Metazoa > Cnidaria > Anthozoa > Actiniaria > Isophelliidae > Telmatactis > Telmatactis stephensoni. Next base: position 150,757 of record JALIZF010001801.1, read on the forward strand.
GGTAGGATATTCTCTCAATTCTCCGTTAAATTGCGGCATTTTGATCTTTTCTAACTGCAGATTGGTCGATTTCTCAATGTGCTTAAGATGTTGCTTCGATTCGTCTACGAGTTTTTCATCCGTGTTGAGTCGTGCTTCTAGTTTTTCAACTATCTCGTTGTAGCAAGCCTGAATAGCTGGGAGCCATTTCATTTCCGATGAGGCTGCTTCTCTTGTTAATAAATCAAGAAGCGCGCTGTTAGCTTGTTTGCATTCCGCAAAGGCTTCTTCGAGTTGTCTTTGTAAATTCTTGATCGTAGCGGCCGCAATCTCGTGTGAATTTAACACATGCGTAGCGCCTTTGTACGAGGTTTCGAAAACAGCTCGCGCAGTGTCTCTTCTTGTAGCTGCTTGATCAATCATTCTTTGCGTTTGCTCGCGCTCTTTGTTTGCCGTCTGTTGGCGCTCTGCCTCCGTGCGCGCGCTCTGTTCTGCTTGTGACAAATTATTTATATAACTTATCTTCATAGCGGTGGCTTCAGCAAATAGGTCTTGAAACTTTATTATCCATGTATCGGCATCTTCTACTTGATGATCTGTCAAGTACATCGCGTAAAGATCGTGTTTGCTTTCCAGGAGTCCCCACGCATCCAAGAATTGTGCGTAATTCGCTTCCACAAGTTCTCTAGTGCTTTTGTTAGCTATTGATTTTAGCAATTCATTCATAGCAATTCATGGTCTTTGTCAATACACCATGTTACTCCAAGCACCTTTTCAGTAGATGAGGCATGTTCGTTTGGTGCTAGCTTTCTCTCGTCTGTTACCATATCGTACGAGAAAAACCAACCTTTGATTTTGAATCCACCCTTTATGAGTACCCTTTCGATTTCATTCGTTATTGATTTGGCTTGATCTTTACCTTCTACACTGTCGACGATGTCATCCATGTACGAATTGTTTAGGATGATTTCTGTGGCCTGTGGATGATCTTTACCTCCCATTTCAGCTGTCTTCCTCATTGCCATGGTTGCTATGGTTCCGGACGGTTTATCTCCGAATGAAACTCTTTGGATGACGTATGTGTCTGGATCTCTATGAGGGTTCATATCGCGCCACAAGAAGCGATGTGTATGTTGTTCGATTGTCTTCGTCTTCACCGTGTGATACATTTTCTTCACATCCCCGATGAAGCCAATCTCGTTTTCTCTAAATCTAATCAGGATTCCTAGAAGGTTGTTCAATAAGTCTGGTCCTTTAGCCCAATACTCGTTTAGTACGTGTCCCATGTAGTTCGCGCTGCTATTGAAGACAATTCTAACTGGCGTTGACTTAGAGTCTGGCTTCAGGACATCGTGATGGGAGATGTAGTGCATCGGTCCTTTGTAGTTATCGAGTTCTTCCTGCGTCAATCTTCTAGCTACTCCCCTTTCGACCATATCGTCAATCTGTGCTTGATAGACTTTTGCATGTTCAGGGTTCCTTACCAGCCTTCTTTCAGTCGTCATAAGCCGTCTGAGTGCCGCGTTTCTATTGTTTGGTAGTGAATTAGGGTCTTTGATCCATGGATATTCAGCGATCCAGCTATTTTCCTGTTCATTGAATTGAAGACCACTTTCAATAAGCTTTAGCTCTCTTTCTTCCTTGAGAGTGTAGTCTTTGGTACCGGGTGCGCACTTGCCGCATTTGCATCCTCCGCATCGCGGGGTACAATTAATTCCAAGATTCTCGATGTTGTAAAAGTCATCTATCTTGACTCCTTTCAGATAGTGGGTCTTGACTGCGTCGAGTGTAGGTTTTCTGGTTGATTCTTTGATGGAGGGGTGTGCTCCACCGACGCAGCGTCCGAATCTGTTCTTCAGTAACAGTAAATTTTCACAGCTCTTTTCCTTTTCGGGGTGAAATCCGGCGTAGTCGTATCCGATTAGAACATCGACTGTTCCGTGAGGTCGTGTGATATCGCTCTCTGGCACTTTAAGGATGCGTGATATTCCGTCTATATTGACCTTTTGGATATCGGAGGTTATTTTGTCGATTCCGTATACTTCGAAGACGATAACTTTGCCTTGCAGATCAATAAGCGACAGTTGGTATTTTGTTGACTTTATCTTTTCTTCTTCTCCTCCTACCTTGATGAGTGAAAGTTCTACTGGCGTGCCGCGAAGGTTTTCTGTATTTGCTTTGCTGGTCGTTATGAAACTTATGGATGAAGCGTTATCCCACAGGACATTCACCCATCCTCCCTTAGTTCTTATTCTTTGAAGCTGAAGAAGGCACGTCTCGCTAAATTTGTCAGTGGACGCATTAGTCGAGGCTGATAAATTCGGAGTTTCGGTTTCTGCGGGTTTGTCTTCGTGCAGAGTTATGTGGTGTTTCCTTTTACATTCATTGATTCCGCATTCCGTTTTTCTTCGGCAGTCTCGCGATCGATGACCATATTTTAGACAGGAAAAGCATGCTCCCTTTTCTTTCAGCATCTCCATTTTCTCCTGTATCGATTTGGATAGGTAGAGTCTGCATTCGCTTGTTGCGTGCTCGGCGTTGTCATGGAATATACACTTGCCGGATCTTGGTTTTGGGTTTTCGCGAAGTTCGTTCGTCATAACGTAGTGAGCTACTCCTTTCGCTGAAGCAGAACTGCCAGGTGCGCGTAGTTCTGATGCGTCGTACTCGATTGCGCGTTTTTGAGTAAGGAGGAAATTGAGGAGGCTCGAAAATTTGTTCGTTTTGTCAACTGTACTTCCATCAGCACTGAGTAGTTTGGCCCACTCCATTCTCACGTCGGCTGGCAGTTTCCTTTCGATGATGCTTACGGAGCTCGTCGTGGTTATCTCAGCTTCCAATCCGAGCCTCTTGAGATCTCGATATCCGTCTTCAACGATCCCGACAAATTCAGTAAATCGCTTGGCTTCGCCTTCTCTGATGATTTTGAATCGTCTTATGTCATTGATTATTGCATCAGCGACTTTAGCTGGGTCTCCGTATTTCTCGTCCAACCTTTCCCACATTTCTAGAATGTCGTCGTCTACGCTTTTCACTTGGGCCAAGGGTTCTTTACCGAGGCAGGAGCGTAGCGTATAAGGCGCAGTGTCTGCGGTCAAATGTGGCATCACTTGCTTTTGAAAGTCTCTTTTGAAGGTAGGATATTCTCTCAATTCTCCGTTAAATTGCGGCATTTTGATCTTTTCTAACTGCAGATTGGTCGATTTCTCAATGTGCTTAAGATGTTGCTTCGATTCGTCTACGAGTTTTTCATCCGTGTTGAGTCGTGCTTCTAGTTTTTCAACTATCTCGTTGTAGCAAGCCTGAATAGCTGGGAGCCATTTCATTTCCGATGAGGCTGCTTCTCTTGTTAATAAATCAAGAAGCGCGCTGTTAGCTTGTTTGCATTCCGCAAAGGCTTCTTCGAGTTGTCTTTGTAAATTCTTGATCGTAGCGGCCGCAATCTTGTGTGAATTTAACACATGCGTAGCGCCTTTGTACGAGGTTTCGAAAACAGCTCGCGCAGTGTCTCTTCTTGTAGCTGCTTGATCAATCATTCTTTGCGTTTGCTCGCGCTCTTTGTTTGCCGTCTGTTGGCGCTCTGCCTCCGTGCGCGCGCTCTGTTCTGCTTGTGACAAATTATTTATATAACTTATCTTCATAGCGGTGGCTTCAGCAAATAGGTCTTGAAACTTTATTATCCATGTATCGGCATCTTCTACTTGATGATCTGTCAAGTACATCGCGTAAAGATCGTGTTTGCTTTCCAGGAGTCCCCACGCATCCAAGAATTGTGCGTAATTCGCTTCCACAAGTTCTCTAGTGCTTTTGTTAGCTATTGATTTTAGCAATTCATTTCTCTTCCTTGTGAATCTGCATTGGGCAGTTCGACGAACTGTCTTGGCTTCTTCGGCCATCATATGAGAGCGGGTTTCGAATGTTTCCTCGACCGATCAAACAAGCTAGCCAGCGTTTTCAAAGGACTTTATTGGTCTGTCATCAGTCGGTTCACTAGTTCGTTAATCTGTCAGTCCGTTAGTCTTTCGAAACCTAGTACATGATGTTACACATTATAAGTTGTATGTTAATTTAGAAATACATTGTGTATCAACGATAATATCGATATTTACCCGATGGCTCTTGTGAGATGTTACTTCGGCGAGGAAAACGTGCGTAAATGGCAATTATCGATTGTGACGTCACTAACTATCAAACTAGCTAAATATCTTAGGTTTCACCGTAACAGGTTTGACGCCGCCCTCCACCACCAACTTTCGAAATTTACCCGCGGCTGGGATCGATTCTCCGTCTCAAGCGGGAAGAGGAGTGTTGGACTTCTTGAGAAAGAAACTCCCAGGCTCGAGCCGGGTGCGGTCCGTGCTCAGATCAGCGGGCCAGAGAGCGGGTCGCGCTCTTGTGAACGAGGCCAAAAAGCAAACGTGGAACGTGGCGAGAGACATGCTGAGTGGCAAGAATTTGAAAGAGGCCGTGAAAGACGGTTCCCTGCAAGCGGTGCGAAATCTGCGGAACGACGCCGTGCGAGAAGTCGCCCGCCGTCTTCCGGCTCATGCGGGAACCGTGCCGAACTACCATAGTGACGGTCGAGGGTTGAAGAGAGTTCAAGCTCAACAAGACGGGCAACCGGGGCCACCTCCCACCAAGAAGCCCAAGAAAGGGAAAAAGACCACCACCAACAACAACAACAAGAAAGCAGGAAGAAAAGGAATGAAGAAGAAGAAGAAAAAGCCGCCCAAACGAGCTAGATCAATCTTTGACGGACCGTCTGGGCAACAAGGCCAGGGCTTCGACTGGGTGAAGTGGGCCATTCGGGGGCGAAGTCCTGGCATTGTGCCAGAGTGGGTTTAAATAGCCGAGCAGATCGGTCTCCCCTTCATTTGCGAGCGTGAGCGTCCTCGAGAGAAGACCCCATCATGTCGGGCGTACGATCAAGAAAAAGACGAGCTCCTGAAGCTCAGCCTGAAGAACCGCCCTCGGAAACCACCACCGTGGAGAACGTGGCCGGCGAGGTGCCCGAAATAGAACACGACGAGCGATTTTACGTGTTCGACAAGCTGCCCATGGAAGTGGATGTGGAAGGAAGCAAGATGTTGATGTATGGCCCTCAAAACACCTCGTCGGGCACGCTTTGGAACTTCGAAGTCTCTCCCACTTCAGATTTTTGCAAACTCCACTGGAGCGTACCTGTCCTTCAAGCTCAAGGTGCAAGCGCCTAGCGGAGAGGCAGTTGAATGAACCGTGGACTGGATTCCCGTGAACAACATGGCCGTCAGCGCGTTCAAGTTGATCAAATTTGAATTGAACGGAGAAACCCTGACCCTGGCCACCTGAGCAGCTGGCCTACGCCTCGTACATGTGCATTGTGGGTCTCGAGGCACAAAGCCAACATCGAAAATAGAAAAATGACGGGCTTCTATTTGGACACCCCCATGCAGTTCAATGACACCAGCACCAACAACAAAGGGGGCGTCAATCGACACAAGCTGTTTGTCGACAAAACCGACATGTGGCCGCGGCCCGATGTTCCCAGCGATGCCGCCTTATCCGTTCCCGCCAAGACGTACAACAACACCCCCTATTTCGTGTTGCCGCTCCACGACGTGGTGGATTTTGCCAACAACCCTCGCTTTCTCATCCCTGGCCTCCGCATGAACCTGAGCTGTCGGAAACAAGACGACAAATTTTTCCTCGTCACCGCGACGGACAACACCGTGCAATTCAAGATTCAGGACCTCCAACTGCACCTGGACTTCATCCAGGCCATTCCCAGTAAGATGCAGAAGATCACCGACGTGTTGTTCAACAACAACAAGGCCTGCCATCTACCCTCAACTCACGCGGGTGGTGCGCAACTACACCATCCCCACAGGGACGTCGAAAATTCGCCCAAGAGCGACTGTTCGAGAACAACGTGCCCAGCATTCTGCTCTACGGCCTGGTGAAGGCGACGGCGTTCAACGGCACGCACAACCAAAACCCCTTCGAGTTCATCACGTCGAATCTCAGTTCCGTGAGGCTCTTGCACGGTCAGTGCGAGGTCAGCGAGCCCCGGATCTACGTGGACAGCCAAGGAGATTACGCGGAATTGGTGTGGCAGCTGATGAGAGCCACCGAGCAAGGATCGACCAGCAACAACCGCATTATAAATAGAGATAACTTCAGGAGTGGGTTTGCCATTTCAGGCTTCAACTTGAATCCTTCGGGGCGATTTCGTCCGTGGGAAGAAACGTCGGGCATCAACACAGGAGCGGCAGGCTTGACGCTGGAGTTGGAATTTTCAACCGACACAACGGCAGACTTGAAATTGATCGTTGTGGGCGTCTTTGAAAACAACGTGTTCATCGATGGTGGACGTAACGTCACCATAGAGAATCAGTTTTAAGCATGAGTGGCCTGGCAACCCAAGAACTAGACAAGATCGCTTACCTGGACGAGCAGATGAGACCACGGTGCCTCCCGACTCGAGCCGAAAACACCATTCCGCACGAGGTGGCTCACTACCCCAGCGGCTTCATTGCCAACGTCGAACCGATCCCCCAGCCCGGCAGTCACTGGGTGGCCTTCTTCTTCGAACAACCCGGTTGGTCGGAATTTTTTGACAGCTACGGGTTCCCTCCTGAGTTCTACTCGATGCGATTTGCCAACCTCCTGAGGGCCGGAGGACGACGACAAGTGGAATTCAACCCGCAAGACTTTCAGAGTGTGGACACACAAGTCTGTGGCCAGTGGTGCCTCTATTGGCTGTACCACCGCGTACGTGGACGTTCCACTGAGGACATTGTACTTCCTTACGACGTTTCTCAGACACTGGAGAACGACGAGCAAGTGGCTCGATTCGTGTACGAGGAAATGATTGTCCCTCACGTGCACAGTATAGAGAGATAGACGGGCTTCGCCCGACCCAGTACAGTGTGAGTCGTGCCAAACCAATAAAAGCCGCTACCCGCTGAACCGGTGTGTTTCATTGATAGCATGAGCAACGCTGAAAGCACGGTTCCCGAGCCTCGCCTGAAGGGGCCCTGCACGATTCGGGTGCTTGGGGCCACCATGACGGGGAAAACGCACTGGGTGCGAGACTTGTTGAGGCATCGGCACCAGTGTTTCACCCCCCTGGGGCCCCAACACGTGTTGTACTGTTACGGCAGCCATCAGCCCCTGTTCGAGGAGATGAAGCGAGAAGACCCTGACCTGATCTTTCACGAGGGGCTTCCCCTAGAACCCTACACCCAGTGGTTGCCCGAAGGAGGTCTGGTCATGCTGGATGATCTGATGGATCGCGTGGCCGACGATCCCAAGTCGACGCAACTCTTCACCAAAGGAGCTCATCACGATGGCATCACGCCCCTCTCGATCGAACAGAATCTCTTTCCTCCGGGTCGCAAGGCGCGCACGCAGCGCATCAACACCCAGTACGTGGTGCTGTTTCGAAACCCGTCCGATCGCCTGGGACCTCAGACGCTGTCACGGCAGGTTTTTGGCAGCCAGAACGAGCGACGCTGTTTTGACGAAACCTTGGCTCAAGCCACGCACAGGCCTTACGGCTATCTGCTGCTCGACCTCCACCCCAGCACCAAAGATGAGCACCACCTGCGAACCAACATTCTGCCCAGCGATCCGGATCCTCAGCACGTCTACTTCGTGCCCAAACAGAAGCCCCGATGAGTGCACGATTGAAGTCTTCCAGCGCCGGCTTTGCCGGCGCACCGGCGGAGCCGGTGGGGGGCCCTCCGGAGGGCATGAAGGCATTGCCTCATGGTCCGGGGTCTGTCCTACAAGCCCTTCGAAGGGGCTGCCATGACTCCTTCTACCAGGAGGTACAGTGCCAGGGCCATCCCAACCAGGACAGTGAGTCCTAGTGTCAGCGACCTGGCGACGAAGGGGCCGCAGGCCGCCGTAGGCGGCCCTGCGGGCCCGTCGATTGCAGTACACGTTCTGGAGGTGCACTGGGGGAGAGAGAGAAAGAAAGAGAGAAGCACGCAGGGCTATAAAAAGCCCCCCAAGTCCTCCAAGTCTTTTCATTGGTGGCGCCAATGACCAAGAGAAGAAGAAGAAGAGCTCCCCAGACGGTTGGCAAGCCGAAGATCCAACGAACCCAGAAGAACTCCAAGCCCGCCAAGAAAAAGGAGCCAGGTCAACGAGGTGCAGGTCTGCCGGGGCTGTTGGGAAGGATTCCAGTGTTTCGCACGATCAATCCCATTCCTCGCAACAATAAGTACCGCTGGGTGTCGCCTGCCGCCGTGGATTACGTGAAGACGCACCACCTTCGAAGTTACCAAAAGGCCTTGGGATTGCGCTGATTGCCAGGAGGTGGACCAGACAAGAAGAAGAAGGAGAGCAGAACGAAACACCGCTTCCCCATCCCGACTGGAAAAACCAAAATTTCATTCGGTGCAAGGTACCGACCACGAACTATGGCTCGCTCAACGCGTACCAAGCACCCCAAAAGGGCCCAGCGAAAACTTCCCTCTGGAGCTCCAGCACACCTGAAACGTTTGCCTTCGGGCCTGCCCAAGAGACTCACCCGCCAACAGAAAAAACACTTACTAGAGCGCATGCACCACGTGGCCCTTCAACATTACAAGCAGACGGGGGGATCGTTCATGGACAAAGCGTGGTGGACAAAGTTGGGGAAACGAATGGCCAACACGATCGTCACCACGTCGACGTTTGGACTGGCCGATGCCCCGTACCAAAACGTATAAAAGCCCAGACCTTTTCTAGTGGGGGGCGAGGAGTTCAGGATGAGCACGAGATCGTCAAGACGTGGTTCCAGAGATGGCTCCCCAAAAGACGACTTCCAGGAGTAAGAAGACGTCGACCTCACGCTTCGCCAGCAGACGACGACGACGACGACGACCAAAGGCCTCTTCTTCTGCTGCCCCCTCTCAGTCAGGGCAAGGATGGTGGGGCAAAGTCGCACGATACGCCTCCAGAGCCGGTCGAATGCTGAAGAAAAATCGCAAGAGCATTGCCAAAGCAGCCGCCAAAAAAGCAGCTGCAGCCGCTCTCGACACAGGCTCGAGCTATCTTCTCCAATTGGCGCTGGGCCCCAAGAACGACGACGAGGACGGCGGTTGAAAATGGGTATAAATATTTCACCCTGATGGGCAAGGCATCATTTGGCGGTTGAACTCTGGCTCCCAACAAGCCCTCCCAGACCGTCAGCCCATCATCCCAGCCTTCGATGCCCAAACAAGGTCGTCCCAAGAGAAAGACTGCCGCCGGGGTTCCCAGTTCTGCAGCAGCCCTTGCCAAACGACGTTTTCTATTTGGCCCACCCCAAGTCTTGTACGGTCCGACGACGCACGCGTTCTCCTTGCGCTCCACCGACGCCCGCCAGACGGGGGAACCTCGGTCCGTTCTGATCGCTGGAAAGCAAGCGCTTCTTCCAACCCGAAAGAAACTCAAAGCGTAATTCATGGACCGTCTACGAGTGCATCAAACGTTCTTGAAAGATCTCAAAGACGCCAACGACGAGCAAGCCCAAAGACTGTGCTACGGTGCCAACACTCGACAACAAAACTGTTTGGCCGAAATCATTCACAACACTCTTTGCGGTCACGTTCCCATCGATCGAGGCACCCTGGAAGCTCTGAGGGGTCATCGTCAAACTTTGGAACGCTATGCCAACCCGCAACTTTCAGCCAACACCCGCCAGAGATTGACCAAGAGTCAACGGGGCAGCTGGTTGGGAGGCGTCATGAAGCGCATCTTGAAATCGTCTGCCAAGAAAACGGCCGCCTCCATGAAGCGCTGGTCCAAAAAAGTGGCCCGAAAGGGGCAGAAGAGGCTTCGTCAGTCCATCAACCGCCTCGCAGCTCAAACCAAAAAGAGTATAAAGGGAATTGCTTCGCTGTCTCCGGAATCAGTCGATTCTTCCGCCACATTGCGTCGCACCGCTCCGCGCCAACGGGTTCTGGAACGAATACGACTCTTGGAGGACATCAAGCAACAGTACCTCAAGGGTAAGCAACCATGAGTCAACACACTGAAAAAATGGTGTTGGTGCCGGCCAGCCAAGCCGGCGGTGGAATTCATGCCTCGGGGCTCGCCGACATTGAAAGACAATTGCACAAACTCGCCGAAGCGGCCGCCTTGGACCAGCCCGAAGGGTGGCTCAATCGCATCGAGAGCTTGACCAAAGCCTACCAGCGCGTAAAAGAAATGGACGATCTCGACCCCGTGGTCAAAACGCGGCTCTTGCAGCGAATGGACGCCCTACGACTCCAGGCCAAAAGCAAAGCCAGAGAACTGCGCAAGCATTCCCCTACCCCGGCAGCAGAGGAAGCCACCGAGAAGCCAGAGGATGCGGACGAGGCCACTGACGGCCCCAGTGAAGCATCGACGTCGTCGTCGACATTGCCCACCCTGAGAACGTCGACTTTGGCCACCCCCAGAGCGTCGTCAACACCTGCGTCTTACCTCCAACTGTCCGAAAACGTTCGAGACGCCTCCGACCGATTCATTGCCTCGCTCAATGCCAAAATCGAAGCCGAAAAACAAAAGCTTTCACGAAGAGGAAAACGATTCAGTCGCCCTCCCAAGAAACTCACGTACGATGCCCCCGGTCAGCAGGGGAAAGGTGCTGCTCCTCTAGAAAACCCACCCTTGGAGCGCGTGCAGAGTGTCAATGGAAGACCGAGGAAAGGGACAAGGTGGCAAGGACTTGAAAAGGCGCCCAAATGGGAAAGACTTGTATTTAAGGGAAAGTCATTGTAGTCTTTTAGCGAGAGAGAGAGAGATTCATTAAACGATGTCAATCAGAAGTGATGTGTCCTTGGCGTTTTATTCTCACTCTTTGCTAGTTCGCCCTGGGAGTCAGCACAGTCATGTCATTGGCGAAAATCAAATGACATGACTGTGTTCTTTGACACCAAAAGGCAGACTTTCGTAGCCTAACCTAACACTTGTCAAAACGCAAACGCGCTTTCTTGACACTAGTTAAATCCGTCGTCAATTGCATGGTGAATCGATTCCTGCGAATTTCGGGGTCAGGAACTTCCACCACGACCTCTTCGTCTTCGATCATCTCCAACATGGAATCCATGTTGATTAAGCCCTGAGTGGTGAAGTTGGCACGTATGCCTGAAAGGCGAAAGCAAACCAAGAAGTTCAGAAATAAGACAAGACCCTTTCTTGCACCCCTCCCCCTCCCTCCCTCTCTTGTAGAGATCCGAGCCTCACCTTTAAACTTACAGCAGCCTTGACCATTCTTGGTGCGATAGGCATAAGCTTTAGGAGCGACCGCCACAAATTCTTCGATGTAATCTCCATCGTCCAGTTCCGAAGCGAGTTCGCCCAGACAATCGCCGGTGGGGAGAACAGGAAAGCCTGCCTTCTTCACATAGATGATCGAGTCTGTGTTGGTATAGAGTCGTTGGTCGGGATGAAGCCGATCGCACGCCCGATACAGCTTGGTTCTTGCCAGGGACGTGGTCCAGGCGGCAATGGCCACGTTCTGGTTGGGACCTTCCATCCGAAATTCCTCGCATTTCGAATAATTCAACATGACCATTTCGTCGTTAACCATGAAGAGGTCATGCACCTGCACGTCATTATTGGTCACCAAATGAAAAAACTCGTGGGGTTGGCTGACAAACACCGTTTCTCGACGACCGATCTTTTCGCCCAGTTTTCCCCACAAGCTGTTCAAGATCAACTTGGCCCAAGCGTGCAGGCCGGGATTTTTCTCGATGGACTCGGCAGACAGAGTCACGCCGGTGTTTTCGTAAAAGAGCCTGAGGAAGATCTGTTTGTCCTCTTCGGTCAGGACGTGCGATGGCCAACCAGAGGCTTCTTGTTTGGTTTTCAAGGCCGAGGTGACGTAAGATCGAAACAAATCGCTGCTTCGGTTTTCGTAATGCCAGATCTCGTAGACGCGCACCAATCGGTAGCCCTTGTCCAAGGCTAACGTCAATTCCAAAGTACTGAACACGCCGGTAAACCAGCGTTCGTCATCTTCGTGAGAACAGTAAGCTTGGTGGTTGTCTTGTGCGCATCGAAAGCATAACGGGAAGGTCAATTTATTTCTGACGCGACAAGGTAAGACGCCCATGTGTAAATTATCGGGTGGAAGCACTTTGGCCTTGACAAAACCAAACGATTGGCGAGCCGTAGCTTCCATGTCCTCTTCCTCCAGCGCATCTCCCAGGATCACCTACCCAAGGGGGAAAAAATGAAAAAAAGATGAGGCGAAGAACCCCTGAACGCGGCAGAGTCTGACGCAAAACCTACCTCGGGGTGTCCCACGGGATATTCTTCGAGCATGCACGACGGATAGAGAGAGCAAAAGTCGACGTATTCGATTTCTTCGCCTGGCTGGGCCTTGTAGTAGATCTTCAGTGGGCATACGCGGCCGCCGTAATTGGCCGAGCGTATGTCCAAGGGCTGAATACTTTCATAATCAGGAAATTGAACCTCTTGGAAGGGAGCCTGGTGCATCATGTCGTCAAAACCGTGCTCCCACATGACTTCAACCGTGTAGCCACATTCCATCAGTCTGTGTTTCCGACTTTCAAATTCGTCATGAAGTTGCTGCATGGTTTTCTGACTGTGTGGGTTGATCGTTCGCCGTCTGGGATAGCACTTTTGGCAGCCATGAAAATAGCAACCGTTGAATTCGTAGACCGTCTTATTAGCCTCGTCGTATCCGTCCACTAAATATCCTGCCACTGTAGCCTCGCCTTGTGGGTGAAGCACGCAGCGGAAGGTTCCCCAGTTGGAAATCTGAAGACCAAAACAAAAGTGTTTTATCAGAGACAAAAAGCCAAGAAAATGCCCAAAACATGAAACAGGCTTACCTTGCCCAGCTCGCGTAGCAGAAAAAACCACCGACACGCTTTCAGACTCTGATTCTGTTTTTTCCGGTAGCCCGAAGCTGGCAAGACTCCGATGCTGTTGAATGGCATGTGATTCATCCGATAATCCCTCAAACAGAGGGAGGCCAGAGTAAAACACTCGTTGATCGGGTCGATCTGGCATCTCTGGACCGTGATGGCCCTGAAAGCCAGCACTGCTTTAGCCAAAAGAATCACGTCCAATTCACAATACTCTTCTTTTACTCTTTCCAAATGGAACCACGTTTCCTCATTGTCTGGATCGTAGGAACGGACTTTTTCTTCGTGCCACAGCAGAAACTTTTCACGGTCCTTTTGGCTCATGGTGTCGCAACCATACGTAGACGCTTGAGGATACGGACCTGAGTAGCCCGCGTTAGCTCTCGTGTTGAACCTATGGGGAAAATAGCCCTTGCTTTCGGGCAAATTGAACATTTCAGACAACTTGCCCAACGACGTAGGAAGAAAATTCAAAGAATCCTTGAACGTGATTTTCAGAGAAGGAAAGCGCATGTACATGATTTTTCCGCCATTCAAACAAACTTTGGGTGTGTACCCATGACGCACAGCCCACGCGCACACAAACTGTCCATCGTAACGCCGTGCATTGTGAGCGAGGCACACCGTTCCTACATTCATGGGACTCAGCAGCCACTCCATGAAATTATCCAAGGAATAAAAGGTTTTCATCTTGGTTCCTCCTTGATCGCATTCGCATTCGGTGTCGTACTCTTGATCTTTACAATGATTGCACACGTGCAGCGCTTTCACCAGATCCACCTCGTGAACTCCGTCGGCTTCAAAGGCTTTGGTTTCAAAATCATAAAATAGAAATCGAAAAGTCACAGGCGAGGTTTGGGGCTTTTTCACCTTTTGGATATAACACAAGTGATTCACGTCCCATCGACCACAATGCCTGCAAAACGATTCGCCACATCGATGATCGGACATTTTCCTCCAGTACCGCCTGATCGGCTTCTTGATCTTCAAATCAACCACTTTTTCACACGATTCGCAGCGTCGGTACCGATCACATACACTGTAGTATCCTCCCACAGTTTGGCTTTGTTTGACCGCTTCTCTTGGTTCTCGTTCTTCCTGTTCTTCCATCTCTTCTTCCATCTCTTCTTCTTCTTCTTCTTCTTCTTCTTCTTCTTCTTCTTTATTTTCGGGTGGTGTCAGCTTCACTCTTTTCCATTTATGAATGGCTTGCTGGTGATAAGCAAAGCACGTCTCATTTTTAAACAGACAGCGACATTCGCTGCACCTTCGGGGCGTGGAAGGTGCACTTGAATCGGGACAATCCTAGCCACTCCTTTTACAATGAAAACAACAAGTCCTGCACTTGTGTCTGTTCAAATGGTGAACCACGACGTCACATTCTTCGCAATAGTGCTTGGCAACGAAAAATCCTTTGGGCGAGGTAATGACGTCGTAGTGGTCATTGTTGTGGTGAAGATAGAGATGTTGACGGTCCGGTGAACCTCGAAACAGTTCCTCGTCACCACGAAAACCCACTTGATTGGCCATGTGGGCATAGAGGACGTGAATTTGATAATTAGGGGCCAGAAAACGTTGGAATTGCTCTAGTTCCGTTTTCGAACAGGGCTGGCCCACTGGAACACCAGCATTAGTGTGGAGCTCGGCAATGCATTCACACATTCTCAAACCATACATCCTACTCCAACGGCTACCGCCTTGGTTTGGATTGCTCTTGACATCCATTGCCGTGAGAAGTGCTCTTGCACAACAAACATTGTCATTAGATTCCAGATGAATCACACTGCGCTTGTTGTGATAAAACAGAACAGAATCTCTCTTCACTCTCTTATTGGTGACTTTGGCCAATATTTCACGTTTGACCTCTTGACTACTGGCTTGAGCAATTTTTTTCTTCATGATGTAGGTTTTACAATCGTGTCCACTTCATTCGGTCATCTTTCTTTTTCTGCCTCCTCGACCGAGACTTTCAGATTCGTCATAAAAGCAGACGCATTTTCTGCAAAAGCCTGGACCCAAGGATCTGTAAAACAATGCCGAGGGACGTCGCAAAAAATAATGGTAACGATGCCCACTTTGTTCGACGACATACAAAAAACAATCTTCCTCAAAATCGCCCGGGTGCCAGTAGACAAAGTCATCGTTCGATCGCGTCCATTCTAAAACAATGAGACGTTTGTTGAACTGAGAAGCGACGTACTTTCCCGCGGCAGAGTAATGGAGATCACCCTCAAGGCTTGCCTGGATATCTTCTATTTGGGTCTTTTTTCTCTCGACCGAAGTCAAAATACTACGCCTGACCAATCGACCCATTCCGTCAATTTCTGAGCCCGCATAATACAGAGCCCCTGCCAGACTACATTCGCTTTCATGGCCGACCAGCCCTCGAATACTCCTCACCCACACCAAAGGCTCTTTCTTCTTGACCTCCTCAAAATGCGTTTTGGAAAAGAATCCACCACCAGCTACATTTTTCACGACGCACACCTAAACATCGGATTCGCCTTTGAGCACAAAGTCCTCGTTCGACTGAACGACGCTCTCGATTTTTCCAATCACAACATCGGCGGTCAACTCCCTCACGGGCATCAAAGGCAGTACAATGGGATCCTTCAATTCTCGACTAGTTAAAGAAAAAAACATTTGGTCGTCGCCTTCATACGATTCTTTAGCACTGTCGAGTATCTCATTCACACTAGATTTCAACATTGTCACACCTTCTCTAACATCATTAGACTCACGCTGTTTTACCTCTAAATGGTAGGAACTTTCTTCCATGGCAAACTTTCGACTTTTCTTGTGTTTCACTTTAACAATTTTTACTCCTTCCTTGGGAGTTTCGTCTGGGTCAAGAGTGTCGTGAATCGGGATTCCTGTGCGCGCATTAATTAGTTGACGCAACAATCTGTGAACGCGCGCTCCTCTGCAATAAAAATATATGTCGGAAAACTCCACCTACGCTCTCCCATTATCTTCCAACGGGGTCTTCCGGACATATTGGTGCCGAAACTCCTACCAAAGATCAACTGAAGCATAATGGAAGAACAAGATCTGCAAAGAGCGAAACACGTCAGGGCAGCCTACAGAGGCCATGTGAGCCGCGAAATCAAAAAAGCGAAACAGATCATCGTAGAAAGCCCAGCAGACACGTCTGACCTGGAAGCCTTATACGAGAGACTCGCCAGAAGAAGAGATGAGCTGACAAGAATAGACGAAGGAATTGTAGCGCATTACCGCGAACAAGACGACATCGAGCGAGAAGTGGAGGACGCCCTCAAGTGGAACGACGACATCACAGATTGCAATACAGCAATTACAAAGTTCCTGGCCAGGTCCTCAGGACACACAAAGCCACAAACGGTGAGTCCGTTCCAATCCACATCCTTTAGCGAGCCACATCCAAAGCACCGAGCATCCGTTAACCTACCTAAGCTTAAGCTTAAATCGTTTAGTGGTGATAAATTGGAGTGGCTAACCTTCTGGGAAGGGTTTAGCTCAACGATAGATAGCAATCCAGAGCTCAGCGATATAGAGAAAATGAACTATCTAAGCGGACAGCTTAAGGGAGAAGCCGCTCGCGTAACAGCAGGACTACCGCTGAGCAACAGCAACTACCAGAAAGCGGTAGAACTACTACAGGAGCGCTAAGGCCAAAAGCAGGCACTGATCAACTCGTACATGGATGCACTAACAAAAATTCAATCCACAGCTAGCTAAACCAAAAAACTTCGAATGTTTTACGACTCATGCGAAACATACATCCGCGGTCTTGAATCACTCGACGTAGCATCAGAGTCATACGGTAGCTTACTACTGCCTATGCTCATCAAAAAACTCCCAGAAGAAGTCAGGCGAGCGATCTTCAGATCTAACCCCAAAGCAGACGGCTCTCTAAAAGAATTCAGATCAGCCCTTCTGCAAGAAATAGAGACACAAGAAAAGAGTCAAACCACATCCATATCTGATTCGCTTCCTTCAACATCAGAGAGTCCAATCCCGACGGTCGGAGCCCTTCTATCGGGAGCTCGGAATAAAACCAACCCTTCGAGACACGCCAGCCAACCATCGAAGGACAAGCCGAGCAATCGGCCTTGCCCGTACTGTGGAGAACAACATCGACCCGACAAATGTCATAAACTGACATCAGTCAACCAGCGAAGATCATTACTTCGTCAAGAACGCCGTTGCTTCAACTGCCTCGGAGCAAACCACATTACTAGCCAATGCTTCTCAAAAGGCAGATGCCTGAAGTGTAAGAGGAAACACCATACCTCGATATGCGATTCGTCCTCGGACCATATTGAACCAACTGACCATACGGAAAACGAAGACAAAGAGCAGAAATCACAGCAAAGCAATTCAAACGCAACGTACCAACAGTCACCAGCTCACATGGGAACAACTCAAGTAAAAGACCCAGAAGGAGCAATACTAACGCAAACTGCACGCGTAACGGTCGTTGGACCTCTAGGAACAACCTTCCAAACCAGAGCAATCTTCGATTCAGGCGCACAAAGAACCTTCATCACCAGAAAACTAAAAGAAGCGCTACAACTTCAACCAACGGGAAACGAGTTACTCGAAGTGACCACCTTTGGATCCCTCGAAAGCACAACAACAGAGTATGAAACCGTCATACTTAAAGCCCAAACAGCCGAGGAAACAATCACGCTTAAAGCATTAGTCACCCCAGTGATATGCCCTCCGGTATCGAACACAATAGATCGCAAGCACATAAACAGCGCTGAACTGCAAGGACTGCAACTCGCGGATCCTCCGCAAAACACCAGCCCCACAGCCATAGATATCATCATCGGGAATGACCTCTATGGCCAACTAATCACAGGAGAAGTCATAAAATGTTCGAAAGATGGACTTGTAGCCATGAACAGCAAATTCAGATGGCTTCTTTCAGGCCCTATCCACAACGCTAAAGACGGCGCGCAGCATAACCGTATAGCATGCAACAGAATGGACATCGCAGCACCAAAGGAGCCACTCGAAGAGATTTTACCCAAACTATGGGAACTTAACGACCTAGACACAAGCGACTGTAATTTGTATTTGTCGGATTGTACAATAACTTACTAACATAAATTTCGCATTTGCTCTTTGTAACTACTGAATTGTATTTTTTTTTTTTAATATTTCCCATTGGGTTTGAATAAACTATGTGCGTATGTAAGTATGTATGCGTGTATGAGTATTGTAATTACCCGGAACGCCCTTTCTTCTCCACGCGAACAGGAGCTAGTTGTGGCCTTCTTTCGCTTTCAAAGAGACACTAAAAACCCCAAGCGAGACGCTAATCTTTTGATCTAGGCCTGACTCTGTTCAAAGTGTTTGATTTCGTGGCCGGTTATGTGTTCCATGGCATCTGGGGAAGACACGTTCGAACAGAAAGCCTTGAAATGATCCGTACAGAGCAACGTTTTAAGTAGCATTAAATTTAGATTCGCACTCGAGGATCGGTTTATCACGGCGACTTATCTCGACAAAGGTTTGATAAACGCATTGTTGTGTTACGCTAGAGCTTTCTATTACCGTATAAGGAAATCTGTACTCACCCTTGTTCGAGGTCTGATCCATTTTGAAACGCCCCATGACGATTTTCTTTGAAAAAAATCCCTGAAAACATCGGGTCTTAGAGGAAAACAAGGCTCATTAGGCCGCCATCTTGGATTGTGTCTGAAAAGGGCTGGACACGAGTCAACACAGGATACCCATTTCGTATGCTGTGAATGTGGCTTTCGACGCACGCCAATTACGGGCTACGCACTTCATGAACGACGGTGTTTTCTTTTTTGGCTTCCCCACCCACCCCTCCCCTCGATAAATAATGGCGGGTGTCGACGCGCACGTTGGACATCGCCTGCGCACTGCGTGATGATAATTTTCTGAAAGGGAGCAAAGCCCCCCTAACTTGCCCCTATCCCGAATGTACCAGGCAAATGAGCCTGTGAATGAAGACAGAAAATTTTCAAATGAAAAACGTAACAAGAAAAAATATTCTGCCGACTGACTCCTGAAACCAGTTCACACTCATTCGTACATTATGGCTTTCTCTTGTTTTTATTCTTTATTTTTAGGGCTCCTATTGATAACAGAATATTTTGTATTTTGAAAGAATTAGCCCGTTTAAATCATGGTTTATTTTCACGACTAGCTTAATGAGGTCACACGCAAAAATCACGCGAGACCGAAACGGTTTGTCCAGAGACCGAGGGGCCCCTGTTATGTCCCAAGTCTTTTTGATTTTTGTTTTGGTTTGGTTTGGCTTGTAGAAAAGAAACTCCCCGAAAACGCTTTAATTTGAACTGCGTTCCTTTCGTAAATACTTCAGACGGATTTTCGTCTTCATGCGTGACCTTTATTACATTGCTGAATAATTGTTTTTGTCGTCATCAGGTGTTCTCTTTATATTTTCATTGGAACGGTTTGTCGAGAGGCCAAGGGGCTCCCGTTGTGTCCTAAGTCCTTTTGTTGTGTTTGGTTTGGTTTAATATTGGTTGTAGAATAGAAAACCCCCGAAATTAAACGCTTTAATTAGATTAATTGAACTGCGTTTCTTTCGTAAAGACTTCAGACGGATTTTCGTCTTCATGCGTGACCTTTATTACATTGTTGAATAATTGTTTTTGTCGTCATCATGTGTTCTCTTTACATTTTCATTGGAACGGTTTGTCGAGAGGCCAAGGGGCTCCCGTTGTGTCCTAAGTCCTTTTGTTTGGTTTGGTTTGGTTTAATTTTGGTTGTAGAATAGAAAATCCGAAATTTAACGCTTTATTTAGATTCATTGAAATGCGTTTCTTTCGCAAGACTTCACACGGATTGCTTTACGCGTGACCTTTACATGTTGATTTGATCGTCAATCATTTTTTCAGGTGTTCTTTGTATTTTTTTCATTAGAAGCGCAACCCACTCCGTCGGGAAAAAAAAAAACGTTTTCTCTATTTGGTCAACGATTTTGATCCATAGAATGTTTAGGCTCGTGATGGGAAAAATCGCTCTAAGAGCCACACATTTTGGGTAAACATTATCATTTGATCGCTTCTCGAGTGCCTTTTCGTAACACACTCCGGCAAAGTTTATAATGTGTTTACTTGTTCTTTCCTTCTTAGCTTTCTCAAGTCATTTTGGAACGTGTCATCGACGAGTTGATTTTTTTTACTCTGCGTATTGACAAGCCTTTTCAACGACACATGAAACTCCCCCTAGGTTCAAGCAAGCAGGTTTTTTTTAAAAAACACTTGACTTTCCCTCATTCCTGACGATTTCGTTACTTCATCCAATCAGAATCAAGGTGTTCCTCAAACACTTCCACTTCAAATGGCACATCAGAATACAACTGAATTCACTCTCTTTGCAAACTTCGGACTGAGCAGGAAAAGGAATCAATCCGCCAATGGCGAAGTAACTCGTGGATTGTCCCCTTTAGTTAAATTAGTTTAATTTTAGTTAAATAATGAGGTTTTTTTGAAGGCAAAATTATAGATCAATTAAAGCAATACATATTTCTTTAAATGATAGATCATTGCTCTCACAAATTTAAACATTAAGTTTGGGCCCACCTGTAAAGCATTTAAAGGAATTTTTAGGGAGTCAGTTGGATAATCATTAATAATATGAGCTAATGTAATTTTTTAGCAAAATAATAATAGACTTGAGTACGAAAGAACAAAAGAAAAAGATAACGAAGCAAAGAAAAAAGATAAAAAAGAAAAAAAAAAGAAGAAAATTATATGTACCACCCGGGAGTCGAACCCACGACCTTCGGAACTCGAGCCAGCAACGAACCGCTTGAGCTAATGAGCAATTCACTGTTTTCAAGATGATATTTTTTGTACATATTGCTAATTTACGTTTGTAACTTCCTTACATCTGTTAAATATGTACAAATTATGAAAGAAGTTTCTCTATGAACCAAATATCGCTATTAATAAAATAAATTACTCCATAAAAGTACTCATGATAGCCACCAAACTTAAACTTAATACGCATTTTTGATGCCGTTTCGGCCAGCGGGGCCGTAGCGGTTCAGCACGGCCAGTTTACTTTTTCGGCAGGTGGCACAGTTCGTACTCAAACTATGATTTTGTTTGCTTTTTATTTCAACATTTACTCTCGTGCTGATAGAGCACAAACACTAAATGCTTGGATGGCTCGTTGATATTGGACTGGCGACGATTTTTGATTTTGGACTTGCGACGATGTTGTTTGAAGACAGCGACTGCAAATTAAAGTCCCGATTGTTTTCACATCCAAGAATCGAACAGCTCAACTTGGAGATGACGAATTCCAAGCTGCAGAGGGAGCTGAGAGTAGTTCAGTACAAAATGTGACAAGGAATAAGAAATTATCTATTCAGATCTATAGGCATTTTTGCCTATCTTCGCGGAGTGTCATGAGACCCGTGTACATGTAGACCACGAGGTATAATGTCGAGGGTCGACATCGAGCTTAGATCGTGTTCCTAAAAATTCAGTGTTGCTTTGTACACAAATCTAAAACAGTTACATTACGTTCAAAGCTTCTCGAGGCTGCTATACCAGGCTCGTATTAAACATGGTATATTTTCGTCTTGAATGATCCTGGGTTTTCGGCGAAAATTTTGATTCCTGAGCTCATATTTTTAGAAATGTTTGATCCCTGATCCTTGGTGCAAAAAACTGAGCTGATCCCTGATCCTGATCCAATGTCCCTGATCCTTGATCCCACCCATTTGATCCCTGAGCCCTAGTCTCTGATCCCTGATCCTGGCCATAATTTGGAGCTTGATCCCATATATCATGTTACGAGCCTGCAATATTATTATATTATAACAGAAGTTATCACCGTATCCTATTATCGGGAATAGGCCGGAAGTAAAGTTTCACAGACCGGAAGTTTACAGGAAAGTGAGTGAGTGAGTGAGTGAGTGACACAATAGGTTACTACCCTATGTATGCAATATTCTAGTTAGACAATAGATATAGATTGAATAGTGCCATTTCATGTTGTCATACACGAAGTACTAAGCTGACTCATTTGCATATTCGACCCCTCACAATAACTCATGGATTTGCAATCCACGAGTTAAAAAGGAAGCGAAAAGGTATGCTTTTTTCCTGTTAGTAAACGATTTGTCTGTTTCCTCATCACTCTTTTCAATCTTTTTTCCTCCCCCAGAAAAACAACATGGACAAGCCAAAAGGTAGTACGTCTTGTGTAAAAATGACTGTATCTTGCTTTGCAATCTTTTCTAAAACTGTTCTTTTCTTTTATCTTCTCGGATCATCTAGAAGACTCTAGTCCTATAGGGGAAAAAGAAAAAGAAATTAGCCAGGAGAAAGGAGAAATAAAAGCTGGTAAGCCTTGTCTACATAGTAAACTCTCTATTTTGAGCTTGGCTAAATTCAATCCCGTAATTCCCTTTCAGAAAACAGTAAAGCTGCAGAGATCAAGGAAGAGAAAGAAGAGGAGGAGAAGGAGGAAAAGGTGAAGGAAGTTGTGGAGATAGAGGACGACGAGGAGGACACGCACCCAGCTTAAGTTTTTTAATGTCTTTACTCAAAAACTCATTCTAGCTCATTTTTTTTTCTAAGTCGTGTGTTTGTCTTGTATGTGGCAGTTTATCACCATTTGGCTCTGAAGAATTTGTCAATTCTACCATCACTTATTTTGAGGGAGGCAGTTTTTACGTAGCTAGACCATGGTTTTTTAGAAAACAATGGCTCCAAAACTATACGAAGAAATCAGGAAAAACCGCTAGATTCATGATTCAGTGGTATAAAGCCATTCAACTGAAACGCCAATTCACGTTTAATAACAGTGTTTCTGACCCATGGCAATGTCATTGTAAAATCTTATCAGTTGACGAAAAGATGACTTTGTGTAAATTGTGCCGACAAATTAATTGCTTCGAGCACCACATCTCGAGAAATTGCAGTTTGTGTAAATTCATCTTAGAAGACTGACTCTCATTTGTCCTGTCTAAGAAACTCGTTTCTTCTCTAGATTTCACCTCTATGACGATGCATTGCCGAGAGCCTGTCTTTACCGAAGCGATGATTTTGTAGACAAAATCAATCATCAGACCTTATTTTGTATGAAATGTCACAAAAGAACGGCAAATGTTGACCTTCAGTTTTACTGCCATGCTGTAAATCAATTAGTTTCTCACACAATCAACCTTACCAATATAGCTGGTAGTCACTATTTCTATTACAGAGGCGACTTTACTAATTCCCCAGTTCCCCTAGATCTTATTTTTCACGACTGCATTTTAAGACTCCTTAGAAAAAAACCCAACATTAGTCTAGCTCGAGTTGCGTGCAGTGAACACACGGTCCCAGCCAACGGCCACTTAGAACGTTTCTTGGCTACTTTAAAGTACCTCAACTCAGAACCTATTGATATATATTTCAAAAACCAACTGATGAACAGAGACACGGCCGCTGCTACAAAAGCCAGGAGTTTATCCTACTTTGATTTATTTGTAAAGCAGCATTTCTTCTTTAAGAGGACTAGCGGAATAAAACACGCCATTGTCTTATCCAATATGCATTATGCTGACAAAACGGTTCTCGACTACCCGCATCTTAAAAGCAATAGAGACGTTTTCTTTGAAAAACTTCAGGCCAGCTATCACAAAACGCGTTTTTACAGAAAAAACTTACGCTGCCCCCTTTATGAATCACTTCAAGCTCGAAAGAGAGAGCTCACCCCCGCTGAAGGTCAAAGTACGGGCATTAAGAGACCCAAAGTGTAAATTCTGTTTTCTTTTAGGAGGAAAAGAACTAGAGAAGATCAAATTACCTTACTGTTAGCGTTGTTTGCCATGGTTGATGAGTTACGCTCGACTTTTCACCAGTTTGAACACAATTTAGACGAGGCTAGTTCGAAGTACTTTGAAGTTGCAAATTGTCTTGACAGACAGATCATAGACTTGGACAAAAATGTCACTCGTTTGAAGGCTTTATTTCAAAAATTTGTAACGCAAGCAGGCGACCTTCTTCACGAGGATATCAAAACAAAAGTGTTAAGGGATGAGTTTTTTCCTCCTGAAAAAAAACAAGAAACAATGGATGATGATTGATTTAAGAAAAAATAATATATCAATAAGTAGCTTAGCTTTATCCAAGAAGCAATACTTTTAATGGGTAGCTTTCCTTTGCTTGTAACCGATATTTGTATTTTGTAATAAATCTTCTTTGATTTATGACAATCTCTGTTTCTGCGTCACCATATTTAGTAATACCAGGGGGCGTGCAGGGGGGAGGGGGCGCTAGGCTTTGCAGTGATTTGCGAAGCGTCTGCTCGTTTATTTAATTTTTTTCAACAGAAAATCGCATGGAATTATCGCTCACTTTTTTTTGCCTGTTTTCTTTAGTGTATGCGTTGCAGCTGGGTACGAGTCCTCCTCCTCCGAGTTTGACGAGGATGGCGATATTGAGCCTCTGAGAAACATCGATCCCGACATGGAAATTAAATTATACAGCCTGTTTGGCGACCTTTTGGATGTTGTACGCTGAGATCTTCGCGTACAACATTCAAGTGATTGCTCTTAATCCGTGAAAAACGCCAACTGCATCATCACGGGTTAAAAGCAATCACATTTTGTCGCCAAATGGGCTGTACAATAACCACATGTATATATGTATACATTTTTGTAGTTTCATGTAACTTTTTGTATTTTTTTATTTTAATAAACAATTTGTAAAACAAAATTGAATAATTAAGGTCTTCCTCCTGACTTTAGAGACCTTAAGATTGACGTTTTTGGCAAACCGCTAACAACAAACGGCAAAAAGTGACCTTGATTTTGATTTTACGTTTTACTCCTTAAATCAATCAAACTAGCGAAGGAAGAACAAATTTCTTAACAATGGAAAATACAAATATTTTTACTTTAGTGAAAAACGGCTGAGGACGGACGGTTAAAGTTTGTCGTTTGGCGGCTGCCGTTTACCATAAACGTCAATCTTAAGGTCTCAATTACAAATCCGAACATACCAAACCTTTTCCCCTAAAGACTTTCCCTTCTCGTTTTTTTTTTTTGTTTTGTTTTGTTTGTTTGGTTGGTTGGTGTTTTTTTTTTCTTGTCTCCTTCTTCTACTTTTTGATTTAATGTTTTATTAGGCGAGGGTTAGCATAAAATAGATGGCAGGAGCTCTTACCCCTGTGAGAGTCGGCATGAACTAGGTGGGTGGGGCCCATTTCCATCCCTTATGAGGCGGTACTGTGCCTGAGTCTCTGTCTTATCTCTCCATCTGTATGGAATGCATGGTCTGAAGTGGTACATATACTACTTTCCTCCTTGTGTTTGTATAATGTTCAGACAAATATTCGTGCAGTTCATGCTAAAGTTATCTCACGCTTTAATGTTCATCTCAAGATCTATTCACGCCGCTTCAGCTCACCACATGTGCAACGATATTTCCATCGTGCCTGGAATGTTTTGGGTATTGGATATTGCGGTGGCTTTGTGATGATAACTTCCATTACTTTCTCTCACATCATATTTTGGGTTTCGTACAATATATATTCTCTCGTCAAGTCTTTGTTATAATCATGCATGGCAAATGAAAAATATATGAAGATATAAAGATATACAAAAACAAAAACAAAAAATGTTTTGTGTCTGCTTATGTTGTCTGTATTTCGCGTTATGCATCTGTATTACTGTGTTGTTTCACGTGTTACGTGTTCAGGGTCATATTCCTGTGAAGCAATATGACCCTGATCTCCTTTCTTAATGTGTCTTGTTATCTTCTGCTTCGCAGGGAAGCGGGGTTTGACACTCCGGCATAAGGGGCATACTGGTTACCCTCGCTTGTGTCCCATGCTGACTCCATTGCACTCTCAGAGTTAGTGGTCTCTAAATCAAAAACGTTTTTTGTTCCGATCGTCCTGATGATTGTCATATGAAGGACTGTACCTCATGATAGTAATCATCATTAATGATTTGATTTTAACCAATGGTAGAAGGGATGTTAGACATTAAACGTCCCTCTTGAAACAATGGATCCCGAGGTGATCATGGTATTATTTAACCTAATACTTGAATCAGATTCGAGGTCTTTCGCGCATTTTGTTATTTATTCCAATCTTTATTATAATGCCCAAAAAGTGCATCACATTCGGGTGTAGCTCTACACCAAATGAAAGAATTAGTGTTCACTGTTTCCCAAAGGGCCACATTTTACTTTAAGTGGGAAAAAATCGTACAAACTCACAGGAAAGAATGGAGTACAACACCCAACAGTTGTCTATGTAGTCTACATTTCAAACCTTCAGACTACAAAGACAACACGATAAAAATGTATCTTGTATTAAACACTGTGTAAGTATAAGCTTAAGTTCAAAACATAAGTTCGACCTTCAGAATCAAACATTTTTTTCATACCGATGGAAAACCCACAATAAGTTTTTTGATAAGAGAAGTTTTCGTTTCGTTCTTGTTTACATCCAGCAACAGATTAAAAACAAACGCTAATGCTGAAAGATTTGCCTATACTAAATGTCAAGTGATAAGGCTAAGTACTTGTAGAATCATTCATGTTTTAATTGTTACTTTTGAATGTTTTGATGTCTACTTGATTTCCTTCTGGTTTTGAATGAAGCTTCCGAAGAATATGAAAATATAAAGCTTGACCCTGGCCACCAAGCAGCCAACGCCTCGTACATGTGCATCGTGGGTCTTGAGGACAAAGCCAAAATCGAAAATATATAAATGACAGGCTTCTATTTGGACACCACCATGTAATTCATTGACACTGCCATCCACAACCATGGGGGGCGTCCAGCGATGCAAGCTGTTCATCGACAAAACTGATGTGTGGCCGAGGCCTGATGTCCCCAGCAATGTGGTGAGACATTCCCACCATGACATACAGCAACACTCCCCATTTCATGCTGCCACTCCAAGATGTGGTGGATTTTGCCAACAGCCCTCACTTTCTTTTCTCATCACTGGCCTCTGCATGAACCTGAGCTGTCGGAAACAAGACAACAAATTTTTCATTGTCACAGAGATGGACAACATCATGCAATTCAAGATACAGGCCAGACTTCATCCAGGCCATTCCGAGTAAGATGCAGAAGATCACCGATGTGTTGTTCAATGCCATCCCCATGGGTTGTCTAAAATTCGCCCAAGAGCAACTGTTTGAGAACAACATGCCCAACATTCTGCTCTATGGCCTGGTGAAAGTGACAGCATTCAACAGGACATACAACCAAAACACCTTCGATGTGGCAGCTGATGAGAGCCACCGAGCAAGGATCGACCAGCAACAACCGGATTATAAATAGAGTGGGTTTGCCAATTCAGGCTTCAACTTGAACTGTGGGAAGAAACGCCTGGCATCAACACAGGAGCTGCAGGCTTGACACTGGAGTTGGACCTTTCTAGTCGGGGGAGAGATCATTCCATTCAGGATGAGCCCAGGCATGGTGATCGTCAAAACGTGGTTCCAGAGATGGCTCCCAAGAGGGTGACTTCAAGGATTAAGAAGACGACCTCGTGCCCCCCAAGAAGAAGACGACGACGACCAAAGACCTATTCTGTCCCCTCTCAGTCAGGGCGAGGATGGTGGGCCAAAGCAGCACGATACGCCTCCAGAGCCGGTCAAATGTTGAAGAAATATCACAAGAGCATTGCCAAAGCAGCTGCCAATCAAAGGTCTCAATGAGACAACTCACGGATACAGCTTGCACACAAGCCAGTTCCAAAAGAAAATAACTTATGCACCAAAGTAAATCCCGAAGGGGGAGGGGAGAGTACAACTATAATAAGGGGGTTTGAAAGCATGCAGTCCCCCCAGTCTGGCATTTGATAATTATCTGGGTCCCAGGACACAAAAATGTTAAGAAATGTTAAGCATGTTTGCCCAATTTGTTTCCCAACCATCGGGATCAAATCTCACCCTTTTTCCTGCACTCCCCTCCCCCTCTGGGTTTACTTTGACAGCATTGATTAGGGTACGAGCACTAAAAGTAAGCAACATAAATAGTCCTATTTTAGATGTCTTTAATTCATGTGTAAAGACGTAAATGGCAAATTTCAATATTACCATAAACACTTGTGTAAAGCCGTATAAACTTGGTTGTGAAATTATAAAATCTCAAAGACTTGTTTGTCGAATTCTAGAATGTACAGCTGAATCGGTACTGAGTCTGAGTACACTGGGAAAGGTTGCGATCAAATGCACGTTGGAATGTAGCTGCTAATTATGCATATTTGAGTGATCTTTCAAATTCATTGCAAACAGTCCAAACAAGCATTGAAATCTCTTCACAAAGATTAACCAGTTAGAACTGGTTTCCATTATTTGAGTGCCCAAAGTCCCAAACATAATCCGCCCGGTTAGACATTTGGTGTCATTGTTGCACAAGGACTCGCACAGTAACTGGTTAGAACCAGTTCCTATTGTTTAAGTGTGCAAAGAAGGCTGGATGATTTTGTACGAGCAAATTGTTTCAATACAAATGAGAAAGTCCCATCTACAGCAATAAAAAAGTGGCCGTGGCTGCTCTCAACACAGGCTTGAGCTACCTTCTCCAATTGGTGCTGGGCCCCAAGAGCGAT
This sequence comes from Telmatactis stephensoni, assembly GCA_029948255.1. Lineage (NCBI taxonomy): Eukaryota > Metazoa > Cnidaria > Anthozoa > Actiniaria > Isophelliidae > Telmatactis > Telmatactis stephensoni. The sequence goes on from JALIZF010001801.1 coordinate 179,140, forward strand.
GATAACGATGGTTGAAAATGGGTATAAATATTTCACCATCCCTGTGCAAGGCATCATTTGGCAGCTGACTCTGATTCCAAACAAGCCCTCACAGACCGTCAGCCCAACCCAGCCTTTGATGCCCAAACAAGGTCGTCCCAAGAGAAAGACTGCCGTCAGGGTTCTCAGTTCTGCAGCAGCCCTAGCCAAACAACGTTTTCTATTTGGCCCACCCCAAGTCTTGTCCGGCCCGACAACACCCGGGTTCTCCTTAAGTTCCACCGATGCCCGCCAGAAGGGGGAACTTCGGTCCGTTCTAATCGCTGGAAAGCAAGTGCTTCTTCCTCCCCAAAAGAAACTCAAAGCGTAGTTCATGAACCATCCACAAGTGCATCAAACAGTCTTGAAAGCTCTCAAAGATGCCAATGACAAGCAAGCCCCAAGACTGTGCTACAGCGCCAACACTCGACAACAAAACTGCTTGGCCAAAATCGTTCACAACGATATAGAGGCACCATGGAAGCTCTGAGGTCTAATCATCAAACTTTGGAACGCTATGCCAACCTGCAACTTTCAGCCAGCACCTGGCAGAGATTGATCAAGAGTCAACAGAGTGGATGATTGGGAGGCGTCATAAAGTGCATCTTGAAATCATCTGCCAAGAAAATGGCAGCCTCCATGAAGCGCTGGTCCAAATGAGCGGCCAGAAATGGACAGAAGAGGCTTCATCAGTCCATCAACCAGCTTGCAGCTCAAACCAAAAAGAGTATAAAGGGAATCCTTTCGTCGTCTCAACAATTAGTAGGTTCTCCCACCACGTCAAATCACACCACTCTGCGCCAACAGATTCTGGAATGAATACGTCTCTTGAAGGTCATCAAGCAACAATTCCTCGAGGGTAAGCAACCATGAGTCAATGCACTGAAAAAATGGTGCTGGTTCTGGCCAGCCAAGTTGGCAGTGGAATTCATGCCTCAGGGCTCGCCGGCATCGAAAGACAATTGCACTAACTCACCAAAGCGGCAGGCTTGGACCAGCCTGAAGGATGACTCAGGCTGTGGTCACATTGAGACATTTAACTGAGGTTAACTCAATTTTAACAATTGTTACCACGAAAGCAAATGTGACCTATCCTTTGTTAGTTTAACAGTAGTTAGTTGCTATGCTGGTCTCTAAGCAAAAACAATAGATACAAACCGAAGTTAAACTGAAGTCAAACTCATGGTATAACTTATGGGATAGCGTAGCGTTGACCAATGAGGAGCGACAAAACCTTGAGTTCACGTGACAGGCATGCCCGCTTTCGCAGAACGCGCCAAAATCATATCATGGACGATCGAAGGTAAGCAAAGAGGACGTCTTTTTTATGCATTTTTCGTGTTTGTTTTAAACTAAAATCACATTTTTATTAACTTAGAGTTATTTTGAGTATTTTGTCCACGTGTATAAGGGAATTTGCAGAACTGTTGAACTAAATAGATCGGTTTTTGGCTACCTTCGTTAACTGAAGGAAATGCCAAATTAGGCTTATCTGAAAAGCAAATTTTTTACTCATATGTAAGCTTCAAACTGCTCTCATATTCTGCCCTAAAGCCAAGCTGCATTTTGGGAGCTTTAATTATGTGGAAGCAGCAGAGATACATCGATAATTTTGGTAATTAAACCGCGAAATCCACACCTAGAACATAACGTGAACATTTGACATTTGAATTCTAATCTTTACGTGTTGAAAATCGGGTTCTTACACTAAAAATCATTCATATCTGTGTTTTGTTTGTTTAGGACTCAGTACCGATATGAACAAGCACCAGTCTATAGGCCTCATTCAAATACAAACTCCTTGCCATTTGAACCACCACGAACCTCATCTCCAAATACTACTCTGCCTTTTCAACTGCTCCATCAGATGGCCCCATCTCCAAATGGCTGTACTTTGCCCTTTATCCAACCTAATCACGATGTACCATCTCCAAGTGTTCCTTTTGAGCCACCTGGTCAAAGAGCACCATCTCCAAATTCAACTACACTTTATTTTGTTCCATCTGGTAGCAAACCAAGTTCGTCTGATGACAAATCTACTAGAGTAAAAAGAAGAACTTGGACCACTGTAGAAACGAATGTATTATGGGAAATATATGAGGATCTGTACATGAATGGAACTATCTCTAGCAAAACGTCAAAAGTAAATGGTCCTTGGGTGGACAGAACTACACAAACGCTTGACCAAAGCACTAGCTGATAGAAACATTGCCCCTCGTACACTGAGTCAGATTAAAGACAAGATTAGTAACCTACAATCTGAATACAAATGAATAAGAGATAAAGAAAGCCAAACTGGGGAGGGTACACAACCTAAACCTGAGTGGTTTGACATGGTGGATAGAGTCTTTGGGAGCAAAGATGAGATAGCCCCCCCATATTTGACTGATACCAGCAGTCAAAAGTCATCTGATTCTTCATCAAGCAGTCTGCCTGAATGTTCTGACCCTGAAGATGCACCCACTAGGAAAAAACAGAAAAGGGAAAAAAATGCAACAAAAATTCTGGTGTTGAGTTAGTTAACATTCTAGAGAAACAAGTGGAACTGATGGAAAATGCACAAGAGAAGGAAGAGCGCATGATGAAAACTTTACTTGATATGGAAGAAAAGGCAGAGGAGTGCCAAAAAGCTATATTGATGGCTACTATTGAGAAGCTTTAGTCATGTTTAGTGGACTGTTCCTGAACATGTTGTGTTGAATTAAATGAGACAAAAATTGCTCATTGACTGTTAATTGTTTACATCAAAATTGCCTTGTTAAGTTACGATAGAAGATGATTAAGAAGTATTAGAGTGGTTTTCATTAACCTGTGAAACAAAGTATACTAAATAACATATACTAGCCAATTAACACAACAGACAACAAAGGAACCAGAATGAATAAAGTGTAATACACTGAAGTGTATTTCATGGGCTAATGAAAACTATACTCTAAAGCCATATACTGATTCCAACATATAATTATAATAATATATAGATTGTTTATGAATAATAGCCATTGTTTGTCAATTGTCTTAGGGCCTTTGTAGCAGTATATTTAAACCAATAATGTCTCTTAGGGGGTTTTCATAAACTTGTGAGTAGCTAATTTAATCACTGCTTCACTCCTATTTTTTCTCTACTGTACATATTTTAATTATTACACTTTAGACACTTTGTTTCACACTAAGGCTTATGAAAACCACTCCAATATGGTCCTTGAATACACTATCTTAGATTAAAAAAGTAGTGTAAGAATATGAATGTTTATCCTGTGAGACCATCAGAAAAGCTGTTGTTGTAGTACAAAATAAACTTCATTACAGAAAGTTACAACCAGGAAAATCAGAAAATGCATTATGTAGATCTCAGGGATCCATGCAGAAATGACAAAGTTATAGGTTATCTAAATGAGAACGAATTGCTTCTCTGATATCATTGGCATTGCTTTCATCACCATCATCATCGTCATCATCATTTTCATCCACTTCAGGGTTGGGTTCACCTTGCATTACAAAAATATTGTGCAAAATGCAGCATGCTAACACTGTTTTGGGTACATTTTCTGTTTGACTTTCCAATTCCTTATGTAGGCAACGCCACCTTGACTTCAAAATGCCAAAAGCTCTTTCTGCAACCACTCTTGCCTTACTAACAAAGTTGTTAAATCTTTGTTGTGATTGGATAAGATTTCTGTTTTGATATGGTTTGACAAGCCAGGGGAGACCAGGATAGGCACTATCTCCAATAATAATAGGCCCAACAGGTACACCGCTCACATTTTGTACAGGATCCTGAAGTATCTCTGTCCTCAGTACCCTACCATATATTCCACTCATCCTTAATACTCTGGCATCGTGTATGCTCCCAGGGAATCCAATGGCCACATCAAGAAACCTACAATCACCACCTACCACACCCTGTAGGTTCATTGAATAGAATTTCTTTCGGTTGGAGTAGCTTTCTTTGTTTTGTTTTGGAGCCTTGATAGGGATATGGCAACCATCAACTGGAGCTACAACTTGTGGTAGAGGACTGTTAGTTTCGTCTGAGAACCTGTTGATGGCTTCGGCAGTTTCTTGAATAGTCTGAGGGAACTTTATCCAGTCTTCACACAATTCAACGAGAGAATCGATCACGTCGTTTGTTATGATAACAGCAGTAGATTTTCCGATCCCAAAAGTAGATGCTACAGTCCTGAAAGAGTTTCCAGTAGATAGTCTCCACAAAGCAACTGCTACCCGCATTTCTACACCGACTGCTGCTCTTAGATGAGTGTTTCTTTTCTCTATTGACCCTTGTAAAAGTTGCACTACAAAATCGAACGTTTGCCATGATAAGCAGAAGTGTTGTCGCCAGTACGGTTCGTGATCATACAAAACATCGTGCAACATAGCATTAAACCAAAATTGTGGTCTTGGAAGCACCCAGGATCTTCTGTGCAATGCGGGACGTTGCTGTCTAATAGCAAGTATGGTTGCCATCATCATTGAAATGGAGAGCATTCTCAATTGACTTCGAGATTGAAGAATGCGAATAAATCGCCTGAGTCTCTTTCTTCGATTTCTAGACTGCCAACTTGAAAATAGGAGCAGTATAAGCGGTAGGTTGACCTGCATCTTACTTCAAAAATAATCACTTCCGGCGCATTGTTTACATGTCGATAAAAAATGTGCCAGGCGTCCCTGACTAAACTGTTGTTACATTACTCAGTGTGACCTTGGTTTAATTCAGTTATATAAACGTGACGTTAACTAAACTTTGCATTACGTCATCTAAAGTATGTTTAACCTCAGTTAAATGTCTCAGTGTGACCACAGCCTCAATCACATCGACAGCCTGACCAAAGCCTACCAGCGCATGAAAGATCTCAACCCCGTGGTCAAAACGGGGCTCTTGCAGCAAATGGATGCCCTACAACTTCAGGCCAAAAGAACTGTGCAAGCATTCCCCTACCCCTGCAGCAAGAGGCAGAGAAGAAGCAGGAAGAGGTGGATGAGGTCACCGAGCCTTTGGACGGTCCCAGTGGAGTATTGATGTCGTCCACACTGCCCACTATGAGAACGTCAACTTTGGTTGCATCCGACTGATTAATTGCCTCACTCAATGCCAAAATCGATGCTGAAAAACTTTCACAAAGAGGAAAACGATTCAGTCGCCTTCCCTAGAAACTCGTACGATGCCCCCGGTCAGCAGGGGAAAGGTGCTCCTCTAGAAAACCCACCCTTGGAGCGGGTGCAGATTGTCCATGGAAGACAGAGGAAAGGGACAAGGTGGCAAGGATTTGAAAAGGATGTGAAAAAGGATGGGAAAGACTTGTTTTTAAGGGAAAGTAATTGTAGACTTTTAGCGAGAGAGATTCATTAAACGTGTCAATCAGAAGTGATGCGTCATTGGGGTTATATTCTCACTCTTCCTAGCTCGCCCTGGGAGTCAGCACAGTCATGTCAAAAGGCAGACTTTCGTAGCCTAGCCTAACACGTTTGTCAAAATGCAAAGGCGCTTTCTTGACACTAGTTAATTCCGTCGTCAATTGCATGGTAAATCCCGCAAATTTGGGGGTCAGGAACTTCTCAGCACCATTAAGGCATGGCTTTTGCTCAAAAATTGATCAAAAACGAGAAAAAAAATAATTTAAAAGTAACTGTTTACTGGAATCCAAAATAACTCGGCACAGTTACAGATCTTGACAAGGAGCACCTATTGACACATTCATCCCTTCACGAAATCATCACGTGACTGATTAATTTGCATAATAAGATGGAATTTCAGTTATGATCTTTGGAAGCTATGAGTAAGGGTTAAATCAATCATTATTCCATAATAAAGGTTATTTTGACATAATAATAATATTGAAATTGACGAAACTAATTGGAAAACTGGGATTTAAGGAGAATGAACAACGTAAGAAAGATATTTTCTTTCGAGTTGAGTAAATTACGACATACCCATAAAATAAACATCATTTTACTCACTTTATTATAGCATTTTCTAACATTTCCAATTAGAATGAGCAAATTCAATACTAGTACAGCTTAATGACATACAAAAACTGGATTGGCCTCAATGTTAAATGACTACACAAGGCTCTTGAAACCTTGAAGCATTCGGAAGAAAATATCACTAGCGGGCTCATGTACAAATGGCCAGCAGTTGCTGCTTGAGCACAAGTTTCCATAGATACCGAGACTAAGGATTGTATAACAAAATGGTGGCCAAAAGTAGATTATTTCGGTACGAGATGTATTTTGATTTATAACTTTCTTCTAAACAAGCCAGTGAGCCCCATATCAACCAAAGAGAATCTTTGTAGTCTAAGTGTGACGTTGTGTGAAATAATTGCAAAGAATTATTTACTGTATCGAGAAAAAGATGCATCTCTCCACGCTGAGTGAAGCTGACTGACTAGTTTACAACAACGAGTTTCACCAAGGAAAAGACGTAGTTTTCCATTTACTATTTAATAAAAAATTACATCTTTTGCAGTATTATGTTTCATGTATCTTCTGCGCATGAACTTTAGTTTGAGCGGGAGTTTTGAAGGAATTATAGTTTTGGAATAGTAAGTGCTTTTTTGACTCAATTTATTGCTATTTTCGACGCGAAATCCATCTTCGGCTTTCCTCATCGGGCCAAAGCGACATATTTACAATGTCAGGGACATTTTTATGTCCAAATGCTTGTGGATTTGCCAAAGTTGTGGCCGTAGAGGTTGCTAGAGTGGTCGAACGCTCTTTCCTAAAACAGAACGGAGAAAGCAACACTAAACATCAAGCTCGTTTGAAACAGGAGCAATACAAGCAATTTAGCCTCATTGTAGGGGAACAGCTTTCAATCGACTTCATGAAATTTCACAAGAAGCTAAAGGGTTTGAGAGATACAATTAATAAGTGGAATTTTAGGAAAGCTAATGAGAAGACAAGATACCTTGAGACATTTTCTCAAAAGAACTGGCAGAAGCTCTCACCAGCTCGAAAGAGAGAACACACTTTTGCTAACTGTAAGGGTTGTGCTGTAAGGTATGCAGAAGTTCAAGCGTTCTTTCCAGTGAAATCTGCAGTTCTAAAGGGAAAAGCGAAGGTTAATCCTGTATTTTCTGCCGGACTAGAAGCTCAAGACTTAAAAAGAAAAGTCCTTACTGAAATTCAACCTTTACAGAGGGACATAAAAAACACTGCAAAGGCAATATATGATAAGGTTGGACCATTTTTTGAGGAGCAATTCAAAATGAGCTTTGCTGAAGCTTTATCAAAATTGCCTGAACTAAATCTACAACACAAAACTGCAAATGAACGTAGAAAAGAAAGGAGGGATCACTACCGACACTCAAAAGAAAACACTGAAAAGCAAATGGAAGAAACTGCATTTTTAAGGTAAGTTAAACAAAACTGAGCCAATAAAAAGTTAATCAGGATTTTTGGTTTATACTGAGAACATTAGTACAACATGGGGGAGGGAGTATTTACTTTACAGAAGAGCATTTATGCCACATAATTTTAAATACTTACAAAATTATTAAACAAATGCACTTTTTAAATAGATGCTACGGTAGTGGGCAGTCACTAAGTGCATGGGAGCAAGGCCATCTTGCATTATCCTTTGAAACAAAAGAATCTGCAAAACAAAGAAGAGAAAATTTAGATTTATTAAACCAGGAACCAGCAACTAAAAAGAAAAAGAAAGATCACACTGGAGATTTAAGTTCTATGGCTTGGGATAAGCAAGGATTAAAAGCAGAGGTTGAGTCTTATGAGGATAACCACTTGATTAACTACAGGGATCTAGCTCAAAGATACAATGTTTGTAATAAATCAGGGCAGTTGGCAAGCAATGGAGGTCAAATAGTGAAAGAATGGCTTATTTCAGAAAATATCGACATAACAAGATTTAGTACAAAGAGAAACAACGATGAAAATCTTGACACAGTCAGACGGAAAAAAAGGAAAGGCCCTGGAGGTGAAATCAGCATACCAACAGAAATCAGTCATAAAGAATTAAAAGAAAAGTTGGCAGCTAAAATTCAGTCTGGGGAGTACACGATAGGAGAAATGGTTGTACCCAGAAAGGTGAAATTTTCAAAATTACAAAATGTATAGAACTTAATTAATATTCTAACTTGCAATAATTTACAATAGGGACTAATAATCCAATGTTGATCTATACTGAATTGCAAACTTAAAAAACTAGTAACTAATTAAATAGCTGTAATGTAAATTATAAATTATATGTCAGGTTTTTAACAATGGGACAATTGCATGATATTCTATTTTTTTGAATTGTATTTCAGTATGAGAAGCTTGTACTTACTAAAGATCACCTAATAGAGAAGATTGAGTTTACAACAGAAGGAAGAAAAGTACCACTAAGTGAAGCAAGAAAGAAGATGCTTGAAAAGCACAAACAGTATATGAGGGGACACGATGATGAACATTATAATAGAATGACTGAGGAAGATCTTAAGGACAGACTTCTGGAACTAAATGAATATATCGAGGATGATCATCTAAGTTTTGATGAAATGAAAGAAAAGTTGAAGGCTTTAGAGAGAACCAGACACCTACTGGTATGGTTAGACAATTCCACAGTAGCTAACCATGGTTACTTAGTTTGTGTTGTGACGTGTTTGTATGATCCTGCTGTATTTCTCACTGATGCAGAGTTCAAAATTAAAACTGGCAAAACTATCAACATTCAAACAACAATTGAGCAACCAGAACTCCACTTTGTAGCAAGATGTGGCAGCTCTGATAGTGAGCAACTTTTATACTCAGAAACACGCTTGGAATGTATACAAGATTTAAGAAACAGTTGCTCTCTAGAAGGTATTGAATACAAAGACATTCTGAGATTTGTCATGGAGATAGTCCTCTCAGAGCCTTTGAAGCTGGACAGCAGAAGGGTGGGAACTATTTCTGTGCAACGTGGTGTTCACTGTGACATGACTTTTGAGCTTGACCATGTCCTCAACAGAAAAGTCATAACACTACAAGACATTCAAAACTCAATACTGCATGGAAGAGTGGCTAAACATCACTCACTTCAGCTACAGCCCAAACCCTTACACAACTTAAATAAAGTACAACTAGAGCAGGAGCTTGCATCAAGGAACATTTTTGAGGGAAAAACCAAAAAAGAACTTCAAGATCTACTAAATGAAACTTTGTGTGGAAAACAAAGAGTTCCTGCCTTGTTGTACAACACACCACAGGCATCACTTCACATGTTAGGCCTAGATCAATATGAAATTCTCCCTACCGAACCACTACATGACATTGGGCATCATATTGAAAACTTTCTTAATGAATTCCCAACACACCTTACTCCTCAAGAGAAAAAGCTCATTGACGAATCTGTAGAAGTGTGTCTAGGCAATAAAGATGCAAAGCGTTGTGTGGACTTTCGTGCTACCCTAGTGAAAACAACTGCATTGGCACATCAGTCAGGCATCATGTCAGAGAATGCCTTGCTAGCATTTGATACATTGGCAGAAATGCAAAGAATTCTTTACGACTATGAAGACAGCGGCACTCCAGCACAAATACTACGATACTACAACCAGTCTTGGTACCACTCCATCCTATTGAAAGATTCCATCTGTCACCAACCAAAGAAACTCACTCTACGAAAGATGTTTGGTGTTTATTTCCACAATCTCTCAGCCCATGCTGGTCTAATGCTTCGCATCATTTCAGGTCATGCATCAAATGCAGAAACACAAGAACGAATTTTTAATCACATCAAAAGAATCACTAAAACCACAAGCAACTACAATCCTGCACAGATCATTCCTAATATGTTTATACGCTTGCAAGCTGAAAAGAAAATGGGTCTACAAGTAGATGATGCGAGCAGACAACAAGCCCAAATAAGCAAAATTGCAGAATGCCTCCCACAAAAAAGGAACACCACCATCCCACTGGCAGTTATAAAGAGACACAGCAGAGAATGGCAAGCTCATTTCCAGCAAATAGGTGATTTCCTCGCAGAAGGCGAAGGCAAGTGGTGGAGCAAAAATGACACAGCTGTTGAGTTCCATGATGTAACTAATTGTCCTCCCCCACAACAAACTGGCCCACAGCTTCACCATTTCAGATCAAGCACATTGAAAAGTGAAACTGAATATCTCACTCAATGTTGGAACACTTGCCTTACCCACAAAATTCCCATCCCAATCCACATCCTTCGTTTAGACCAAGCAGATGGCACAACCAAAAAGATCCACACCAACTATCTTGGTGGGTCTATGGCTGTAAGCCAACCTGCAGAAACAACTTTGACAGTAGAACCACTAGAGTGGCATACCAGACACACCCTTGACCACTCTAAGCTCTAAGACTATTCCAGACTTTCCTTATGAGGATGAGATAGATGAGGAGGAGGAACAGGTAGTAAACATTTCCCTTGTACAAGATGAACAAGTACCACTTGAGGACACAAACCCAACATCAGGATTGCAAAGCGAGGAAACAGAGTACATACAGGAATATCATGCAGATGAAACTGAAAACAGCCATCAAGACTATGGTGATTGTGAATTCATAAATAAAGATCATCTACACACTAACCTTGGAAAAGCAGTTGAAGTTGTAACAGGCTGTACACAACTGGTAAAAGTCTTTGATCACAAGCGCCATCAACTGAAATGCATGAAACAAATTAATAGTAAATCAAATGATAAATTTCTAGAAGAAGGCTACAAAGACATCCTAGCTAAAGTTCAAGTTGAAGTTCTAGCCCACAGCAGACAACTTCAAACTGATCTAATTAACTGGGAAAAGAACTATGTTATGAAGAACAATTTTGGAGCACCAACACATGAACAGATGAAAGCTGATAAAACAGCTGGACCACTAATGAAGAAACTCAAGTATGCTAAAGCTCTCCTTGGGAAATGGGAGATTGGGTTTTAAATCTACCTGAACTATAGGCAACATTTCAAAGTAAAAAATTGTTCATAATGCTGTTTGCATGTTTATATAATTATGCATACATGTAGCAACGAATACTAAATATCATGTACATATTACAATTCAATTTTTTTAAATCAAGTAAGCTTAAAGTTAAAGCTTATTGAACGAATGTGATGATATCAATGTAAAATAGACTTCACGACAAAAGTGAAATTTTGAAAACAAAATTGTGTAAGCTTAGTCATTTAATAAATTAATATCACTATACAATGTTAGCTTATATTTATGAATCACGTAGCTACACGTACTGTAGATGCCGTGCAAACCCAAACCGATTTAACAGCCCAACTTCAGTTGAAAACCCTCAAATTAATTAAATGAATAATTGCTTTTCTGTTAAAAATGATTCGGCCCGACATACACACACATTGTGGCAGTTCTACAGCAATTGTACATCACAAATATCTCAATCTGTTGAAATTAAGGCCTTTTGAGTAGTTAGGGATTTGAGAATATTTTAGTTTATTAACTGAAACAAGCAAGCGCAGCGATGCGTGGTGTATGGACGTGGCTGTTCGAGCTCCGCTCGTCTAAGTTTTTTTAAAGCTAAAACCATGGTTAAAAGTAACCCAAATCTACAAAAAGAACACGCTAAGTTAAAAAAACAAGTTCAAGATACCACAAAAGAATTAGAAAATCTCAGATCGAAAGTCCAATCTGCTGGCATTATGGCGTCCTCTAGCGCTGCCGGCATTGAACAAGAATCGCCACAAGAAATAAATAAAAGTATCAAATTCCTATCAGATGAATACGATGACCTCAAAGCATTTAAAATCGCTTTTGAGAAGGATTACAAAAGAATATCATCAAAGCTTGAAGCAATTGAAGAGAATATCCTGAAGATAGATGAAGCGATTGAAGCAATCAACCGGTATAGTTACCAATATAACCTCAAGATCCTCGGAGTAAAGCAATAGAAGCAATACGAGACTGCGAAGGATACTGTAGACATCTGCCTGAAGCTCTTTAAGGAACTGGGAGCGACTGTTAACGAACAAGATATCGATATTGCCCACAGATTACCAACCCGACGAGGTTCAAATCTCCCGCCTACGATCGTATGTAAATTTACTAGACGTATCGCGAAGGAGTCTGTAATATTGTGCAAGAAAAGAATACCTGAACTCGACTTAACAAAAATTGGCCTGTCGAATTCCGATGATGCCGTTAATAATATAAAGATATTCGACCATCTAACTCCAAAAACACAGCTACTGTTCAACAAGGCCAAATCCTTTAAGAAAGATCAAGGATATAAATATTGCTGGACAAAAAACTCAACTGTTCTGCTAAGGGAATCAGACAGCTCCCCAATAATACGAGTCACGGGCATGGATGTTCTCGAGAAACTTGAAGGGGAAACCTATGATCCTTCTGCTGATGACGTCGATCAACAAGAGTCTGAACCGCAAGTAACAACCAAAAAGCCCCCATATCGAAGAATCTGGCCACCAGAAGACACCGATTTCAGGCCTCGAACAAGATCCTCTACAAACCAGAAATCGGTCAGTAATAATAACAATTGACTTTGTTCATATTTATATAATTTCTCAATTTAGTACAAACTACTATGATCTTACAACAAAATCATTTAATTGAGCTACCATTTGGCTCATTGGACGATGATGACTTTAATTTATCCCTATATGAGTTTGCTAATGGTAGAATGAATTTTGCTCATGAAAGATTGGAGTCATTATTGTTTAATCCATTTGCCTTTAATGCCAATCGCCAACTTACTTTAAGTAGGGATACTGACCCAGATATAAATCTGTTTCAAAACTTAAATAATGTGTCTTCCGACTATTATCTAGAAGACCAATTCAACTCGATGATCAAGGAAAATTGCAATTATAAAAATAGCTTCTCAGTTTTGCATTTAAATATACGTAGTATCAATCAAAATTTTTCAAACTTTAATAACTTGTTAGATTATCTAAGATTTCACTTTGATATCATAGGAATTAGTGAAACTTGGCTTAAGGAATCCAACCACTTAGTCGATTTAGAAGGGTATAATTTTATCCATAATTTCAGGAAAGACAGAATTGGCGGTGGGATTGGTCTTTATTTATCTGAGGTTTTAAAGTTCAAAGAGCGATTTGATTTGCATTTTCGTGACTCCAATACTGCAGAATCCCTATTTGTTGAAATTAACAACCCTCGGGGGAAAAATATTATTGTAGGGATAATATATAGACCTCCAAACCAAGATTTAGGCTCATTTGTCGATGAGTTTAATGAGTTAGCCGAAAACATCTCTAGGGAAAACAAAATTTTCTATCTCATGGGCGATTTCAATATAAACCTCTTAAACTCTGATAATCACGGACAAACAAGTGAATTCCTAGACAGTCTTTTCTCAAACTTTGTGTGCCCCATGATCAGTCGTCCCACTAGAATTACGTCTCATTCGGCTTCTCTGATTGATAATATTTTTACCAACAATTTTGATGGCCATTTAAAAAATGGCCTTATATTCACTGATATTTCTGATCACCTTCCTATATTTTCTATTATGTACAATGATGAATGCAGCACGACCGCACACAACCAGGTTATAACCTATAGAGATATGAGCGTCAATAATGTTAAAAAATTTAAAGATAAACTAGCTGATTGCACATGGCTCAACACAACCAAACAAAATGATCCATCCAGTGCTTATTCCACGTTCATTAATGAATTCACTTCAATTTATAATGAATGCTTCCCAATAAAAAGAAGATCATCAAATCAAAGCCAAAAACTAAAGCCTTGGATTTCAAAAGGACTTTTAAAGTCTATTAAATCAAAAAATAAGTTATATAGGAAATACCTTCGTAATCCTAGTCAAGATAATGAAAACGAATATAAAAATTTTAAGAATAAACTAACTCATTCTATTAGACTGGCAAAACGGCTTTATTATGATAAGATACTCTCGGAAAATAAAAACAACGTCAAACAAACTTGGCATCTTTTAAATGAAATAATGAACAAAAAAAAGCAAAGATCATTATCAAACATAGTATTTCGTGACAATGATAAGGAAATCACAGATCCTACGGATATTGCTAATAAATTTTGTAGCTTTTTCAGTAACTTAGGTCCGAATCTGGCAAGAAATATTCGTGATACCAATGTTTCTCCTAAGTCATATCTTACCGAAGAAATCACTACTTCCATATTCATAGACCCAGTATCTGAAAGCGAAGTAATTTCTATAACGAAAAGCTTTCAATCTGGGAAAGCTTCCGGCTATGATAATATTCTATGTCCACAATTCAGTCGACAATTGACAGCATTGCTAAACCTCTAACTTATGTTATAAATTTGTCTTTTAATTGTGGCACTTTCCCTGACAAATTGAAGATATCTCGCGTTGTTCCATTGTTCAAATCGGGTCATAAATCCAGTTTTGGAAATTACCGGCCAGTCTCAATTCTTCCAGCATTCTCAAAAATCTTTGAAAAAGCTTTTTATACTCGATTGTTTAACTTCTTTCATCGTCACGAAGTGCTGTGTAAACACCAATATGGATTTAGAAAAGGCCATTCAACTTCGTTCGCTCTCATTGACCTATATGAAAATATTTCTAACGCCATTGATAACAAAGAAACTGCTATTGGAATATTTCTTGACTTATCTAAAGCCTTTCACACGGTGAATCATGAAATTCTTTTCCAAAAATTAGAACATTATGGCATACGTGGAATAGCATTGGATTGGGTAAAAAACTACTTTTTTAATAGGTACCAATTTGTTTCATTTGATAACGTCTCTTCGGATTTGAGACCTATTTCTTGTGGAGTTCCAACGGGGTCAATTCTAGGACCACTGTTTTTTCTTATTTACATTAACGACATCTGCAATGTTTCAAACTTTGCAAAAGTAATATTATTTGCTGATGACACCAATATCTTTTTCACACATAAAAACCCTGTTTACCTTAACCATATGGTAAAGAGAGAACTAGAGAATTTTTCAACTTGGCTCGCCACAAATAAACTTTCTCTTAATCTTGATAAAACGAAATTTATTAATTTTAAATCTAGACAAAAAAGGATAGCTGCAGTATGTGGAGTCACTATAGAGAACCATGATATCGAACAAGTCAAAGAAAATACCTTCTTGGGAGTCATTTTAGACGAAAATTTATCTTGGAAACCTCATATCTCCCAAGTCTCGAATAAGATATCAAAATCAATTGGAATTATAAGAAAGTCAAGTTTTTTTCTCCTCAAATCTTCATTGCGTACTCTTTATTTTGCACTGATATATCCATACCTGCAGTATTGTAATATTGTATGGGCTAGCACCTATGAATCGAATTTGAAACGTCTGATAGTTTTGCAAAAACGGGCAATCAGAATTATAAGCAAAAGTGAAGTTAATGCACATACCTCTCCATTGTTCAAAACTCTTCAACTTTTGAAATTTATTGATATCAATAAGCTACAAATTGGTCAGTTTATGTTTAAGTATAAAAACGACTTGCTTCCCAAGAGTTTCAAAGGTATATTCTCTATGAACAGTGAAATACACAATTATAATACAAGATCTTCACACTATTTACATATTCCCTCTAAAAGAACTAAACTTGCACAATTTTCCATTAGTTATAAAGGACCTCTCTTATACAACTCTTTAACCGATACGAAACTTGTAAATTGTTCAAAATATTCTTCTTTCTCAAGCATGTTTAAAAATTATCTCTTCTCTGTTTATGATTAACTGTAAAACGACGTACTAGCCATATCTGTATATCATGTATGAAAAAGAATAATATATATATGAGCGGTGTTCACACAAAAGGGGTCTTCTTTACTAAGACCCCTTTGATGTACCATCTTCAAGATTTGCCGCTTTAACAGCAATCTTTAGCGTTTCTTTGGTCATTTCTCGGCGAAGAAAGGAGAGAGAACAAGCACAACAACAAAACTCTCAAAAGAAAAAGAAAAGAAAAAAAAAAAACAGAGAGAGAAAAGAAAGAAAAAGGAACAGAAAAACCGAAGGGCGCGTTTTGTGAGAGAGAAAGTAAGAAAGCAAAGAAAGACAACAGTTGTTCGGATTTCTTTGCCAATTGAATGGGAATCAAAAACAAACTTTAAAAAAGAATTAACCGAGAAATAAGAAAGAGAAAAGAAAGAAAAACAGGAAAAATGGGTTTGTGAAAGAGAAAAAGAGAGAAGAAAAAGAAAAAAAGAAAAACAAAAAAAAACAAACAGGAAAGACAAACAATAGTTGTCAAGGTAACTGTCAATTTGGTGCTGTTCTAGAAGACTGAAGGCTCAATTATACAGTGACGCCTGACGAATTCTAGGCTTTACGTTCGGTGAGCGTACTGATCGTGGCCTGAATTCAGCTTCTAAGTGCTTTTCTGAGTCATTTTGTAGCACAGAAGTCGCTTGGCTTGCATCATTAAGCAAGAAAAGACGGCGGAGACAATCTCCTGGAAGAACTCAGGAGTGAGAAGCGACTTTACGAAGAAAGAGTCACAGTAATTATGGAGACAAGATTCAACTGTGATCTCTGGAGTATTGAGGCTTCTCTGGTCGTTCTGTGACGCATTCCCCAAGCCAACAAGGCCATTTCGGCGAGTTTTGAACTGTAACGAAGGCAATCGGTGCCGTCTGGGGCCTGTTAGCGAGGGGGGCTCGGCACTTATAAGAAATTTCTAAGACTAAGAGTAGGGGATGGGTGCTGTCCAAATTTTTCATGGATGCCCATAATCCTTTTCTTCCGCTGTATCTGATCCAGCGGAAGAAATGCATTATGGGATGCATGTTTGGACGCGTACAGTGTTTTTCCTTGGACCAGCTATGGTTGTAGTGCTGAGAATGCCAAAACGGCGTCGACTTGCGCACCGTGCGTTACAGCCTATCTTATGGTCAACCTTTAAGACCCCTTTTAAGTGATCACGCCTCATATACATATATAACATATAATAAATTGTATTTATAGCCTTAACCCAACTAGAAAAGGAGCGGGAAAAGCTTTCGCTTTTTGTGGCTCTTCTCATTCCTTTCTTAAATATTATGTTTATATAGATATATATATATATTAGAATACGTTAGGAGGGGACCTGGCGCCTTATAAGCCTAGTGGTTTCAGCCAAGTCTCCTCGCCATATTATATATTATTTTCAATATAGACGTATTGTATATTTAAATTCTAAATATATTGTAATTAATTAATATATTTAATCTGTATGAACTGGCAAAATAAACTTGAACTTGAACTTGAACTTGAACTTGAACTTACTGCGCTTAAGCTTACCTTGAGAGATCCATGAGCTTTAATATTTCCACACATGAAAGCATTTCCCAAGCCGTAGGACAAGATGAAATCCTCCGTTTACGACAACAAAAATACATCATTACAAGAGAAAAGTCCCAGAGAAAAGAGGGAAAGAGAAACATTCCCTGCTAGCTCGATAAATGTCTTGAAAATATATTTTGAAAATAACAGTCACTTCTTCGCATCTCTACGAACAGACGCCATATTTGATTACATTCATAACGCACAAGCGTTGGTTTCCAAGACAACATAGGTTCCAGTCCTCTTGACGAGAAACCGCTGCTGGGGGGCAAAATTCAAATGAAAGCCATGCCTTAATGCTACTGAGTTCCACCACAACCTCTTCATCTTCGGTCGTCTCCATCATTGCATCCATGTTGATTAAGTCCTGAGTGGTGAAGTTGGCATGTATGCCTGAAAGAGGAAAGCAAACCAAGAAGTTCAGAAATAAGACAAGAAGCTTTCTCTCCCCTCTCTCTTGTAGAGATCCTCACCTCACCTTTAAACTTACAGCAACCTTGACCATTCTTGGTGCAATAGGCATAAGCTTTAGGAGCGACTGCCACAAATTCTTTGATGTAATGTGCATTGTCCAGTTCCGAAGTGAGTTTGCCCAGACAATCTCCGGTAGGAACAACAGGAAAGCCTGCCTTCTTCACATAGACGATCGAGTCTGTGTCGGTATAGAGTCGTTGGTTGGGATGAAGACGGTTGCATGCCCGATACAGCCTGGCTTTTGCCAGGGACGTGGTCCAAGCAGTAATGACCACATTCTGGTGTGACACATGTAGCACATCGTTTTTGAGGACATTTGAACAATCAAATGTTTCTGGGGAAGCCACGTTGACTTTTGATGACCAAAAAATGACTACTGAAGTAAAGGAACATGAGGAGGCAATGTCTACAGAGAATGAGAAGAGTGAACTGGTACTATTTTATCAATAACTGCGTCAACATCCTGATTGTAGATGGCACTGTGAGTCAGCATTCAACAACAGACCAGACGTATTCCTTCAGCTTTAACCCTGACATGTTTGTAGAGCATCAGGAGTACATTGATGCATTGATTGAAAGGTTGGAGGTGAAATCACAGATGATAAACAATCTTCGCACTGAATGGGATGGATGCAAATGGAACTTGATGCCTTTACGGAGAGACAATTCTGCATTGAAAATTATGAGGATGACGAAGAAGTACAATATATTTTATACAACTATTCTAGTTTTACTGCATTTTATACATATTGAGTCAGCTTGCTACTTCGTGTATGACAACATGAAATGGCACTATTCAATTTATCTATTGTCTAACTTGAATGTTGCCACACATAAAGTAGTAACCTATTGTGTCACTCACTCACTCACTTTCCTGTAAACTTCCAGTCTGTCAAACTTTACTTCCGGCCTATTCCCGACAATAGGATACGGTGATATAACTTCTGTTATAATAATTTTCAGCGATCAGTATAGCAGATATGGGATCAGTGATCAAGTTCCAAATTATGGCCAGGACCAGGGATCAAAGGCCAGGGCTCAGGGATCAAATGGGTGGGATCGAGGATCAGGGACATTGGGTCAGGATCAGGGATCAGCTCAGTTTTTGCACCAAGGATCAGGGATCAAACATTTCTAAAAATTTGGACTCAGGAATCAAAATTTCAGTAAAAATCCGGGATCATTGAGACGAAAATATACCAATGTTATGAGCCTGGTATAGCACTCGAGAAGCTTTGAACGTAATGTAACTGTTTTAGATTTGTGTACAAGCAACAATTTTTAGGCACACGATGTAAGCTCTGTAAAAAATGCTCAGTAATACAAGCCAATTTAACATGTCGACCCTGGACTTACCTCGTGGTCTACAAGTACATTGGGGTCTACACTCCGCGAAGATTGTACGTGTCGGATGTTTGGCAAAAATGCCAATAAATATGAATAAATAATTTCTTATTCCTTGCCACATTTTGCACTGAACTACTCTCAGCTCCCTCTGCAGCTTGGAATTCATCATATCTCCAAGTTGAGCAGCTTGATACTCGAATGTGAAAGCAGTGTAGTCGCTATCTTCAAGCAAAAAAAAAATCGTCGCAAGTCCAATATCAAAAATCGTCACAAGTCCAACATGAACGAGCCATCCAAGCATTTAGTGTTTGTACTCTATGGGCACGACAGTAAATGTTGAAATAAAAAGCAAACAAAATCATATTTGAGTACGAACTGCTGCCTGCCGAACGTAAACTGGCCATGGAACCGCTACGGCCCCACTGGCTGAAACAGCACCAAAAAAGTGTATTAAGTTTGAGTCCTTTTATGGAGTAATTTATTTTATTCATAGCGATATTTGGTTATGGGAGAAACTTCATACATGTTCAATAGTATTGTTAGGGGTACAAACGTAAATTAACAATGTGTATAGAAAAATATAACATTCTGAATGGTGAATTGCTCAGTAGTTCAAGTGGTTTGTTGCTGATTAGATATCCAAAGGTCTTGGGTTCGACTCCCGCGCAGGCATTTACATTTGTTTTCTTTTGTTTTCTTTTTTCTTTGCTTTATTATCTTTTTCTTTTGTTTCTTCATACTGAAGTCTATCATTTTTCGCTAAAATTAAAGGAAATTACATTAGCTCATATTATTAATAATTATCCAACTGACTCTCTAAATTAAGAATTCCTTTAAATGCTTTACAGGTGGGCCCAATCTTAATGTTTAAATTTGTGAGAGCAATGATCTATCATTTTAAAAATATGTATTGCTTTAATTGATTTATATTTTTGCCTTCAAATAAAAAAAACTCATTATTTAACTATAATTATTTTTGGACTTCCTGTGGTCATTCCAAGGGGACAATCCATGAGTTACTTCGCCATTGGCGGGTAAATTTTCTGAAAGGGAGCAAAGCCCCCCAACTTGTTCCTATCTTGAATTTACCAAGCAAATGAGCTAGTGAATGAAGAGAGAAAATGTTCAAATGAAAAACGTAACAAGAAAAAATATTCTGCAGACTGACACCTGAAACCAGAAACTCATTCGTACTTTATGGCTTTCTATTATTTTCATTCTTTATTTTTAGGGCTCCTATTGATAACAGAATACTTTCTATTTTGAAAGAATTAGCCTGTTTAAATAATGTTTTACTGCTACAGTTTCCTTTTCACGACCAAGATGTCAAACATAGCGTAATGAGGTCACACCCAAAAACCATGCAAGACCAAAAATGGTTTGTCCAGAGACCGAGGGGCTGCTATGTCCCGAGTCTTTTTGTTTTGTTTTTTGTTTTGTTTTGGTTTGGTTTTTAGAAAAGAAATCCCCGAAAACGCTTTAATTTGAACACTCATCCTTTGAAATGCGTTTCTTTTGTAAGACTTCAGATGGATTTCATCTTTATGTGTGACCTTTATTACATAGTTGAATATTATTTTTGTTGTCATCAGGAGTTCTTTTTTTTCTTTCAATTTTCATTGGAACGGTTTGTTGAGAGTCTGAGAAACTCCTGTTATGTCCTAAGTCTTTTTGTTTTGTTTTGTTTGGTTTAATTTTGTTTGTAGAAAACCCGAAAACGCTTAAATTTCATTAATTGAAATGCATTTCTTTCATAATACTTCAGACGGGTTGCTTCACTTGTGACCTTTACATATTGTTTTGATTGTCAATCATTTTTTTTCAGGTTTTTTTTAACTTTCATTGGAAGCACAACCCACTCCGTTGGGGGGATAATCGTTTTCTCTATTTCGTCAATGATTTTGATCCATAGATTTTTTAGGCTCGTGATGGGAAAATTCGCTCTAAGTGCAAAACAGTTTTGGGTAAACATTATCATTCGATTGCTTCTGGAGTGCCTTTTCGTAACACACTCCAGCAAAGTTTATAATGTGTTTACTTGTTCTTTTCTTCTCAGTTTTCTCAAGTAATTTTGGAACGTGTGATCGATGAGTTGATTTTTTTTACTATGCATATTGACACCCCTTTTCAACGACACATGAAACTCCCCCTAGGTTCAAGCAAGCAGGGTTTTTTTCCAAAACACTTGACTTTCCCTCATTCCTGACGATTTCGTTACTTCATCCAATCAGAATCAAGGCGTTCCTCAAACACTTCCACTTCAAATGGCACATCAGAATACAACTGAATTCACTCTCTTTGCAAAGGTGGAAGAGTCAACGAAAAAAAATTAAAGAAGGAGAAGGAACTGAAAAGGTATGCTTTTTCCTGTAATAGATTTGTCTGTGCCATGCACTGTTTCCTCATTGCTCTTTTCAATCTTTTTTCCTTCCCCAGAAAAACATGGACAAGCCAAAAGGTAGTACATCTTATGTAAAAATGACTGTATCTTGCTTGTTTGCAATCTTTTCTAAAACTGTTCTTTTCTTTTACCTTCTCGGATCATCAAATTGAAGAATCAAAGATTGAAAACATCGAAAACCCTGGTAAGCCTTGTCTAAATAGTAAATTCTCTTTTTTGAGCTTGGCTAAATTAAATTAATTAGAAAACAGAAAACAATTTCAAGAGGAGAACGAAGAGGAGAAGGAAGAGGCGAAGGGAGAAAAGAAGGAAGAGGAGAATGAGGATCTGGAGTTGACGGAGGAGGAAGACAACGACGAGGAAGACGAGCACCCGGCGTAAGTTTTTTAATGTGTTTACTCAAAAACTCATTCTAGCTTGTTTTTTTCTAAGTCGTGTGTTTGTCTTGTATGTGGCAGTTTATCACCATTTAGCTCTGAAGAATGTGTCCATTCCACCATCACTTATTTTGAGGGAGGCAGTTTTTACGCAGCTAGGCCATGGTTTTTTAGAAAACATTGGCTCCAAAACTATACGAAGAAATCAGGAAAAACCGCTAGATTCTTGATTCAGTGGTATGAAGCCATTCAACTGAAACGCCAATTTACGTTTAATAACACAGTGTTTCTGACCCGTGGCAATGTCAATGTAAATTGTGGTGACAAATTAATTGCTTCGAGCACCACATCTCGAGAAATTGCAGTTTGTGTAAATTCATCTTAGAGTTTCTTCTCTGGATTTCACCTATATGATGATGCATTGCCGACAGCCTGTCTTTACCGAAGTGATGATTTTGTAGACAAAATCAATCATCAGACCTTATTTTGTATGAAATGTCACAAAAGAACAGCAAATGTTGACCTTCAGTTTTACTGCCATGCTGTAAATCAATTAGTTTCTCACACAATCAACCTTACCAATATAGCTGGTAGTCACTATTTCTATTGCAGAGGCGACTTTACTAATTCCCCAGTCCCCTAGATCTTATTTTTCACGACTGCATTTTAAGAGTCCTTAGAACAAAAACCAACATTAGTCTAGCTCGAGTTGCATGCAGTGGAAAGACGGTCCAAGACAACGGCCACTTAGAACATTTCTTGGCTACTTTAAAGTACCTCAATTCAGAACCTATAGATATTTATTTCAAAAACCAACTGATGAGACATGACCGCTGCTACAAAAGCGAGGAGTTTATCCTACTTTGATCTATTTGTAAAGCAGCATTTCTTCTTTAAGAGGACTAGCGGAATAAAACATGCCATTGTCTTATCTAATATGCATTATGCTGACAAAACTGTCAACTGACCACCCGCATCTTAAAACCAATAGAGACGTTTTCTTTGAAAAACTTCAGGCCAGCTATCACAAAACACGTTTTTACAGAAAAAAAATTACGCTGTCCCCTTTTTGCATCACTTCAAGTTCGAAAGAGAGAGCTGAAGGTCAAAGTACGGGTATCAAGAGACCCAAAGTGTAAATTCTGTTTAGGAAAGAACTAGAGAAGATCAAATTACCTTACTGTTAGCGCTGTTTGCCATCGTCGATGAGTTACGCTCGACTTTTCACCAGTTTGAACACAATTTAGACGAGGCTAGTTTGAAGTACTTTGAAGTTGCAAACAGTCTTGACAGACAGATCATAGACTTGGACAAAAATGTCACTTGTTTGAAGGCTTTATTTCAAAAATTTGTAACACAAGCAGGCGACCTTCTTCACGAGGATATAAAAAGAAAAGTGTTAAGGGATGAGTTTTTTTCTCCTGAAAAAAAACAAGCAACTGAACAAGCAATTGATGATGACTGATTTAAGAAAAAATAATATATCAATAAGTAGCTTAGCTTTATCCAAGAAGCAATACTTTTAATGGGTAACTTTCCTTTGCTTGTAACCGATATTTCTATTTTATAATAAATTTTCTTTGATTTATGACAATCTCTATTTCTGTGTCACCATATATAGTAATACCAGGGGGCGTGCAGGGGGGAGGCTTGGCTTTTCAGTAATTTGTGAAGTGTCTGCTTGTTTATTTTTTTCAACAGAAATCACATTGAATTATTGCTCACTTTTTTTTTTGCCTGTTTTCTTTAGTGTAACGTACGTTGCAGCTGGGTACGAGTCTTCCTCGGACGAGTTTGAAGAGGGGAACGATGAGAACAACGGCATAAACATAGATCCTGACTTGGAAATCAAGTTATACAGCCTGTTTGGTGACATTTCGGATATTGTACGCTAAGATTTTAGCGTATTGAACTGTGTTGAACTGTGTTGAACTGCGAACCTTTCTTGGGCTTCCTGTGGTAAGTCTTGGTATGCTAGGTTGGACATAGACTGTATATCTGCTGCTAGAGCTTGAGCACTTTCACCATCATTTTGCTGTTGAGTGTGTAGGCATGCTTGATGTAGTTCTCGTTGTTTTTCGACACCAAATTGTAGCTCCAATCTTGTGATGATCTTTTTATAATCACGAGAATGGACTTCTTACATTCCACTCAGGAATTTCTGTGCTTGGTAAACACAGATGAACCATTTCTTGCATATTTACTAGTAATTTGTCACCCGGCTTCGATTGATTTCCAGTGAATGGATTTAACGGAGTTGACTGATTTTCAATAAAGATTCTAGAGTCTTCCATCACTACGTTGCTAGAATTCATTGACTTCTTCATGTTGAGTGAATAAATATGTGAGACAAAGAACTGTTGATGTCGATCTCATGCGAATGAATTCTAACAAAGACAAGTTTAAAGCTGCCAATTGACATTAGAACAGCTGATCTCCTTCTGTAGCATGCTGGTTCTTTTTGACGCTGCCACCAATGTAACAGGATTTTTACGATCTTTCACTCCTCGCTTAACACAACTACTCGACACTCGCTCTCACTCTCTCTAAACTCAACTCAGGGGGAAGGGGGTCAGTCATCACACCATTTTTGTTTTTCCGCAATTATATTTTGTCAGCAATATATCATTTTAAAGTTCTACTAGCTATATGAAAAATAGAAATGTGAAATATGGATACAATTTAGTTTAAGTCGTAGATAGTGAAACTATACAACGTCTCCTGTGAAAACACGAAAGAGAGAGTGAGAAAAAAAGACCTCAGTCCACATACAAAAGAATTTAACAGTTATTCAGTTTGGCTGGTTGTTGAAGCATTTTTGGCAAGTTTACTTAGTGATGAAAATTTAATTTAGATTCAATAAGAATCTTTAGGCAACGAGAAAATCACCATTGGTATTCAATAAAACTTTAATACACACCTTGACATTAATAATGCTTTTTTTCTTTTTTGATTAGCCGGTCTTATCAGCAATTTAATGCTCTTTTCTTGAGCCGGAACTAGTTGCTTGTTTTGCAAAACGACTGTTATGTACTTCTTCAAAATGCTTTCTCACGCGAACTTTCCATTTAAATAAAGCACAAGAGGGGTAGGATATTATTCAACCTTTTGCAAACAAGCGTGAACCATAGTGTTAGTTACACCATTCAATTAAGAAGTCATGCCAGCAAAAAAGCAATCTTCCAGCATTCTAATTAAGTGGAGAACGAATAATATGTGGAATGGTTGTGAGCAGACAGTTCCCTATAAAACTATAGATCCAAAGGATGGAGCGCTTGAGAAAGGGCAGCAAGTTAGGATATTGTTCAACAGGCGATGGTATGATGGTGAAATTTGAGAATCATGGGGAGTCAACCAAAAAGAAGGTAATTGTGAATCAGTTGACATATTCGTCTTTAAGGACATAATTTAATTTTGTTGCTAGTTGAGTTTTTCATAATGCCCAGTAGGCCCTAAATACATAGTTTTTGTGCTACACCCAAAGAATTCAATATCCATGAACAGAGTTCTAATAGTTCTTTTCTCTTAACTAGACACCAAGAAACCATTGTGGAACCCAGCTTCTGAAGATGAAGATGATCAGCCACTTGCTTCTTGTCCCAAAGCGGCCAGTCCATGCTTAAAAGACCACATATAACGAGTACCTTGCACAGAGAAACGAGTTACTAACAAAGAGTGACGAGTCTCCAGGGTTCTCAATAGAAGCCGGCAGCCAGCGAAAATCGCCAGTTATAGCCGAGTTAATTGCTGGTTACTTGCGAATTTATTTGCAAAATATTTGGCTGTTATTTTGTTAACGGATTGCACAAAAAGACACTTCAATTACTGACATGAATTCACAAAACAAAATTTTCAATTTTGGGTCAGCGGTTATTCCCTTTTCACCTTACATCCGGGACATCTGGCCATGTGAGGCTTCATACGAATGTTCTTCACGTGTTGGATTAAAGCTACAATGAAAATGAAATGCATCGATGATTTTTTTATGAATAACAACCAAAAAACAAAGAAAAGAGCAAAGTAAGTATTTTTGGAATTGATGTTTTATATTTTGAAGCTCGCTACACCAGAAATTTAATTAAAAAGTTAGATAACCCATTAAAACCATGCAAAATACGTTGATTTTCAGGCAATGCCAACAGTTCGACTTCTTCAGTATCAACAACGTCTTCAAGCCCTTCCAAGTTGCCTTTGTTAAAATTCACATTTTATTATGGCTTGTAGTTGTAATTTATTGTTTTGGTCACAGTTTCCTAAAATATATCGTAAATAACAAGTACAAATCAATCTCTAGTCTTAAATGTATATGATTACATTACTAGTATATGAAAATAGTAGAAAAGACGTTTTAGCAATAATATGTAAGTTATGATTTTGTAAGCCCAAAAAACATCAGACTTATGTCTCAAAATGCCGTAAATAACGCATCCTGAGAAAGTCTAAAATTGGAAAATT
This sequence comes from Telmatactis stephensoni, assembly GCA_029948255.1. Classification (NCBI taxonomy): domain Eukaryota; kingdom Metazoa; phylum Cnidaria; class Anthozoa; order Actiniaria; family Isophelliidae; genus Telmatactis; species Telmatactis stephensoni. The sequence goes on from JALIZF010001801.1 coordinate 205,465, forward strand.
TTCCCATGATCACATATCAGGTTACTTTTCCTATTTTGCCGTCTACTTTATTTTCTATTGAGAACCCTGAGTCTCGCAAAGAAGTGCACGATAAAGCACCATGGAAAATGCAGGAAAAAGCAACACAGGCAAACTGTTTGGAATTGAAAATGGAGCTTGAAGCCAAAAGGAAAACAGAGAAAATTTAGAGGCAAAACTACAGGCTGAAATATTGTCAAAAAGAAAACTTGAGACTGACCTTAAGCAAAGACTGAAGGAACTGGATACCAAGGAACGAGATTTCAAAAAGATAAAAGAGGAAAAAAATGAACTAGACCTAAAATTGAAGTTAGATGTGGAGAAGGGACTGAAAGAGAAAACACGACAGAGTGTTCAAGGAATGTCACAGTTTTTGTTTGACAATACCTTTGACAGACATGCAGCCAGCAAAAAGCTTCACACAGAAACTTGATGACATGAATGCCAGTTTAATGAGTTTGCTTATATGGCCTCTTTTGGAGAAATTGAATGTCAGTTAAGAGACCTAAACTGCAGGCTAACAGGACTGGAAGGAGGACTACTTGGTTATGGTAACATGCCACCAACAAGCACTGTATCAATTCCTACAACACAAGGACTGGAACAGCGCCATACTGACACGTTGCGGACCAATCTTACCCCTCCCCTCTCTTCCAGGTGCAAAAGTAGTACTTCCATTTCACCCTTTTTGTATCAGCCTCCCTGAAAAGGACACCAAGAAATTACGGACAGTGAAAGGAAATGACAGGATACAATATGCTCGAAACTGCATGGAAACGGTGTTTACCAAGGAGGAAATGGCCACCACAAACGTAGAAGCAAAACGAAATAACAGACCTTTGGAGCCAGGATCTGTTGATATGGTTAAAGGTAAGTCGAAATTAATTTTTTCATGGTAACTTGAACATAAATTAAATAACGTCCTTTCTTTTTCATTTTTTGTAGGCTTAGCTTACTCTGTTTTCCCACCATCTGGGGACAGTCCGAGTGAAAAAAAGCGTGAGGAATGCCATCACTGCCAAATGTAGGGAGGTCAGGTTTCAAAGCAAAGGGAGCACAAAGGATAAATCAGATGATGATGACTTATAAGCTTTAATCATTTAATGATTGTAACTGTAACATCAAACTGATTTTTAAGTGAAAACAATCTGAGAATGTTTTTTTTGCACACCTTGCATGACATCACTGTGACATTGTAAAATTAGTCCAACAAAAATAAAAATATATAAGAGCACACCTAAATGTGAGTAAAAGTAAAGCAAAAGTTGAGATTGTCAAAAAACTTTGGACGCCCATAAAACTTTGGTTCTATTCATCAAAACTACCTCAATATTTCAACTTTTACTAATTTTGGTGTGCTCTTATAGTTTTAAAATGCAACATGTTTTGTTTTTGATGTGTATTTTTTATCAAAATTTCGTATGAAAACATTCATTTTGGCTCCGGTATTATTTTCAGAGAATATGGTGGTTGTTTAGAAACTCATAAAAACACTTGTTTTTACACTTGTATGCAAAAGGTTGAATCAATGATTAGAGTGATTTTCGTTTGACTATGAAAGAAAAATGATTTTTTAGTTTGTACTATTTTCAGAGAATATGCATGCCTGGTAACTCAATTAACACTTCTTTTTTCATGCTTGTTTGCAAAAGGTTGAATCAATGAATAGAGTGATTTTGGTTTGACTGTGAAAGAAAATGTTTTAGATTGTACTATTTTCAGAGAATATGATTGCCTGGCAATTTTATACTTTTTTTGCGCTTGTATGCAAAAGGTTGAATCAATTATTAGACTCCGCCGCAGCCATTTGTAGTCTTGTCATGCAAGGTTGTGTTGAGGATTCGCCTGGCATGACGAGACTAAAATGTCTGCAAAGGAGTCTAAACCATTAAAAAATGATTTTTTAGTTTGTAGTAGTTGACAAAGAATAAATAAAACCAATGGGTTTAAAATCAACTAAGAACTGTTAGATTACTGCTTAGTCTATTTGCCTGAGTTCAAGAACATCAGTAAAGGTTAATGTGTTGGTGGTAAATGCATGCGTCGATGTTACAAAATGCACGGCTCAGCTGGAATCAATGAAATTTCAGACTTCTGCAATCCACCTTACTGAACTAGAATACCCTCTTCTGCTAAGTATTTTTACTTTCCCCAGTCATAGCATTATTTTGGTGAATAAGTCTCTTTGGAATTCAGTATGTTTGGTTATTCACATTAAAAATTATAATTACGAAGAATTGAATAATTCAAAAATAATTATTTTGCAATTCCAAAATACTTTTTTGCTGTTATATACCATCTGAAGACCATATTTCTATGTTTTAGAGTCTTTCTGAAAATGTTTTGGGTTGTTTGTATTATCTAGCACTAAGTTATTTATTGTCTTGTCACTGCCCATCTTTTATTATATAACGGCACTCGCCTGACTCAAATAATAATTGGGTTCACAAGAGGCTCTAAATTCTGAGATCATTTCGTGTGTGAATGGCTCATCAAGGAAAGCTCAAGTCCATGGAACCTTCAAAAGATTTCCGCGTGACTTCATGATCAAGCAATTGAAAACATGACTGCGACTTGAAAGCTTTTTATGACAGGTCATCACTGTTAGCGTACAAATAGATTGCACGTGTGTCGGCAAACGCAGCACTTCAGACTAGATTTACCAAACAAGTTTTAGGATTCAAATTGGCATCTTCATACATTTGCAGTATCAGGACAATCAAATTGTACAGTTTCAGGTATTCAATTATAACGCTAGTTATAGTTTTCTATCCGATTCAATTAATTGATTTATTGAGATATTTTCAGAGTCTACTGGTCATATCTGACTGGCTGACATTCCAAATGCATTTTTAATGTTTTGTTAAATTGAAGGTGAACAACGTTGGTAATGCTACTTAAAACACGATCAACCATTAACAACCATTCTCAAGTGTTCAAACAATCTCATCCAATGCATTTTCATCGTTGGGTTGAATGTTGGCAACGCCTTCATATTATCAAGATCGTTGTCAACTCACTGAGCAATACTATCAATTTCATTTCAACATTCTATCAGATCGTTGAGGAACATTTTCAATGCATTACAATCGGTTCAGAAGCGTGGAAAACGCACTTAAATGCTAATTTCATTAAGCCCGGTTTTTGCAAATAGGGTTACAAATGATCTAGAAGATAAAATTCCTTTCTTCTTAGAACATGTATTCATCAAAAGGAAGCAACATGATTTTTTGAAGATCGCATCAAACAACTTAGCCCAGAAGAAGTAGTACAGGTTGATTTTGCTGAGAATTATACATGTTACTACCAAGATGAGATACAAACAGCTTGTTGGAGCAAGATCAAATTACCCTGTTTACAGCTGCAGTATGGGTAAATGATGGCAGCAAAACAGGCTGTGAGACGCATTGAATTAGCAGTGATGATCATGGTCATGACAAGTGGTCTGTGTCTGTATTTTCAAAGAAGCATCCACAAGTGAAAATGGTTGATATTTTCTCTAATGGACCATCGTCCCAATTCAAGAACAAGCAAATGGCAAATTTTTGCAGTAAAATTCAAAGGCATGGTTTAAAAGTCAGGTGGAATTTTTTGCCACCTCTCATACACAACTTCCATAACCCCTGACGAAGCGCAGAGACAGGAAACGAACTAACACGAAAACGAGGCCACCAAGGCTTCATTACCAAAAAAAATCAAAATGGTGTCTAGCATTTCTCATTCTCAAACTGTTTCTCCAACAGAAAATGATATACCAGGAGCTTCTTTGTTAGGAAGAAAACCTGAAGAACTAAAGAATGATGAGTTAGTTTTTGTTGCTGAAGTGCCTGTTTTGTTTTGGCTGAAGAGGTAATGTTGCAAAAGGTCTGAAAACCAAAGCTCAATTAGTAAAGAGATAAGGCTAACACAACACGATAAGTTAAGATAAGTTTTCAAACCTCTTTCATCAAAATAATTGCTTACATATCGCTTGATTTTTTAAGGGTTCATGAATACATCATCAGCGGAAAAGACAAAGAAGTTGTGGATCCAGATCCCAACAAAGTATATTCTCGACGTAAGGAAAGAACAGAGGCGATTGGAGTCGATAAAGATAAAGATGCCACTGACAACGAGAGCAACGACGCTGTGAGTTTTCCAAGTGATGGTTCGGGGACTTCTCTAGAAAAAAGATGTTGTTCTTTATGAGAGCAGAGATGAACAAGCACGTAGAAAAGTCTGGCAAACGACTGGCTAATAAGAATAATCATTCTTTTACCACAAATGCCATGAGAAAAGCCATGAGATTTTTGGAAGATAAGTATCTCGAAGAAATCAAAAGCTTCGGCAATGACAGATATTTCTTCTTCCAAGCTAAGTGTTGCCACAGTTTTCGAAAGAATGATGCACCTCACTCGCTGAAGCTAGAGCTATGTACTATCAGCGGAGAAGTAAAGAAAAGTGTTTGTTTGTGTGTTGCAGGAAAAGCTAGCTTTTGCAACCATGTACTTGCTAATGTTTAAGATGGAACAGGAAAGGTGGGGGTTCTAACATTGCTGCTGAACCTGTTCTACAGGTTTTATCGGTAATCGATCGCCCAGCCATGTGAGCGCCGCTGTATGCCGGTTCGTGTATAAAAGTATCATTTTTAAAACCATAAAATCGGACTTTTGATGAGTTCTGAGGCTATACCAAACTTATTTGGGAGACTAGTTAACAACTGGCATATTTTAAAACTCTTTCAGTTTGAATGAAGCAGAAAATTTTACTATATCCCTATGCCGATTAAGCAAAGTTTACGATCGTTCTGTAATCGAATGCCATTCAACAGCGGCATGCGAAAATTTCTTTGATTCGCTTAGTTAAAAGGATATGGTTTCCTTGTGAAAAATGGTCATTTCTTATCAATAAGTATAAAATTTCTCAAAAGATGAACCATGTTTACGAAAACTTGTTCGCAGCCAAAGCGTATTAGACGTTGGGCTTCCTGTGTATGGGGACTGGATACGAATGTTGGCAGAATGTTGTTTCCGAGTTCGCATCTAAGGATTCATCAAAGGTTGTTTTCTTCAATTTATCGTTTTTAAAGGAAAAAATCGTTTAGAATCGATGAAAATGTGTAAAACTGAATTATTGTACGTAAGTTTTTATTAAAATAAAAGATGTTATTCCATTTACAGTCATTTGTGAGCCCATTAAAAGTCCAACCCTCTGGAAATTTTGTTAGATTTGTTTACCCCCCTGTCCTTCGGATTTTCCAAGGGTACTTGACCCCCCCCTATCCCCCGGAATTTCCAATTCCCTCCGTGGTAGGGTATGGATATTTTCTGGAACTACACAATAGACAGACACCTGTTCAAGTGTTAAAATCTGGTCTTGTTGTTCATGAAGGATTCCCTATCCTAGGTGCCTCTCCAGATGCAAGAATTATTGATTGTGGTTGTGTTCATGCCTTTGGAATTGCAGAGGTCAAGTGTCCAGTTACAACGTTCAATGTGACTCCCACTTGAAGCATGCACAGACCCCAATTTCTGTATGGAAAAGATGGGAGAAAGTGAATGTTGCCTTAAGACCCACCCTTATTATGCACAGGTTCAAGGACAGCTTGGAGGTGCTAAATGGTGTAACTTTATTGTGTATACAAAGGTTAGTTTGTATGTCCAAAGAATTACACCTGATGTCCAATTTTGGGAGCTGTTGAAAGAGAAACTATATGCATACTATTTTGAACACTTTATTGAGATTGCTTCTTCATCATTATCTTCCGACTCAAATCACAGGGAGCCCACAGCTACTGGTAGCAACGGGAGATTCAGTTAATTGATTTTTTTGGTTAATTGGATTACATTAGGAGCGGCCGTTTGGTCGCTTGTGCTATGTTACGTTACTTAGTTTCTCAAATTTCAGCACCTGATTGGGTTAGCGTTAAGAGCGGTTAAGAAGCAAAGGAAGAGACAAGGGATGAAGCTAACATCAGACCCCTGAACAAAATTGCATCAAAAAATTCATGAAATGTCTTATGAACTTAAAATCTCAAAATTATGATGCTTGAAAAGATTGTCCAACATTCTCCTTGAGCAGAAAAAATCAGTAGGGGCCTTAGCCGTAAAAAATTGCTAACGAAATAGAAGTTTGATATCGCACAGTGTGTGCCTCAAGTATGGGGAGACGGAAGTCAAATGAAGTGCTTCTATATCTCTGTTTTGTGTTGTAAATTTGACAGCTACGTCATCAACAATGTTATTTTGACTTCCGGTTTGCATGTAATTAGCTTTCGCGCCGGATTTTCCTTCAAAATACCGTGAAAGAAACGCCATCTCAGTAATTGTTTTCCAACGTTAAGAAATCATACTGGCCAAACAACGTCAAAGTGACCTTAGGTGATGGAAAGGTAGTTTTATGGTCTTCTGTACCTCATCAATTGGAATCAATCCTTGTTTCAGCTCAACGATACAAACATTAAAACATTTTAATGTTATTTTCTCACAGATGGTATAGTTTTACAGTAAATCAACAGCGTGCAATCAAATTAACCAGTGAAGGACATAACATATATTTGACTGGTAAAGTGGGAGTCGGAAAAAAGCTTTCTCCTCTCTTGCATCTGCAAGGATTTAGTGAGGAAACATCTCATATAATATTTGGTTTTGAATTTTTTAACTGAGGTAAATGTTCCAGGCACTTGGGAATAATTCTCGATGAGCCTGAAGGATAATTTAAAAAAATCAGTTGTTGATCCTTTGTAAGCTAAGACTTATTTGTAGTACATGAATCTTACTTTAAAAACTTCAACGACTGCGACTTTCCATTTAACTTCATCAAACGATTTTGAAGGAATTCCTGGAGAAATATTACTCGTAATTACTTGAAATTGAAGACGGTCACTTCCGCCGCTATCAGCCATTTCCGCTTCTGTCCCCCCCTTGCTAGAGGCACAGATATTACAGAAAATCTTAAGGGCTTCTTCCCTTGTCCTCTTCTTACTACTTTACCAACGTAAACAGCTGAGAGGAAATTCAAATTTGAATTCTTACCAATCTGGTAACCGCTCTTAACGCTAATCCAATCAGGCGCTGAAATTTGAGAAACTAAGTAACGTAACATAGCACAAGCGACCAAACGGCCGCTCCTAATGTAATCCAATTAACCAAAAAAAAATCAATTAACTGAATCTCCCATTGCTATCAGTAGCTGTGGGCTCCCTGTGCTCAAATATTAATATTTAGAAAAAAATTTACCAAAGCAGATACGTCAAACAAGAACATGTCATTATTGAACTAGAACTGCTCAATTATCACTTTTGAAATTTAGTGTCATCTTTAAAATAGTTTGATTGGGTTGAAAATATATACAAAAATGAAAAATCTTTTGAAATTTAGTTTTATAATATATTTTTTGTATATCACAAATACTGCATATAAATGCTTTGTTCAGGGATAAGCTTTGAAAGCTATATTTATTTAGTGATCAACCATTAGTGGCCAGTGCCAGTTAAAAACAAATATAAACTATTTCATCCTAATTTCAATCCCATTTTATCTGTTTGTTGAACCAATTTGAAGGTTTGTAATAAACCCATGTCATTAGTTGAGGGTTGTCCAACATATCCATTCAATACGAATGGTGAATGGTGGTGTCTAATGGTGTCTAATGGTGAATTACCACAGGGATCCCAATATATGGTGCAATTGATAAGTGAACAACTACTATATTAGGATATTACCTTAGATTAATATAAGTTGATCACTTTGGAAAAAATTGTTTTAAATTTTTAAAAGGGGGGTATATCCAATGGTACCAATAGTACCATTGGTACCAATGGTAACTGTATAAGAGATATTTTTTACTGAGGTGAATAACTTTTTAAAGTGGGTTTCCTGTGTAATGGATATTACATAAGCTAACAGCCCAAGGGAGTCAGACTATGTTCACCATTGGTACGAATGGTACGAATGGTAAAGGGCAATTACAATTGGAACGAATGGTGTTGAATGGTGAAATGGGTTTCCTGTGTAATGGATATTACATAAGCTAACAGCCCAAGGGAGTCAACTATGTTGACCATTGGTACGAATGGTACGAATGGTAAAGGGCAATTACAATTGGAACGAATGGTGTTGAATGGTGAAATGGGTTTCCTGTGTAATGGATATTACATAAGCTAACAACCCAAGGGAGTCAACTATGTTGACCATTGGTACGAATGGTACGAATGGTAAAGGGCAATTACAATTGGAACGAATGGTGTTGAATGGTGAAATGGGTTTCCTGTGTAATGGATATTACATAAGCTAACAGCCCAAGGGGGTCAAACCATGTTCACCATTGGTACGAATGGTGTTGAATGGTGAAATGGGTTTCCTGTGTAATGGATATTACATAAGCTAACAGCCCAAGGGAGTCAGACTATGTTCACCATTGGTACGAATGGTACGAATGGTAAAGGGCAATTACAATTGGAACGAATGGTGTTGAATGGTGAAATGGGTTTCCTGTGTAATGGATATTACATAAGCTAACAGCCCAAGGGAGTCAGACCACGTTCACCATTGGTACGAATGGTACGAATGGTAAAGGGCAATTACAATTGGAACGAATGGTGTTGAATGGTGAAAACAACTCTGTCTCTAGTTTGCATGCAAAATTTCTTCATTTTTTCCTCTCACTTTTTTCATTAAATTGCAGACCCAAACTGGAGATGTATTTAAACATTAGTGGGGCTGAAATAAGTTTAAAATCTTTTTTTTTTTTATTAATTTTATTACTAATAAAAGTAGTGCAAAAAGTTCACTTTAAAACAAAATGTCATTGTAATGTACATGCCATGTACTTGAGTGTTTGTTTAAATTTGACAGTTCAACGTGCATAAATGTTTATTCTTTTAAGTCATCAGTCCCAAATAATAGATAAATGATCAAATATAGGTACAAGAGACTTTTGAACATCATTTTCTGACCAGGGTCTTTACCTTGAAGTGCTAATTTCTTATTGTCTTTAGAAGCATTCCTTGTTTCACGCTCAATTAATGCAGACGATTCTTGATTTCAACTTTAGCTCGATTTTTAAGTAGCGTTACTGAAGGCATCTTCACAAAACGAAGAATACACAATCCTAAATGACTCATTCATTATGAGAAGTTTTTTGAAGCTATGAATCCAACTAAAAAGTCGTCCAACTTTGAAAATGTTCTCTGTGTCCTTCGTCTTGCGAGCGGCAGTTTTTGAAACGACACCGGGCCCGAAAGAATATTCAAACGTAAGTTTTTTTCCCTTTAACCCGTCAAGATTGGCACAGATTAATGATCATGAAATTCGCTAAATTTGTACGAGGTTTTGAGAACAATATTTCTAAGTTTAGCAAGTTAAAACTGCAAGGAAACTTGTAAATGTTAAGTTTTAAAAGTGTCAGCGCAATCATGACATCCGTTAGTTGGATTTAACGATCGAAGCTAAAGCATTCTTAAATTGTTTAGATTTTCGCGAATTAAGTTATATTGTTTTGATTTTTTTAAGACCGTGAGTGCCTTCGTTCCTCAACGTTTGGAAACGGCGAATCATTATATATTGTTTTAATTTATTGTTTTTGAAATTGATTTCGAAGTTATTCAAAATATTCGATCCGAAGTTCGTCTTCATAACAATTAAATGAGCTTTTGAAAACGGCCATGATTATATCCATTCGAGGATTTAACGAAGCATTCTTAAATTGTTGAATTGTCTAGATTTTCGCGAATTAAGTTATTAATATTGTTTTGATTTTTTAAGACCGTGTGAGTGCCTTCGTTCCTCAACGTTTGGAAACGGCGAATCATTTATTTAATTTATTGAGTTTTGATTTCGACTTATTCAAAACATATGGGTTTTTGAAAACGGCGATAATACAAATAACGATTACACATCACAATCTTAACGGCTAAACTTGCCGTCAATATTGTATATTTTACCAAAATATGCTAATTGGCAGTTCACCAATCGCACCATTCGTAACCATTGGTAAGCATCTCGAGTCGGCACCGGAGGCTGTTACCACAGGGTTCCCAAGTTACTATCTAATCAATAAGATATGGGCGCGATTGATGCCACAGGCATCCCAAACGACCTTATGGAATGATAATGTTGGGAGCCCTGTTTAGATTTCACGAACAGACGTATAAAGGGATAGTGATGGGAGCCCTGTGTAGTATTTCACCAATAGACACCAATAGACACCATTCGTTACCATTGTAATGGAATGGGTATGTTGGACATTCTTGCATTAGTTGTCTCTAACCTATGATCTACTACTCAGTAGAGTTGTTCCGCATAAGACCACTAATCCACTATTGTACGTTATTTTACGTTACACATGCAAATTAGGAAATTATTAACACCTCTATTGTTAATAAGTACAAAGAAAACTAGAATAACAACAAATCAACATCACTAGAGTTTCATATATTTTATTAGAATTTACATGTAACTTCGACACTTTTCACTACCATACATGCAAGTAATAGTCACATATCGAGCCTTTTGTCCAGCTTCTTTAGTACGTCATTCGTGAGAGAAAAACTAGCAGAGGCCTTCTCGCACATGTTCTTGTGCGCCATTTGTGCCTCGTAATTTACTTCTCTCATCGTCTTCTTACTGTTCTTGGTTTTGGATGTCTTGACTTTATAATCACTGTCGATTTCTTGTATTGTTGGTTTGTTTTCTTGTAAGGTAACTCATGTTGTTCTGTCTCATCATCACTTTCGCCAGTATGAACAAATAGGCTTAATTTCCTCTTACTTCTCTGCTCTGGTGTGTATTTTGTGGCGTATCTCATTTGCTTCTCTACCAGAGGACCAGCTTTGCATTCTTCATAGACTTTTTCCTCTTGGGGGCCACTAAAGGTGTTTTCAGGTCAGTGGTACTCACGTTGTGCATTCACATTGCTGTTCTGTGTTTTTGTGGCTAGAAGCCTAGTATAGGCTCTAGCCACTATGTCATCGTGCTGTAAGTAACACCACAGGAACTCCACGCTCGGCAAAACTTCGGCAAAAGTTGCCACTCGGTAAACTTCGGGACCAATTAGCAGTTTGGGTTGATCTTCAGCACTGACAAAGAAAAAGACTCGGAACCAATCATCTCTCGAATATTTGCTCTCGGGAATCCTGTTTCGTAAGCTGCCTCCAAGCAAGGAAAAATTACTGCGCCATTTTTATTTGGTTATTGGATTTCTGGATGTGAGTGAATGACTTTTGCTTTAATGAACAATAGTATTTTTTTGCAGCTTTCATTTGGAGTCTCTAAAGAGTGCAATGAAAGTTGTTTCTAGTTTTTATCAAGTATTTAATAGGCCGACGTTTTAACCACAATTCAGAGCTAGTCGAGAGTGAAGCGACTACAAGAAAACAACACTCGTTGATTCCATACAAGACTATACAAGGAACGAAGATTGCTGATAAACAATCTATTTACGATAACAAAAGCAAACTGAGACTTTTCGGAGGATATGCGAGTCCTCTTTATAAGAGGATAATTGAGCCCGTTTTTAACGGGATTATGAAAGCCCTTGGTTCGGGGAAGCGAAATACAACTGCGAAACGAGCTAGGAGATTGAGTCAAGTGACCAGATACTACATTATTGCTTATTTAAAAGTGCAACTGGCTGGTACTTGTCTCCTACTTGCCTCTCTCTGTACTACATTTACACCGTGATAATAACAGTAGGGAAGTTGTGGGAGGCATTTATTTACTAGAAACATACTTATTAAAGAAAATTGCACTAATGGTAAGGATGTTTCAGCTATCAAATATTAGTAATAAAGTTTTTAAACTTTAATTTTGCCACCAGATATATGTAAATACCGCAATGTCTGGAACAGAGATTAAAATTGCAGCACCATTCATTGATGTCTTACCAATATCAAGAGAGATGCAGCTAGTATACCTCAACAAAACAACCCATGGCGAAGTTTTAGCAGTTGAGATTACTTAGTACCTTGCATGTTGCAAATACAATACAAAAATTGATTCCAATTCAAAAATAGTGGAATGCAATTCATGTCATGTGAAACAAAAAGAAACTGCATGTACAACTAAATGTATGACTAAATCTATGCATGCATTCTTTTTAAAACAAAAGATGAAACTCTAAGGGGGTGTTGACATGTCACTAGGTTCATCCTAGCAGGTGAATCATCCTACCTGCTATACATTTACTGCATTCTGTTTAGTAGGATGATCCTAGAACCCGAAGTGAAGACATAAATTTCCATGTAAACAGAATGCAGTAAATGTATAGCAGGATGATCCTATTATCTTTGCCAGAAAAGATAATTAGCTTGAAAACCAAAACACAAATTTTCACTAATATACAAATCAAGTTACATCGAAGCACTAAAACAATTCCACAAAATTATTTATGCCATTTGATTTTCAGTTGCAGCCCTTCAATTGTAATATCTTTCAACTTGTAAAAGTATGTTCATTTATTGTTAAGAAAAAAACGTTACCATGTTCTCGTTCTTATTAAACTGTGTATATACGTTCAAATTTGTTGTTTAATTCTCCATACATGTACATTACTAAATAGATTTTAACGTTTATAAAATTTTCATAAATACATAGCCAATTTCAAGGGTGACATTCATGTGACGATGTATTTTATATTAGATAATGCATTTATCAATGTTAAGGCCGAGGCATATGTGGGGCAAAAATTACGTAAAGATGGTATTTGAAGAGAGACTGGGAGTCCATCCATTCTCCATTGCAAAGGCCTCGAGAAACTAATACTCTAATATCCTTAATTCAGGGCCGGCTATTCGCTTTATTCACGAGGTACGTGCCATCTTGAATTTACATTCTTTGACGTCTTTGTTTCTAACATAGAAGCAAGTTCAAGCGTGGTAATTCGTTTCTATGAGTAGGAAACAAAGACATCTCGTTCAAGATGGTGTCTCCGTGATTAAAAAGCGAATGCAATGGCTCTAGCCACATGCGCATATTGTGCGCCTATTTTTTGAAATATCAACGCCTGAACCTTCGTTTCCTCGCACACAATCCTTTTGACCCGTCTAAGAACCTTATTTCCATCCTCTTTTAGGTAAAAATCCACCAATTCGTCGTTCACCATCGGTATTTTATGAATTCTTTGAGGAATGTCTTGTAAAATCTTATTCCATTGATCTCCATTCCTTAGGTAGGAATCCATGATAATTTCCTTTTCCTTTTCGCCAATTCTGAATCACTTTTGCTTTTGGTTGGTTTGATCTGAAAAATACTCATCGTCAGTTACTCGCATCAAATGGCCTCCAAAAAGCGTGCATTTTGCAATTGTGAGGTATGCCCCACTTCTTTTTGACTTTTATACTCTTTCTCGCTGCATCACTGCACGAAAGAAATGCACCAGGCAAAAGAAAACAATAAAGAAGAGGTGATACTATAAACAAAAGGCGGATCAAGATTGTATAACTGCATTTAAATTGTACCATGGGATGCCATAATAGGGACTAATCCTTCACATCATACTTGCTGGTTTTACATGGCAAACGTTCTGACACCAATAAAGATCATTTTCAAAACACATTCTGTATTATCTATCGCAATGGATCGTGAGATGTTGTCTCTGTGTTGTACACTATTTTCTAGCATTCTGCAGTTTGTTCTGCTAATACCACCACCCCTACAACAAGGGGATGATGATGAAGAGATATGTAGAATTGCAATGCCTATAATCATGGCTTTATATCAATTCATGTTGCTGGTCATGTCTATAAATCCACCACTTTTATCACAATTGACGCTACGGGACAGACTATTCTTTCATTTCCAATGGTCATGACTATGATGGTAGAGATGTTTTTACCATGATTTCACAACAAAGATACTTGTTCTGGCTGAACACAGGCAAAACACCACAAAGTTTTCTTCAAATTGTGTATCAAACAGCGCCACGTTTTTTTAGAATAATGAGATGTGGTAATCCAAGGCAAAGATTGCGACAATACAAGCTGAGCATATCTAACAGGGTTTTACTTGTTTTGATGTGGCTACGAAAGTATCGCCATATAGACAAACTTGCATTGTTGTTCGATGTCAGCCCTTAAACAGTGTCAGCATTACTATACCAGGGAATAGATGTTCTATGGCATTATTTTCACTCCGAAGTAAGTTGGCCAAGTTTGAGAGAGTGGAATGGAATGAGAAATGAATGGCATGAGTTCCCAAATGCAGTTGGGTGTATAGACATTACCCCACATGAAATCCAAATTCCCTCGAATGAGCCACAAAGAGAATTTTACAACCGGCACCGTCATTACCATGTTTTAAATACACAAGTGATTTGTGACAACAAAGGACATATTCAATTTTTGCAAGCAGGATTTTTAGGAAACACTCATGACTCAACAAGCTATAGGCTAATGGTACCAGTAGGACCCGGATTGGCACTCTATGTACCACAGGGTGTGTTTTTCCTGACTGATAAAGGCTACCCTGATGTACCACCACTGTTAACACCCTTCAGGCAGGCCCAGATTTGTCAATTAGGATGCCGGCAAAGGAATAAGGCCAGAAAGTTTAATAGAGAGCATTCACACAAGCGCATTAAAATTGAACATGCTTTCAAGAATGTGAAAGATTATAAATGTACTAGTGGAATATGGCGTCAGCCTAGATGGCTTCTACCTACTGTAGTTGAACTGTGTACATTTTTAACTGAACGAAGACTAAAACTATTTGAGGACCTGTAACTTCAATTTATGTTTCATTGTGTTTTTGTAATGAAATATCAAACTATGCCAAGATTACTTGCACAATAGTAAAAAGCATTGAAGTTAAGTTCTATTAAATATACGAAACTCTAGTGATGTTGGTTTGTTGTTATTCTAGTTTTCTTTACAGTTATTAACAATAGAGGTGTTGCATAATTTCCTAATTTGCATGTGTAACGTAAAAAAACGTACAATAGTGGATTAGTGTTCTCATGCGGAACAACTCTAGTAGTTCAATTTTTGTTAACTACATGGGCTATTGACTGATGGAACATTTTTCCTCTAGATCTAAATCTAAATTATTTTTGTATACACTTTCTAAGTATATTTCTGCCAGTTGTCTGTTGAAAATTTCTTATTCACTTGATTATATAAAAATATATATGTACTAGTCTAAGTGGTTTTCATAATATCATGAAATACACTTTAGCTTATTATGCATTCTTCAAATTGCTTTGTCTTTTTTTCTGTTTGCGTTACAAGAGTGCAAGATATTATACCCATGAAAAAGCCAGTTAACTACAAAGTATTAATAAGCTTTAAACCATGTGTTTTCTGTTGTTGAATTAGCTCTTTTTAGTAATAATTGGTAAGAGCTGTTTGTACTGTTTCATTGGTTTAGTATTTGCACTCTATTACACTCTACAATTAATATATTCTAAAGTGATTGCACTCTGTCAGTGAATAACAAGAACTATCAATTTTGTTTACAAAATTGACAATAAACCAGTTTGAAAACATGAAATCCCTACAGATGGCTACTACAGGGTAAATAGACAAATGTTCAAGCTACTGCTAAGATGTTTGGTTGAGAATTACACAAAAGAGCACATACTGACCATATCTGGTTAATCAAACCAAACTGATGTAGTGGAACTAACTCTGTCAAAAATATGAAAGTTTTAACTTGTTGATTGCACGTTCCACATGGATTCTTAAGCTTGCAATTTCTTGTGTCTTTATGTACATCTCAGCAGGCATCTGACTTGAACTTCCAAGGAGGGGGACAAATTTAGTGAAACGCCCAAAGGTAAAAGATCTTCTATAGTGAATCCCTTGTGTGCCATAACAGAGTCACCATCATCTAGTGGGAGATCTAGAAATCCACTTCTCATAACAATTCCCTGTCAGAAATGCAGCTGGCTGACAAAGGTAATTGCTCCACCTGTCAAGTTCAGTTTTGAAACACGTGACTGTGACGTCATAGGACAGAGAACCATGTGTTCCTCATAAGAAGATTTACTGTCACATTTTACCAAACTTGTTTCCTGGATTGTCTACACATTGAATAAGATGCATGTTTCCTCATTTAGCCATGATTTATGTGCAGAATATTATTTAGAAATGTGGGATTTACAGACTTTTAATCATCTTTCACTTTTTGTACACAGGATGTGATTCCCTATATCCATGGTATGTACATTCTATAATGCAAACCTTTGAACCCACTCTGAACAGTAGACAACATGCATATTCATTGTAATTTTTTTTGTCAGTAATAGGTGTTACCTTACTTTACTTTCTACTTTTTAGACCACATCCCCTTATGGTTCTTTTCAGTTGAAATCAATAACATAATAAATTTAACAAACACACTGTAATGTGTTAACGTACCCCTCCCTAGAGGGGACGATTTGTAATCACCTCGTGGTCGGTTCGCGAGTCATGTTGTAGTTGTTAGAAGGTATATGTCCGAATAAAGATAAGTTAAAGACCCAAAAAGTAGTACGTTACACTGGTGGCAGCGACACAAAATGTCTTTTATGGAACTAACGCCTGTGAGATCAAGACCTGAGTCAAGGAACCCGTTCGACAGCGGAATTAAAAGCGAAAGTGACGGTCAGATGACCGCTAAAGAATTTTCACACAACGTAAACATGATGGAATCGACGCCAATACAATCAAAAAATCCATTCTCCAGAGATTTAACAGATTTCTTTCAAATGGAAACGACAACAAATCCATTCAAAAAAGATCTAACAGATGTCTTTCAAATGCAAACAACAAATCCAAGGAATCCCTTCAAAACTGAGAATCAAACAAGTGAGTCGATCGGCGCGAAGCGACCCAAACAAATCAAGAAACCAATCAAACTACCCGATGATTATAATGGAAGTACTTCACTGAGAGATTACCTGAGACACTTCGATCGTTGTGCAGTCGTCAACGAGTGGAATACAGAAGAATCAGCGTTGTTTCTTTCGGCGGCGCTTCGAGGAGAAGCACAGAAAATTTTGCATGACATGTCCGATGATGATTGCAGAAACTATCAAAAACTCGTCGCCCGATTGGAAGCTCGCTATGGTGTTGAGACCCAGAAAGAACTGCATCAAGCTCGATTAACAAACAGGAGACAAAAGGACGGTGAAAGTTTGAAAAGTTTAGCTGCAGATGTAAGAGATATGTGCAATCTCGCTTACCAAGACCTCCCCCCTGAGGCACAAGAACGCTTCTGTGTACAACATTTCGTGGATGCTATAAATGACAGGGACGATCGAATGGAGTTGAGACGAGACAAACCAAGTAACCTAGACGTCGCACTCGCATCTGCCTGCGAGTTAGAGGCATTTCGACAATTGGACAACAGCCTAAAATGCCGAGAACCAGCGATGATTCGATCAGGGAAAACCATGTTTTCCGAAATAAACAAGATGGCGGCGCCACAGGAAGCCCAGCAACATTGGAACCAGAATTTAGATGAAAACCAGTCTTCACAAGGAACCCCAAAAGAGTTGAATTCAAATGAGTTTATACCAACACAACTGTCAAAAAAGCTGGATGAATTGAAAGCAACACAGGAAGCCCAACAACAGCTGTCTAAAAGGTTGGAAGAATTAAGGCTAGCACAGGAAGCCCAATTCAACTGTATTCAACAATTATCACAACAGATGCAGAAATGGTTCAAACCAGATGATGTGAATCAAGGAAAGAAGCCAGAACAACAACCTACAAGAAACCAACAACCAGAGTGCTGGTTTTGCAAGAAAAAGGGCCATCTGAGACGAGATTGCACTCTATGGAAACAGGAAAACGACAAGAGGGTGCTTCCGAATGCCCTGGGGAGTACCTAGACGTCCAGGATAAAGGGCAACAAGAAAACATTGACACTGAACTTACCCAACATGATACAGTACGAGTATCGTCACGTGGTCTTTGTGGTTTATACGTTAAAGGATTTGTGAACAATGTTTGTGTGAACTGGCTGGTGGACACTGGAGCAGCCAGATCTATTGTTTCAAAGAGAATAACAGAAACTTTTGTTGAAAATTTTTTTAGAAATTATGATGAACCTTGCCATCACATTTTTCTTGCTGATGGTAGAAAGATTGAAACATGTGGTTCAGGATTTATAACCCTTGTAATTGGTCAACAAGTCTTGCAAGCAAAGGTGCTCGTTGCAGATATTTCTGATGAAGCTATTCTAGGAATGGACATTCTAATACAGGCAAACGCTGTGGTAGACATTGTTCAAGGAACAGTAACACTTAATGGTGAATCTATTGACTGTGTTGATCAAGAAAATCAGCCATTGAGCTGTCGTTGTGTGATTCGTCGTTCAACCATTATTGCACCAAGTTCAGAAGTAATAGTCTATGGAGATTTAATACAGAGAAGAAAAGATAAGGTCACAACATCGTCTGACATACGCATCATAGAACCGTTGAACAACTCCCGTTTATCAAGCAAAGGCCTTTTTGTTGCACGAACACTGGTACACGTTGATAATACTGTTCCTATACGCATAGTCAATTTAAGTGAAGAACCTCAAACAGTTGGAGCCAACACCACCATTGCCTTAGCAAAACCAGTTGATTCTGTCCAAGATTTTGAATTGCCGGATGTTTGCGAGGAAGTTCAAGAGGAGAGCAACTGTGACAAAGCTGAACTTCCAGAACCGTTGAAAGAGATGCTAAAAAGTGGTCTTAATAGTCAAGAGGAAATGAAAGCAAAGGAGCTGTTGTACAAGTACAAGCACATTTTTTCACTTTCAGATAATGACGTTGGCAGATGTGATCTTATTCAACACAAAATCGACACTGGAACAGCAACTCCAATTAGACAAGCTCCTCGTAGGACACCACCTTGGAAACAGTCAGAGATCGAGCGACAGGTAAATCATTTGCTCGAAAAAGGCATGATCCAGGAATCTACCAGCCCTTGGGCATCAAGCGTCGTACTAGTGACCAAAAAGGATGGAAGTCAAAGATTGTGTGGACTACAGACAGCTCAACAAGGCAACAGTGCAAGACGCATTTCCCCTTCCGAATATCAATGATTCACTAGACTGTTTGTCTGGATCTCAGTGGTTCTCGACATTAGACATGGCTTCTGGATATTGGCAAGTGGAAATGGACCCTAGTACAAAGTACAAATCTGCATTTGTCACGAGCAACGGTCTGTTCGAATGGAACGTGTTACCCTTCGGGTTAAGTACGGCACCTGGAACCTTCGAAAGACTTATGACTTTAGTACTCAAAGGACTTCAGTTCAAAATATGTTTGTGTTATTTAGACGATATAATTGTTTTTGCAAACTCCTTTGAAGAACATTTAAGGCGATTGGAAGAAGTGTTCATGAGGATCGAGTCAGCAGGACTTAAGCTGAAGCCTACAAAATGTGAACTTTTCAAGAAAGAAACGACCTATCTGGGACACGTAGTGGGTGAAGGTGGAGTAAAGACAGATCCAAAGAAGATTGAGAAAGTGAACAACTGGCCAGTACCTGAGACTCCCACAGAAGTGAAAAGTTTTCTTGGTCTTGCGTCATATTACAGACGCTTTGTACCAGGGTTCGCATCTATCGCGAAACCACTTTACCAACTTACAGAAAACAATCTCAAGAGTTTTGAATGGACTGCTAGCTGTCACGAAGCTTTTGAACAATTGAAAGAATTGTTGACATCAGCACCAGTTCTTGCGTATCCACAAAGGGATGCAATCTTTATCCTTGATACAGATGCCAGCAACCATGGGATCGGCGCTGTGTTGTCACAATTACAGGATGGAGTGGAAAGACCAATATCTTATTGTAGCCGAACGCTGTCTAAGTCTGAGAGAAATTATTGTACTACGAGAAAGGAACTACTGGCCATCGTCGAGTTTTCAAAACAGCAACGACACTACCTTCAAAACCGCAAGTTTCTAATTAGAACAGATCATGCACCACTTAGGTCTATCCTAAAGACTAAGGACCCAGAGGGACAGCTTGCCAGATGGATTGGATTTCTAAGCACACTGGACTTTGACATCGAGTATCGCCCAGGAAACAAGCACATTAATGCTGATGCTATGTCTAGAATTCCTTGTAATGAACGATGCAAGTGGTGTCGGAGTTTCACAGAGCCGTCTACCGTCGAGATAGGAACGCAGACTGAGCTAGAAAACGACTCTACATCTATGGTCGATGGCAAGATGGAAAGTGAAACAACAACTGCATGTTCAACAGTGAAGATAGAGCCAGCATGGACAAGTCAATATTTGAGGGAAAAACAGTTGCAGGATGCTACCATTAAGCATCTCATCAAAGCGAAAGAGTCATGTGCAGAACGTCCTCGATGGGAGGATGTATCGATGAAGAGCAGTGCCATCAAAGCCCTTTGGTCGCAGTGGGGTCGCTTGGAGTTACGTGAAGGTGTACTGTATCGTAAGTGGGAAAACGAAACTGGAGACAAAGTAACGTACCAGCTGATTTTACCCGAAAGTCTACGAGAAACAGCACTATACGCTCACCATAATCACACCACTGCCAGCCACAGAGGCATACAGAGGACCATACATGCACTACGACTGAGGTACTACTGGCCCGGATTAACAGCGCAAGCATACAGATGGGTGCGTGGATGTCACGAGTGTGGAGCGAAGAAAAACTTCGGCAAGAAGCGTCGAGCTCCTCTGCAACAATACTCAGTCGGGACACCAATGGAACGCTTAGCAATGGACATTTTGGGACCCCTACCCATAACACCTCATAATAACCGGTATGTGTTAGTTGTTTCAGACTATTTTACCAAGTGGACAGAGGCGTATGCCCTCCCAGATCAGACTGCGGCAACTGTTGCAGAAACGCTTGTGTCTGAATTTGTGAGTCGATTTGGTGTTCCTCGTCAGATCCACAGTGACCAAGGAACTAACTTCGAGTCCAAGCTCATGGAAGAGGTTTGCAAGCTATTAAACATCGAAAAGACAAGAACAACGCCACTACACCCGCAATCTGACGGTCAAGTTGAGAGATTCAATAGAACCTTGGTAGAGATGCTTCGCGGCAAACTACAGCCAGATCAGAAGGATTGGGATCTGCAACTTCCGATGTGCATGATGGCCTACAGATCTGCAGTCCACGAAAGTACTGGATTCACACCCAACCAACTGATGCTTGGTCGTGAGGTTGAAGTACCACTAGATGTCATCACACAACCACCGCCTGATGCACCACTTCCACCCATTGAGTACGTGGACGCTCTGCAAAAGAGGTTAACACAGGCATACGAAGACACCCAGTTGCATCTAAAACAAGCCGCAGTGAGACAAAAGCGAAACTACGACAAGAAGTTGGCTTGGAAGCCTCTACAGCCTGGTGATAGTGTATGGCTCCACAATGTTTGCCGCAAGAAGGGAAGGAACCCCAAACTTGATAACCCATGGGAAGGCCCATTTCTAGTCACTGGAAACCTATCAGATGTCGTTTATCGCATACAGAAAACTGCTCGTTCAAAACCAAAAGTAGTTCATGTCGACCGGCTTAAACCATATTTGGGACCACCCCTCAAAAGCTGGTTGGTAACACAGAATGCTAAGTCACCCGCACCACCACACGATGAGGCAAAGAGCAAGACAAAAGAGACCACCGCCAAAATGCAACAGGAAGACAAAGTCAAAGGAACAACCAAGGCAACGCCAAAGGATGACGGAAAAGGGGAGAGGAAAAAGGCAAATGAGGCTGAGGGACAAGCAGAGATAGGTGAAACCGGAAAAAGTCAAAGAAAGACGAAGGTATCAGAAAAGGTCAAGGGAAATTCACAAAAGGAGAAAGCCCAAGTGGACAAGGAACAAACAGGGAGTGGACAAGTCCAAACAGTCACAGAACCCAAAGAAACCCCTAGAGATGAAACACAAAAGGAGCAGAACCCTGCAGATGTACATGGAAGACCCAAAAGAACAGTTAGACCACCAAACCGGCTTGGAGACTGGGTTTCCTCTGTGCATGCTAAGCTCACTTCTTGGAAAAATTAAAAGCAAAACAGAACATTCAGGCTACTATAATTGCAAGACTTACAGGACAATTAGCTAGGACTTTGAATTAGTTGATTCTATGGAGTTACTTCATACTGCATTTGGACAGTGCACACCATGTGTAGCATGACGATTGCCACAAGAGGATCAAGTTCCCCAGAGAAATTCAAGAATGCTAAATTTAGGGACAGACAACCCTTGTAACACAAACAATTGTGTAGACTGTTATTTGTTTCTGTTAGATTTTCCGCACTGGGTCAGTGCTTCTTTAAGAGGGAGGGCTATGTAATGTGTTAACGTACCCCTCCCTAGAGGGGACGATTTGTAATCACCTCGTGGTCGGTTCGCAAGTCATGTTGTAGTTGTTAGAAGGTATATGTCCGAATAAAGATAAGTTAAAGACCCAAAAAGTAGTACGTTACAACACTTTAGTGTATTTAGCACTATTTCATTACTTCCAGGTAAGATAGTGGTGGGAGTACATGTGCTTCTGGTTGACATATGCTTTGCCGTTGTTCCTCGTCCTCCTCGGTGTATGTACAGCGGGGACATGAGCTGTGATCATAATTTGTTCTCAGCTCATATCCCCACGATATGTAGAGTTTGTAGTTAGGATCAACCTCGCAGACCGTAGATGTGTCCCTGAATTGCCGAGCTACCGAGCGAACCCCAAACACTGAGGCAAACTCAACAGCAGTGCACGAGAACTTGATATTTTGGTTACCTGAAAAATCAAGTCCTCGTTCTTCCCCAAGGAGAAAAGTTCCTTTTTCAAAGAGAGAGGTGAACGACCAGTGTCGTTCTCGGGAGTACGTCTAAATTGTAGCTCGTCAAACATCGCCACTTTGACGAGCCACAATTCCCGATCCTCATCACTGAGGGTCGGCAGCTCTCCTTGAGCAACAGCACTGCTGTTGGGATTGCCAGCATTTGCTGCTAAGTAGCCCGACAATTCAGGGTTGTCTGCAAGGCAGACCCATGAGTTCTCGTCTTCGCTAAAGCCTTTCCATTTAACAAGGACCTGCCCATCTCTCTCCTCTAAAACCTCCTCCACCTCCCACAGCTTCTCCCTTTTCTGTACTTTCTTCACTTCTTTGACTTCTTTCTGTTCCTCCAATTCAAAATCTTCAAACTTTTGAGGCCACTTTCTTTGTCACTTTTGATGGTGGTCAGCAATTCCAAATAAGGAATCTAATTAGCTTTGTAGCCAAGCTTGCAGAAGAAAACAACCAAAATGGCGGACAAGTTTCATCGCCATTAGACCTTTTATAAATAAAACGTTCATCCTATGTCCCAAAATGTCTCACTTATGTAGGGGTATTGTTATGCATAAACACAACAGTGGAAAAGAACAATGCGTGTTTACGCTCGTCAGCATTGCTGCTTTTTATATGTTAATGAGTTCGAAAATTTTTTACATGCTAATGGTGGAGATGTAACAAATATGAAATAGGTGCCCGCGTGTCTTTGTCCTCAGAAATAAACACGTAGGAGATGGAGAGAGGAAGAAGACAAGCGTGTTTCAGGCCATGTCCACACATATCCGGAAATTTTTTTATTCACAATTTTTTTCGTGTCCACACGCAGCGTATTCAAATAAGTGTCCCCCATCCACACATAACCGGAAAATATTTCATATTTCTTTGCGCCCTCACGTATCCGCCGTCAATTTTAGCCTTATCGGGATAGCATGACGTAAGTGTTTTCGAAAATTTTCGGATACAACCATCCACACTGCACGTATATGTATTCGTATTGGATAAAAAAAAAATCACTCTGGAGAGCGTTTTCAAACATTTTTGAAAATAAGGTGAAATAATTCAACAACTTAAGTGCAAGTTTTTACACATGATTAAAAGCTGTTCTCACTTTTCGTTATATTCTGCTAGATTGCATCTACACAAAAGCCTGGAATGTTCAGTATTTGTCGCTAAAAGTTTCTGTCCTTCATTTCACTAGCAATTCAGCTCTGTGTGGCTACGTTTTATTGCTAATGGTACTATGGTATCACCGCCATTCCCTTCATTTTTGGCTCAAATACCACTGATTGTGTTAACATTAACTGCATTAATAGGCACCACTAAATCTCGTTTGCCTGTTTTTCCTTTTCATTTGTTTGGTGTGACGTGCTCCATGTTGGTGATGATAATCAGCATTTTAGACCAGTATAAACTTAGTGTATTGGATCGCTTGGGCATTTTTGGACCAGAGATGAATGGAGGAACAGATTATTACACAGAATTAAAGCAATCTCCAATTAAGTTTTGGTATATCACTGGAGAAACCATAGAAACATTTGAAGATATTGTTAGACGAATGAGACTACCGATACTGAATTTTCAACGAAGAAATGCCAGGCGACTACGAAGCCAACAATTAACTATTCGAAACCGGTTGCTTCTAACCTTAATATGGCTTAGACGATATCCGCGCTTGCAAACACTTGCAGCTATGTTCAAAATTGACATATGTTACCTAAGTAAAACTGTGAATTACATTGTACCACTAATGCTTGAGCATTTTTCGCGAGAAATAAAATGGCCAACTCCCCATGAATGGCGAAGCTGGCAAGGGCACTGGGACAAGTTTCCTACTTGTGTAGGAGTGATTGACGGCACAGCACATGCAATATGGCGCCCATCCCGGAGGCAAAGATTGTTTTACCGACGTGACAAGAAGAAACATTTCATGGCAAGCCACCTGATAGTCACCCCAGATGGCATGATAGCTCATTGCTCGGCAGCGTAAGTTTAATTTGTATACAGTTCTTTGTTTTTGTTAATTGAGAATATTTTGTCATCTATAAACTGAATATTTATTCAAAAGGAGAAAAAGCTATTGCGAATGCGTGCACAATATCCTTCTAATGCCCATAAAATTTTAAATTATTTATAGATTTCCCAGTCACTTGAACGATATCAATTGTTTCAACTTGATGCCAAGTCTTGGACCAGGATGTGAACTTCCTTTGCCTAATGGCTGCCATATTCTGGCTGACGGTGGATATCCTCCCCACCCAGTTCTCGTTAGACCAAGAAAGCGAAATCAAGTACGGGGTAACCCAAGACTGAAGAAAATCAACCGAGAACTTCGGAAATGTCGTGTAAAAGTAGAGCACGAAATTGGATTCTTCAAAACTTATTGTTGCCTTTCGAATGAGGGAGGCCGTTGGAGACATAAGAAAGCCTTTCTGTCAATTGTAATCCACTTATGTGCCTGTTTGAGTAACAGAAGAAAGAGATTTTTAGCTGAATAAATTAACTGAGACTTGACCAGGTTAATGTGAACCACTTTAATGAGAATCACTCTAATGAGAATCACTGGCTACGTGCCTTAGTCGGAATCTGAGATATTCTGCCATTTTTTTACAGCTTTTTTGTGAGCATCGGCTGTCTCTTTTACACTCTTCATCATGTCCGCATCATGGACAGGGCTTCGTCAAGTTTTGCCTTCTTAGAACTTTTTTTGTCCTTCCTTTTGTTGTTTTTTTCTTTTTCGACGCAAAGATGTCTAGAGCATATACAAAAAGATACAAGTTATATACATCTATTTTCAGAAACATCAGATTTAGAGTCAATAGTATATATCAAAGATGATTGTAAAATAGTACAAAATTTAGTTTCCACTGTGGATGCTTTGTTGAGCAGCTAATTCTGTTCCTATTTCAGTTTTTGCTGATTACGCACATTTATCAAAAACAGGTGTGGATTGAGAGTACTATGTCAGTCTGTTTATCGGCTGCTGAACAAGAGGATGGATACCCTTCAAAAATAAAATTAACAGCAAACTGCTGCACTTCTGTCATGCTCGAAAATACACATTGTACACTTGACATGATATTTAATTCTTGGACAAAATATCTTGATATTAACGAATTTGTTTACATAATCTTTGTAGTTTTCTGTTATCTTTTGATATTTTTTCTTTCACGGAGTATATAAATATGTGCCACAACAATTTAAAAAAATGTAACTTACCACTATCATTATCATCATCACTTTCATCAAATATAATGTCTTCTTTTCCTTTGAATCTGCATTTTGTAGCCATTTACTTGACGTTTCAGCACGCTGTTTAGATTTTGGCTTAAACTTGTACATCTTGTCCACGTCGCTTTCTGCGTCGTCACCGCTTGAACTTTGATATACATCCTCTGGATTGATACCGCTTGTTGATGCTTTAGACTGGTAAGTCGTGCTTGGTGTCGCCTCGGCGTTTTCAGCCTTGTCACTGAATTGTATCAGAAAAATAATTATTGAGTCTTGATACAAAAGTAAGGTATTACACAACTTTTTACTCTACATACATAGCAGCAATCCTCCTTGAAATCCGTTTTTGCGCCATGGATCTTTTTGGACCATCTTTAGTCCCAATGTTGGTATAATATGCTTTTTGGACCTCTGGCAAGTTGTACGTCATGAGCTCTACATATCGAAGTACTCGCGAAGGCATTCGGCCAACATTTTTTATGGCCTGCTTGATAACCAAAGTTTCCTTATCCTCGTTGTCCTTGTTTTTCGGCTTTTCTGGATTTTTTTTGTGCTGGTTGGGATCCAGCACAACCGGGTGCCCCGACATTGCCGCTTCAAGAAATATATTCCTTGTCGAATCCATGGCAAGCGAGAACAACATTCTGCTAGTTGCTGCTGTATTTATGATAATGAGGGTGCGAGAATTGACTAATGCATGGGAATGCATGTCATGGCTAATACCAAGCAAATCCAAGCGGATCAACCTTCAAAATGTGTGAAGTGTGTATGCGTGAAACGTAGCGCATTGTGATTCCTTATTTTTTTCTATTCACCACAATGCTCCAGCATCTATTGATATGCTAATAATAAAGCTCATTATTTTTCTAAGTGCTTTGTTATAAGTAAGGCGTCCTTGGACATGAGACAAATGTCTTATTTATAAAAGGTCTAATGGAAGACTATTGATGTTTTTATTCATCTTTTTCTCTGAAATTCAATTTTTTTAACATTTTTCTTAAGGAAAATATGTTCTACATTGATTTGAGTTTTATTTCAAGTAAAAATATTGACAAATATTGAGAGCCATCAGGAGATAGCAAAGGAGAAGAAGGAACAAGGAGAACAACACAAAGATAAGTACACTTGTTTAGTTGGTCTTACAGTGCTGCGCCTCGAACCGTTGCCACTACCACAAAGTTTTTGATTACTTTTTGACATCTTTTGGACAACCTTGAATACCGCTAACCAATTAGATACTGGCGCTTCACTTTGATGTCTCGATAGGCGGAGTTTGTACATCATATCGAAACATCAAAGTGAAGCGACGATATTTAATTGGTTAGCGGTATTCAAGGTTGTCAAAAAGATGTCAAAAATTAATCAAAAACTTTGTGGAAGTGGCAACGGTTCGAAGCGCAGCACTGTAATAGCACAAAGGATGTGATAATTTTAAATAAAAACACAACTTTTTTGAGTTTAAAACAAGACATGTTTCGGCTTTCATAAAGCCATCTTCAGTTGTTGAAGTGATTACAAGTTTTGACTAAATGTAGATCTACTATTAATAGAATCTAGTTACATATAAAATTACATAGTTTGAATATTTAAAATATGACATATAAACAAACTAAAAACGAAGGATATATAAACAAATTACATATTGATGGTGGTATTAAAATGCTTAACCTGAGTGTTTAACTCAGGTTTAGAAGCCATGATATGAAGAGCTTTTATTTTAAGTTGATAAGGACTTGTTTAGTTGTTTTTAACAAGGTAGACCTTCATAAAAATCTTCTGAGCATTGAAATTCCTTATATGGCTACTGTATAACATTTTGGCGCGCTTTTCAAAGAGGGAAAGTTTGTTGTCTCAGAGAGGTGTTTGTTCAATGGTGCAATGGCCGCCATTTCAGACTTTCAAAGTCATTTTTTCTTTCAGCCTCCAGTTAAGAAATTCAAAACGTGTTCTCTAGATTCAAATATAAGTAGTACTGTGCCTGTAGAATGTTTCATTGAACTCCAGCGTTCTACAAGTCGTGAAATTTCCCAGTTGAAAACACGCATCAATCAACTTCAAAGACAAGTTGCCTCGATTGGAGAGGAAAACAAAAATCTAAGAAAAGCGCTTAATACCCAAAAAAAATCTTTCCATGAGCTAGAGAAAGCCAGAATAACGCATAAAATGAAAGAGGTGAAGGAATGGCTTGCCAAAGAATTCAAAAAGCTCCCAAATGGCTGGCTAGCGAAAGAGGTTGGATGCAATATAAATGCTTTCTCTATTTAGTTATATATGAACAATCGTTTGATTAATATTCAATACTTAAAAATGAAAAATATTGATATATTGTATTTTTTTCTTTGCTAGCTAAAGATTCAAATCGAGACAGAATGTCAAGTATTTAACTTTTCTGATGGGGTGGAGGAGGATTGTGACTTGATTGATCCTTTTCTTTATTGCTGCGAGCGAAGCGAGCAGCGATACTAATCTCAACGGCTTTCTCAATGGGCTTCCTGGGTTCAGTTTGGCCGGGAGAGTCCTGGGATTTTTATATGACGGCTTCAAAGTCGATTTGATGTCCAGATATTTGTGACCTGCAGTGTATTCGGATAGTGGCAAACTGTTCGCGTCTCACGTGTCGCGTGCCATCGTTTCGAGTAGTCTTCTGGAGTTTTTCGTTTGTGATCGTTTGTCTTCGCTTGTTTAGCGTGAAAAAGATCCTACCAGCAAAACAATCTTGTATGTTTATGGCAAAAACATTGTTGAAAAAATCTTTTCTTTGGCTAATGTGGATGAAGATGCCACAGAAGATGACCTATTAGACAATCTCTTCGAAATGGATGCCTTGAAGATCACCTATGATACACAATCTTTTAAAGTTGTTGACATTTTAGAATTACAAATAAAATCATGTTTTATATAATATTAATACCAATAGAAATATGTTGAATGATCACAATGTCTCTTCAAATTCGATGCCTTGAAGATCACATGATATACAATCTTTTAAAGTTGTTGACATTTTAGAATTACAAATACGTTCACGTTTTATAATATTAATACTGTTAGAGATATGTTTAATTGTCACATATGACAAAATCTTATAAAGTTATTCATATTCTGCAAATATAAATATAATTATGTTACAGTTGAATTTGATTGTAATTACAATATTGTTAATTTTTTCATAATAAATGTTACTGTTATTCTATTAATGTACACGTCATTTACACATTTTTTTGTTTATATTCTCCTTTTCTACTAATAGTCCTACCTCAACTGAGGTCTAAAGAATAGTAACACAAAAATACAATTTTATGATATAAAGCAGTAGAGTGCTCGCACTAAATGTGTGAAACAAATAGTACTAATTACTACTAAATAGTGCTGATAAGAGCACGAGATATCACCTATTTTGTACTATTTAGATTTCATGTATTTAGTGTGAGCACTTTACAACATGTTGTCCAAAAAAACAGTCTAAAGTGATTTGTGTGCCTTATTCTCACTAAATTTCACAAAAAGACAATTGTCACATTTCATGAGTATTAAATTTCGCTATTTTGAGAGAAAATTAAAAGGAGACTGTATTGTTGTTTAGATGGTATTACATAAATAGTAATGGCTCTCCTCCCCCTCTCCCCAGTCCACTAGAGCCGCTACGCAGGCTACATGAATAGCGAAATATAGTACTTTGTACTTTGCTTTGTATAAACAGCTCGCAGCATTTCACTTTTCTATTAGAAACTACTAGTTAACTACATGTAGTTTTAGTGACCAGAAGTGATTTTATTTAATTTCTACAAGCATGATTTCTAAACCCATTGTTGTATTTTGCTTTTATCAACTATTACAGGCCTAGTCAAAAAGAGTGTGAAAATATGAATTTTTTCGCGGTTTGCAAATTAGCAAAAAAAGATGCTCTCGACGGAATGTATTACCAAGGGAATGGTAGCGAGTATTTAAGGAGTCAATTAGGAGTTGTTTCTCCTCTTGGTGTTCGCTTCTGGTAGCCGTATGACCAAACTTGAATTTTAATGATGTGGACTATTTGTTTTGTTCCAGGGATCGTGCTAAGACGTTGGCTAGAAGACGGAGGCTGAGCTGGTGACGTCCTGAAAATAAACTTAAAAACAAACAAAAAACCAAAAAAAAATTTGTCTTTTGGATTTTTTCTTGATTGTTTTACTTGTTCAAAGTTTCGCATTATTATTCAATTAAATGTTATTACTTGTGCTCAGGCCTTTAGGCCGGGAACGAGTTATAAACTGCAAATGTTTTTTTTTCCTTCTGTGTTCGTCCTGAGGAACTTCTGATTGGTTAAGAACATAAAAACAATGCCCTTCATTCATCACCTTTGAGCGACTGCGAACGCAAGCCAGGAACTTTAGGAATGCAAGATGGCCGACTACAAAGAAAATAGCTTTCAGAGACAGGCTTTTCCTGCAGTAGAACAATGTAATTTGGAGCTTTTAACTCGAGAGATACCTATATACTTATAAGAGCTTCAGGATGGGCTGTTATTTTGAGCTTCATCTCCAATACTTTGACCAAATATCGAACTCTAAATGGAGTACTTGAAAGCCGAGGCCCTCGTGATAACGACTATTTCCTATGAGCTGGAAAACTACGAATTTCTCATCCTACATGTTGCTAAACGAACATACATAGAAGCAAGTCAATTATATTCCTCATTCAAGCATTCAAGAGATCTTGAGAGGTTTTTGTAGTGAATTTTAATTTAATATCGGATTGGCATGAAACTAGATTCCATTGACCTTGTATTTCGTGTTTGGTCACGTAAAGTATTTTATTCATATATATAACATCCGAAACATGAACGAAAAAATACACGATTTGTTATTGTGTCAAATATGCCGTTGTAGAAGTCTTTACAGCAAACAATTGAGATATATAGTGAAATAAGAAGTTGAATATAAAACTGGTATATTTTTGCATGTTGGAGATATCTAATACCTATGCATGATAATAGAAAGACAAAGGCACTAATAGCTGTTGACAGACAAACTGACTAATCAAGATATTTTTTAGTTTAAGTTACCGATTCAAAAAAGGTCATTTGTTACAGTTAGCTATTTCCCGGAATGGTGAAGAATGCGTGAAACGGCTCGGGGAAGAGTACAAACGGAGCCGGTTATTGGAGCCTCTCTTAAAAAGTGCTCCAGGGGCATGAGTGAACGCACGTGTGCGTCTAGTTGTTTTTCTTCAGAAAGCATGCTTTATCATTTGTGGCCATTGGTGTTGTGGGACCCCGTGCGGCCAGTCAGGAAAAGTTTTTTGGCATGGGACCATCTGTGCCCAGTGCCAAGAAGTATTAAGGGACTATCTGTGCCCAGTGTCAAGAAGTATTAAGGTGACTCAATAGAAATTCAGGAGGCATTCGGCCTTGACAAACTTTTGGTCACAACTTTTTAGGATCGCGTTCAATTTCAATAGCTTTTTAGGAACATTTACTCTAATTATCCAGCTACACATTGGCCTTAAGCGATTTTGTTGAAGAGAACTACTTTTGGAGTAATTTCAACAAAACCTGACCCCACTGTTTAGAAATGACCCACTCTAAATCAAAATTTTGTTGGTATAAATGGATGAAACACAGGGAATCAAACTACAATGAATCAAACTTCAAGCTGAGTGAGTTTCACAAAAATCGTCGGAATAGAAATGCGAGGACGATTGGCCGCCAAAAGTGTACCCTAAAAGTGCTCTGAAATCGTCATGAATCTTAAAGCACCCCTTGTACTCTGAGAATAACAACCACGAACTTCAAATGACAATGAAAAGGTAACTTAATGTCCGCCTAATAAAAGTGTAAAACTGATCGCCCACAGGACAAGCCGTTAAAAAATATAAGCAATGTTTATAATGTTTATAAAACACTGAAAATGGTCAGAAAGTTTGGACGCACTTTAATGCTAGAATTGGAAAAATTCTGTAGCGAAGCTGCTGTTTTAAAGCTAGAAACAATAAATTCAAGGTTTCATTAAACGACTGTATTGATTTTTGTTTTTGTACACAACGTAGATCTGGAGAAATAAATTTTATAAAGTACGATATGCTGCACAAACACTTGAAACCAGATTTCTTGCTTTTCTACTGAAAATGGTCAGAAAGTTTGGACGCACTTTAATGTTAGAATTGGAAAAATTCTGTAGCGAAGCTGCTGTTTTAAAGCTAGAAACAATAAATTCAAGGTTTCCTTAAACGACGGTACTGAGTTTTGTTTTTGTACACAACATAGATCTGGAGAAATAAATTTTATAAAGTACGATATACTGCACAAACGCTGTATCGTAACACGGGTGCGAAGGAATGTAGCGTGACATAATCAGCAAGCATCACGCCATCGTCATGCATTTGTACACACAGGTTTGATTCTACTCCGGCGCGTTTGAAGCACTGTATTCAAGTGAAATTTTAAAATGTTGCTTTACATATCAAATTTAATAAATTTCTGCTGCGTGTTTTATGATACTTTGAGTAAGTATATCCATGATTTTGGGCTCTAAACAGTGATGACTTGAAGAGATATCTCTTACGCTGCTTGAAAGTTAAAATTGTCGCAGCTAGTGAATCCCACATACTATCAGAAGAAAAATCATAACTCCACCAAATGAACACTTAAACCAGTGCAATTTACCAGAGAGAAAGAACAACAATATAGCAACGTGTTTTCAGTATTTTGGCACATATGTTTGAGCGCCGAGTATTTCTTTTCTGCATGACAAGCTATACCTTAGTTTTTGCGACGCAAAATACGCATAAAAAATGTTTGCGTCTAGTACTCGAAATCGCTCTGTTTAAACTCTCTGATTTTACTATAAGTATGTGTGCATGAATGTGAAGTTTTAGGCCTATGTTATCGTTTTTCAAAAGCTCATCGTAAACGGGAGATATTTTAGAAAGACTGATTTAAACGATCATTGAATATCTTTGCTGTAAAATCACAGATTGACTTAAAATTACTATCATTCAAAAATTCAATCTTTGCTTGATAATTGGTCCAAAGGATATTTTGATCCGACGAGAAGAAGTCCATTAAATCGCGAATTTAAAATGAGAGGTGTAGCGCGTCAACAACTACTTTGAAACACCTTAAGGGACCATCTGTGCCCAGTGTCAAGATGTATTATTGGGACCATCTGTGCCCAGTGCCAAGAAGTAGTGGCGTATTATTGGGACCATCTGTGCCCAGTGCCAAGGAGTTTTAAGGGGACCATCTGTGCCCTGTGTCAAGAAGTATTTTGGGACCATCTGTGCCCATTGCTAAGAAGTATTTTGGGACCATCTGTGCCCTCTAAGTGCAGTAGTTTGGGACGATCTGTACCCACATTGAAGTGAAACGAGTGGAGACTATGGGACAATCTGTGCCCAGCTGTGTGACGACGTGGCCCTGTTGGCGCTCCAACAATGGCCTGGTTTTTGGGTGGTGGTTTTGCGTCGAGTTGTGCTGGTGTGCTCGTTGTTTGTGAATTTTGAATTGCTACTAATTTTTTTGTGTTAGATATTTTTCAGTCCCAGATGTGGTCGGAATTCGCCGCTTCGACACCCAATCACTTACAGTTGGTGGCAGAAGGCGTGAGGAAGACAGTGCTGCAGTCGAAAGCCGACAGAACAGTGCGCCCCTACTTGGGTGGCTTCAACCGCTGGAAGCGTTGGGCAGTCTCGAATGGTTTGCGTCCGTTGCCAGCCAATCCGTTCCACGTGGCCGTGTATATGCAATGCGTGTTGGAGGAAGCCAGGTCAGCGTCTCCGATTTCGTGCGCAGTATTCAGCATCGACTGGGTGCACAAGTTGTGTGGTGTTTGCAAGATTTCGGATCATCCGCTGGTGGATTCGATGCTGAAGGCCTGTCAGAGAATTGGAAGCCGTCCAAAGAAGAGAAAAGAGCCCATCACGGTGGAGATGTTGTCAGCTTTGGCGTGCAAGTTGAAAGATAAGTGTTCAGTGTATGAACGTCGCACGTTAGCGTTGTGCTTGATTGGTTTAGCGGGTTTCTTCCGGTTCAGCGAGCTGAGCAGCATTCGTTGTTGCGATGTGAAGTGGTATGACAGTACATTTGCATTTTTCTAGAATCGTCGAAGACTGACCAGTTCCGCAAAGGTGCATGGATTTCGATTGCAAGATCCGAGCGTGCAACGTGTCCCGTTGGAGCCTTGGAGGAGTACGTATGTGTAGCTGGTCTGGATTTGGAAGAACTGCCCCTGTTCCTGTGCTCTTGGTTCACGAAGTTGCTCGAGGAAAGTTCGTGGCCAGGGTATTAGCTATTCAAGAGTTCGCGAGCTGATCAAAGAGGCCTTCAAGGACATCACAGACGTGTCAAAGATTGGTGTGCATAGTTTGTGATCAGGCGGAGCTACTGCGGCAGCTAATGCTGGCATCCCAGATCGTTTATTCAAAAGACACGGACGTTGGTTGAGTGAAAGTGCTAAAGACGGTTATGTTAAGGACAGTACTAGTTCTTTATTGTCAGTGTCTCGTAGTTTAGGCATTTAAGCCCGACCGAGCCAAGCAGATCATGGTCCAGGGTGCGATTCATAGGGCTGGGGTTTTTCCCTCTGCGAACGCTGCAAGTGCGTCGAGGGTTTTTTCATCCTGTGAACACTTGTTCGTATCTCTGATATTCTTGTAAATTCGAGTTGGACACTGATTGCGCTTATTATAACCTCAATGTAATATCTTCAATACGTTCATCATTTGATTAGTTCATTTCGTTTTCATTGTAACCTATTACATTACGATCGACATCAATAAACTGGACGTGCGGTTTCCAGCCAGAGCACGCCGCTATCCAACAAGTGGTTGTATTTGATTGTAAGGGGAAGTAGTATTTGTTAAAAAATTGAGGCGAGAACAATTTTTTCTTTCTGCTTACATTATCTAGTGTCAAAAGCGGCTATGCATATTCTGATCAGAGAGGAACGACTTTGAAGAAAAAACTTTGACGAGAAACTTGTAGATTTTTTGGCATTTGTTCTTGAGTGGAATTTAATAGCGGAAATGCGTGCGCTACACATACTGAGTCAGACACTATCACACGTCATCGAGCAAGCTCACGGTTTTTCTATCGTTCGCTTTTGCAGAAAAAAATTAAACATTTTCTATAATTTTCTCGTGTATATTGTTTATAGGAAATCATATGCTTTCGAGTGTAATTTTGACATGTACTAGCAATGTGGGTTAGATAAAATCACTCTACAAAATTCATGAATCATGAAAATTCATTTTTTAACTCCAACAATATAGCTCACGCCTGACGAAAATCTTGGATTTTCTCAAGTTTGTGCTAGACAAAAATTCACCTACAATTTAGCCGGTAGGGATTATTCAGTCTCGAACTCTGAATTTTATGACCTTTCGGTGTTTATGAAATAACTATACCAAGACGCTTTGATTTTCAATCATCTAATTGTCGAAAGCACAATTTCATAGAAGTATTCTTTGACATGATTATTTGCCGGCTGTGACTATTTGGCCTCGAAATTTGGTCGACAGTTTTCAAATTTTCCAATATTTGTCTACATAAAACATGCATATACCATCCACAGTATTCTATCTTTATTTATTTGTAACTCTGTCACAGAGTAGAACGTAGGATCAACAGAGACCTTGAAAAGTCCCAGCAGTCGTTGTATTCTTTGCTGAGGCAAGACATGTAAGGCTAGTTTGATTTTAAAGTAAGTTTATATTAATTAGCAAGCTTTCAAGAATAAAGATAGAATGCTTTGAATATCCTTTGATTTTTCTTTTCTTTTTTTTTTCTTGACTTGTTCTAGCAAAATCCAAAACTACTAGTCAAAGAGTATTTAGAGGTAATTGACCTGCTGCCGGCCAAAATGGCAGAGTGATAATTATTTTGCTTTGCTTGTGAAGCAATACTGCCTTTGAGGATAACCAAGTACTGTAATACTAGTGTTTCAGTTTACAAATTAAAAGTATTGTTGATCATTTAAGTACGTAATGATGGACACTAAATGTCCCAAACCCAGGCAAGTAATTGGGTAATGACGGATAACTCACAGTCAGTTTGATTTAATCCTGGCAAGCAAGGTTTCGCTCACTAATCCTATTAATGCCTTGGCCTTTGTTTCATAGCCACAAAAATTTGGACTTTTTCTCCAGTTTGCTAAAAAAAGTCATATGCTGCTCCTAATGATATCAGAATAAAAACAAATTTTGCAATAAAATACGAACTAAAATCATCTATCTTTCTGTACACATACTCTCAGAAGGTTCAGAAGTTTATCTGCCAGATTGTCCATAAGAGAAGGAATTCTTAAGCGAACTGACCCAGAAAAAGTGTGCTAAAACTAGAGTTTGCTTTCCTAAGTTTCATTGTTCGTAGTCTGTTTTCTGTAGTGTAATATCTTCGATATGAATTTTCAAGCTCCTGTTATGTACTTGGTCCAGTGCCCCAGACAAAAAGCACACACGTCCAACCGTAGTAGGTAATCCATAGTCAGTGTATCTTAAGTCCCTATTGCTCTGGTTCAAAACAGAAGAGTCATTCAGGTCTTTTCACTTAATCAAATTATGCTTATTTACTTATACTGAGTGATCCTAAAATATTTTGATCCTTATTAGTATAGCCTGCGATACATCCGGACGTTACTCGTAAAGTCCGTCTGCGAAACAGAGCACAAAACCGTGTTCTGAACCCCCAGCAGCGTACCTGGATTTCAGTACGCTTTGCCATTGGCTCTTTCTTACATGTAAGCCGATTGGCTGTAATTACCCTCCCCAGTACTTCTCATCTGTCAATTCGGTTTGTTGATTTCACGTGTTACCCGATCGAAAAATTATAGAGTATTGTCTTGTCCGATGGAAATAATTTGTGTTTTATGCGCTAAAGAAGTAAAAAACCACCACGATCGGTATCTGGTAGAAGGCAAGTCCAAAGTAAATGTTAAAAGTGAGTTAGAAAGTCTACAACTGGTCTGCAATCAAGAAAGAAAATACATCTGTAAGTCGTGCTATCAACTCTTGGCGAAGCGAAGAAGTGTGATACAACAACAATCCAAACTTGACTCAGAAATACGAAGCCTGTACCTAAAAAACAGCTCAGAAATCGCCCAGAAAGACAAGAAGAGGGCCTCGAGTGATCCCATTGAAACTGCGGACTGTGCTACTCCGAGAAAAAGGATTTTGAGCGAAGAACTTTTAACGCGAACCTCGACACCTTGCTGCGCTCAAAAGAGACCACAAGTTCCAACTTTGGCAATTCCCGCCATCGTACCCGTCTCAGAAGCACTTATTCAGACAAATAATGTGACCTCTATAAATCAACAACATACAGATGTATCAATCAAGATCAAGTGGCCATCAAAAGAAATCGATAAAAAACTTCCCCAAGACCTGGAATCCCTGGCAAAAATGCTCGCCCGTGGTACATACCAACAGATCGCTCGTGCAGTGTGGCGATGTCCTAATTTGAAAAAAGAACTGAAAACTATAGTTTTAAAGGAAGTGGAGAAGGAAGCGACAATGCTATGTTCGAAAAAGAACCCGCTTTCTTTGAGAAACACAGACAAGGAAAGTATGCTTTCCTTTTCAATGGAGAAATTGGAAGAGGAAATCAAGCTAAGGGCTCCATTCGTGTATTCGTGTTTATCAGCTTTTGCTATAAACAGGAGAAGTAGAGCCAGTACCACACCAAGTACCCACTGTGGAACTATAGGAATGGCAGCTGCAATTTGTCTCCGCAATAGATCAAAGTCTATGATTGCTGTACAACTTTTGATTACAATATTCCTGTATCACTCAACTTGGATGGTAGGTGCACTGTTGTTGTTGTTGTTGTTGTTGTTGTTGTTGTTGTTACACACTTTTAATATAACACCTAAATTTGAATTTACAATTATTATTTATATTGTAGTTTGACCACTCAAGTTTCCACTTATGTTTTCAATCGACTGCTTCTTACTGAAATATAACAATTAATACAACTATCAATTTCAAAAAACTGAAGTCTTCAATCAAGTTAGAAAACAGAAATGACAGTCCAAATTTAAGAAGGAATGACATTTCAAAGTTTCAAATACCTGAATTTTTTATCGCATATTGCTTGTACATAAATATAAATAATAATATTGTGAAAAGTTAGCCTGCGATGCATCCTGAATTAAATGTTCAAATGCATTGCAGGCTTGTGAAAAGTCGAAGTATAATTGCTCTTTTTCACTATGAAGTCACAGTATGTTTGCATCTTCAATTGCAAGAATAAAATAAATAAATTAGCATATTATTTTGGGAAATAATTGTAATAATTAGCTATTCCCACGTTACTTTGTTATGAATCAAATTGTTTAGTAATTTAATTCATTGCAATAATGATTTCATTCTTTCCCCACTGGCAACCATGATCTGTAGAGTTAATTAACACAATAGATTTCTTTCATGTGACGTCATAATGAAATAGGACAATTGAAATATTATAAAATTATTATGTTGCACTTTATGCCTAGCAGCCATGTAATGCATGAAGAGAACAAATCATTACATTCTCATTAGTTTCACTTGTTCATTTATCCAAACATGGGTACTTGAAATCAAAAGGCATTCTTGGTCTGCACATGGTTGCAACCCAAGAATATGAATAGTACACTGTTACAAACTGTCTGAGATAATGTCAATAATTGATATTTTTGTTTACTTAGAGAACTCTTGCTCGACTGGCCCCTCTGAGGCTTACAACTAGCCACACTTATCTGTACAAAAAGTTAGACGAGTTTGGTAAAGATCATGATTCAAAGATTACAAATTCAGTACAGAAACAAAGCGTATGGATGGTAAAAAACAGTGGCCACCTGACCGATATTGCCTCCACAGACCAAGGCTCAGGCTCACCTCTCACAAACAGCAATGTGTGTGTGCAACAGGATGGGGGTAGAAAGTTAACATTTGATAACATAGACTACCGCCAGGATGTCCATCACATGACAGAAGAACATCAGAATATTGATAAACATTGTGTCACCTATATGTCTACTGAGAACAGGGTCTCTGGAAACCATCTCAGTGAAAAGCTTCCAGAGGATGGTATCTTGAAAATGGAAAATGGAAAGTGTTTACCCAGCACCTATGAAAATGTGAAGCAACGGGACAACTACATCACCTTGGCAGAAAGAATTATTGCCACAAATATCCCTTGCCTTAACTTCCTTTCTGATGTCTCTACTTCCCATATCCCTCATGCATACAGCAAAGAAATGAATGAGAAAACAGAAACAGTAAGTTGACTGCAAATAATTAGTTATTACTAAGAAATTTGTGTTGTTTTATTTTATGATTGAGTGCTTTAAAACTCAATCATGAACAATGATTGTTAGTAGTACCCTTGAGTAGTTCATAATACTATCATTAGGTGCTCACGATTAAACCAGTGAACATTGATTAGTACTACATAGTACTAAATAGCATTAACGATATTGTTATAAATGATAACTAAATAGATAGTGATATTTAGTATCAAGTACTAGTCAGAGTGATCGCACTTAATCCGTGAATCGTACTAGCTAAATAATGCAAAATAGCATTATTAAACAATGGAAAACAAAGGATTTTATACTTTTTAGTACAAAGTAGATTTTGTACTTTTTCACGGGTTAAGTGCAATCACTCTAGTGTTTTTTGTCACATGGGTTTGGTGTGCATGTGACTGTTGTTGAATAGCTGCACTAATACATGGGTTTATAGTGTGCTCTATGACAATCAAAGACTTGCAATTATTAGATGTATATCCTGATATCATAATTGTAAAGTATTGTCATTCAGGAACCTTTGTTTACCTTCTTTATTATTTCATAAAATATTTATTTATAACTTCCTCTAATTATTTAACAACAACTCAAAATTGGCCACACATCCTCAATGAACTCTTTTCTTAGTCTTTTTTAGGTATGATACATCACAATGAGAATGATGCTGATGGGATTATAAAGATCTTGCAAACACTTCACAAATATGTCCCTTATCATGGAGAAGAAGAAGAAAGAGAATATGGTGACCAAGGAGTTGTTGGAGATCAGCTATCTGTGGAGAGAGCCGTAAATGGCCATGCTTCTTTGTCAAATGGTTTTACACCCGAGGAGCAACTCCAGGGTTTACACTTTGAAATAGCTGACTGGCACTCTGGAAATAAGTTCTTAGAGGTAAGATAAAATGTACATGTGCATCAAAAAATATAGGGATTAATTACTTTAATTAATCCCTATATTTTTTTTTACAAAAAAGAGTTTGCCTTTTATATCACATGACTGTGTTATTTACAATTCAATATATTGATAGTTTGAAGTGCAATTTAAAGGAATGAATGTAGCTCAAACATAATTATATATGTCAGGCTCGTAACATGGTATATTTTTGTCTCACTGATCCTGGGTTGTTACAGAAATTTTGATCCCTGAGCCCATATTTTTAGAAATTATTGATCCCTGATCCTTGGTGCAAAATACTGAGCTGATCCCTGATCCTGACCCAATGTCCCTGATCGTCGATCCCACCCATTTGATCCCTGAGCCCTGGCCTCTGATCCCTAATCCTGGCCATAATTTGGGGCTTGATCCCTGATCCCATATACCATGTTACGAGCCTGATATGTATATGAGGTTCGAGCACATAAAAAGGCTCTTCTTTGCTAAGATCCCTTTGTTCTAGAATTGCTGAAATGTGGACTTGTTTGCAGTCGTTTGCTGTTGGATGTACACATAGAATCCTTTAGAATGCCTTTCATGTGCACATTCCTCATATATATTTAGCCTTCAATAAATCAAATTAGTAAGTGCAGTGTAATTTGGTCTAACATACAAGTGATTACAAAACTGTATAATAATAGTACAATTTGTTAATAACACATATTCATGATTTCAGTTTAAATTGCATAATTTCCAACCAATTACATTGCATGATTCACTGTTGACCTAAAATGTTCAACTCAAACCAACCATACTGTGACATGTACGAACAATATCTTTAAACAACTTTCAAATACTCATGTTTTATTTTTGACTTTAATTGCATGATTCACTGTTGACCTAAAATGGATATAATTTATTACAGTAATACTGCAACCGTTGTTCAACTCAAACCAACCATACTGTGACATGTACGAACAATATCTTTAAACAACTTTCAAATACTCATGTTTTATTTTTGACTTTAATGCACACAAAATAGTTTTGCTGTGCAGTGCTGTGATTGTAGAGCAGAACAAAATGGTCATGGCACAAAAAGAGCAGAAATTTTGTTTTTATTGAAAACTATGGCACTTTGATTTGTGTCCTTTGTTTCTCTTTCATACCAAAAACCGCTGGAAGTAAAACTATTATTTGCAGTAAATATTTTTTTAGAATCTTTTCTTAATATAATTATCATTATCCATTGCAGGTTGCTTTTTCCAACTTATACAACATCTCATCCTCTGGAGACAAGTGTACACTATACAGTGATCGTAACCTTATCAATAGGAGGAACGTCAAAGGTGATGTTAGTGCAGCAGCCAATCCATGCCGAAGATTCTTTGTCCTTGAAGTTGAATCAAGAATAATAGCAGCAGCTCTGAAAATGCTTGGTATGAGCTCCTTGGATGACCATAAGCCAACTAAATTTGAGCTACCACAACCAGAGTCATCTAAACAGGATAAGAAAGATTTTCTACACAAGATAGCTTCCCTTGTTATTGATACGTTTGTGGTGGACAAGTCAAGGAATAAAAGCATGGAAGAATCAGCAAAATGCTTGGAACAGAAAGAGAGGGAGCTCAAAGCAGGCGCACGTTACAAATGCAGATATCCTGGATGTCAAAAGACATTTGCTCATAATGGTAAATGTTTGCGTGACCATGAGGCAAGCCATGATCCTCCCTTAGTTTCCTCATGTGAGACCAACATCCTTAAAGAACCAAAGAGCGATGACAAAGTTCAAGATGACATGCTGTCATATCAAAAGTCATTGTTGGAGTATGGAATGCTTATCCTTAACTTCTTTGATGCCATATCTGAAGGTGATGGTGAGCGGCTACATCGCTGTTGGAAATTTTTTTTAATGTACCTGAAACATCAAGGTGGAAGTGCAACAAAGTACTCGTTGGAGTGCCTGTACCAGATGTTTCAGGTATATGCATTACTAAGCCCTCAGTCTGCACATCGACTCAAATGGAACAGATCTGTTAAAAACAAACCCGGACGAGGAGGGAAC
This sequence comes from Telmatactis stephensoni, assembly GCA_029948255.1. Classification (NCBI taxonomy): domain Eukaryota; kingdom Metazoa; phylum Cnidaria; class Anthozoa; order Actiniaria; family Isophelliidae; genus Telmatactis; species Telmatactis stephensoni. Next base: position 247,614 of record JALIZF010001801.1, read on the forward strand.
ATTCCACTTGATCTACAGTTAGAGTTCTACAATAAGACTGTGAAGGAAGCCATCAAGAAGTTAGGACCAGCTGCATCTACAAAATCCCTGGATAGAATCTGCCACTCTTTAGGGATAACAAGTGAACTTATGATGCACTATGACAAGAAACAAGCAGTAATCAAAAGATCTGGGGACCATGTTAAGAAGTCAACACGGAATGACTTGTGCAAGATTGTGAAAGAACTGGTTACAAATGAGGCATTCACATTTACTCCAGACAGGCGATACAGATATTATGCAGGAATACAGTCAAGTTTGTTATCTGGGTTTGACATGAGCAACATGTTCTCCTGGATTAACAATCACAAGAAGTATATAATTTTGAACAGAAGAGCAAGATAAACAATTAGAAACAATACATTGTATTTTCAATTTCTTTTAAAACAATATTTCAACTAAACATAGCAATCACTAGAGATATTAATGTTCTGTTATACACATTCATAATAAGATTGGTTTTTGATAAAGACAAGGAGTGTTGTACACTGTATAATGAATTTGTACAGTGAATGAAAATACAATATCAAAATAGTAGGCATTAGATCATTAAGTAACTTAGAGAAATTATTTCAAATGATATTTTTTCTTGAAATCCACTCTCTAAATATAGTAAGAGTACTCTTATGTGATAGACACTGTCAGGTTTAAGAAAGTATTTTAACTACTACTTGTGCTTCTTATATTAAATAATATATTTCTTATTATATGCATTCCAGTCAGATTTGGCTCAAGTGGCAAATATCTTATATTCTGATTTAATTTCTTCAGTAAAAGAACCAAAGGAAACTGTTATAGAAGCTTTGCACATTCACGTGACTAAGGAAATTTTCAACAAATTTCTCAAAAAAATTAAGCTTTAAATAAGTCTGAAAACACTTTATCCTTAAAGGAAACAATATTGTAAGCAACTTTTAAGCAATAATTATTGGCTCAAAAAATGATTTACGTGTCTTTGATGAGATATGCGAAAAATACTGAAACTAATTTGCATATTTTGATTATTTTCTTATCTTCAAAGTAAACTTGAAGTTCTATATTCTGAATGAAGAAAGGTGTTAGTTTTAATGTGTTCATCAATAATTTTAGTTTATAAAAAGGGGTCCAAAATTTATAAATTTTGCATAAAAACTTCATGACAAAGTAATTGTCCACCATGATGGTAGGCATGAACCTGCCAACAAATATGGCCACCTAAAGACAATCATATATGTTTTAGGAAAATTTAGAGCAATTGAAGGGTTCCCTGTGAAAATGACCTAAGTGACTTTTTGATGGATATCCAGAGATAAATTTTTCCAGAATAGGAAAGTTAATAGACCTTTTCAGCTTCGTATGTAAATTGCCCATTTCAGACCACGTGACATTCTCTGGGAATGTTCTTTATGATGAACATGTTAAACCTATTCAACATGCAAGAAAGAATTCAACTCTATCAGATGTAACATCACATGGTCTGAAATGGGAAAACAAACAACGAAGCTGAAAAAGTCTATTATACCATTTTATGCCATAGAAAATATACCAAAAAAGTCACTTAGGCCCTTTTCACATGGAACCCTTCATTATTGACTCTTTTTATATTGAATTTGGGAAGAACATGTGACATACTATAACAGCTTCCTCAAACCATCGTTTAAACTAAAGATATGGAACCATGTACGTGTTGAATGTTTGCCATTATCACTCTTAACAAATTAATATGAAACCTCTAAAGTACTGTCAATTGTATCCATACAAATATTAAAAGAGCTCAGCTCCTCCAGATCTTGGCTATTGATCATTTCAACAAGTGTTGAGTCATCCTTGATTTGACTCCAGTTAGAATAGTTTGACATCTCAAATGAAAATATACCTTCATTGTCTTGAAGAATATCCAGAGGAATATCATTGAAAACTTTGTGCAAAGCTCGTAGAATGCCAGTGGCATACTGCACTCTCCATATTTCAACTGCCTGTAAAATGTCTGCAATTGTGAAAAGAACATTACAGTGTTCAAGTACTTGGTTGATGTGAAATGAGTTGAACTCCATGAGTAAATTTGGGCAGGTAACCATTTTATCGACATCCACTTCTTCTAACATTTCTTTCTGGAAGCAATGAAGTTCCATTTTCAATGTTTTCTTCTGTTCTGGAGTAACAACTCTTGTAAATTTACTTTCCAATGATTTCTGAATGTGTGGCCCCTGTTTACTGTCTATAGAGGGACTCCAAAGAACCCTGCAATCCTCTCCTTTGCAGTTGCATTTCATTGCACAGTACCCACAACATTTGTGCAGCAAACAGGAATGTGATACTTTACTCTCAAAGTGGGACATAAGCCAGGCTCGAGAACATCCTTCATGTTGGATGTAGGTTTTCATATCTTTATCACAGAGTGATGAAAGTAATCCTGTTTGGGATTCCTGTGTGAACCCCCCTGGGGACCCCCGAGAGGAGAGCAGAATTGAAGTATTTTGTTCCCGTGTGACCGCTCGGAAGCGGCAAGAAAAACAGGTTCCAGTTACATCTTTATTTCTTTTAGTTCGTCGTAGGAGCTAACGAATTTGTAAGTTATACAACATTTGAGTTTAAGTATACATGTGATTTTTGCTAAATAATTTTATATGTAATTTCTCTAGTTGACTTTGTTTCTTCATAACGCGTGAAGACCTCATGTCACATGGCTAAGACTGATGTAAAGTGCAAAAATAAACCCTATGATGAGCTGATGCTTCTTAAACTATAAGTAACCTTACGCCACGATAAGGCGAAACAGTCAAAAATTCGACAATCGAAAGAAGCACGCCGGCCGAACTGAGGTAAACAAGTTCGAGGACAACCGACTGCCGTAAACGAGCGACTGACCGTCTTTGAAACTGTAAGAAATCTCAGAAGGCAAGTAAATCAACCAAAGAAGACCTCTAGAAGGCAAATCAGATGTAAAAGTCACATTTCAAGCTGGTAGAAATACGAAATTATCAATTCATTTATTTGTTCTTGGAAAATACAAAATCCTGACAAAGTCATACCGCGTGGGGAGCACGAAAACGAGGCTGGTGAAATTTGCATAAAATTTGCATCTTAACCGGAAGTTCACCAAAATGCCGTCCAAAACCGACGTAAACACCCTCATTGGAAAAATGAGGAACTCTTTGAAAAGTTTCTATGAATTATCAGAAGAATTTGAAGTATTATTTGCAACAAAGCCACAATTAGAGAGAATCAAACCTCTGTTTGATGAAATTGAAGCACGATACAGAAACATAAAGAAAGAACAAGAGGCTATTTGCAATAAATTGTTGAAGGCTGGAGATGGTGATGATCGTCTGAAGGATATAGAAATCGCTGGATCTAAAGTAAAAACTGACTATTTCCAATTGACACAAAAGTTCGCCGTATATGAGAAAGAGTGCGATCAGCAAGCTAGTCGAAACAAAACGGTTCAGGAACAAGCTAGCGCCAAGTCAGAGTCAGCAGCTGTAGAAGCTATGACAGCCGCAGTGTCCAAAATGGCAGAAGTCTTAGGATCAAAACCTAATGCCAGCACCCTAGAGAGACTGCCTGTTCCCACGTGGGATGGTAATCGAAGAACGTACGCCACCTGGAAAAAGGAGTTTAATCATGCAATGAAAAAATATGGACAAGATCCGGACGAACAGTTACAACGATTCCGTAAGGCAATGCCAAAGAACTGCTGGTGGAGTGAGCAAGTGAAAACATGTAAGAGTATCAGTCAGGCGTGGGAGATTTTGGACGTCGAATTCGAAGATAAGCGAAAGTTAATGGACTGTCTCCTAACGGAGATTAACAATTTGAAAGCCATAAAGAGAGACTCCAAGTCACTTATTATGTTTGCAACATCGATTCAGAGATATGTCAATGATATGGAAGATAACGGTTGCTCCGTGAAGAGCGCTAACGAATCCCCGTTCTTTATGTCACAGCTCTTGTCTAAGCTGGATTCCAGAGATAACGTAGATTTTGGCAGAGAAATGAAAAGACAAAGTAAAGAAGAGAATGTGGAAAACCTTGTGGATTGGCTTCACCAGGAAGCAAGTCTGCGTTCCAGAGGAAAAGAAGACGACAAAGTGACAACACAGCGAGTGGTTTATCAAAGAAGGTCAGAGAATCACGTGACTTCAACCTCTACACCTGCGCAAGACGATGAGACCTGTCCGTTAGGTTGCATAGACAAGCATTTGCTGCCAGCATGCCCCGTCTATCAAAATTCAACCGTAAGTCAAAGATGGGACGCAGTCAAAAAGTACCAAAGATGTAGGAAATGTCTTTGAGCATCGCATCATACCAACGACTGTAAAAAACCGGATGGTACGTCTTGTGGGAAATGCAAAAAGAACCATCATCGTTCTCTGCACAACGAAAAGAAAGATGTTCCAAGTTCTAACACTCCTCACACAACAAGTGAAGGAGTTGCTTCAGATAACAACAATTTACAAAGTAATGCTACAGACCGAGAGACCAAACTCAAGACGATCGCAGGATTGTGCCCTGTACAAAAGGTGAAAGTTCTTAACGCTGATGGAGAGTTCATCGAATTTCTAGCCATGCTAGACAGCGGCTCAAATACAAGCTTGCTATCGAAGAGAGCTGCCAAGCAACTTGGACTTACAGGTCCGACAACCCACCTCACAATGAATCTTGCTGGAGGGAAAACTAAGTCAGAAGTCTCGACCTTCCTCCAAATTACACTGGCTTCGATTGCTGAAGAAGATATCCAAAAGACACTTCAAGTCTACTCAGTAAGTAAACCTTGTAGCAACGCAAAGACAGTTTCAAGAAGTCTAGTAGAAGAATATGCTCATCTGAGACCAATAGCTGACAAGCTCCATCTATCAGGTGGAAAAATTGACCTACTTATTGGAACGGACTTTGCAGAAGCATTTATTGATATCCATACTCGCTCAGGAGAGTCTGGAGAACCGATTGCCAAAAGAAACTGTTTTGGCTGGTACGCCCTTGGACAGTTTGCTTCAACAACGTCAGAAATGGACATGCCAAGTGTTCAATCCATAAATGTCGGTACTGTAAGTGCCGTAGATGATATAAAGAAACTACTTCATCAGGATCAAATAGGAGTTAAACCAACCAAGCTATGCACGTGCTCAGAGAACACTCTACGAGAAAACAAGTTTGTTAAGTCTGTTTCGAACTCAACAACCCTAAAAGATGGACGAATTCATGTCAAGATGCCTTGGAAAGAGAGTGGACCTCCGAAGCATAGTAACTATGACATCGCGCTTAAGAGAATGCACTCATCGGAGAAGACTTTCAAGAAAAAAGACTGCTTTGACGTCGTAGAGGAGGAAGTTCAAAAGCTGGTCGATCAAGGATTTGTTACCAAAGTGTCACCAGAAGAAGTAAAGCACGATGAACCTGAATGGTATCTGCCCCTTCAGGCCGTATTTACACCCGAGAAGTCAACAAAAGTACGACTCGTGTTCGACGCTTCCGCGAAAGGCCACGATGGTCTATCGCTGAACGACCATTTAGAAAAAGGACCAAACTACATCAACAGCCTGACAGATGTGCTTTTAGCTTGGAGATGGGACAATGTTGCCTTTTCTGGCGACATCCGAAAAATGTTCAATCAAATCATGGTTCACCCTAACGATCAAGTTTACCATAGATTTCTCTGGAGGAAAAATCCGGATGAATCACCTACCGTCTACCAATGGTGTAGACTGAGTTTTGGCGATAAACCAGCGCCCGATATCGCCACAAATTCAATCAACGTGTTAGCCAAAGCCTCAGAGGAGGAGTTTCCAGAAGCCGCAAAAGAGCTTCGAGAACATGCATACGTCGATGATATTGCTGCATCGAGACCAAAGGCCATCCAAGCCAAACAACTCACCAGAGACATAGAAGATATACTCGTGAAGGGACAATTTCAGATCAAAGAATGGCACTCGAACAACAAGGAGATTGATCAATCAGAGAAGGAAGAGTCTGTGGATTTACTCGGTCATCGGTGGAATAAAAAGCGCGATACGTTCTCTTTCAAGAAAGATGAAATTATTTCTCATCAAGAACACTTGACAAAGCGGAACTGCTTAGCACTACTAGCCCAGCTGTGGGATCCCATTGGCCTAGTTTCACCGGTAACAGTCAAGTTCAGGATAGATCTACAGGAGTTGTGGAGTTCCGGATTTGGCTGGGATGAAATTTTACCAGAGAGCATCCAACGAAAATGGAGAGAAAGTGTACAGATCATGAATCACCTTCTGCAGTTGAGTTTTGATCGTCAAATAAAACCTCACAATGCTGTCGGTCAACCTGAAGTCCATGGGTTTTCAGATGGGGGAGAGCTAGCCTTCGGTGCAGTGCTATACCTTAGATGGCAGCTGTCAGATGGATCTTACTGCTGCAATCCTGTGATGATCAAATCGTTCGTCGCACCTTTAAAGAAGAAATCAATACCTCGACTTGAACTGCTAGGTTGCCTAGCGCTTGTTCGAATGTATGACGCTTGTTCGAAAGCATTAGACTTTGCACAGATCAAAGATTGCCGAAGAATTCTCTGGGTAGATTCTTCTACAGTGTTGTCATGGGTCAAAACCCCACCTCGTGAATTCAAGCCATTTGTGTCAGCGAGAATTGCCGAAATCCAGGAGACTGTTGGAGTAGATGATTTCCAGTATGTAAGATCTAAAAGTAACCCTGCAGATGCGCTTACGAGAGGCATCGATCGAGAAAATCTCACTAACTGGCTGAAAGGACCTGCCTTTCTGCAACTTCCCGAGTCTCTATGGCCAGAGTTCAAAGACACAACGAATGATCAGGACAACAAAGTACAGAATCCAGATATCAAGAAGGAAAAGAAAACCATCAAGGAAACTAAAGAACATGTGGACTGTACAATAATCAATTATCGACATTTGGATGCAGACACTTCTAAAGGAAGAGAAGAAAATCCAATCCTTGCGCATCTACTAAAGAACTGTTCTTCTTATTCTAAGATCAGAAGAACCCTTGCTTATGTAAATCGTTTTGTTCGAAATGCCAGACAGAAAGCTAGAGTAACTGGTCCGATCATGGTTCAGGAGCTGAAAACATCAGAGCAACAACTTTTAAAGTGGTGCCAAACCCAGTTGAACTTGAAACGACTTCAATATTTAATACCAAAGGAGGATGAGAATGGTTTACTTCGAGCACATGGCCGTCTAGAGACAATTACAAGTCTTCCAGAAGACGTAAGGAATCCAATTCTGCTTCCAAGCAAACACAAGTTAGTACATTTACTTCTACTCCATGTGCACAACAGACGTGGCCATTGTGGTTACAAAAGTCTCATCCATGAATCAAGAAAAAAGTTCTGGATCATTGGGATTCGTGGAACTGCTAAAGCTTTGACGAGAGCTTGTATCCTGTGTAGGAAGCTGCGTAGAAAACCTCTCGAGCAACTGATGGGACAGATTCCAAATCTAAGAACAGCAGTTGGCCATCCAGCATTTACGAACACGGCGTTGGATATGTTCGGTCCATTACATATTCGTTTGAATAGAAAGACACTGAAAGAAGCTCAAGGCATTATTTTCACGTGTATGACAACACGTGCAATTCACCTCGAACTTGTAACTGATAGAAGTTCAGACACTTTTCTCATGGCTTTTCGAAGATTTGCAAGTACTCGGGGACACCCCAAAGTTTGTTACTCGGATTGCGGTACCAATTTCATTGGTGCTCAAGACTACCTTAAAGAAGTAACCCAAAACTGGGACATGACCAAGATAAAGAATACCCTTACCGAAGATTTCAACTGTGACTTCACCTGGGAGTGGAACATTCCTCATGCAAGTCATCAGAATGGTGTGGTAGAGTCACTAATCAAGTCTGTGAGACAAGCTCTCAACGCTACCTGCAAGAACCAGACTTATACAGAAGAACAGTGGAGAACAATCCTTTCAGAGATCACTTACTTAGTCAATGGACGTCCGCTATACCCTAGTTCGGATGACATTTGGGAACGACCACCAATCACTCCAAATGACATTCTTGTTGGTCTTCAAAACCCAAACCCTCAGCCAGAAGCCGAAGATCGGGTCAACCCAAGAGATTTACTCCGAAGTGCTCAAAGTCGAGTCAGTGAATTCTGGAAGTGTTGGATGAAATACTTTGCGCCAAACCTTCTTCCCAGGAATAAATGGTTTCGTACTAGGGAAAACGTCCAAGTTGGTGATTTAGTCCTAGAGCTCGATCCAAACCACAGAAGATCTCAATGGAAAATGGGTCTGATTGTTAACACATATGCTGGAGCAGACGGACTTGTCAGGAAAGTCAGGATAAAGACCAAGACTGGCGAGTACGACCGCCCTATTCACAAGTTGAGCCTCATTGCTACCAACCAAGAACTCATCAACAAAGAATAGAACATTCTAAGATACTCAAAAAAGAACGCTATTTAGTATTCATTTGTTAGTTAAAGAACATTGTAGTTAGTTGTCGTTGCTCAATTAGCAAGTATGCAAATTTCCGCACTGCAGAGGAGTGTTTGGGATTCCTGTGTGAACCCCCCTGGGGACCCCCGAGAGGAGAGCAGAATTGAAGTATTTTGTTCCCGTGTGACCGCTCGGAAGCGGCAAGAAAAACAGGTTCCAGTTACATCTTTATTTCTTTTAGTTCGTCGTAGGAGCTAACGAATTTGTAAGTTATACAACATTTGAGTTTAAGTATACATGTGATTTTTGCTAAATAATTTTATATGTAATTTCTCTAGTTGACTTTGTTTCTTCATAACGCGTGAAGACCTCATGTCACATGGCTAAGACTGATGTAAAGTGCAAAAATAAACCCTATGATGAGCTGATGCTTCTTAAACTATAAGTAACCTTACGCCACGATAAGGCGAAACAAATCCATTAAAGAGTAAAACACAACAACTTGGAAGACCATCTCGTCCTGCACGACCACATTCTTGAATGTACTGTTCAACTGTTTTGGATGGCCCAAAATGAATTACTCTTCTCACTTGTCGACAATTTATTCCCATTCCGAAAGCGACAGTGCATATCACAACACGCAAATGTCCATCTTCCCTTGTCATGTTTTCACAAATGTGTGTTTTCACTCGTTTAGGTGAACCTGCATGGAACATTTCAACTAATCTGTTTTGGGGACGAGTAGATCCATCTTTATACATTTTATCTCCTAAAAATACCTCAAACATTCTAAATAGTACAGAGCACTGTTTTCGTGTTTGGCAGTATATCAATGTTCTAGGGGCATCTACACCAACATCTCCAACTTCTTTGATAAGGCTGCCAAACACAACTTCAAGTTGGTCATTTTTGTCAATGTACTGTGTAGAATAGAATAGGTTTGGTCTATCTGGTGACTGCTGTATAATCAGCATGTCTTTTGGTGTCAAGTTTAGAGTTTCCATTATTTGTTGTTTTGTTGCCTGAGTGGCAGTTGCAGTCAAGACCATCATTGGGGTGCCTTTAGGAATTAGGGAGTTTAATTCCCCTAAGCATCCATACCACTTTCTGAATGGTACCTTTGTTGTGTCTGACAAACCCCTGCAAATAAACAAAAATATGTCAGCAATACCATTTAACCTCATAAATAGTATATGAACACAGTACTAGGTAATGAGGTGAGAGTTTATATTGCTACATTGTATATTTATATAGTTTAGTATAATTTGGTGGATCATTTAGAATAAAGTATTCTACATCAAAACAATGCATGCATACTTTTAATATTATACTACGTATAATGCTTTTCTATGGAGTTATTGTTAAAATAAGATAGAGTTTTCATATGTGTTAAAAAGGATGCTGAACAGTATCAATATAATTTCAATTTATCACTAGTAAATATGAAAAAAGAGTTCAGGTCAGTTAGTAATAGTTTTTTTACATATGGATTTTTTTCCATGGTAAATTGAAATAACCATACGTAACCAGGGTTTTTATATTGGCAGCCAAGGCAATGTTTATTGTTCAATAATTATTGTTTAGCTTAATAACTAAGCTTTTAAGTCAAGTAAGATCTTTTCTATCCGAACGTTTAATTTCACTTCGTATAATAACTAAACAGAGTTTAGGCGAAGCTAAACAATGAAAATAAACTACCTACCATTGAACAATACAGTGGGCCTCATCTATCACGACGCCAATTAACATTTCTCTGAAACTTGGAGCGCTAAATAAGCCTCGCCATGTTGTTGTGGACAGGAAACACTCGGGGGACCCAAACACTACGATATAGTTGCCATTCATGACCTGCTGAATAATGTCAGGATCTCCCTCGTCAATTATTGCAATAGCTGGAATACCAATACTACCAAGATATTTCACATGGTCTTCCATCAGAGATTTAAGTGGAGAGAGAACAACGATCAAACTTGAACCTCTCTCTTTACGATGGATGATATCCGATACTATGGGAAGACACTGAAAAATCAGTGACTTCCCGTACCCCGTTGGTAGATTCACGAACACATTTTTGTTGTTAAAGAATCCTTTTATCGCTTTTTTCTGTTCGGGTAAAAGGTTAGCCACTTCAAACTGTGTTTCGACGGCTGAAAATGCTTCTTCCCAAACACTCTCGCTTACAGCCGCCATTTTGGTTTTCACAAGATACGCTCTTGGCCCTCTTGGCCAATCAGAGAGAAGGAAGCGTCTGAGCCAATTAGAAACGCTGTAGTAACAGCCAATCAATGCAAGGGGTCTCAGAACACGGTTTTGTGCGCTGATGCGCTGATGCGCAGACGGTATTTAGAGAGAAAATTCCGGATGCATCGCAGGCTATATTAGTATAGTTGTTTAGAAAATTCAACTAATGCCTCTAAATGTCACTGACATAACGTTACGTCCGTGACGACATTTGACCCACTAAAATACTTTTTTAACAAAAAACAGTGGGATCAATTTTTTTCCTAAAATGTATGTGATTTGGTCAAGACTTTCTTGCAAGCAAAAAGAAAAAATAGACCTCTATGAGGCCATGTGGTTACTGGCCTCAAATCCAAATATAGATATAGACACATTTCAAGGCCTGTCCCTGATTGGGGGTGAGGGTAGGGGTTTACTTCCACTAGTGCATACACACACACCGACTTTGTCCTAGTGCCCTTGGTAAGTTTATTGAAATTCAATATATTTTTATGTTCTATTTGACCTGATGCGTTTGGTCACGTAATGGATAAAACATCTGAAACATGAACGAAAAAATACACCATTTGTTATTGTGTCACTAAAAAACGCCGTTGTAGAAGTCTTTACAGCAAACAATTTAGATATATAGTGAAATAAAAAGTTGAATAAACTGGTATATTAGCAGGTAATATTTTTGCATGTGAGATATATAATAATACCATGCATGATAATAGAAGAACAAAGGCAAACACTAATAGCTGTTGACAGACAAATTAAAGATCTTTACTACTGTGGCTTGTTGAACTACAGGCAACCAGTGTACGGTTTGAGGTGCGTACCGCGTCTTGTTAAAAAGTTTATTAACGACAACATGTCAATCGCTCTTACTCTAGCGGCAGCTAATCTAAATGTCCTTTTTAAGCCGTTTTTGGGCTTCTTTTACATGGGCACGACGAGTGCGTCTAGTTAATAATCGACTTCAACACCCTCAGACGGGCGAACGAAGTTCGCATATCTTTCTGCTTGACAATTCGGCTCTACTTCGGGGATTTCCGAATTACGCACGCACCCTTGAAGCCCATGACATAGTGCGTTACTGGCATAAAGCCAGTAACCGCAATCAAAGGTCTCAATGAGACAACTCACGGATACAGCTACATAGCATACAAGCCAATTCCAAAACTAGGAAAAACTTATGCACCAAAGTAAATCCGGGGTTGAAAGCGTTTGCAGTCCCCCCAGTCAGGCATTTGATAATTATCTGGGTTCCGGGACACATAAATATAAAGAAATGTTAAGCATGTTTGATCAATTTGTTTCCCAACTGTCGGGATTTAGACAAAAAAAATCAACTCTTGATTAAATCGCACCCTTTTTTGTCTTTTTCCTGCGCTCCCCTCCCCCTCGGGGTTTACTTTGACAGCCTTGATTAGTGTACGAGCACTAAAAGTGAGCAAAATAAATAGCTCCTATTTTACCATAGGCATTTAACTGCGTTACTTTAGATGTCTTTAATTCATGTGTAAAGACGTAAATGGCAAATTTCGATATTACCGTAAACACTTGTGTATCTCGAATCAAAGCTGCACTCATAGACAATTAGCAACTATAAACTTGGTTGTGAAATTATAAAAATTTCAAAGGATTTTCAACTGAATCTAAACTGACCGTATGCTTAGCTTTTGTTTGTCGAATTCTAGAACGTACAGCTGAATCGGTTCTGAATCTGAGTACGTACATTGGGAAAGGTTGCGATCAAATGCACGTTGGAATGTAGCTGCTAATTATTCATATTCGATTGATCTTTTGAATTCATCGCAAACAGTCCAAACAAGCATTGAAATCTCTTCACGAAGATTAACCGGTTAGAACTGGTCTGGTTTCTTTTATTTGAGTGCCCAAAGCAGGCTGGAGGATTTTTAACAATAGCAATTGTTACAATGCAAATCAGAAAGTCCCAAACGTAACTCGCCCGGTTAGACCTTTGTTGTCATTGTTTCACAAGTACTCGCATAGTAACCGGTTAGAACCGGTTTCTATTGTTTAAGCGCGCAAAGCAGGCTGGAGGATTTTCTACAATAGCATATTTACAATGCAAATGAGAAAGTCCCATCTACAGCAATAACTCACAGCTACTCCTACTGAGTATCCGTGAGTTAAAAAGGAAATTAAAGATTGTTGTATTGAGAAATAATCAGTCAAACATTTCATGTTAAATAATTGTAGTCAAGAGTTAAAATCCGACTTTAACTGCACCCCCCCCCCTGAAAAACTGGCAGCCTGGTTAGTATATGTAATAGGACTCCACGCTGTCCAATTTGAAAATAATTGGACGAAAAAAATTCCGAGGACTGCCAAAATTGGATGAGGCCGTAGGCCGAGTCCAATTTGGCAGTCAGAGGAATTTTTTGAGTTCAATTATTTTCAAATTGGACAGGCGTGGAGTCCTATTAATTATTAATTATATAAGCTTAACTGGCCAACATTTTTGGTACGATTCATCTAATAAGCTTCTTTGCAAACCAAGCAAGACAATTAAGCTTAACTTGTACACAACGAAGTACATTATTCATGATGAGTTTTTGAATGCAAAAACATCTTATTGAAAATAAAAATATACACTGTAAGGTCCATAAAATACATTTTATTGGATGATTAACTTTTTCTGAACATTTTTCATTTACCAATTTCATTCAGAAAGTGTTTTCAGCGAGGCCGCCGATACTCGCCAAAGCCAACTGAATTTCAACTGGCTTCAAAAACTCTCTCAAAATGAGTCATTTTTTTCAGAAAAACTACACAAAAATACAAAAAATACTTTTCTCACCTCATTCACTAACACTTTTTATAATACACTATACAAAATTACTCGATTCTGATTGGACGAGAGGAGTACAATTATATCGTTAATTGTACTCTGTAGAGTACCTATTAAGTCGCTATGGCAACGATAGTGTATTATAAATAAAAAATCGCACGATCTTCTCGTACAATTCAGAATTAATAGTTACTCGTAATGTTTTGAAAACTCTCAAATAGGACTCGCCTAAAGGCTCGTCCTATTTTGAGAACTTTCAAAACATTACTCGTACCTATTAATTCCGAATTGTACTCGAGATCGTGCGATTTCCTATACAAACCAGAAAACTTTAAGTAAGTAGGTGTAAAAAGCAAATTTGCAGTCCAAAACATTCCGCCATTTTTTTCTCCACAAAATCAGATGTGAATGAATGCTACGCGCCGCGCTATTGGTTGAATTCTTACTTCTATTGTTTTTCTTGCATTCTCATTGGTCAAACACGAACTATCCAAATTTCTCATTAATTTGGATTGCTCAGTTTTTCTTTAGAAAACCCTAAATGAAAACTGTCCAAATTAATCCTTAATTTGGATAGGTAGAAAAATTCAAAAGTAATTTTGTAGTTAGCTATATGGTATTTTAAGAGAATTATATAATTATGCCCAAAACCTTGTTTTCAGGAAGAGCAAAATATATTCTCTGTAATCAATACCATATTTCCATCTAAAAACTAATTTGAAAACTAGATATTTTTTTCCAGTCTCATGTGGAATTGCCTACAATCGAGTTTCTTTTTTGTCATGTGTCCCCAGCTAAAGAGACAAAATCTCCCCACATACATACACATTGGTATGCACTTGATCGAGATTTACAAGTATTACAGAGAGCCTTATCTAATCAAATTCCATTAAATGAAGACATAGATTGGCAACTACCATTCCTAATCAAACAGTACAGGAGAAATATTGACAATTACAGAAGTTTGTTTACTAGCAGTTCATTCACCAAAGAGATGTCGCCTCTGCCAGCTACAAACACAACCACTGGTCAAAACTACAACTACCTGACTTCATCTCCTCATGGATTCTACCCACAATAAACAGTTGGACTTATAGAACAGTGCTGAGTGTTTGAAATTATTAACTTTAATGTAAAATTAGAACTGTTATGTTTCACTCGCGCTATATACGCACACTTGCATATATGTTGTTATTTTAAGTGTTCTGCCTGTTTTGGACAGGACTAGTGATTAATAAAACCTCGTTGTACTAAATGATTGGGTGTGATTCATTTCTTTCCTCGTTCTGATTTTTGTTGCTCAAAGGAGATGTGATGAAAGTTATTCCAAGCAGAGTATAAAATACAAAATGTGTCAAGGAATAAGAAATTAACTATCAGCAATTTGCCCTAACATCCTACACATCCAATCTTAGCGAAGTGTGAGCACAAGGTAAGTCAAGGAATCTCTAGGCATAATCTTACTAATGAGAGAAGTTGTCTAGTCCATCATCTGACCATCTTGAAGGCTCCACAATTTAAACTAATGGAGGAGTTGTGAGTAGAATTTCAACACTCCACAATAATTAAATACAGACATTGTTTACAGAAGATGCCTTTTAGATCATAGCAAGTTTTGCGTACAACAGGCTGAAGAATTCAAGCAAATGTCATCGATGCATATTTGAATAACACAGGAGTTCCAAAATCATATTTCCTTCAATTTTGTACCCAGAGCCCACATTACTTTGGGCCTGCAGTCAATCATGCACAGTAGCAGTTTAACAATTTGCAAGTGAGACTCATTTGCATATTTTGACACCTCACTATATAACTCATGAATTTGCAATCCACAAGTTAAAAACCTAAACCTAGACTTGTGTCCGCCTAAAGTCCTGGGCACAAGTAATATTGCTGGGGTGCATCCATACCTTTGGGAATCCAAAGACAATGAAGCGGTAGCCATGTTGGATGACCAAACAATCAACGCTAATGAGAGATCTTTTGTTGAAGGTCAACCAAGATGGCTGCCGTAACGTCACATGCAATAGCTAATCTCACATTCTCAAAATAAATGGCCACTCAGCTCAGATCTAAAAAGACATAGTTCAACACATATATATAGAATTCTTCTAATTTCCTCAAATTCTTCGTTTGCAATCACGTGATATTTTGATGACCTTTTGGGTTTTGAAATTCTAAAATGTTAATTCTTTTTCTAAATAAAATAAAATGCTTATGGGCTTGTAGAGCATTTAAAACAATATCTCTTGGAGAATTTTTGGAGCACAAGAGCAATTATTTGCCGAGTTATTGCCGGATGAATTTTCTCAAATTTTAGTGTAAATGTATGGCGGCGCCATCTTGGAAGACATATGGATATCTTCCAACATGGCTGCCAAAATTTTAGAACATAATTTCAAGCCTAAAGTTGATAAATATCACTTAATTTAACTTTTAGTAGCCCTAGCTGGTATATTTAAGACCAAGCTAATTGATTTGACATACTTATAGTGATTTCCACGGCATTTTAGACGCGTGACTTTGAGTTGTGTGACATAATTCACGGGCTTACAACTCGACCCAAAAAACATCCAAACCATCAAAATATCTAAATACAAATCTACAGAATAACTCAAACCACAATTTTCTAAAACATATACAAGAATAGAGCTGGTAGGATTCAAAAATAGATTTTAGTTTGAATTTTTGTGACTTGTGACGTCATGTGCAAACGAAGAATAGTTAGAACAGGACTGTTGCCAAGTTACACAAGTTACAGCAAGTCAAAGAGACAATAATGTTTACAGTAGGTCACTGCAACAGACAAGAAATAATACAAATATGGAGCCAGAAGAGAACTTGTTAGAAACAGCTTACAAGTTTGAATGGAATCATTTATAATCTGATCAACACAAGTGGTGATAAGTGTGACAGTTATTTTTAAGATCAATTTCTAACATCAAGGCGAGGTCTGCCTAGATGAAGGCAAGTTGTACATGTACCCCTTACACATCTCTTGCCTGTGGGAGCAACACTGAAGCCATTTCAGTTTGCATGGATCTTTCAGATGAAAGTTGTGAATAAACAATTGAGTGTATACCGTATTAGTTTGAGAAAACGTTCTTCTTCTGTTTTTCAAGGTTTTATGGAGACTACATCAAAAGGAAATTTAAAACAAATAATTTCATTGTTGAAAGCAAACGTCTCAAGAACTCTTTAAATAAGTTTTGTCAAATTTAACTCTACAAAAACATCATTTTTCAACAACATGTAAAAGCATTTCAGTTCAACAAACTATCATGTTACATCATTGTGAACACGTTACTTCTGTTCACGAGAATCATTATATTAAGCAAGGAAGTTACTACTTTACCCTTCAAGTACTGCAGGAACTTGATGAACTTAAAAGACTACGCTGAGATTTATAACCAAATCTTTCTCTCTTCAGTGAATTTTCTTCTCGAACAACTCACACCAGACAGACCAGAGAAGTCGAAGCAACGGAAGGCGTACATAGGTCAGCTCTCACTAGCTCGCTGAATGATCAGTTGCGGCCTTTTTCACACTGTTGGTTTTGTTCGTCACAACAATTCAACATGCCATTGATGGCGTCGAGTTAGCTTTAAAGCAAAACCACTCCAACCACACACACACAATCCATTCCACCTTTCGCGCCATGACTTTCCTCATGAAGTGAGTGAGGAATGGCCTGTCACGTGACTAAATGATCAGATCAAATCATATACGAAGTGCTACCCCCTTAGGATATTAGACTGGTTTTTCTCTAGCTTCAAAACAATCTTTGGTTCATCCCATGACTTTATTTTAATTTTTAACAAATCTAAAGCTTTTACGGGTATAGTAATATTTACGCTTTGTCAGAGTAAAGATTTCTTTAATTGAACCACCCAAGCTAATATCTACCCTACCCTCCCCTAACTACAAATGAATATTTGTATATTGTATCATCAATATGGCGCCCGTCATGGCGTCTTGTTGACTTGTGAGAAGCACGTTGTATTCGTACAGGAGTTTACTCTGTTTTATAGCGCCTAAAACTCACTGCGAAGGACAAAAAAAGCTAGCTTTTATTTTGGAAGCAAAGAAAGGCACTTAAAGAACACTTGTAAGTTGAGAATATTTGTGATTCTTGATCTGTTTGACTGCTTCTAGAATCATGCAGTAGGCTTAGCCTTCTGTAGAAGTTAACATTTTAGCTTGTAAATTTTATATTGTAACTTGCCTATACGAAACTGACGTACAGTTATCTTCAACTAAGGAACTTGTACCTGCAGCTTACTAGAACATATCAAGTTGCAAACTTGCCTTTCAGTTCAAATTTCTGCGAAGTTGTGATCGACGTTAATGAAAACCCTATTAAGCTTAAATAACGGTTTATGTAACAAAGCACTTGCACTCATAGTTGTATTTCTTAGAAGAAAAAGGGCAACTGAACTGGTGTTTATTGCTTGGATATATATCTACTGTATCTATTTGAAAACAGGTTATTAGACTACTAAATGGAATACTTCACGCAATTCCAGATTTGATCTAATGGCTACATTGTACAAGTAACTGTTGTATTATTACAACTCTCTCTCAAGCTTTTGCCTCTTTCCTTGCAACGAGAATTGTGGGTTATTAACTTTTTATTCAGATGCAGACTGGGATTGCATGACTTAGAGCTTTATGAATCAAAATTTCTAAGTGCTTACAAACAGCCTAAAGTGCACAGAACACAAGGCAAGCAGATAAGGGACCACTCTACATGTATAATATTTCTTTACTTAGGACCAAAACCTCTGCCTTTTCTTTCTTTAATAGTGGAGTTCTATTGTGGAACAATCTGGCTGAGCTCAAGCAATCTACTAATGTATCAATCTTTAAGTGTTTACTTTATTGTCATTATCTCAAAAAAATTGTCTTCCTTTCAGACTTCTAAGACTTGTTCATGGGAAGCAAAATGCCACTGCTCTAACTGTAGGCCATAATTATGTCATTTATTATTTACTTCTTTGATTTGATAACTTAAAAGGCCATATGCACTAACAGGTCACGCAACCCTATCTCCCCCAAATCAAGCAGCACCATCAAAATGAACTCCAAAAATTAAAGAGCATCTTGACTTTAGTAAAAGTGCAAAGTTTCAATTATTAGATGAATAAGGAAAGAAATGACAGGAAATTAGATTAGTGTACATATTTTCTTAAGATCCATTGTAAGCGTGTTGGATATCACGAGCTTGCCATCCAATGCATTTTTCCAAACAAATCTTAAGAAAATATCCAATCTTAAATTTACTGTGCATATCTCCTGTATTACATATTATGTGCTGAAACTTTGCACTTTTACTAATATCGAGGTGCTCTTTCTATTTCTGGCATTCATTTTGATGGTGCCCCTTGACTTAGGGGAGATAGGGTCATATAACATGTTAGTGCATATGGCCAATTCCTTAATTTTTTGTTGTTTTATTTGGAGGCTATCTTAAGGTGGTATGACCTATTTAGTGCTCCACCTAAACAGTCTGTTGGAAGTTTAATAAATTGCTGGTTTTTTACTCAACTCCCTTATATGTGAGTTCTTTGGCTTGTAGCCTTTTCAACAGACAAAATTATCTTGAAATTGGTAATAGTGGATATATATTAGGTGCTGGCCGAGAGGGATTTTCTAAAAAGCTTTTTCTTGCAGAGAAGAACCAAACATCCCTCTGCTGAAGCTGTGTATTATTCATTTGGAGCATGTGTAACTTCTGCTTTGTTCTAAAATGCTCCACTTACCCTTTTCTGGTTTCCAAGATATGGTGCACTTACCACAAAAAAAAGGAATTAGAATGAGATATCTTTAAAAACCAATAACCAATAACTTTATGCATGTAGCCTAGTCTTGATACTTTTATTTGCAAGTGGCTGGAGTGAAATGTATCTCAGAAGTTGGCTATTACCAACAGTCACTCACTGAAAAATGAAGCAGTGGGAAAAGACAAGGTTTTTATAATTATTTACAGTATAACTGTTACCGTTATTGATAATCTACTAAGTTCAAAATAGAATGAGTTTACAGTATTTTCTTCTGCTGAGGGATTTTGCCTTGCCCTTATCAAACTTACTAATAATTCATTAGAAGGCCAATAGAAATCACTACCACAATGAAGATCTTTGTATCAGATAAAGAATTTTCTTCAAAAGATTGGCTTTGGAACAAGATTTTACTAAGAACAACAAAACACATATATATGCGAAATATGTGTTTTGTCATTCTTAATAGAATTTTCTTCATTTGCATGAACTTTGGGGAAGGGGGGGGGGGGGGGTTGGGGAGAAAGGAAGGAAAGGGAGAGCTTGACAGTAAAATCCCAGGCTTTTTGGTTACTCCCACCTGAAGGATCAAATTACCTAGACAAATCACAAATCACCAGAAGTGTAATACAATCTATGATTTTTTCGCCTTTGCCGAATCAAAACAAATTCATAATTCTGGAGTTTTTACTGCAGTATTTTTATCATTATCCTGACAAGCTTATAGGGGCTAAAAAGTGTGGGGTCCCTGCTAGGATTCAACTTTGAATGTTGGGTGTTTGAGGTTGTCAGATCGGTGAGGCATTATAATCCACAGCACTTTGAGTCACTAGAGAGGCTTCTGTCCATTTATAATCAGTCATCATTGTTATATAATAATTATAGTCTGTTCGGGAACAAACAACTGGAAACACAACCTTCAAGTTATTGCTGAAATAGTGAAAATATTTAGATATCATAGATTACTGTATATCATATTTTTGTTGTGTGCAATGAGCTTTTATCAGGCATTTTTAAATTTCTAAAACAGGAAAAGAATTACCATAGCTGGAAAGAGTATGTTATAATTAGGAAGACAGTGAAGTTTGAAGGAATTAAATCCAAAACTCGCGAGAATATAAATTTTTGAAAAGTGTGAATTTGTAAGAAAACCTTTGCTGGTAGGCATCTCTTGCCTACCAGCGAATGTTTTCATACAAAATTTCGATTTTGGAAAAATTCATATCTTCGTGAGTTTGAAAGTTACTTCATTCAAACTTCACAGTTTTACTAATTTTGACGTGCTCTTTCCAGCTATGGTAATTATATTTCTGTACTGTGACTTTTGGAATTACATGATAAAAGCTCATTGAAGTCCCGAATAATTTCAGTCCAACAAAAAGAAACTTATCGGCATGAGCTGGAAAAGTTAATTCTCTCATGAATGTAAATATAATCATGTCTCTATGTTAAGTTTTAGCTTTGTAGGATTTTAACCAAAATTTCTCTGAATTTCAATGTTTGTCTTCAGCTATTTAACCAATGGAGATTGAGCAAATAGATGATGACTGGTATGGATATAAAAGACGCTCAGGGGAAATCGTGTTCTTTTACAACAAGAAAACTGGTGAACATAAATTACCAAGCTACTCTCTCTCTTCTGCTGTAAGTATTTTGTTCTTATCAATATTATCTTACTACTCATAATCTTAAGTTTGACTCTCTTAACTTTAACTTTAATCGCCATTTCGTAGCTCACATGGTTAACAGGGGATCAGGAGAATAAACAAGCTGGAATTTGTGAGCTGCGAGCTGGAATTTGCGAGTAAGATAAGATTAAAGATTAAGATTAAGTAAGATTGAGTAAACAATTTGATAGTTTTCAGCCACTCTTATGACTTTTCAAAAAAAGAACATCCTTTGCCTTGAGTGAATGAGATATCAGTCTCGGTTTTCTTGCATTTTAGTGAAAGTTTTCACTGGAATCATCTTCGCCAGTCTTTTCGGTTTGCTTGTAAATTTCATTCAGCCACTCTCATCTAAACAATTGTATTGAGAGTTGCTATTTTGATCAGCAAGTAAAGAGCCGCTTTTCATCAAAATATTGCCTCGATTATTGCTGGATTATTTTATAAAAGAAATTTATAATTGATTCTTGTCTGTCAGATGACAGAAATAAAGTTTTAAAAAAGGAGAAACTCACCAATCATACAACTCCATAGCAAACTTCCAAAGTTGTCGACCATGTGTGCTTGGAAAAATTTCGAGCCCTGTGGGATTCCTGTGGTAGTGGCGGGAAAAGAAATGCGCGCGCTTTTAAGGGTGTACTGACATATAAAAATGGCCCGTTGCTAGGGAAATTCGAAAATCATGCTCTAAAATGCCACCAAATTGTGATATTGCTTTTATAGCGGAGCTCCCGCGCGGGCCAAAGGCCCGCGCAAGCGGAGCACCATACCTAAGAAAAAATGGTAACCCATCGAGTTGATTTTTCATGGACACACAGGGAGCCCAACGGCTGTACGTCCGTCCGTACATACATACATACATACGTCCGTACGTCCGTGTACATCGCGATGCTGATTGGCTGATTGCTTTTTGGCGCCAACTTGACGCGCGCTGACACTTTGAAAACTGAAAATTTACAAGTTTCCTTGCAGTTTTAACTTGCAAAGCTTAAAAATAGTATTCTCGAAACCTCGTAAAAATTTAGCGATTTTGATGGACATTAATCTGTGCCAATCTTGACAGGTTAAAGCGAAAAAAACCGTACGTTTGAATTTTTTTCGGGCCTGGTGTCGTTTCAAAAACTGCTCGAAAGACAAAAGACACAGAGGATATTTTCAAAGTTGAACGACTTTTTAGTTGGATTCGTAGTTTAAAAAAATTCCTCATAATGAATGAGTCATTGAGGATCGTGTATTCTTCGTTTCGTGAAGATGCCTTCAGTAAAGCTGCTTAAAAATCTAGCCAAAGTTGGAAATAAATCAAGAATCGTCTGCATTGAGCGTGAAACAAGGACCAGTATGCTTCGAAAAGACAACAAGGAAAGCACTTCAAGGTAAAGACCCTGGCCAGAAAATGATATCAAAAAGTCTCTTGTACCTATATTTGATCTTTTATCTTTGATTTGGGATTGATGACTTTAAAAAAAACCTTTTATGCACGTTGAACTGTGGCCAAGTTTAAAGAAACACTCGATCAAGCCTTACATGAAATGTACAACGACATTTTGTTTTACGGTGAACTTTTTGCACTAGTTCTAATAATGATAAAATTAGTAAAAAAAATTAATTTTGAACTTATTTCAACCCCACTAATGTGTAAATACAGCTCAAGTTTTGGTCTGGAATTTAATGAAACAATTGACAGGAAAAAAAGAAGGAATTTTGCCATGCAAACTAGAGTTGTTTTACTTTATTCATCTGGATGAAGTTGCTCAGTGAGCCCTGTGAAGCCTTAAATACAGACTGAAAATGCTTAAGTGTCATTGCCAGAGTAGACCGGGCAGATCGCAAAGATGGGGGTCGGCCGATTAACTCTGTTTTTTGTCCCTTGAAAGACTATCAGATAGGATAAAGATCTGTGGTATTTAAAGTTTCTTCGCTCTTCTATGTTCTCAGATTGACCACCCCCCTCAATTTTTGACTCGGAGGACCCTCTCAGAAGCGTACATTTACGCAATATTTGGACCGCTATAAAATCATAACCACTTGGCCTTATGAATTTCTTTAAATTTGCTCGTTAACCTCTCTCTATCAGCGGCATATTTCCTGGTTTTAATTAAAATCCGATATATTCTGAATTTTTGCGAGATTTTTGAAATTTGCATACAGAGCTAACATCGCCGTAAACCGAAAAATCAGTCATTTTCAAAGCCTGTTTTCTCATTAGTGCGGTAGTTTATTTTCGTAAATCTACCATGTAATGAAAGCTTATTTATTCCTCTATTCATTTCTAAAAAGTTTGACTCGGATATTTTTTTGGTTTCTCTATTGCTGGCTTCCGAACGTACTATACTGTCAACTACATTTACGCCAAATTCTAGGTATTTATCATTGGTTTTTCGAATACAATTCTTGTTATTTTTGCTATTATCCACGAACTAAGTTAAAATATGAAAGATAACTCTTATTGGATTATGCCAGCACTTGTATTTACTTACACATCAAGATAAGCAAGGCGATGACATTCTATTCTAGGAGCCATTGCGTGACAAAATTGTCTTGAATTTTAATTAACATTTTCCGGAAAGTTCACAGTTTAAGTTTGATTCTTTTCGAGTAAATGAATAATTGAATTCTGTTGTTTTACATAAAATGAAACACTGCTTAATGTCAATATAAACAGGCGAAAAAGATGTGACGTCTTATAAAGTAAAGCAGCTAATTATTGTTTATTTCCATGCTTTATATGGTGAGATATCACGAGAAAACCAAACCCAATTTTATAATTATTTTTTGATTTTACAAAAACAAACTCCAAAGCTTTATAATAGGAGCTCTAAGTACAAGAAATAAAGGAATCAGTAACACGATAAAAATTAGAATTTTGTCTTATTAGTTAGTCTATCCCATAGCGTTGCTGTGGATATTCATCTTATGTGTCAGTAGATGGTTGGCAGCATTCACACTTCTGAACATATTTTTCTAGTGGCTCGATGTATGTCTTTTTCCTTGATTGAGAACCATTTGTCTCAATTTCTAGGTGTTCACATATTTCTTTCAGCTCTTTGATCTTGAGTTGATTAAATCCTTTATTGTACATCGAGCAAATGTTCGATGACCCAACAGTTATGGGGTGTGGCACTCTGTCCATGTCCTCCATAACTGCATTTCGCATGGTGGCCAGGTTGGTTTCAAACTCAGCTGCCTCAAAGTCATCCTCTGAAAGGTCATCGTCAATCTGTTTTGAAAGAGCGGATAATCTAGAGAACAGACTTTGGATTTGTTTTGCTGTTCTCCATTCATCAGGTTTGAAGAGAAGTTCTCCCTTTTGGTCTTTTGCTTGCGTCATTTCTCGTGACACTTGTATAGGGTCGGCCTTGAGACCACTTCGTTGACCAGCCTTAAACTTTTCGACAAGAAAAGACTTCGCTTTTTTGGACATGCGTGTGCGTTTTTTTGTTGCCTTCAAAGCCCAACCTTGAGGCCGCACACAAGAACCAGACAAAGCGGGGGGAGTATCTTGATTTTGTGTAGCACTAGGCTTCCCAGTCACTGATACAGTGCTTACCTTTTCAGACCATTTCTTTCTGATGCTGTCATACATTGACTCTGATTCGAGTTTTCTTAAATGTGTCCCGGTGTCCATATGATCTTGCATTTCACTCTCTTTCTTAAAGGTTGCGATACAGCCACTTTCTTTGCAAGAGAAGATATCCGTCGATGATCGCTTACTTTGTCCAACTGTTCCTTTCTCTTGTACTGGTGGACCAAATGGCTGAACAACTTTAAGCCCAGTATCTCCCTGTGGTGAAATACGATAATCTTCATAGGACAAGAGTTCCCCACGCCCAATGCCATGTGCTTTCCAGGCGCGGATTCCAGTATCTTCAAAGCTAAAGTTGTAAAGAAAACTGATGCCAGGTATCTTGTTTTCACTGCCAGTTTCTTTAGATGGATCAATTTCAACGACAGCTGCTCTACATCCTTTAATTCCTCCATGTGATTCTAATGCCTCTTTCATGTCTTCTGCAGTAAGCACATTATGCTTCTCATTCACCCATCTCTTGATGTGCGCTTTCATTGGTGCAGTCTTGCGATCACAAATATCTTTTCCCGCTTGAGGGTCTGAGAAGTCATAGCGAAGAACGTTGATTCCCGCTCTTTTCCCGATATCTGCAAGACCAAGTAGTAGTGGGCCATTATGGTAGCATCCTGCATTATCTGATCTTAGTGACACTTGTGTGATATGGGGATAATCATTCTTGATGGTTTTGAGGAGATGTTCTATGATAGAAGCTACTGCGAATTTGTCTTGAGTACATACATTCAGAACATGAACGTAGCACTCCACGTCAAACTTTTCCTCTCTTTTTGTGATAACAGCACTTACATGCCAACTACGCCCTCGTTTTCCAAAAAAGTCACTCATTCTTTCTCGGTAACGCTGTGGTAGATACTTCATGGCCCAATCAAAAACGATTAGACATGTCTTGTCATCAAGTTTGTTAAGCGCCTCTTGTTTCGCTTCTTCTTGGTTGATTGAGCGTAAGAGATGTGCCTTCCAAGCGTGAATAGACTGTACATTTTCTTTGTACTGAAACATTACCCTGGCGTTTTGGTCTTCTGTCAATTGGGAATCCTCAATAGCTTGATTGATTTCAGTAAATACATCCTCAAGCTGGGTACACCTTTCACACTCAAAACCATGGTTATGTTGACATTTTTTCTGGAACTCTGGTTTTGTGGGGTCACTCAGAGAATGTACTGAGCAGTGATCAGCGCAGTTTTCTTCTTTACCAACGTGCGTCTTGAAGTCATTTTTGAGGTATCTCTTGGATTCTTTAATGTATTTCTGCATACGCTGCGCCCATTCTTTTTCTGTACCGCTCTCTTCCAACGTTTTTACAATAGAAGCCAAGTTTTCCATTGCATCTGTTCCCTCTGCTGTTATATTGTCTAGTCCTTGAAGCGATTTCTGCATTGAAGCAGAACATACTTCAATGATTCTGTAAAGTGACCGTTCACTTGGTGGTTCAAAGCCAATCTCTTTACAGTAACTAAGGTACTGCTGGATGATCCTGGAAGGAATCATTGTTCTTACAACTGCAGGTATAATGATGCGCTCACCAGAGTCCAACTTCAAAGTTTTTGTTCCAAAGGCTACATCTTGAAGCATGTCTGGCGTTGAAATAAAATCAATGAAGTGGTCTATCTTGGCATCATCAATTCTTGTACGAAAGATAGATTTCTCTTGAACAGGCTGGCCTTTTCCTAACTCTGTAGCATGCTGACGCGCTTGATCGATGCGCCACTTTGACAAGCCTGGAATGAGCTCTTGTAACTCTTGACGGCTGAAGTCATTGGCAAAAAGAGACATGATCTGACGTTTTGTCTGCCAGGATTCTGCTTGGTCATAAGCAGTAATAAGCGTGTCAATCGGGGAAGACTTTGGATCAAAGTGCTTTCGTGTCACAGTAGCGGTGTCACCTAAGGTTTCTTCTCTAAGAGAGCTCCAGATCTCTTCCTCTTGTCCTGGACTTATCACAGAGAGAGCTGCTGATATGGCCTCTTTTGCTTTGCGCTTGTAGTAGCGCTGCTGTGTCTGCGAGATGTCATCCCATTCGGCATTCAATGTAGACTTCACTGGGCTATAACGACCATCTGTTATACTGTTAATGCTGCTATTGAGTATTTCTCGTTTCTGTTGTTGAATTTCCTTTTCGTCTAGCCAGATACTTATTTCTTCCTCAGGAACTGAAAATTGGGAAGACTGGGAGGATGTTGTCTGTGCATCACTAGATTCTTCTTGTAATCGACTAGGGCCTGGCTCTTCATCCATAGAAACAGCAAAAAGGATCTCACTCTCGTTTCTTCCAAAAGACGCATCTTCCTCTTCACCAATACCCTGTATCACACAACATTAGACAACATATTTCATCAATATCTTAGTGTTAATGCTGCACCTGGCTTCCTTAGGGTACCTTAAAGCGTTGCAACATTTTTGCTAACATATTTTATTATTAATTGATACGTGCAAAAGGCTGAAGTCAAAGCTGTGCGTTAATGAGTTAGAGAAGTAAAATTGAAAAAATAGACATAAAAGAAGCTAGAGTATTTTGAGGATTTGGTAAACTACGTGAAATTTTTATTATCATTTATTTGCAACCACAGGAAACACATAAGTAAATTGGTGCGCATTGAGATCAACCCTTCAAAACCACAGGAAACCCATAAGTAAAATTTTGAAATACATTCAACTCTCGCCTTACGAACACCCCGATATTGCGGACACTAATTTCGGTCTCGAGGGTGTCCATCAACCCTTCATCACCACAGGGAACCCATAAGTATATTTGCGCACAATACGCGGTTTTTGCGCGGTGTAGACAGTACTAGTGTCGATATCAAAAGGCTAACTAACCTGTTCTTCCTCTTGAGTGTTTTTATCTTTCAATGCTTTATAGTGCCACGCTCGACAACTTGAACATATTGCTGTTTAAAGGAGTGTAATTAGGGACCGTTCATTTTTTATCAGGGAGGGGGGGGGGGGCGGTGGAATTCCAGCAGGAGTCCATACAAGAAAAACTAGTCCCCCCTCTATAAGCCTGATTTTTTTTAATGACTCCCCCTCTCCCCCCAAAAAAATTCCACCGCTTCCTTCCCTCCCTGATAAAAAATGAATGGTCCCTAAAAGGATATCAAAAGTTTGTTGCAGTTGTATAAATGTTGGCAATCCATGTACTTTAATGTCAGATTATTTCGTTTTTCATTATCATTTACAGGCCAGTAGGCTGCATTCTGAATGGGGATTCGTTTCGGAATCAGGGTGGATCAATTTTCTGTAAAGAATAAAGCTCTTGCTCTTCTGATAGCAAGCAGAACATTTTCAGAAACCATTTACAATAACGACATTATGCGAGCACGAAGCGCGAGCCGCTCGTCAAAGTAAGGCATGAAAGTAACTCAAAAGTGCTACATTTCTGATTCAGTAAATGAGTAGTTAGCATATATAACTAGTTTCGGATTTGGTAATATTATACATTTTAATTTGCGAGCGCGAAGCGCGAGCCGCTCAGCGATAGACAGTAATGTAGTAACTCAGAAATGTTCTATTCTGTTTCCGTCCCTTACTTAAAAATAACTGATAAAAGCTCATTGGTATGATGTTTTTGAATGGCCCCCTCTTTTGACATTGATTCTTCTACATGTGCCCCCCCTCTATAGGCCTGATTTTTTTGAATAGCCCCCCCCCCCAGATTTCCACCGCCCCCTCCCCTCCCTGATAAAAAATGAATGGTCCCTTATAGTACAAGAAATCAGCATTCGTTTGCAAATATTTACAAGAATGTTATTCTTTCTTACCTGCACCAATAGCAACGACAGTTGATGAAGCAAAAATATATCCTTTGACATTTGTATGTTCACTCGACGGGGTGATTTGAGCTGCTTACGTTGGCCCTTATGATTGGGATATGAACAACTATTGTTCTTACGTCCAGGCCAGTCAACTGTAAGTTGTCTCCGGTGTTTTGGACACACAGTCATGGTCAATATATCTTGATCATCAAAAGGTTTCCAGCGCGATTTAAAATTAGCTGGAACTCGCTTAAACTTATTACCGGCGGTTTTTCCACGCTTGTGACCTATGCCAAGCGTGACAAGATGAGAGTCAACATCTCCAATACACGAATTCAATGGCACAATTTGTTGACCCTAGTCCAACAGAGCCACACGACGATTTTTCCGAGAAAAAGGTACAATTTATCGGTGGATCCATGAGACACAGCACTTCTCTAAGTACGACGATAAGTCAAAATGATTTGATTGATTGTGCAACACAGTTTCGCAATAAAATGTTTGCTAATGAGACAGTCTTGGAATTCCTTCGTTGTTACTTTATAATAATACAACCAAAGTCTTTGAAATAATAGGGTATTTTTTAATCACGAACAGGAAGTTTGTCAAAATCTTCACTTCGTCTCAAAATCAGCTTTAGATAATTTTATTTTTCACATGTCAGGCGCGCGAGAAACTGTCAACTTTCCCGGGAAATTTTAATTAAAATTCAAGACAGTTTTGTCACGCAATGGCTCCTAGAATAGGATGTCATCGCCTTGCTTATCTTGATGTTAAGTAAATACAAGTGCTGGCATAATCCAATAAGAATTATCTTTCATTTCTTAACTTAGTTCGTGAGTAATAACAAAAATAACAAGAATTGTATTCGAAAAACCGATAATAAACACCGAAAATTTAGCGTAAATGTAGTTGACAGTATAGTAAGTTCGAAAGCCAGCAATAGAAAACCAAAAAAAATATCCGAGTCAAACTTTTTAGAAATAAATAGAGGAATAAATAAGCTTTCATTACATGGTAGATTTACGAAAATAAACTACCGCACTAATGAGAAAACAGGCTTTGAAAATGACTGATTTTTCGGTCTACGGCGATGTTAGCTTTGTATGCAAATTTCAAAAACCTCGCAAAAATTCAGAATACACCGGAAGTTGTTTAAAACTCGGAAATATGTCGCTGATAGAAAGAGGTTAACGAGCAAATTTAAAGAAATTCATAAGGCCAAGTGGTTATGATTTTATAGCGGTCCAAATATTGCGTAAATGTACGCTTCTGAGAGGGTCCTCGGAGTCAAAAAGTGAGGGGGGTGGTCAATCTGAGAACATAAAAGAGCGAAGAAACTTTAAATACCACAGATCTTCATCCCATCCGATAGTCTTTCAAGGGACAAAAAACAGAGTTAATCGGCCGACCCCCATCTTTGCGATCTGCCCGGTCTACTCTGGCAATGACACTTAAGCGGTTTAGTGGATGTGAAGAGTACTTTTATGAACTAGTAATTTCTTTTATGTATGGAGAAATTTTGCTACAAAGAAAAACTTTCTTTTTACATTTGTTCGATAGCTTCTCTTTGTTGTTTGTGGGGCTAGCTACAACCATATATTGACGATAAATGCACAAAACGTAATTACTTCAATTAATTAATCTGTCAATGGTCAAGTGGTAATTTCTCTGACTTCCGATCTATAGGTCCCAGTTCACGTCCCAGAATTAACTTATCATTTTTTCTTTTTCTTTTCTTTTCGCTTTTTTTCTTTTTTCATTAGTTTTCTTTTCAGTTCTTTATAGTTCATGTCTATTTTTTGCGCTAAAGAAATTACAGTAGCTCAGCATATTATTAATATTTGATCATTCCAACTGACTATTCAAAAATTCCCTAAAAGCTTTACAGTGCGGTCCAATCTTAATGTTTGAATTTGTGGGAGCTATGATCAATTATTGAAAAATAAATATTGCTTTAAAGATGTCTCGATCTAGACTAATTCCATTACATGGCCTGGGGTTCGTGCACGGGTATAGGTCGCGGCCACCACAGGAAGTCCAACTGAGGAGCTGCCATAAATCAGTCTAATCAGGCTGTTCCCGATGTTAATCCAATCCACGAGTTATATACGCCATTGGCAGTTTGACTTTAAGATTGATTAATTTGACATTTAAATGTCCTCGACTGCAGTGCAACATTTAAATGGGAGTACTTCACACCCAATTAGTTGTGCGGATCAACTAGTTTTTAACCCTATTCAGTTACCTGAACCACTTAAAACATGTTTAAAAACTTGTTGGCGTGAATAGACGAGGAAAAAGATTTTTATACCTTGTTCAGATATTCACACTGAATAAGTCGATATATAAAAAACTGATAATACGAACGATATCCCAGTATAAGTAGAAAGCAAGCTCCAAATCCTTGCAGCTTCAGAGTGTTTCTTGGCCTTTTCGTAATCCCCCTGATAGAAAGCTTTGTCTACCTAAGTGTTTTGAGAAACAGAAAACAAAGAATAAATTTACAAGAAGAACGAAAATACTGATTGAAAAGCTTGATTGTATATGGAACTTACGTTATGCTTGTGAAATTCACTCTAACACAATCTTACGATAATGATCTAAAAAGGTGTCTCAAATTTCTAATATCTACTTTAGTTTAGCCGCAATCCCATACTAAAGTTCATCAATCAATTTTAAAGATAGACGTAACAAATAGAGCCAGAACTTTTGAATGAAAAAAACAAAAACAAAAAAAACCCATAGATATCAGTAACAAGACGCTCTATAAGCGTTTACTCAGGTACCTTTTGCCGCAGAAAACAAGGCGCACGCATTTTAGAAGGTCTATATAGAAGCAAACAAGATCAAAAAATCACTGGCCCAACACGGTAGATATAAAGAGGTTATTCGATGAATCAGTTTATTCAACAATGTTCTGTATAAAATACTTGAGATATAACGCGCGCGATGATTGGCTGGCTACCATGTTTATATCAGAGGACAGAGACATGGCTCACTCAAAAAACGTCGAAAATATTTTATAAAAGCAATATAAAACGATCGCTTATGTCTCTGTTCTGTGATAAACACGATGGAAGATGTAGAGCACTCGAAAAGCAGGAGAAACACTCGGCTACGCCTCGTATTCCTAAACTTGCTTTTCTCTTGCTCTAAATCTTCCATCGTGTTTACATCACAGAAATCTTCCATCGTGTTTACATCACAGAACAGAGACATGCGCGCGCGTTTTATATTCCTTAATTGAACATTATTAGCCTACTCTAGTAGAGGGGAACCTAATGATATCATGATCAGCAATTGTATTTTCTTTGTATACACACGAGCCTTTAGGCGAAAATACAAGTGACTCGTGGGATATTCCACGGTATTCCACGAGAAACCTGATTGTGTGATAACTAGTATATATATCTCATAATATCTGGAATTCTAACAGTTAATTACGTACCTTTTTTGCATATGATAAAGCCACAACTCCAAACAAAGGACAACAAAAGACAGCCCCAAAAAGTGACTTTCCAAAGTAGCTTTCAGGTTTGGTTTCCTAAAATCAATTTCAATTTCGTAAAAGTGTTCGTTTTGGTACAGTCTTTTAAAATATAGACTGATCCCAGAAGTCTGTCTGTTTGCTCCTCAGATGGGCTCCCTGTGGTGGTCACAAATACTAGGACTTATAGAATCAGTCTAAGCAGAAACTCATATCAGTTTCTGGTCTAAGTGTTAATGCAAATGTAAATAACCTTAATTATATTATATATTGATGAGAATTTTTAGGAAATAATAGTGATATATTAGTGAAATTTAAGCTAAGTACAGACTAATCTGGATAAATTTGAAAGCTCATTTCTTCTGGTATGTTTCCGCGCTACAAGGACTAAGGACGTTTTCTTATATTTAGACAAAAGAAAAACGCCCTTTTAGCGTGGACCTGCTCGTAGCAACTTAATTAATGAGGATCTGTGTGGGCATCGCCTAATGAACACTTGGTAGATTAGATTGCGCTGTTCCATCAGCCGAAAAATAAAGAAGGGTTAGTTGGCCAACAATTTAAGCTGTTTTAACACTAGTCTGAAT
This sequence comes from Telmatactis stephensoni, assembly GCA_029948255.1. Lineage (NCBI taxonomy): Eukaryota > Metazoa > Cnidaria > Anthozoa > Actiniaria > Isophelliidae > Telmatactis > Telmatactis stephensoni. Next base: position 279,931 of record JALIZF010001801.1, read on the forward strand.
ATATTTGAAAACCGCAACTGTGCCTTTCGTCTATACTCTTTTTTGGCGTTTGTTTCCAGTTTTGTCTCAGAAAACGCAGTTGTAGACTCAGGGAACGCACTATTTGTTTTTGAAACACAAAAAACGTTCGAAAAAAGCGCGAAAAATAACGCTATAATAATCGCTCCTAGTCTCCCTCGGACAATTTATTTCGAACTTTTTTGTTTTTCAAAAGAAATAGTGGGCTCCCTGTGTTGTAGGAAGCGAAAATTATCGGAGAAAGAAACGTTGTCGAAGTCATTGAGACTAACGTATCCTGCGTCTTCATTGGACAGGAAATTTGGAATGGTCAAGAGAGAAACTTTTCAGTACCTGATACGGAATAGAAATTAGGTGCTCCCCAGTGACTGGCTCCTGCTCTCCTGTGTGACCAGGCTGTTGAGCTAGTGTGATATCGATTGGCTGATTTACTGGGCAAACAGGTTCACAACTACTGCCATGCAATGAGCGGCATGTATGGCCACCAAGATCATTCCTTACAGCGCCGTCTAAATATTACAATATGGCAGAGAATTAGCAGGCGTTGCAATTTTTTATAGAGTGCACGTGGTAAATGAAAAAGTTCTTTTTTGGAATTGTTCCTTTTCAAATTTTCATGTATAAAAACTGAGCATAAATCAACTAAGGGCTAACACGACAAATTCCCAGTTTACTTTGCACTTGAACATGGCACCTTAACTTAAACATAAACATTAACATGTTTTGTGTGCAATAAAATTTGATTTGATTTGATTTGATTTGATTTGATTTGATTTGATTGATTTGATTTGATTTGATTTGATTTGATTTGATTTGATTTGATTTGATTTGATTTGATTTGATTTGATTTGATTTGATTTGATTTGATTTGATTTGATTGTAAATGCTATATTTATAGTGAACGCGCGTGCATTTAATTAGCTATGACGTTAGTCTCAAAAAGGGCATGAAAAAGAAATGATGAGCACTGAAAGCGAGCGGACAATATGACAAACGTGTATTTTCTGTTAAACAATTTAGTCCTGAACACGTACGTTTTTATGACTAAATATTTCTAGTTCTGTACTATAGGTTGATTAGATTACATTGATTGCATTGATTGGTACGGTAGATTTTTTTAAAAGAAACGCATGCACAGGAACGTATTAAACACAATTTGGTATTCCAGTCGCGATTATGCAGTGCATCAAGGTAGAACATATCATATGTTCTGCCTTGATGCACTGCATAATCGCGACTGAAAAATGTGAAAATTCAATAATGTACTAGGCTTATTTTCGATGATTTGTAACCTGAGTATCACGCTCTCAGGGAGTGGGAGGGTGGAGAAGAGGGAGTGAATCGAAAGGCGAATGTGTGCGCAATTGCTATATATATATATATATATCTATATATATATATATATATATATATTATATATATATATATATATATATATATATATATATATATATATATACACCAAATCCCTAAAACTTTGATATTGTTCTGATATATATACATATATATATCCGCCATTTTCTATTGTCTTTCCTTTGTTCTCAAGTTTTTCCCTTGAGAACAACCTTCAGAACAAAAGGAAAGACAATGGAAAATGGCGGATATATATATGTATATATATCAGAACAATATCAAAGTTTTTGGGATTTGGTGTAGTGTATATATATATATATTATATTATATAAAGTGTTACTAGCCATATTAAAACCATGGAGTGCTCCATCATCAGTCCCTGCAATCGTATGCCCACATTTGTAAAACTAGACATTTGTGTAGACATTTTTTGTTCTTTGCTGCTGAAAAAATAAATACAGTTTTTAAATATCGATATAACTATAAGAGCAATTAAACGTAGCTGTTATAATAGACGATCAAATAACGGTTTGTACCCCGAACAATGAGCAAAAACGAGGCGGGCACGGATGCTATTTGTGAATCATGAGATAGAGCAGATTTCGTATGACTGGTGAAAACGTGCACCGACATCATTGTCGTGATGAACGGTTCATGATAACGTTCACTTTAAAACTGAAATGTTTCTCAGCTGATATGATAAAAAGACTAGAATCATACTCAACTAGACCTCTTGTTTGTTATTATTTAATTTAGGCTTGTCCCTACTCAGTTTGATCTTCAAAATGTAGGCCATATGACCTGAGTAGTATTCGTTAAGTAGAACATGTAGGCTGTCGCCGAAAGCTTTTCAATACATTATATTAATTATGACCATCTTTTCTGAAGTCGATTGTAAGGTAAATACTAAGGAATCATTAGATCAGACTATAAATATTAAGAATGTACAAATTATTGATGTCATTGAAGTAAAATTTTATATAATAATAATAATAGTAATAATAATATTTAAGAGGAGCTAGACTATTCTCGCCATCAGCGAAGAATAGCTGTTCAGTACAAAGCTAAAGTTAATTATTACTTTCAGAAAGTTTTGGTTGTTTTAGTGTATACGCGTAAGTGGTTTTGATTAATAAAAGTTGGATAAAAGTGTTAATCCAAAGTGAAAATTTGAATCGAAAATGACGGTTTTAGGTCTTTTTTTTGTTTTTGCTCAAGTTGCTCAGCTGGAAAGTTGTTAAATTTGAATGAAAATATAAGATAATAACTTTGTACAACTCAAAGGACTGTTTTAAACAAGCATCGTATCTTAGTAGATCAATTTCGATCTGAATGATAAAAATAGAATTTGAGTGTTAATCCAAAACGAACATTTGGATTAAAACTTGCACGAGGGGCTATTTTTAGGCACTTTTAATTTAGCCATTATTACTCGATATTGAAAAAAAAATCTCCTCTTAATGTTATTATGATTTAGTTACTTCAATGATATTTTAAAAATCTGTTTCATGTACTTTCACACTAACTTACAAACGGACGTTTCTTACCTCAAGATGTCGATGTTTCTATCAATCTGAATATGCTGAAATCAGCTCAGTGTTTTTGACTGATATGTTGAATACTTAACTTTAATTTGACCAAGGACGTCTGTATATTTGATTCTGTTGGCTGAACCAGTCCAGCAAAGCAAAATTACACAATTCACAAATCAACGTCAGAATTTCTATATCGTATATGAAAAGTATAGAGAAATTCTATAATCTTCGTAGGATATATGTCTGAACCAGTAAAGATGATGGTATCAGGACCGCATATACCGGAACGTGAACCAGTGGAGCGTACTGGTAGACTAATAGTCTGTACAAAGCAAATGAACTTCCTGTGTCTAAACTAATACACAGGAAGTGTATTAGTGTACAGTAATCCGCATCTACGAAATAACCAACAACACGCGATAAATAAGTCGTTTATATTATTACATTTGTCTCCGCGGGGGGGGGGGGGGGGGGGGGGGTAGGGGGGGGGGGACTCCGATCGGAAATGGACGGGGATACTCGTCGTACCTTTTAGGGGTCAAAATCAGCGATCTGGTACCTTTTAGGGTGTCCCAGACTTTAGTGGGCTACTAGAGACCTAGCTGGTACCTTTTAGGGTCATTTTCCTCCATCAACGATTAAATACTGGAAACAAAGATCGGATTGCACGACCATCAAATTGTTCGTATATTAATAGACACAATTGATCGCTTGATTGACTAAAATATGCAAAATGTTAAATTTAGTGTTTTTGAGTTGGTACCTTTTAGGGGTAAAAACATGTATTGCCACGCCCACCCAGGATATGACTTTGGTACCTTTTAGGGGTCATTTTTAAAATTTCCGACGAGCATCCCCGTCCACTTATATATATGAGTTCCCCCCCCCCCCCGGCATTTTTTTTATTTACTTTTTATTTTTATTTTAATTCAATATTTTAACAGGAGCATCTAATTTAGCTGTAGCTAGTTTGAATAGAGTCCTGTGTAACACAATAGAATCACAAAATTACGGAATAAAGGAAAAACAATACATGACAAATTCACTTAAATTATACTGATACAATTGAAAACATATTCAAAAACAGGATTTTGCGCTTCAAATGTCGCTTAGGCTAGATCTAAGTTCTTCGCGGTTTAGGATTTTAACGCTTGAAGTGTCGTTTTGCCTTGATCTTAAATTCTTCGAGGGTCAAACTTTGTCTTATTGCTGATGGAAGTTGGTTGAATTTGCGCGCCCCATTTATGCGAAAGCTACCTTGGTACTTAGTAGTCTTGGCTAAAGGAATGCGCAGTAAATCTCGATGTCTAGTGCAATAGCTATGAATTTCCCTGGCATGCTTGAATTCACCAATGAGGTAGTCTGGGGCTACCTAGCAACACTTTAAGCATCGGGTCTTGCAATTCAAACTATCGAGAACAGTATTTATATTTAGCCCCGGGGCCGGGCTATGTTTTAAGACACACCGGCACTAGGCCGGAACCCCCCCCGGGGGGGGGGGGGGGCAGAACATGTTGCAGGGACATGAAGCCATCCATAATGATATAAGAAAAGATAGCAGACAAAGAAACAAACAAAGAATATTCCGTCAATTCAAAAGAAAGTATGTTTTTGAAGACTATCTAAGTCACGTCACCAACACTAAGCACAGAGTGGCTTTCACAAAATTACGAATCAGTAATCATAGACTTGAAGTAGAAATGGGACGGTATAGAAGGCCGTACCTGATTTATGAACAAATTAAGGATTTGCCCAATGTGCCATATGGGAATAGAATCGGAAAAGCATTTTCTTATCTGGTGACAACTTTATGACACCAACAGAAATGAATTAGCAGAACTTATTGAAAAAATACTAATATTAATATCAACAACATGAACACTGATAATCGTTTTTTATTTTTGATGAATCCCAGAACAAGCTTTCTACAAAAATTGTGTCATCACATGTATATAAATGCATGCTGATACGAGAAAGGCAACTAGAAACTTAAAATTATAGAGTATATAATATTTAATATATTTGGATATCACTTATGTATTTTAAGTATACAGTGCCAAATAAAACTTTTTGTTGTTGTTGAAGCAATGACAAAAGATGTAACTTTTTCTGCAACACTGCGCTGCATGTGTCAACCCCTGCAATGTTGTGCGCAATGTTGCAGAGGTGGACACACGCTGTAACTCTGTTTTGTGCGCAACGTTGCGGAAAACGTTAATTGTAGAAGTAGAACTCGATCCTTAACCTGCAATAATAATAGTTATAATAATATAGGGGTGGGCACACGGTGTAACTGTTTTGTACGCAATGTTACAGAAAAGTTTCACAAGAAAAGTTGCATGGTATTTTCAGGAGACGTGTTTCAGGATAGAGCAGATTTCGTATGAGTGTGAAACGGACCGCGCCGTGCCGTGACCGTGTCAGTGCCGTGATGTCTATGAAAAACATTCGAAATTCCTGTCGTAACCGTGCCGTGTCCGTGCAGTGCCGTTTTCACAATCATACAAAATTAGTCTATACTCTAAGGTAAATTGCAAGTTTCCTATAATATAAACGAGTTTTTATGCCCCATTTCATTTGTAGGGTTTTTTATTTTATAGCGGGGGCAGATCCCACGAAGGCCTAGTTTTCACTAGTGACATAAGCATAAGCAACATACACAGACTCAGTAAGGCAATGCTCATTAGCAGTTCTTGTCTTTTCTCACACCTATGTGATAAATGCAATACTGAGTCTGCGTATGTTGCTAATGCTTATGCTAATGTCGCAAGAGAACTGGTAAGAGAACCAGCACTTAGCTAGAGTTTTTAGAGTTCATCTACGACGCCAGCTAAAATCTTTAAAGTGTTGCACTGTTCCAACGAGAAATTTGTAACAGAAACTGCGCATGAGGTCAATAATAAGTTAAATAAGTTCTGTTATTTTTCCTTAGCATGGACATCAATAGGTATTCATGGACATTTGATGAAAAGGTCAGCCGGTTATTTATCCTTAGCATGAACATCGATAGGGTATTTATGTGGATATTTAGCTACATGTGCTAAACACTCATGGTATTGCCCCTCTATATGCTTGGGTAAATCATGATATACATCATAAAATAAATCTCTTATTGGTGGTTTGAGAACTTTCTCTGCATCAAAAAATGCTTTGGTGACTTCTCCATAGATTTCCTCGTTCCAGTCTTTCTCCCGATGTTGATCCCACAATCCTTCGCTTTCCAAATAACACCTGGTAAGATAATGTACTATTATTTAGTAACAATATACGTAGTGATAGAGTGGTTTCACGTAACCCGTGAAACAACATCGAATGCATGGTTAATAAATACCTTAATTAAATGACTGAATAAACCCCCCGGCGCGGTACCGAATTATAAGCCCACCTGATTGAATAGTACAGGTAATCATATGACCAGAGCCCACATTACTTTCGGCCTGCGGTCAATCACGTCGAGCAAGCGCAGTAACATAGTTTAACAATGTTCGAGTGAGTGAGTGACTCATTTGCATATTTTGTCCCCTCACAATAACTCGTGGATTTGCAACGAGTTAAAAACGAGTGCAATTAAGATTAACACCACGAATGATGTTTGAAAATTGTTCCTTACAATTTCAATTTGGAACCATTTTCAAACATCACGAGTGGTGTTGATCATTAATTGTACGAGTATTTCATATCGGATGACTTGTTAATCATATGACTACAAAAATTTATCGGGATACCTTAAAAAATTAACGATTAATTTGGCACTCTCCGAGCGCGTTTAGTCAGTAATTTTTGTGGTCATATGATTAGCTCTCTTACAACAATTTGATACGGCACATGTTGCATGGAACGGCGACTGAACCAAGCAGGCCTAAGAAAGCGCCAGCCAGAAATTCATGCGGCAATAGCAGTAGCTATTGTACCTTAGTCTTTCAATAGAATGGTTTTCTTTGTTCCAATAATCAATTTCTCTAGGTGAGCGATAAGCTGTTGAATCATAGTTGCTACTATGAGCACTGATCCTGTAGAGAAAAATGGTTTGAGTTTTAGATCGAAAGCCTTTTGAAGAGCAATGAAAAATGAATTTCAATAACGTAACTGCATGCCACCGAGAGGCATTGAAAATAGGTAATGGCATTATGCAGGGGCATACAGGGGGTTTCACATGATACGAAGCGATGCATGCAGCAATTTTGTGTATGTGTTTTGGGGGATAACGAAAGACCCGTGTGTCAGGAACTGATTGACGTGATATATGAAAAAAATAAATCAATTATGCGATATTCGTGACTCTATATATTGTCCAGTTCCACGTGATTTTATGGCAAGATCATCAAAAAGCAAATGAAGATGAAAAGGTCACTGAGGTTGTCTTTTTCTGTGGCGCTTTTTTCTAGATTTCAGTTCAAAACAAACGGAATTCGTAGAAGGTAACGATTGTGCGAACGATGTATTGAGAAAGTAATTTGCAATCATTGAGTAATCTTTCCTTGAGTTTCAAAAATATGCTAGTCATGATCTTCTCCCTCCCCCCCCCCCCCTCCCCCTCCTTGCTCTCCTCCTCCTCCCTCCTCCCTTGATTGTATAGTTTACCTGTATGTCATAGCTTCAACGATGACTGGCCTGGATTGACTTACTGAGATCTCTCGCGCCTTTTTAGTAGCATTATAGACTGCTAACACGTCATTGCCATCCACTCTTACTGCTAACATCCCGTAACTTTTACCCCTGCCAGCTAATGAAAAGCAAGTTACTGTTCGTACTGATTGATAGTTTGGGTAAAGCTGTGACTCTATACTTTGGCGGGAATTTAATTTTGCACATTCATGTTTGTGTGCGTGTGTGAATTGCAGAAGCTGATATTTGCGATTGGCACAGATTGGTTATTCTTAATTTATGAGAATTTTATTTCCTATTAAAATTATTTTTTCGCAATTTCCATCTTGTCACGTACGATGTTTAGCAGCTTGTAGGACAATTTAACTGGTCACCGTATATTTCTGAAGGTTGTGTTTTAACTGTAATTGCGTCGCTTTTATTTTAACAGATGCTTTGCAGTAAATGTAGACCTGTTAGATTAGACATGAATCAAGTTTCAATCTGGGTTTCTACATGCAAACAACGCACGATTTCTACTTTGCCACTACCAAAAGAACTAAACGCGTACGTATTTCTTGCTGGTGATAACTAACCTTGCTCGCGGGGCTGTACTTTAGATTATCTCATGATAAAATGCTTGTTGATATAAAACTGACTCACCAATCCCATCACCTCTGTACTGCTCATCTGTAGTCGTAGAAATTGCGTACCCATTATTTCGACTAAAATCGGTGCAGGAAGGAAAAACAAAATTCATTTCTTTGAGTTGCGTATACATGGAGGAAACCGCTTAAGCAACATTGTAACGAAAGACCGCGTAGCAATGAGATAGAATGAAGTGGAAATTTGAATGAAAGATGCAGTGCTAGAAGATAATTGAAATTCCTCCGAGGAAACTTTCCGAGCGGTGACCCTACGATCTACTGCCCTACACGCCGGGCACAAAGGACCCCAAAATCGGCATGTTAAATGTGCCATTTTTGCCCTAACCTTTGTATCTTCAACAATATTTGATCATTTGCAATGAACTTTTCAGTGATGGCTAACTATAAGTGGCGATTTATTTTGCCATGTTTAAAAGTTACCATTGACGTGATTTTGACGTCATAGCGAATTGTTACATTTTTCGAGAACATCCAGATTACTTCAAGAGATTCTCAAAACTACATAGTTTGAAAGTGAATGCCATTCTCTAAAATTTGGTGCAATTTTTATCTCGATCCGACATTTCGTTGTCAAGTTATAAGGGATTTTTGTTTTACGATGACGTCATAAAAGTGACGTCACTAATAACCATTAAAAGCCATTAGAAGCCATTGGAAACGGCAAGTGATGATGCAACGAACATGTATTACTATTATGAAGTGTTTCTACGTAACTAAGTTAAAACTTTTGGTCATCGAGCTTTATTAGGGATATTTCAAATTATCGGTGACGTCATTATGACGTTAGAGGATTTTGCTATATATTCTTATTAATGTTTCTAATACTTATCTTCAAAAAATCAAAAATCTAAAAACATACGATTTTGAGGACTTCGAAGCTCTTTTACTATGTGAAGTATAAGAACAACCGAACTTCAAACAAAAAAGTTGAATGAAGAAGAAATAATTGTCTAATAGTCATATAATTATATGGGAAATAGTAAAGGAAATTAATGAAAATTTCTTCTTCATTCAACTTTTTTGTTTGAAGGTCGGTTGTTCTTATACTTCGCTTAGATAGAGATAAAAATTGCACCAAATTTTAGAGAATGGCATTCACTATCAAACTATGTAGTTTTGAGAATCTCTTGAAGTAATCTGGATGTTCTCGAAAAATGTAACAATTCGCTATGACGTCAAAATCACGTCAATGGTAACTTTTAAACATGGCAAAATAAATCGCCACTTATAGTTAGCCATCACTGAAAAGTTCATTGCAAATGATCAAATATTGTTGAAGATACAAAGGTTAGGGCAAAAATGGCACATTTAACATGCCGATTTTGAGGTCCTTTGTGCCCGGCGTGTAATAAAGCAGAGAATTTTTTTTTTCATTCTAACACCGCGTCCCAACAACTTTGTTACGCGCGGATTGACCAGCATTTACTCTGCAATTTTCAATGCACTTGCAACAAGTTATACGGATTTGGCCGCACCCTAATTATTGTGATAGCTGTATTCTAACCGTATTCTGGTTTGCTCGAGAAACATTTAACTTACCAGTAAAAGAGAACTGGTGCTTCTAGTGTGGCTGAGAAATTAAAAGCAGCGTGTGCATCTCCTGTACTAGCCGCACCGTCACCAAAGTAACATACTACACAGTTGGGTTTACCTTGCCTTTTGATGGCATAAGCAGCACCACAAGCTGAAGAAGATGATTAGCTAATTCTATTAATCAAATAGATTCCAGTTTTTGGTAATACACTAAGTATTATATAACGTAACCCAATGCATATTGAATAAAGTGCAACCCCACTTTACGGTCATGACCCCGTAAATGTTATTAAAAGTATTTTAGGGGGTACCTTGTGGCATCTGTGTAGCTACAGGAGAAGAGATGGTGAAAAAATTGAAATCCTTGGATCCATAGTGTACAGGCAATTGCCGTCCTTTGCCCTTGTCGTGCATGTTGGCAAGACACTGGTTCATGAAATCAGAAAGGGGTAGATCTCTCCACGTGAGCACGGCTGCTTCACGATATTGGCCCATTATGAGGTCTTCCTGGTCCAGCGCTGCAGCACTGCCGATTAGGGCGGCTTCTTCACCATAGGCAGTCAGATAAAATGATATACGACCTTGTCTTTGATATTCGCTCAACACTCGATCCATGGTGTTGAAAAGGGTCATCTTCTTGTACATCATAACTAACATGTCTTTGTTGAACTAGGAAAGAGAAATCGAATAGCGATTAGCAGGGTGATTAGCGTTAACCCAGCATGAAATCTAATTAAGAAAACCATTTATTTTTAGCCCACGACTAGCACTAAACAGCTTTCTAGCAACCGGCTGGCTCATGCAGCAACCTAGAAAATATTTTGAATGACGTGCTTGTAAAAAACTTGTTTATCTTTATACTGCCGCATGCGCAAGATAAGCTTCGCCCCTCCCTCCCTCCCTCCCCCCTCCCTCTCTCCCTCCCTCCCTTGTTTCTTCATTGCTTCCTTCTTTCCCCCTTCCTTCCCTCCGGCCTTCCTTTCTTCCCTCCCTCCTTCCTTCCTTTCTTCCTACCTTCCCTCCTTTCTTCCCTCTCTTCGTCCATCCTAGTTTTTTGCGTTACTCCCTCCATCAAGCGTCTTCAGTTTCGCAGCATTTTTGCATAAGAAATGCTCAAGCGAGAGAAGAACTATTGTTTTGTCTCCCAGACTCACTTGATATTTTTGCTCATTTCCTATGATAGGAAAATCTAGGAAATATCTAGGAAATTGCATTTTCCTAAGAGTCCTATGATAGGAACTGGACAAAATTTAGGAAAGAACATTTTCCAAAATATTTCCTAGATATTTCCTATCATAGGAAAATGCAATTTCCTATATATAGGAAATGGCCAAACATTTCAAGTACTGGCAATTACTACAAATCATTGCAAGGATTCTCATGCAGTTGTCGGAATTTTGAAAATTAAGTTTCGTTAACGGGGATAGTCAGATGTCAGATGTCAGATGTCTCAGGGATTTCATGGTATATATCGAGGGTATATGAAAAATATTCGAATGACAATAAATTTCGTTACACTTGAGAAACTCTTATTGTCAACATAGTTTGTTACATCAAGAGAGCATAATTTATGCTCTAGATCTCTTGGTTACAGACAATTTTAATCTGAAAAAGGGTTTGGAGAAGAGAAATATTCGCCAGCTTTGAACAAACAAATTATTTTGACTATTTTTGTTGTGCGTAGAAAAGTACTGGTCATCAGCGGATACAAGTGTTTGAATATAACCAAGAGAGCATAAATACTTAATATTTATATGCTCTATTGATATAACCCAACTAGACAGAGTCAAAACTGGCGGGTTTTTTTTGTCTACACATCTACAACTTTATAATTAATCGTAGTTTCCCATAACATAGAAAAGTTAGTTAACGTTTCGAAGTACTGAATTTATTTGATAGTTGCAGTTTTTGCTTGTACAGAAAAGACTATAAGTTCGTGTTGATTACTAGAAAAGTAACCATTTTTGTCGCAAAGCCACCAATATAAACAACACTCGAAGGATGATTTTGCTGATTTGCATTTCCGTGCCGAGTTTCTTTTTGTTCGCTGCACTAGTACTTCGATGATTATTTCAAAAGCAACTTTCGAATTTCTAAGTGAGCTTTAGTTTAGTTCCGAGCCCTTGCACTCAATACCATATTTGTAAGTCGACATCTGGCCGAATTTTAGATCCGTGGAATTACCTTGCATATGCGCGCCTCTTCTGTCACTGTTCCTTGCTTATCCATTACACTATAGACTGGAATTGTTTCTTTTGGATTATCTGGATCAATAAAATTCATGTCCTCTGTAAACTCAGAATCTACTGCTCCAGGAAAGTGTGGTTTGTCCTTATGCATTGTAGACGATTGAGTCGACAAACGCTGAAGGGAATAACACCTGTTACGTATACTATACAGTAAAGATGTTGATCAAGGATGATTACAAAATTATCTACTTACTTTTGAAAGTAAGGAAACAGTGTATCGTGAACGAACATGGCGAGGAATTGCGGATAAAGAATGTAGAACAGCTTTCCAATTCAAAGGTGTAGGTACCGGCATCCTTGGCCAGTGACTTATATTGAACTGAAACAACCAACCACGTTCACTCAGCGGCCGGGCTAGCTGCCGTTGACGAGAGCTCTGACGCTCAGAGGAACTGCGGACTTGCGGGGATTTGGCCACTTTCGATTTCGGTCTATCTGGTGTGTCAGTGGAGGCAGTTGGAAATGTTTCTTGGTTCGACTGTATTTTTGGTGATCTTTGAAAATAAAACTGTCCTGCAAAACAATGATTTTGAAATATTTCTATTGCGCGTAGTTTGTGCCTTGAACAGTGGTTTTGTTTTAGGTTATAGCTCCGAGTGCAAAGTCTTTCTGTGAAATTCAGGACTGCAGCCGATTCTTATATTTCCAGTAGTTCTTCGTAAGACTTTGGTAAAAGCTTCAATTTAAAAAGCAGATGTAAAAAAGATCAATTGAAGACGTTAATTTATTTGGTCACGTGATAAGACCTTTATACCAGATATAAACACTGATGCATAAACATGAGTGTTTTATCAAAATCAGTTAATAAAAACACTCATTAATAAAACATGAGTGTTTTAACTAACTCTGATAAAACACTGATGTTTATGCATGAGTGAGTGTTACATCAGTACATCATTTACAGTACATCAGTTACATCATTGACCTCGTACAGTACTGACGAAACTTTTAATGAGTGTCATGCCACTCTATTCTGATGTTCAGAATTCTTTTTACGTGTGGGATGAAAATTTGATTATTTTGCGCATGCCCGCTATATGTACGAAAAAAATGATAAGCTTATTTCTTCAGTTATAAATGGATTTTTTTCATGACTTCATTGCTATAATACTTTCAAATGATGGGTTTTAGAAGTCATTTAAAAAACTCGCTGATCGTGTTTTAAATATCACTTAAAAACTGTTTTATCCTGAAACAGTTATCCCCGAAATTGCCACGTACTATAAATTCTATTCTTTATTATTGTGCTCAGAAAATAAAAATAAAAGAAACCCGCGACCATAGATGCATTTCCTTCCTTCCTTCAAACATAAATTTTGTTCTCAGTACTTGTGATTGTTGCAATTATAAAAGAAAAGATATAATTGATTCATTTATTTTTCCCCCGATCCTGTCTTTGGTAGCCCTCAATAAAACATATCAGCGGTCATCGCCATTGACAAAGAAACAATATGGCGGTGTACTTGAGTAGTGATCCTGCTTCTAAAGACCGGTAACGTTATTTTTGGCACATAGAATTGGCTTATCATTTCTTTGTCTATGTTGTGAGTATTCTAAATATATTTTATGTCGTTTAGATGGATTGTAATTTATCCAGCATACCTTAATGGCAGAAAAACTGTCGCTCAAGGCCGACGTGTCCCTAAAGCTAAGGTAAGCTCACTCATATCTTAGACTATTGTGATAGAATATAAGGGAGAAATAAGCTTAAGTAAGGACTGTACCAACGATCCAAGAAAAATGAGCTTGTGATGTAGAATGTAGGTATCAACATGCTGCCTAAGTTTGAGTGTTTTTAGTCTTAAAAGTCAATAGTATCCAAATCATTCCTGACTCGCCTCCGGTAGTGTAGCAGCATCTCGTCTGAAAAACAAAACAATACATTTCATTGTCTTCTCCCTCTATTGCTTGATTTTCTATTGTTTTACAGTGAAAGTATCAATCCAATAGCCGTTTCCCAAGAAACAGTTGAGTGAATCCTGTACTAGCCAAAGCCTCATTCTTGTTACACTAGCTGTTAATTAATATATTTTGTTATCATGCAAATTACATATTGTTTAATTAGGGACTAAAGCTGTTTTATTGGCAATTGTCATAATTTGTCAGCACATGATAGTTGCCATGAAACCAAGGCTTTGGCTAGTACACAATCGGACTCCCTCAACTGTATCTTGGGAAGTTAGCTGCTACTGGGGTCAGTGTTCAGGCCCCTCTTCTGACCAGGGACAGATCTAGGATTTTGCAAAGGGGGTGTCCCAAATAGGCCACTTGAGAGATGACGTCACATCCAAGATGGCGGCCTCCTAACAATGGAATCTGATGACGTGATCTCGTATGGCACTAGATGGACACCCCTCTGGATCCACCCCTGCTGACTCATGACATTTGAGTGTGACACTCTTTTCCATTCCACAAGGTTTTTTTTTTCACTCTCACATTCCTTCCCAAACTCAATCCTCCATCAAAATACTGTTAACGTGACATCTGAGATGTCAAGAGAGAATTCTTCTTACATTCAGAGTATACATAGTCTCATTAGTGGGGAGGAATGACCACAGGGAACCCGACCCTAATAACGGCTGCAAAGGAGACTAGAGTATACATGTAGTAAAGGAATATATCTATTTTAGTCTGTAGATAATCCCACTGTGTATGAAATTAGAGATGTTTGTCAAAGTCAAGGTTTTGAAGTAGGAGTAGAGGTAAATTATCCACAACTTTTGTTTGGTTCCTGTCATTTACTGTTAATAATAACACATGGCTCTCAACCAATCAGCATGCATAATATATCATTTATTGTATAAACTGTGGAAAAAATTGACTTGACATTTGTATGTTATTGCTGCATTAAGAGTTCCTAGTTAAAGTAATTTATACATCAGGCATTCCTGCTTAGAGGATCTTGTAGATATGCAAGGGGTTCCTGACTGCAGTTTGCCATTCAGAAATTCACAACTTATTTGGATTCAACTTGGTTTGCCTTTCAGACCAAACACTAGACAAGTTTGGTCCCAAATTTATGACAAAACCTAAAACAAGAGGTTCTGGAAGAAATAACAGTTATGGAACTGTAACATTGGCTTGGGAAAGGGCATTAATTTGTAACACTGTTATTGATTCTACAGGACAAATTATACCCAAGAGACAGTTCTAAAGATGCTTTATGTAAAGGGAGAGTAAGAGTTCACCTCAAGAATTCTGAGGGATTACCAGTTAATGAGAAATTTCCTAATCGTAAGTGATTAGAAATTAAACAAATCTTTTGCTCTGGTCAAAACAAGGTATAAAGTTAGACCTGTTGAATGAGTTCAATTGGAGACCAGTCAGTCAAGTGTAAACACTTGCTAATCAAGTAAGGACTTCTGGGGCCGGTTGTACGAAGGGTGAATAGCGCTATCCAGAGGATAAATCCTTATCCAGCAGATAAACTCTATACAGTGAATAACTCTTATCCAATGGATAACTTTATCCAACCTTTGTACAACCGGGCCCTGGGTCAGCTTTGACAGGATGAATCCCTTTTGTATCTACCTTCCTAGTTCCATTTTATTTTCATTTATCCATCCCTTTACATCAGTTTTGATGCAATATTTTTTAATCCTATAGGAAAGTCATTATTGATATTCCTGGGAGAAATGATTCCTAGACTAAAGACAAGACAGTCGAAATCAGGACAGTCAGATAGCAGTAGTAACCAACAATCAGCAGCAGCCAAGAAAAAGAAAGGAAAGAAAGCTAAAGCTAAATAAATGTACCAAAAATATGCATGCCTTCAAATTCTGTAATAAATGATTGATTCTCTCCCTTACCCACAAACATACAAATGTGTTGTTGATTGTTAATCTGGTTTCATTAGAGTGATTTCAGTAAACCTGGGCACTACTAATTAAGCAAATAAAAATTATTAGATGCTAAAGGTTTCGTCTCCTTTTGTTCCTTTGCATCTAGTAAACACTAACAGCTAATTAGTATTGCCCAGGTTCATTGTAATCACTTTATCGTATTTGCTCACTTTCCGTTTGACCAGAAAAAAAAATCTTTTGCAAAATCATTTAATTCAAAGCTCTGTGAATTATTGAAGAAATAAGCAAAAATGATCTCACAATTTTTTTCACTAGAACTCTTACAGTTAGTAAGAGAAACTGTCAATAACTGCATTTACCTGTTAATGTTTTATTTTAAGTACAAATTGTTAGAATGCACACAATAAACTTACAGTTAATGTGCGTGAAACTACTCTAGATATAGTTCTGTAATGTACAGTAACACACTTAATTAGTGCAAATGTACCGTACAGCAAATCTTGATTTTCCTAAGCTTACATGATGTTGTGCAAATATGTACAGCAAATTTTGATTTTTGGTTTACTTTTTTAACCATTCTATTAAGCCTTGTTACATTCCACACCTGATTTGGCACACCATTCGTACAGGACCAATAGTCAAGTGAAGAGATGCCTATGTGAATAGGTGACTTTTTGACAATTTGTCCAAGTATACTCTGAAAATTGTCTAAATGGGCCTTTCCTATGACAAAATACTAAAGCCATTTTTACAGACATCCCTTTGATTGAAAAGAAAGTGAAACATGGACAATATATGAAGAGGACCTACTATCTGGAAATACCTACTGCTGGATAGTAGTTTTATACACCATATAACATTTATCTCCTGGATAACTTATCCAGGCCTTGTGCAAGGGGGGCCAAGCCCATGTGATCAATCCATAAATGGGTATTATTACAACAATGCTACATACATGTAAATAAATATGACCAGTAAACCAGGGTGATGTCAAGCACCATATACATATCATACATGTACATGTATATTTTGTTTATTTTATAGTCCTTAGGACACTAAACTGATACAGTTGAAGATACATCAGACCAAACTGATGGTAGATTGACAACTACTTGTCTTCCTTTCTTTAGACCAGTTTTTTTAACAATAGGAACATCGGGGACCTCTTCTGGTATAGGTGAAATACTTGGTGATTGTTCAGGTACAGAAGACATGACATGGGGGAGCTTGAAATGAACATGGGGTGATGGTTGACCTGAAAGTTAGCATAAAGAGGAAAAAAATTAGTATGTTGAATCTCAACAAATTCTTGATAAACCAATCAATATGCAGATTCAGTGTCTGGTGTTAATGATCAGTAGAAATTTACTGGTAAAAAATGTATATGTTTATTCTTGTCATTGTCACAAAATGGTAGGGATTTCTTTTTTGCTGGTGGTTCCTGATAAAATGTATCTACTGCTATCAAGACAATTTGGCAATTTATATTGCTTTGTTTAGCCAGTCAAGGCTTGCTCATATGAATGGACAGCAAGGCAAATGACTTGTGTCAATATAAATTTGCATAGCTTGCAAACAGTACAAAGTGATAACCTTGCTCGATTGAGCAATGCCTGACAAGCAGGAAAAGTCTATGGGAATAATGTTCTTTGTTTGAGGTGAACATTCATTCATATACTGTCAGTATCTTCCTAGTATTTAAAGCATTTGAAGCAAAGTAATGTATCTTCCAAGAGGATTATGTTGGGAAAACATTGAGGCAAGTGATTAATTAGGCCTATTGTTGGCTTGTTAAGGAAAAGTTGTCAAGAAAATGAGGCTTACCTAGTTTGGTAGTCTCATCTTTTGCTTGTTCAACCCCTGCACTTTCAATACTGTTATTATTTTTCAATACATTGTTCTTTTGTTTCAAAGCAATGCCATGGAGTCTGTGTCTCAATTGTCTGGTAGCTTGTGGGTCTTTAATCAGTGACTTGACCAGAAATGAATCATCTCTGGTGTCTTGACCAATGCCAGGAAATCCCACAATGTCCTGCACACCTTCAGACAGTACTCCATTGGAGGCACCCAAGTGGTGCAATGAACCTTGTCCTTTCTCATCCAAAACAAAGTTATGAGAAGGTTTGGGATCCACTGAATTTCCTTTCCATGTTTCTGGCAAATCATAGTGTAGTCCCAAAGAATTTTTACTGTCTAAATGAACTCCATTTTGCTTTAATTCAAGAGATGAAGAATGAAAAGTTTGTTGACTGTTGTTAAGTGCTGTATAGTTAGGCTGGATTTCCTGGTATTGTATGCCTTGTGGTGGTAATAATGAAGACTGTATTCCATGATTTATGGATGCACAAGGACCATCACTAGAACTGATCATATTTGTTTGTTTTATACTCTGCTGGGTGGGTTCTGGAATAGTAAATCTTTGTTTTTGTTGTTCAGTAAAGGTTGGATGTTGGTTTGCTGGTTGTGTACGTGCATAACTATGAGTATGAGTAGCTGTATGATTTGAGTG
The DNA here is from genome assembly GCA_029948255.1 of Telmatactis stephensoni. Taxonomy (NCBI): domain Eukaryota; kingdom Metazoa; phylum Cnidaria; class Anthozoa; order Actiniaria; family Isophelliidae; genus Telmatactis; species Telmatactis stephensoni. The sequence continues at coordinate 298,183 of JALIZF010001801.1, forward strand.
GACTGAACCAATGAATGCTGGAGGGTTCGACATCACATCTAGAAACAAAGTAACACAAACTGTCAGTATACTATGTTGTTATTGGTACACTGTATGAAGTCACTTAAAGTACAGTACATAGAAGCAGAGCAGATTTCACAAAACTGCAATGCAATGTTAGAGGGCAACTGGTCAAAGCACAAACTTTGAATGGTTTGACATGCACAGTAAAGAAAAGTCATCATCACAGACTGATTCTATTATTCTGAACTATGCAGTTTTCACAGTCTTCTGCCATTTACAGTGCGTAGCCCAAAAGTATGACCAGCTTAAATATATTCACACACTTTTGACTGCATGAACAGTCATCCAAGCATCAGAGGATTCTGTTTTCTTACCTGTGTATTTCTTATCTAAGTACTAATTAGAGGGTGACAAGACTAAAAGTATGCAAATACATTAACACTAGTCACAGTTTTGAGCTTTTAAACATATCATCTTGGTATAGTAACGTGTAACTATCACACCCACCCTCCCAAGCCCCCCTACTTTTACAACAATTATTTCCCTCCATGGTGGGGTGTGGATATGTTCTAGATCCACACACTGTAATCTTACTCACCATTGCACTGTTCTGGTCTTGAGACCCCCACTGAATAAGGGTCACCTAACCCTATGTCATTATGGGGCACAATATGATCACTGGATTCATGAGATGTTGCAGACACAGGTATATAATCACCCCTGATGTGCCCTACTCTACCATTAACACTGTTAGTACTATGGTCTTCTGGTGATCGCTCTGCATTGAGATGGACAGGTTTGGTACTGTGTAGTGTGTTAATGGTACTTTGGATGGTATAGTATTCAAAACTCTTCAGCACAGTTTGCAACTCTCTCTAAACAATAGATAGATAGTCAACAAATACAGAGAAACATACATCAAGTTAGACATCATCCCCCCTACACACACAGGTATTTTAAGCTAACTAAAGCTAGAGAAAAGAAGAGAGAATTAGAGAGAAGTCAAAACAAGTGTCAGCTAACTGGGTATGAGCCTCAGGACTTCTTACTGAGACCAACTTGGCTAAAGGTACATTTGCTCCCGCTGTATAAATACAGAAGACAGGGCCTGGGTGGGAGCCTCAATCCCAAATAAGAATTTGGGGGATTTTATCATTTACTACATTATGCTATAGGAGGCAGCATGGCTGAGTGGTCAGAGCGTTGATCTCGCAATCTGGCGGTCCCAGGTTTGATTCCCGCTCTGGCCACTAGCTGAGACTGAATTTGTTCTGATTTCGATTAGTTCAAATTCAGTTTCTCGACCATGCTTGCAAATAGCCAACTGGTTCACCTTCTTGCCAGTTGGGATTCTTAATTGATGGCCATTATGTAAACAACCGGGTCACCGGTAATAATGTCTATACCCTCATTAAAATAAAGATTTTTTTTGCTATTGGGAAAGTGTACTAATCCAGGATTTGTATGAATGAACACTGACCTGTAAATAGTTAAGTTGTTGATCTGTGTTCTGTTTATAGCCATAAAACTGGCTTTGCAACACCACATACTGTTCTTGTGTCCTCACAATGTCCTGTGAATAATACAATCATGTAGAAATTAACTTCTCAAAACAATTGTGTGCAATAATTACATTCAAATGGAATCAAATGGAATTACATGTAAGTGATTTTACCTTAGATCTTACTTAAGCTATTTAAGTCCCTGCTTTATATCATCTAGCTGCAGTCAAGCAGGTTAGTAAACTAAGGTAGCTTTATCTAGATTATATAGCACTTAATTTTTGTGGGAGTATAATTTTGTGGATGAGTAATTTTGTTGAAACTAATGTTGGGAATTGGAAAAGGCCAGTTTTACTTGCAGGGGTTATATAATCTTTAGTATCAAGAATGGATAGAAGAAATAATTATGAAATTACAGATGCCCTTCTCAATGGATTACTTAAATTTCAACAGTAGAGTAATTTTTGGGGAATATTTTTTCTTGGGAGGGGAGTTGGGGGTTATGGAGGAAAAAGGCAAGAATCGCCAAATTAAAAATTGCAGCACAAATTTGGTACCACGTGGTAGTCAATTCAGAAAATATCATTTCATCATTTGGGTACATGTTATTGATTACAAGTCACATACATTTGTTAAAGCATCAATCAGTGTTCTTTGTTCAGCAAACCCCTGCATGATCTGGTCTTGTAAAACAGCTTCAGCTTTGCGTAGAGTTTCAGTCTAAAAATAATAGATAAGTAATCAATGAATAAGGCAGACATGAAATTTCTTTCCTTTCACTTTATTATCACCAGCACCATACCTCTTTCAGATATTTCATTAGCTTTGTAACAGCAGAAATCAACGATGAGGTGTAGCCACTAAAATTGCTAGTCTGGATAACAAAACACAAATTACAATTGATAACAATGTACAATTATATATACAGTACAGCTTAGAAAATAATATCTTAACAGTTTGTGCAAATGATTCACTTAATCTGCTGAGTGTTGAGTGTACTCAACTCACTTGTAAAATCTACACTCAGTTGAGAGACTACATTACTATACACTTCACAGCTTCAATAATAATTGGTCTTAAAAGCAGAAAACTTGTCCCAATTTTTAAATAAAAACAGGTTTCTGTTATTTCCATGATGTTGGATTACTTTTCATTGGAAAAAATATCTTTTTTCCTAAACTGAAGCTACTGATTTCTTTTCTGGTGTCGTTTTCCATGATTTTCCATGACCTTAATCTAAATTCCATGACTTTCCAGGCCTGGGAATGAAATCATAAAATTCCATGTCTTTCAGGTTTTCCAACCCTGTATGAACCCTGCAAGCTAAGGGAATCCCCACCTGGGAAGGGAATCCCCACCTGGGTTGTAGTTGCAGTTGGTTGTCTTCCTGTTTCCATTTCATATTCAGCTATTTCATCTCCAAGACTTTCTACCATCTACAATGATCACATGAGATAAATTACATTTCTAATTAGAATTTGAAAGTTTGCAGTCCTTAAAGACGTTCAGTCATATTGCTGAGATCAAATGTTCATCAATCTAAGTACTCACCTTTCTCAGATCTTCTAAACTTCTTAATCCACTGTTTGATGAAGAACTACTGGTATCTGCAGACTTGGGTGGTTTTTTAGTCTTGGTTTTGGCTTTCTTAGCAACATTGACTTCATTTGATCTAGAATTTGAAATGTTTGGTAAATTTAGTTTCTATTGTCTAATAAATGTACATGTACATATAATCATTACTATGTGTGTATGATCACAATAGAAAACAAAAATTAAACGTTTTCAAAGTAAGACTTACTTAGCATTTTCCCTTTCATTAGAAGGAATCAAATTGACAGGTGTTGGCAATGCTGATGTCTGGTGAGGAACTATATATAAGCAAAAATATATATTATTTTATATATTTTTTTTTTATTACACTTCTGCAGAATTAAAACTGGTCACATGTACATACGGTGGTGTACTTGTGAATATGGACAGCTTACATGTAGGTCTGGCTAAGGTTAAAGGGACACATGAACCTGTGCTATGAAAAATAAAAGAACTAAACTGCAATTGCTTGCAGAGCAATAATTTTATTTTACGAATGCCATTCATGTATGTGGGATTGTCCATAATAATTTTATTGTTTTTTGCAAACTTGCAATCAAAAGCAGAATTGCACCACTTCTCCAGCCCTGTAACTATTCAGATTTGTAGCAAAATACATCATGTACCTGTACATGTATAGCCACAAAATTGCTAGCAGCCAAAACTTGCACAAAGGGTGGACAGTGGTATCCATTGGATCCGTTCATATCCAGTGAATAAATCTAATGGAAATTGCCATGGATAACGGTTTATCCACAAGCACTATATATCCACCCTTATCTAGCCTGGCTCTGGACAACATTTGATGACATATAGTGAAATGTTTTCCTACACCCTACATGAAGTCTAGACCCTGGAACACCTTCATTCTGCTTTATATTACAGTACTGTAATTTAAGCAACCATAAACTTAAGACAAAAATTAACCTACCATTAACAGCACTGCTTAAAACTCCAGTAGGGTGAGGGTTAGCATTAGTTGTTGCCACTGTCTTCTCTGATTTTTGTCCAGGCATATCTTTACTTAAATTAGGAACTTCATTAGTATTGCCAATCAATCTTGTATTACTATCATTCATTCTTTGCACATCTTCAGGCATTGCAGAGTTTTCTTTATTATGGGCTGATTCATGAGATATAAATTGCCGATAACGTTGCAAGTCTAGTTTAGGTTCAAAGGTGGAGCTTGTAGGTGCATTGGTTTGCTTATCCTCTGTTGTACTACCATCAGATGATTCACTGCCAGTATCATCATCAGACAGCTCATTAAGAGCAGGTGTCCTCATTATGGAATCACTTAACATGGATAGGTGGGTGGGTGTCTCAGGGGCATCAGCAAAAGGGCCAGTCAATAACCTACTATAATAAATATAATTGAAGCTGTTAAAATGAAAATGATGCAAGTGACTACATGCTTTGGATGATTAAAAAAAAGAGCGAGATTGATTGTAGAGTTAATATGGGTAACAAAACAGGAAATTGAGAGTGGTCGCTTACAGGAGAGGTCGCTCACGAGAGTGGTCATTCAAAGAGCATCAACTGTGTCTTATAATATCAGTTATTTCCTGTCTTTCCCTAGTTTTAGTTCAGAGTTATTTCCATGTTAAAGTGCTTTATTTGATCATCTTGTTATAAAAGTGTCTGTTACCTGTCTGAAACCTCTTCTTTCACATTTGGATTAACTGTTACATTTGGAAATCCAAGGAATTTCTAATAAGACAAACAATAGTCACTAATCAAATAATAGACATAATCATATGACCAGTATTTGGCCCTGTGCCCAATAGTCATGTGAAAAAACTGTATCTGGACCAAGACTAAATACCACAGGCTTACCATCCTCAACGTTTGTGAATGGTGCTGAATGGGGTTAGTTCCCATTTAGTGAGTTTGGGATCCCTGTGTTGTAATTAAACAGTTTGTTTTATGAGTTTAATTTTAACTCTGGAAGGCTTTCCTTTTCTAATCTATTCTTCCAAAGTTTATTCAAAATAAAGAGTACTAGTTACTGAACACTTTTGGATAGTTTATTTGAGGGTTTGAGGCATATTTACTAAGTTTTAGGCCATTGAGTTTTGAGCTGTGTTCCGAATTACTAAAACGGCCTAAAACTAAGTAAATATGCCTCAAACCTTAAAATAAACTAGCCAGAAGTGTTCAGTAACTATTAATTTATTTCTCTATTTTGAACAAACTTTCAAAGAATTGATTAGAAAAGGAAAGCCTTTCAGAGGCAAAATTAAACTCATACTATTCAACTACCAAACAATTTACAAACCATTGAATTACAACACAGGGATACCAAACTCACTAAACGGGAACTAACCCGTTTCACAAACGTTGAGGATGGTATTTAGCCTGTGCTAAATACATGAGCCATTGCCTGCTGGTCATCTACCTTGAGTTCAACTTTACGCATATTAAATTTAGCCACATTTTTGATATTTGACATGCTCAGTGTACCTTAGGGTCATCACCAAAAATATCTTTTACAGCAGACATCGTTCTGTCAGTTTCAGCCAAGACTTCCTGAAACTAATCAGAAATGACAGAGTAAATAAATTATTGTTTAAGCACACATACCTAATATATAACAGTCAGTCATTCTCTTGCTGAATACAATGTAGAATACATGTACATAATTCAGTCCAAACTGGAAATCCTAGGGAAAGGTGTATTTTGAAGGCTTTTGAAGGCTTTTTGCTTACTTATCATCAGAAGACTCATTAAACTACTCCAATATGGGTTTTACCGTGTTGGCAAGCATAAAAACCAGATTCTGATGCACTGCACATCCAATACTGTATTTACTCGAATAAGCGCCCCGGCGCTTATTAAATTTTTGACGTCTAAAACGGGGCGCTTATTCGGGGGAGGCGCTTATTCGAGGGAGGCGCTTATTCAGCGGGAGGAAACGCGTACACAACTATCAAAGTATGCTTTCCTCTTAATATTAATAATATCATTGTTATACTGCTACAACAGTACTGGTATTAGTATACTATAACGAGGTGCGAGGCGCTTATTCAGGGGAGGCGCTTATTAATTTTTTTTGGCCAAAGGGGGCGCTTATTCGGGGGAGGCGCTTATTCGGGGGAGGCGCTTATTCGAGTAAATACGGTAGGCCATTTGCACTAACAGGTCACATGACCCTTCTCCCCTAAATCAAGCAGCACCATTAAAATGAATGCCAGAAATAGAAAGAGCATCTCGGTATTAATAAAAGTGCAAAGTTTCAGTTACAGGAGCAATGACAGTAAATTCAAGATTGGATATTTTCTTAAGATTCCTTTGGAAAGACCTATTAGATGGCCAAGCTCATGCCATCCAACACATGTTTCTGAATGAATTTTAAGAAAATATGTTATCTTGAATTGGCTGTCATTTTTTCTCTTATTTATCTTATAAACTGAAACTTTGCACTTTTACTAACATTGAGGTGCTCTTTCTATTTCTCGCATTCATTTTGATGGTGCTGGTTGATTTAGGGGAGATAGTAATAATAATAAATATTTTATATAGCGTCAATATCCAAAGGTTCAACAACGTTTTCAATTCACTTAAATAGGGTCACACTTCCCAGGTCCTTGGTTGATTCTCAAGGTTTCAGTAAAGACAATAACATTAGAATTCGTTTATTATCTTATCAATGAATACCTTATCTTGGCCATAAAGTATTTCTTGTAAAATTGCTTGTTTTCTCTTGACTGTACTGTCAGGAGTGTCTAAGAAGCTTTGATTTTCTTTCTCAGCCATTTTGTTCAGTAGACCAACATTTTTTGACTTATGGGCTTCATGCCTCTTTCTCTGTTAAATAATAACAGTAAGCAAGCATACCCACATCATGTTTCCCCTACCCTTTTCTATATTTCTATAGTCCTTCTATTCTATACACAGGAACAAAAATGTCAATTTCCAGCTTTGGTCAAACGCGGGGCTTCCCTAGATCTCGGTCCACGGAATCACTGGGAATCTGTTCTATTTTTACAAGTTTGGGTATAATTTACAGATTTCCCAAGTAAAATAAAACAGATTCCCTGTTTAGACTCAGGGAAACCGCAAGTTGGGAAATGATATTTTTTCCTGTGATATATCCCTACCTCCCCTTATACAGTCCATTACAAAGAGAGGCAGATCCAGGATTCTGGAGAAATTCCACAGAGCTTATATTATTGCTTAACAGGAGCTATGTTGCTTGCGTTTGTACTTATGTCACCAGTGTCACTAATTTTAAAACAAAAGAACGACAGCCGTTTTGCAGGCTTTACAACTGATTGATTATGCCGTTGCTAATAGCGACAAGATCAAGAGCAGAACTGCCAACGACTCGGACGTCGCCACATAAGTCTGTTCGATAATTACCAGCTCTTCCTGTGTAGCTTTGTGAACATTTAAATCAGTCACAGTATCCTGTAAAACAATTAAGAAAGAAAACATCTTTCGGTGAAATCTTTTCTATGTGTTCGTATAAACTAGTTTAGCTCGTTTAAGAAATAAGCTTAAATTTTAAGCAATCACAACAACAATAACGTATACTAACGTCCCAGTCTGGTTTCTTCTTTTTCCTTGTTATCGGTTTGTTATGTTTTACAGCTGTACTGTTAGTTTTCTTGGTTTGATTTTTACGTCGAAGTGCTCCATCACCAACAAGAAACCCACCTCGGGACGCCATCTTGGAATTTCCCGCCTTTTTGATGGAGCCTCTATTCTATGCTCGATCCAGGATAACGCGGAAATGATGAAAAATACCGCCTGTATTTGATGAAAGAGGTATTAAGCCACTTTCATCAAATACGAATGAAAAATACCGAGCGTATTTGATGAAAGTGGCTTAATACCACGAGTGCGTAGCAACGAGTGGTATTCAGCCTCTTTCATCAAATACAGGCGGTATTTTTCATTAATTCTTCGAGAACGAAGGTGGAATTTCCTATAACACCAGGGGCGGATCCAGGATTTTGCAAAGGGGGTGTCCCAAATAGGCCTCTTGAGAGATGACGTCACATCCAAGATGGCGACCTCCCAACAATGGAATCTATGACGTCTCCTATGGCGCTAGGGGGGGTGTCCGGTGCACCTATGGATCCCCTGGATCCGCCCCTGAACACACCTACAAAAAATACGCGTTTCTAATCACAAAAATACAATGGACGAACCGCTCTTTCGCATTGACACCATGAAACTGAAACAGTGACTAAAACATAATATTTGTTCACAAAGATTTTATCAAAAATACACATTAATTTTCGAAAATACATAAAAGTTATAAAATTGATAAAATGAAGATTGTTCTAAAGTGAAAATTATATGTTTCGTTGTCCCAGCAAAAACAATAGAACCAAATAATATTTTACAACTGTGAAACACCAGTGATAAATGGTCGTCCACACGTATGCGTTTTCACTCGAAAACATACTTTTGTCATGCATTTAGGTCTTTCGTCCACCAACGAAAAGGCTGGAAACGCTCACTGTAAACGAATATTTTCGAACTGTCTCCAAAGCGCGCGGATACTTTCGAAAAGACCATTTATACGTTTTCGTGTGGAAAGCGCTGACGTCGCAACATTAATCAATGAATCATATCAACATGGAACGTTCTCCATCATTTATATTGTATGCTTTAAAAAGCGTTTTCGTGTGGACGGACTTAAACGGTTAAAAATCTGTACGTTTACAAACGAAACCGCATTCGTATGAACGGCTCTTAAACAATTTGAAAACGGTCATCGTTTTCATGTGAACGCAAATATACTTTTATAGCAGCAAGTGATAACATCTGCGCATGTCTCCAACTTCTATTGTCTTGGACAAATGGATAATTTTGCAAGGATAATTTCTAGCTGTTCGCACTTCTACACTCGACTGTAATGCTCCGAAAAACTTTGGGGAGACTATATACAACTCTCATTATGAGAGAGGTAGCACTAAACCAGGTTAAAACTGTAATTTGGGGCACTTCCATCCAGCGGTTCGCGCATACTCGTCATGTTATCACTTGCTGTTTACTTTTATACATAAATGCGTTTACGGGTCCTAAAGTTTAAGACGTCACAATTAATTAATATGCAGTTCTTTTGTTTTCACTGCACGAAATGTCGAAAATATTCGTTATCGCAAAAGATCTAGTTGGGTAATATATTTAGTTTTGTTTCATGGGTATATGGCGTGCTTTCTATGTAGTTTTGTTTCACGGATATGATATGGCGTGCACACTAATACAGGCAACCCAGTCGGCTTACGCTATTAATAGAGCGTCAAGTTTGAGAAAAGACGCCAAGCGAGAAAGATGTCAAGTATATCCCACCTAATAAATGCGCATAATCAAGAAATCTGAAATATCATTGCTATCTAGTTTATTTGAGATCTTTTCATGTGCTTTGTCGTTAATTAAACAAAAAGATGCTGCGACTGTTAAATGATGAATGTCGTGACGAAGTCTGCAGCGAAAATGAAATGCTTATGTTATTAAAGTGGCTTTGGATGTACAGTGGTTTTCATTAACCCATGAAACGCACTTTCGTGTATCAGTCTTTAATATACCCTAATTTTATTGTGTTCTATCACACTTTAACTATTACATTTGGTTTCATGGTTAAATAAAAACGAAAATGGCAACCTTTGTACACAGGTTTCCCATCCTCAACGTTTGTCCTGTGCTTACGTTTGTTTCAGTTTACCGGGGTTCCTTTGTAGGCGATCAAGTCTCTTTTTGTTAGATCTGAAAAATAAATGTTCAGAAATAAAAGATAATAAGTTAATGAAGGTTTTTGAATGGTTTATGGGACTATTTGAGACGGTTTGGAGCGCGCGGTTTTGGATGAGGCCGATTCATGAATGCTGTTTGCCGTTACGAGAAATTTTGTGACGTTAACGCAAGAAAGCGTAAACCATTGTTATGTAAAGTGTAAGGTAATATGACTGAGTGCGAAAACATCACAAGTCGTATACACGTATCACGAATCGCGAAAAGATTATTGAAAAAAGCTAAGCATATTGGTAAGTAAAATGCAATGAACTTTATTCAGACACAATATCCACTCAGCTGATGCTGCTTTCGAATGGAGAATACTATTTCAAAATCATTACTAAGATAAGAACATTGATCTATAACTATAGAAAGTGGAATAGTTTATTTCTTTGGCGTGATCTGGTCTTACTGAATCTAGAATTAAAAACAAAATCCGGCATGAATGACTTTCAAGCCATTTTATATATAAACGGATAAAAACAAACAGGTAATTTTACTTGACTCGTGTCTTGCCTTTGTTGCTGGTTAATGCAAATCATGCATATCATTTTATTCTTGTGGGTCTTTTGTTTCGTTTTGATCAGTTGAGCTAGTCTACTCACGATCATTTCTTATGGGAATGTGTACGATGATATGATATGATATGATTGAAAGTAATGTTGCTATACCCTGGGAGCCTGAGTTACGTTACGTTTCAGTAACTCAGTAACGATCTGGTTAGAAACGCTTGGGCCTAGCCTTCAGCCTTCGTTGTCTGGTATTCGGCCCTCTATGGGGGAGGGGAGCGAAATAAAACTCTGCATGGTACCTAGCCGGGATAATATTGCACGAAATTATATTACTCTCTCTCTATATATATATCATTAAAGTGAAGCGAAGTGAATCACTGAGTACCATTCAAGCAACCAGTCAAGCATGATAGTTGGTAATCTTACTCTTTGCAAAGGTTGTCAACATGGAAGCCAAAACCAATAGAGAGATTTGAAAGTTTTTGAATTAGAAAAGATTTCATTTCTCTTGGGAAAAAAGCTCTATCATTTTGACCACAAACATGGCTGCCGTGAAATCCCTCTGTTGCTGGGTTCAACTACCCTCTCGGTAATCAAAAGGTAATGAAGTGGTAGCCATGTTGGATGAACAAACACTAAATGCTATAAAGGGTTTACATGGCTGCCGTGAAATCCCTCTTTTGCATGAGAAAATCTTTTGTTGAAGTTCATCCAAGATGGCTGCCGTTACGTCACATGCAACCCAGCAATAGGTCGAAAATATATACGAGCAAAAATAAGACACGTCTTATCTAAGGCGCAACTTAAATAAGGCACGAACCTCTCCGTATAAACGGCACTTTCGGGACTTAAAAATGGCAAATTTGTAAAATACATATGCACGTATGTAGAATATACTTAAGTCATGTATAAGGAACGAGAGGGCGCAGTATATATTGGAGGATAAACAAACCTTCATGGCTTGTTAGTTTATTCTAAACAACACCTTACTATTATTTGCCAAATTCCACACGGGATTTAGACCTCTACGTACTATTCGTCCGTACTATAACCACCACGAGTTATTCAATTTTTTGAACCGGTGTCTCAACATTTTGAGCCGATGTTCCTACAATTTTGCACTGGTGTTTCAAATAATTGAACACCTTTCAGCCAATCAGAAGTGAGGAATTTTTGTTTGTGTATTCAATTACTGACATTAACTAGATATAGTGCAAAATAACACTAATAAACAAAGAAAAACAAAGGAATTTGTTTGGGGTAATAATTACGGGGTTTTCCCATGGTAGCGGTACAGCCATGGGTATCAGTGTCCATGGTTGTGACAAGGTACAATATGCCAATCAAGTACAGTTCCAGATTCTGGAATTTGCGGCCCGCGCGCTTATTTAAAATTTGGCCCTGTAGATTGATATATAATATTTATGTTTATATAACTATTTCAAAAAAGTTGACGGGGCGAATGGCGAATTGCAGTCGGCGATTGGTGATTGTACGACCGAAGGAAACTTGGGGTAACAAGAATCGCTTCATTTTCTTTAATTAAATACCCAAGCAATGCCGGTACCATGCAGTAAAGACCTTATTGAATAAAGTGGTTGATAGGCATTTCATATCGCCGCGCCAGATAGTGCATGGTCACAGTTCCTTTCGGTCGTGCAATCACCAATCACCGAACGCCATTCACCGTTCGCCCCGTCAACCTTTTTTGAAATAGCTATGTATAATGGTGAGTTATTTTGAGTACCTTGCGATTGATTAAGTGGTCGAAATTTAGTTCTAATACATTTATAGCGAACTGCTGGCAAGTTTCTAAGATTTAAAAGTGGTCCAAAACGTACTACAAACGCGAGGCAAATTTTTGACACGAAGGATTAAGCCTATAAGCTGGTCATGTTCACTGATATGCTGTAATGTTTGTTTATCTTTAGGTAGTTTTAAGTGGAGCTAGTGTTAAAGCGTCCTTGTAGACACAGCTGAATGAGCAGCCAACAAAATGGTTGTAAATGGAGTACACGTCCTACTTGCCTGTATAGTTTCAGTGTCTTTGCTATGCCTGGCCATTGCCACCCCAATCAAGTCCAACTACACGCCAGTTATTCTTGTATCACTAGATGGACTGGGTTGGCAATTTCCCGGTGGACAATTTGCTAACACACCAAATCTTGATTATGTAGCAAAAACCGGAGTTAAAGCCAAGCACATGATGACAGTAACACCAACATTAACGTGGCCAAACCATCAAACCTTCCTCACTGGCTTGTATCCAGAGAGCCATGGCATTGTAAGTAATAAGTTTTGGGATCCAGTCTTTAAAGAAAAGTTTGTTTTGGAATACGACTGTACCAATTATGATCCCAAGTTTTGGACCGAAGCAGAGCCCATCTGGCTGACCCTCCAAAAACAGCACATCGCTACGGGCATGCACTTTTGGCCAGGTTTTTCCAGCTATAAAACTAAGCCGACTTACTACGAGAAGGAAGTTTGTAAGGTTAACTGTAGCAGCATCAAGGATCTACCTGCCTCGCGCAAGCCAGTTCGACCAGGGATATACCCACCCTATGAACACTGCGCTCCGAATTTCACAATACCATTCCGAGATCGTATTGACACTGTTATTAGATGGTTCACTTCCAAGAAACCCCCTCGTTTTATAGCGTTATACGTGGAACAGCCAGACTTGGTGGGGCATCTCTTTGGATCAGAATCTCAAAAATTCAAAGAGGAAATCGAAAAAGTGGATCGTGATGTTGTCGGTTACCTTATCAGCAAACTTAGAATTGCCAACCTTCTTGACAAGGTCAACTTGATCTTTGTGTCTGACCACAGTTTTGTGACTGTTAATAAAAGCCAAGTTCTCTTTTTGGAAGACTTTGTAGACCCGTCCAGCTACATGATGACGGAACAAGGAGCTCTAGTTCACCTGTGGCCAAAGAATGGAAAGCTGGAGGAGGTTTATGCAAACCTCACAAAATTTGTGCAAAGATATCCTCAGACTAAAGTGTACAAGAAAGAAGAAATTCCCGAGAAATTCCACTATAGAAATAACCGCCGTATCCCGCCCATCTACCTGGACTCAGGATTTGGCTGGTTGACAGCAGACCGTCGAATTAGCGTACCTGATAACTGGATCTATGGCGCGCACGGGTACCCTGCAAGCGAAAAAATGGCGTCGATCTTCTACGCACGTGGCCCTTCCTTCAAGAAAGGTTATCAGATAAATGATGGCCTGCGGTCTATCGACGTATATCCCATGTTGTGTGAAATCCTTGGAATACAACCACGCCCACATAACGGCTCCATAGCCAACATGAAGAGATTGATGGTAGGAGAGGATGTACATGGTAGTGGTAATGCTTTGCATCATGGTGGCTTTCCCTTCACTTTCAAATATGTTGTTTTGTTAAGTCTCCCTCCGATTTTAAACATCATATTTCATTAAATTTCTCTTCGGTTTGGCAACGAAAATTCCCTATCAATATCCGTTTTGTGAAGTTGTACTAAACTGACAAACATGGAGACGAAACCATATCAGGCCTACTTCGGGCCCTAAAATCGCCTAATATCGCCGTAATATCGCCTAATATCGCCTAAGATAGGCCTCGCCTATGAGCGCCTATGAGTGCCAACTCGAAATGATAAAATTTCCCAATATCGCCTAAGATCGCCTAAAATCGCATAAGATCGCCCAAAATAATGACGATTTTATGGCCCGGGGTAGGCCTTGTAACGTCGTATAAAGAGAGAGAGTTATTAGAGCTCGATCGGGCACGCTGCAGCCTTTCCTGCAACCGTTTTTTCTCAGCGTTGCGCACAAATGCTGCAGGGGTGGCATGCACGGGGTGCATCAACATAGAATGCAATGAAAAACGTAATAAATCGCTGACAGATATGTTAGATCCCCTGCTATAAGCCCCTCTCTAGTTAAGCATCCACCAATGTAGGTTGGATTAAATGTCGTTAAGCTATCAATACTCATCCATGCATGCTGATACTTTTTGCCAGCATTTACGGATTAGGGACCAGTCATTATTTAAAACGATGGGTACACACACAACATTCATGCATACAGGATGGTCGCAATAGAGTTGTTGACCCCCCCCCCCCCCCCTTCACCACCACCACCACCACCACCACCACCACACACACACTTTTTTCCCCGCCCTGCACGGAAATGTGTGTCCCCTCTATTTATATCACCCTTTCCCACCCTGTATACAGGGACTCAGTGGTCGACCTACGCAAGTGTAAAGGGAAATTATTTTGCCAGCAGTAGCCTAGTGGTACCTCTGACTGGGGCACCTGTCGGAATTTCAAGTAAAGTTTTTTAAAGAAATTTTATTAGTCAATATTTAAGACTGTTTCATAACTATATATATTAACATTTCATAACTAAAATCTGTTTTGTCCGAGTTGTCAGTTTCAGATCAGTTTCAGTACAGCTTCGATCTAGCTCTTAGGTACTTAGTCGCTACCTAACAAATACTAATTTAACAAACAAGCATTGAACAAAGTTTTACAGCTTTAAAATCAATCTCTTACGTACTCGACCTCCTTCTCTACAAAGTCTACAAATACTCAACAGACAATTAAACATTCAACAAAGGTTTTCCATGTTGTAAATTCAACAACGAAAAACTAAAGGATCGAGAGCAGAACTCCGGGAAAAACGATGTTCAGGAGCCAGGTATTCTTGACTCGGCAAGGTATTCTTGACTCGGCAAGCCCACCACACTTAGCTTTCAAACGAGCAATCAGTCAGTCAGTCAATCAATCAATCAATCAATCAATCAATCAATCAATCAATCCATCCATCCATCCATCCATCCATCCATCCATCCATCTATCTATCTATCTATCTATCTATCTATCTATCTATCTATCTATCTATCTATCTATCTATCTATCTATCTATCTATCTATCTATCAATCAATCAATCTATCTATCTATCTAGCTATCTAGCTATCTAGCTATCTATCAATCAATCAATTAATCTTGAATCAATCAATCAATCAATCACTTTTTATTTGAATACGGTAGCTACACTCATACAAATGATGATAAAAACGTTACATTGATTTTAAGAAAGGTCGTATAAAAATAATACAACAATGATATATAGAGTGCATAAATTGAAGAATAAATATAAATAACACAAACACTCTTGTAAGTGGACAGCTCCACTTAAGGACACTTTCCAAACTGACCTCGTTTGAAATCACTCCCACTCAAACACTATATTGAAATGCTCACGTAGCCAGACAGCTCCATTTTGAGTTTCCCGAGGGTGTTCCCTTAAGGGAGCTTTGAATGTAACTAACTTATAAAATTATATGCAAACGGGTCCCACACAGTGTCCAATTACTTAAAAAATCCTTTAAGTTTACTGTTTTAAATCTCCCTACGGTTTCAGCAGCTTTCAGATTCTTGGGATATTCTCCTCTTACTAGCCTCTGTGCGAGGGAATGGAAGATCAAAATTGATTGGGTAAATAGCTAGGTGCTAAGAAATGTTTAATTTTGTAAACAAGAGTCGCTTCATGTATACTGCGTGTTTCCTCCAATGTCAACCAGCCAACTCTCTCTCTTTAGAGCCTCGGATGAGGATGAGTCGTATCGAGCTCCCAACAGTACAGTATTTTAGCTGATTGGTTTTGGAGTATTTGGAATTTATCTCTCAGACCTTTGTTGTACATGTCCCAAACAGGGAGGAACAATAATCAAAATACGGCTGAACTAGAGAACTATATATATAGTGATTAACGCCTCCCTGGGGATAAAAGGTCTACATCGCCTTAGCAATTTAAGACCGTTCGAATCAAATATTGGTTCGTGCACACTTTAAAGCCTGGTTTCCATTTGATCACTACGATCGCTGCGATTGCTGGAGAGTAGTTTCCATATGATCGCCACGATCGCCGAGATAGAAAATACTCTATCTCGGCGATCGCGATCGCCACGATCGCTGGAGTTGTGTTTCCGTGTTTCCATTTGATCGCTGCGATCGCCGAAACACGTTTCTGGGCGATCCTGGTGATCGTAGCGATCGTAGCGATCAAATGGAAACCAGGCTTAACATTTTATAGATTTTATGTTGGAGTTAAAACTTGAATGTGTCGGCTATGATGCAGTGACTATAGGACTATGTCAACCAGGCTTCACGGGCCACTTTAAATGGTAAGAATTTGTAAAAAGGATAGGGAAGTTCAAGAGAAAAATCCATCTAATCTACTTAGCAATAAAGTATAGTAAAACTGGTGGAAATGGAGTAGATAATGCAAAGTAATGACTACCACACAATATGAGCATACCTAATGAAGGAGTGGCCTTGGAAGGAAACTCATTTTTTCAATATTTTGTTCAAATAATTTGGTAGTCGGTACTTTTACTAATGCGGCTTTACTAATCCATTAAGGATATCAGCAGACTAATAGCAACGTTAACACAAAATACTATGAATACAGGCGAGATATACTTGCCACCAGATGTTTGACATTGTGCACTTACTGCTTGTTGGCTGACTCCATTTGTAGTCTCTTTCCATTCCATCAAATCTACTTGCGGGATCTCCTCACATGATCGTAGAGCGTTTTCATGTGTGGAGTAGTTGCCCGGCTTTTTCAAGACAAGTCTTTGCAGATTACGGATATTATCACCGTTATCACAAATCATTTTCGCAAGACTTGCCTTTCTGATTTGATGTAATTGATTCAGTGGGAAAACTCCAGGGTTTTCGTACCACAAACGATCTCCACTGCGCAAGCGCCTGAATTGTTCTGCTATCAAAATACTGAATGTTTGACCCATAATCCCACCATTAAGAGGTTTTTCATACAGCCCCCCTACGAAGAGATCAACGTCATCAGGGTGATTGTAAACCTGTTTTAACCTGTTTGTGCGGTTTTGATCCATTTCTGTTACAAAGTCATCAAATGTGTCCGCTTTCTTTAGGCCAACGATCTTTCTAAAGGCGTTGTAACCAGTTATCCCATGGTCGCGTCCTCTTTGAATGTTTATTGCTGGTAAATCTGACAAATCACCTGGTGCTCGAACTAACTCTTCCTGGACGGCTTTAGCGAAAAACCTAATAAAGAAACTTTTCAAGTAAATAAATAATCCCAACATCGATTTCTAGTCTGATGTTTGTCTACTGCAGGACTGTAGATCGTTAATATGTGACCTTGCTAAGAAATGCAAGGGAGTACGTCGAAATTTTGTTTGGAATTTTTTTGATTCTTCAGTGTGAAAATTGGATTGCAAAGCGCGCGATGTTCCAGGCGTTCCTCGTTGTGATGGTTACGCGTAACGCCTATTGAAGATTCTCCAACATCATATATAGGAAAGCTGTAGTATTAGGCTAGCTCCCCTTCACCTATTCTTGGATCGCTGCTCTTTTCGTTGCCTCCTTGCGCAGTTTCGTCGGAACTTCTTTAGCTCGAAATCACAACGAGGAACGCCAGGAATATCGCGAGCCTCGAACAAAAAGGACAAAATTTCATACAAACTGTTGACGTGCTCCCTTGAGCAATGCTTTAACATTGCTAGAACCTAGTGACGGCTGTGGAGCAAATTTCTCATTGAAATAAAAACAACTTAAGACGCTCTTCCTTAAGCACATTCTCCACTCATCGCAGAAAGCACTCGCTGCGGTCATTTTTACTCGCTGCGAAATTTTGAACAATAGATTTTATTCCCAACGGGTACTCGCTGGCTCGCTGCGAGTAATTTCTGCGATGAGTGGAGAATGGCCTTTAGACAAAAATTGCCGTTAATACGTACGGAGAGGTTGGCGCGTTATATAAGTCTCGTAAAAAAAAAACCAGTAAGACACCGGTCTTATTTTCGCTAGTATATCTAGCCCACATTGTACTAAGTCGACATTCTTGCTTACCCGTCGGTCTTTTGGGAACTGTCACTTGTAAGACCACGCAAGATTGAGTCCACGCCTCCGAACTCGACTTCGTAGAGGAAAGTTGGGTCAAAGAACCTGTTCATAGGGATCGGCTCAGTGGCTTTTTTGAAATCATTCTTATCAAACCGGTTAAGCGTGTTTTGAATTTGGCTGTGACCAAAACGGAAAGCGGCAGTAGCGAAGGCGTTGAATATTGACGCGTCGGTGAAAGCGTTGTAGCCATAATAGTAGCCTGTTGAATGCAGCATCAAATGAAAACTTTGTCTCTGCGGTAGAAGAACAAATATACTGATCAATTCTCATTTCCATATACCTGCGGTCACTAAGGCCCTGGGCATAAAATGCAGCTTTTCCTGGAATTTGTTCTACAACATTGTGCGCAAGACCGAGTTGCCCGTGTTGCACACAACAATTGCAGGTTAAGGATCGAATTCTACTTTTACAACTTTTCCTGCAACGTACGTTGCGCCTAACATTGTAGGGGTGGACACACGTTGCAACTATGTTGAGCGCAATGCTGCTGAATATATATAGGCATTGCTCTATGGTACAAATAAATGATTTATTATGAGATGATATTTATAATATATATAGTATATTCAGATGAAATTCATATGAAAATATAAGAACCTATTTTAAGAACCTTGGTAGCCTAAATTTCCTTTAAGTACCATTTATATAAGAACCTATTTAGGCTCAATTGAAAAATTCACGTTCTTATACGTGGGGCTGTGCCAATTTTTGAATTTTTTTGATATTTTTTTACTTTGATCTCCAGTATACTTGTGAAGGACAATATCGTCAAACAGTTTCCTGAAGCTTCAATTGATTTGCCTGAGAATGCAATTTTTCGGCGTGTTTTATTTTGTCGGACATTTTAGTCAGTATTTAACGTGTTACCAGTAACTTATCAAGTCTTCAACTCGGCCGTACTTAAAAGTCTATATATTCTATATATATTCCGTTAGAGTGAGCGGCATGTCATCCAGTTTGTTAAAGACTTGCTACAAAACCTTACCGTTTTTTCATCTAATATTGATGGAAGGTATTCGTTATACGTGATGTGCTGCATCATGGCACCCATGATCTTCCGAGTTTCGTAGAACAGCTTATCTACCGTCCAGTAAGGATTGAGATCTATCAGTTTTTTTACAATACGGTTGTGTTCTCGACTCCATATGGTATGCAAAGATGAGAGACCTACAAGGAATAATTGGTACGTTACAGCTTGTACACCATATTAAAATGCTGTTTACACGGGCGATTTTGTCGCGCGAGAAGAGCGCCGATTTCAACGACGATTTTATTGCAACTTTAAATCTCGCGTGCGTCCCTACCTGGATTTTCATTGGTTCTAGCATCACCAGTTTTGAAGCATGGCATTTTGTCTTTATTCGGCGTACGACAGAACCCTCCCTGGGTTGGTAACAGACTCTTCAATCCACTGACAGAATTACTTGTTTCATGAAGGAAAGCCGTGCCAGCGACACGCAGCTCATTGAAGCGTTTGACGTTATCACCGTAGACTTGTGATGCATCAACAAATGCCGATTTGACGTTGATCTGGTCACGTGGAGTTAGCATGCCATTAGTAACGGGTACATCTCTCAGCATATTAATGCACGTTTTATTTCTGTTTCGAAATGCTGCGTCGTTTGTTGGTACGGGAATGCCGAAACATTCTCCAAAATGACCACATTTACCTGTGCAGTTAACATTAGGCTGTGAAGCATGCTCTATATCGTGATCAAGAAACTGACCCCAAATCATGTTCATATGGGAAAGTTTAGATGAGGGATGATCTTCGTCTTTGAATATTATTGAACTGACTAGTCGTGAATTAGGTAGATCGGCGCCATTTCTTGCTTTACGTGGTTTCGAGATCCCATCAGAGTAATTAGCTTGTAAGATACGAGTAAACGCTGTTTTGGCTACTCCATAAAGAGGATTAAGAGGGTTGTTTTTGCAGCCGTCGATTGTTCGATAAAGTCGATCAAAGTCTTTGCAATTTACTTGGACTGGATTGTAGAGAATATTTTTAAAGTGATCGCTTTGAAGACCGTGCAGTGCAGATATGTCTTTGTCGTTGGTGAAGCTAAAATAAATTAGAGAATTTGAAAATTGGTTTCGTGAAAGCAACAATTCCTGGGATAAATAATTAAGGTTACATAAAGGCCTAATGTGGAGATTTAGCTACTGTACACAATATATCATGAAATAATGCATGTCGGGTCAAAGGCTCTAAATCTACGCCATTCACCAGAAAGGGATAGTATCGACTATGGGTAGAAATGACTAAAACCTGACAAAAGTGCACGGAATTCAACACGACAGTTCGAATCTCGCTTGCGTCGTTCTTATACACCAAATAGGCCAACTAAGTTATGATACATGATTTTAAGGCCTCATTCACCAGTAGTTTTCAACGCTAATAGACCAACTAAGTTGTGATACATGATTTTAAGGCCTCATTCACCAGTAGTTTTCAACGCTAATAGACCAACTAAGTTGTGATACATGATTTTAAGGCCTCATTCACCAGTAGTTTTCAACGCTAATAGACCAACTAAGTTGTGATACATGATTTTAAGGCCTCATTCACCAGTAGTTTTCAACGCTAATCCCGCAAGCCGACTGACCTACTTGCTGTGACTTCTCCATATAAATGGAGACGGGGCCTATGGTTTAACGTCCTCATCCGTGAAGACGTGAAGGTCTAACCATTTGCAGATGTAGTTACAAAGGCAGCCCCTGTGTCTTGAATGTAAGTATTTGCTTCTTCAAGCAAATACTTACATTCAAGACACATTTTAGTGCATCCACTGCAGCTGAAAACAGGGTAGTAATGGGGGTGGTCTGATGTCAGTTGTCAGTCAGAATGTAGCTCGTTTGTCAGTTGTCAGCTAAAAATTAAGTCATTTGTCAGTTGTCAGTACAATTCTTAGTTTGTCAGTAAAATATTAGTTAAACATTAATTTTCAACAGTTTTTTTTTTCACATTGCGCATGTTTTTAGCAATAAAACACTATTTTTACTTCATACGTAGTTTAAAAGATGCTTTTAAAACTTTTTTTCATGTTTTGTTTTGCTTTTGTGATGCCAAGAGGATCTACAAGGACCATCGTGCATGTACATGTTAAGGCATAAAATATATATTACATGCAGATCTTTGAATATTTCATTTTCTGATACCCCTATAAACAAAATACTCTGCTTTTTCACTATTTATATGGGCGTGTCTAGAGTACGTAGCTATTGTGAAACTGGCTAGTAATCCGAGCCGGTATATATGGATACTTGCTACACGTCAGTTTACCAGAACTAGAGCCCAGACAATCAAAACCTTCACTCAGTAGACATGTTCAAAGTCGACACAGAGACCCAAAAGCAAATAAGTGCCATTTGTGGTCCTTTCAGCGGCGGTTATACGAGTT
This sequence comes from Telmatactis stephensoni, assembly GCA_029948255.1. Taxonomy (NCBI): domain Eukaryota; kingdom Metazoa; phylum Cnidaria; class Anthozoa; order Actiniaria; family Isophelliidae; genus Telmatactis; species Telmatactis stephensoni. The sequence continues at coordinate 319,886 of JALIZF010001801.1, forward strand.
TTTAAGATTTTATCTGTACATTTTAGATAAGCAACAAAAAATGTCAGTTGTCAGTTATCATTTTTGTTGTCAGTTATCAGTACAAAAAAGCCTTGTTTGCGTCAGTTGCCAGTGGCATTTTTGGCCATTTATCAGTTGTCAGTTAACCCCATTACCACCCTGTGAAAATGCTTTGGTCAGCAAAACTAACTCATATACTGAATGTTAATTGAATCATTTTAGGTGTATTCAAGGATTGATATGAAGTTCGCATGGTCCAAAATATCTGAAATTTCCACATCATGAAACATTGCCCTTCTTTATCAGGGGACAGACCTCCTCGAAGGGTGAATGCTACTTCCATAGATCTCACAAAGTAATTGTGTTTATCTTGGCAGTTGTTTAAATTTGTTTGAGGATTTAGTTGAGGATTTCTGGCCCAAGAAATTAAATAGCTATATACATAACTGACCAATTCACAAAAATTCTACCCAAATTCGAACACTTCTATATCTTCTCCGCATTAGTATATGAGTTGTAAGTGGGATTTTAGCCTAAACATGGATATTTTGGACGCTAAATACTTGTGATATCTTCTGTGCGTTTTGCTGCTACTGTTAAAACTTTTATGACGTTACAAAAGGCAACAACGCTGAACAGCCGTTTGCCTAGAGACATATCCCTTCCCTCCTGTATATAAGACTAACCCGAGTTTCTCTGCAAGTTTTCTAAGAATACTCTCCATCGCAATCGCTTGTATTCTGGTTCCCTCTAGTTCTGGTAGAAAAATTTTGTAGTGAGTTGAAGCGTTGACATTTGATTGGCTGTTTTGAGCAGTGTTGGCTTCTGTCTCCAGGGTCTCTTTCCTTGCATCGATGATGACTTGGAGTAAAATGTCTTCACTAATGCCTGGGATGTCCTTGACAGCTTTTTGGTTGGCAGACCATAGCACCAAAGAACCTGTGATAAACGATGAGATAATAATCAGCATAGGGGCAGAGAAGACAGCTGCACCCTTAAGTAACTAAGATACCCTACTCTATTAGCCACTTTCATACCGTGAAGACTGGGTACGAGTCCCTCAAATTTTGACGATGGCAACACAAAACTCATGTAGTCAGAAAGAGCACATCGAGCTATATAAAATCCCGAAGTTTGGTGTTAATCGGCCTCAATATTGAATGACGTACAGAGCACTGATCAAAAATGCTAGAATTTACAAAGAAATGTATGATTGTAGGGACATTTTGGACATTTTGTCCCTACAACCATACATTTCTTTGTAGAATCTAGCATGTTTAAACTGCTGCATCTCTTTCAATGTATATCTGATTAACATCAAACCTCGGGATTATATACAGCTCGATGTGCTCTTTCTGACTACATAAGTTTTGTGTTGCCATCATCAAAGTTTAAGGGACTCGTACCAAGTACTCACGGTATGAAAGTGGCTAATACCTAAACATTTTCCACAAAGGAAATATACTAGTACTGAATTAAAGATTATCAGTTCCTTCTACTAATGATGTAGCTCAAAAACTCAGTCACTTTGCGTTGAACACTAATTAGTTAATTGGAAATGAAAATTAATAAAAATATAATTTAAGGTACAGCATCAGGATACGTTTCGCACTCCTTTTAATCTCGAAAATTTTTCTTGGACATTTCTTAATTCACATAAAGACAGTTTTGCACGAATCACGAGAAATGAAAATTCTTGATCATGCGTCACCAAAATAAACCTTGTACGACCGTTTCAAAATAAGCGCGTTCGGTTATTTTAGACGGCAATTATTGAGTTTTATATATGACAATAACAATGATAATGTTTCCTGTGAGCAAAAAATACGCTTAATATAATTTCTTAGCAAAAAAGGGAAGGTCTCACAATTTCTGAAATATATCGTCCATATGTGAGCATATATAAACAATCCCAGGAAGGATGACGGGTTTCACGGTGCGGTGAGATGTATTTATGCTAATTACAAATAGATGTCTTTAAAGGCGGTGTTACACGAGACGATTTTTAACGACGATTTTCAGCGCAACGGCGTTGCGTTAAAAATCTTTCTCGTGTAACATGACACTTGGAACGATTTTCCTTGCAATTTTCGCTTCAGCAACGCTTTGCGAGTTTTTGAATCCAAGTCAGAAACTCGCAACGCAAAATATTGCAAGTTGTTGCAACGTTGCGTGGAAAATCGTCGTTAAAACCGCCTTAAAGGCACTGTTCCACGGTACAATTTTTCTTGCAACTTGCAATGCAACGCTGATGAAAACATAGCATTGCAAGTTGCTGGCGAGATGTCAGACGTTCGCAACTGGCAACGCAACTAGTCTTTCTTGGTCTTTGATAAAATCAGAACAGTCAGCGGTCACGGCGATCTGAATAATCATTTGCTACAGAATTTGCATTGCAGGTTGCGGGACAGATGTTATACACGCTGCAACTTGCTTCGTAACGTTGAGAAAAGTGGATGCTCGTTGCATTGCAAGTTGCAGGGAAGGATGTTACACGCGTAATCTCTTCTGCAACTTGCTACTCCCTAAAGGTTCGCGTTGTTATCTCGGAAAAAAAGTTGCATTTCGTCAGAATTCACTGTACAATATATAACAAATTATATATAGTTTGAAAGTTGGTAAATAGTTAAAGAGGATGACACAGTCTACTTTGCTTTAAAAGTGCATCGATTTTTTTTATTTTAAAACAAATCCATAGGACTTTACTCGGCGAGATATTTGCACAAAGCAATTTATTATCGTCAAAACACTGTTTGATTCTTAATAAATATCCATCAAAACGGTCTCAGGTTTTTCTATTTATTGGGTGGCGTTCTGTTTTTATGACGAATTTCGTCCACATTTTCGAGAAAAACTATTGCATTTTCAATTTAAATTTTTATTAACCAAATCGCAAAACGCAACTTATCGACAAACAAACAAACAAGCAAAAACAAAAACAAAAAGTTAAACGGGCTACAATTGTACCTTCATCTTGTCCTTGAACAAACTTGATATTGATGAAAAATGTCGAGCAAGTCACAATTGCAAACACAAAAATCATCATTATGGATTTCTACAGTCAGCTCAATAATGAACGGTTAACTGAAGTTATAGTAAACACTGACGATCGAAATGAATGACGAACTATATTTTATTAAATATTGACAAGACCGCCTACTGCATTTCTTTCCAAGTGGCGGATACAGCATTCTTTTTACTCAATTTCGTTACTGAGCTTGGTAGGATGGCTTAGGGGATCCGAACAATATAGAACTTATCGTTTCCTTTTCAAATGTGATTATTTATATTAAATAATGTATCCGCTATCATCATTATTGTTATTATTACTTTCATTGCGGCGGACTTTCCGCTTGTTGCTAGTGGTATTTATGCCCACTGGCCTCTTGGATGGATATCCCAGTGTGAAGTGATTTTCTCTTACCATTTGTGACAAACTTTGAATAACAGTTTGAAAGAACCATATAATACCCATATAATACAAATGTCCTTGTATTCTTAGTAAGGTTTGTCATGTGTGCAATGATAGTAAAGAAAGTTGGTGGTTTGATATGATTAATCTAAAATTCCTTCTGCAAGTAATAAAACTGCTATTTTTATTTGGGCCATACCCAAACAATGATTTACTGTTGCGACTTTTATGCCCCTCAAGTTGCTGAACCCCACACTTGCACAAGAAACGTGTTAGATTTAAGTTACAAGAAACGTGTTAGATTTAAGTTACAAACATATATTTTATTGGTTGCAACCTGGAGGCACTAGTTCACAATGTCTATAGACAAATAGACAAAATCATGAAACACTGTTAGCTACAGTGAAAGGACTGCACTGTAAAAATGGTTGTTTGTTTGACCCTGAGGGAGATACAAAAAATTCTTGGTTGGTTTGTTTAAAAAATTCATTAATATAATTAATCAGAAGAGATTTAATAAGAGTTCAATAAGGAAACAATTTTAGGGGGGTACTATCCTGGCGCTCATTGCGGGTATTTCATTCATATGAAAACGTTCTCTGGCTGCAAATATTACCTCCCTTCATGAAACCTTTATATATCGTGTCGTAGAAAGGAAATACCTATGCCTTGCTGATATTTCCTTATACAAGATTCGATTGAAAGAAAGCTTCAGTCATGGAGGGAGGCACAAATCGCAGGAGAGAAGTAGGTACATCCGATGCCTGGAGAGCAAAGAAATTTGACTTCCTCTAAGAAAAAGCACGGTATAATAAAATTATCAAACTAATAATTCGTCATTTTTCTTTACTTTGAGTTTTAAAGCAAAAACCAATCGAGAATTAATCGGACATAAAACTGCTGAAGCTACGACACAACATTCTAACTAAAGTCCATGATAAGGTCAAGACTCAAGGAATTCAGAACGTTCAAGTATGTAAAGGCCTAGGTTAGATGCCTAATTGGCATAAAATGAGTTATCTTTATATTCTTCTACTGAATTAGTTACAGTTATTTCTTCGGTTCCAAACTATAATTCATGGTAGATGGATGAATTAATGGATGATGTATGTATGAAAGTTTAAATAATAAATAATAATAAAGGAAAACCAATATAAACAAGAATACCTACCCGAAGGTCCTACTTGAATCGAGGACTGCAACTAACTGAAGAATATTCCTACGTGTTGGTTGATACACTAAGAAATTCCTATGCGTGTCAATACAATGACAAGATTCCTACATTCACGCGTGCAGGTCGATACATTCTACCAAAGATCGGATTTACTAAATTTTGCTGATGCTAGGTGTCAACAAATTCTCTAAAATTTGATGATACAAAAATCATATGTTATATCATCGTGACTTGCTACAGACCAATGGAAATTAGAAACATTCACAATGATATGGGGCCACTGACGGAAAAAGTAGGCTAAAAAATAAATCCAGTGCTTTTAGACTACTTCTGTATGTGGAGCTTCTTCAACATCCGCCTAGACATCTCGAACCTGATGAATTTGTAAGGGAGATATTGGGCAAAACGTGTATACTAGTCTACGAATAAAATTGCATAAATTTTCTCACGGTTTTAGTCGTACTTCTCGGTCTTATCTGATCTGAGGAGCGCAAAATGATCATCTCAAAATTTCCCATTATATTCAAGATATCATCTTTGTGTCAGTTGTCTTCAATCTGTTATACCTTTATATCAGTCTCTACATTGTCTTTGTTTGGGATGTTTGGTTGTTCTTGTTGTTTCCTTCGTTTTTATAAACTCTTGCAAATCATCGTGACGTTACAACGATTATTTTCGGTACCAGTTTCCTGTGCCACAAAATAATGTGACATTTCGGCCTCTTGATCCTGAAAAAATACTTAATGACATTATCAGAGGAAGCTTAAGGTATATTTGTTTTCCCTATTTGAGGATCGACTTCAACTAAACGGTTTCATTTCGTTGGAACTTTAAGACCTGGGATCGGTTAGCCGAGAGTTTAAAGATTTAACGATTGTATTCATAACTGAGACTTCGAGAAATGCGTTCAAAAATCCCTCCAATACGAACCACACGGTCAATTATAAAATCTGACTGAATCTGAATAAATATCACCGTAATAAAGGTGACTGAGCTTGTAAGCCTTATAATTCTCAGGAGACTGAAGGGCAAGAGTTTTTTAAACCCTAAAGCAAATGCTATAAAGCTTGATCTATAATATTAATCTTTATTTTAACTTTTTCAATAAAATGCATTCTTTGTTTGCCTATTACCACAGGAAGCCCAATTCATTTGAATCAAAAACGTCAAAAACAAAGTATTTAAAATTATTTATTATTTATTTAATGGTAGCTCCGCTATTAGGTAGTACCTAATTTTTATATTATAGTCTTGCATATCATTAAATCATCCCACGTTGGAATTTGTGGCCGGTTTGAATAATGAAAATGATTAGAGTAAGCTAGATTCTTCTTTATACCAGCATGTATACAATTTGTCAATTTGTTGACACCTACGAAAATTAAATTTTTGAATAAATATTTTACAGACTATAAAAGTAAGTACTATCACAACCTAATTATATAATAAGATTTTCTCTTCTATCGGGTTGATAGTAAGTTCTGTCAACCTTCACTTTAATTTATTCAACTATGTCGTATAATTTCATATGTAATTTCATGATTATATATGAAATCATACGTCGTATCTAATAGTATATTAGTTTGATCCATTCTCTTCATTTATCTATATGCATGAAACCATTTGCTATTTTCTCTTTGTATATTTGTATTGCCTTTCTTTTCTTGTTTTTGTCTTTGTTAAAATATCTAATTATTTACAGTGTGTTATTGACCATAAAGCTTCAATGCAAATACAAAAATTCAAGCCACCTATCTTGGTTAGCCTTACATGGTTATTATAGGTGGCCTGTACCCAAAAATCCTGTTTTAATCTAATATTTCTTTTAAACGTATAAAATGTAAATATGTGGTACTAAATAAAGACATTGTATTGTATTGTATTGTATTTTATTGTCTGCGCATGTCTGTGTTTTGGGCTTGAAATTGATTTGCATATCGAATGCAATAAATTTTATGTTCACACGGAATATTTGGCTGGCTATCTCGTTCTTCAAAATTATGTTCAACTACCGAAATACTGAAACAACTAAAACATGAGCAGTTCAGTACCTACCGCTAGTGCGTTGTGGATAACTTATGCAGATCGAAGGCACCCCAGATGGGAAAATATCATGCGTCAAAGTCAGTAGAAAGTTGTGAGAAGGACCAGAACTCCGCACTTTCGAGTTATAATGTTGGCGTTGAATTCATGTATAAGGTAAATTTAGTAATGGATGTTATTACCAACATGGTACTGTTGGAATTGGATCCAATAAGAGTACTCTGGACTTCATTGATTGTTGAATAATAATTAGCCATGTTTACTGGAATGTCGTACTTTTTCGCGCAAAATTCTTGCAATTCATTCTGAAAATTTTACATCTTTGACAGCGCCCCCCAGCAAAATTATTTAATAATACGCATGTACAAAGTACGAATTGCAAGCCCGCGTTGGTCTTGAAGGGAAATCTGGACTGGCGAGTCATATGATTGTCGTATGATCCACATTCCAGCACGTACTGACCCTTCTCAAGGTAGTTAAGGCCTGGGTTTGACCTTGTTTGACCTTGGAAAGTTTTTGTTCTGCTATGTAAGATATAACAATGCAAAACTTATTTCACTTGGCACAATGTTAAATAATAACTAGTTGAGTAACCTTAACTTAGTGTTTTGGTTATAGGGTAGTCACGTGACCAATTACGACGAAACTTCGTTTTTCTTGAATCCGCAATCCAATTTCACTTAAAAAACAGAAATAACAGCTCTAATGCATAAAGAAGGTTTAATCCTAAATAGTTTTGTGTAGACATCTGGACTTTTGACAATTGGCTGGGAGATATTAAGCAAAGTATTATTTTGAGGTTTGGTCACGTGACCTGTTTTGCTAAAAATCGCTTTAATGAAAATCGATAGTCATGTTCTCTAATCAAAATGGAGTAGACTCACTTAAAACAACTACGTTTCAAGCATTTGCGTTTTCTTTTCGCTAATACTCGAGTGCGGAAAAATTTTCAAACATTTTGTTACAATAAACGACCTAACTGGTCACGTGACCGCTGAAATCACAAACTTAGCACTTAAGGCTCATCGTTTTATGAATATCTAACGTTGTGACGAATATCATATATTTCTGGCTTAAAATTCGTGCTACAGCACAAAAAACATATTTCGCCCAATTTAGCCACTGACCCAGGCCTTAAGGTAGTTCCGGACCCTTGTTACTGCGCATTTCCCGCGCGCATGCGAGCGCGCGCACTTTTATTAGAGAGCATTGGTATTACCGTGGGGAGTCTGGGCACTAGTAAGCGAGCGATTGAAAACGTAGAAACTCAAACTTTAGTAGAGAAAAATTATATTTTGTCATCCAAATATCGGAAAAACTTTAATCAAGAAATCTTGTACACTATGTAATGTAGGTATTTAACCTGAAACTTTTAAATTTAGTTAATCTTATCCATCGAAAAAGCTGGCGAGAAAATCGCTAAAATGGGCTGATATTTGGTGTTCGTTTTCGGTGTGTTTTCTCTTTTGTGCTTTTCTAACTCTTGATATAATACGGTGACCCCTTGTTTTTTTCCTTTTAATTCAAGAGAGTACTTATCATTTTTTTTGATTTAAAAAATAAAAATACAACTTCATTGATTGGATTGTCGTAAATTTTCCACATTTTTACAGTCCGTACACGATTTTGGAGCGCGTAATTGGGTAGGAATTTGATTCTAGAATGCCCTTTTAATCTTGTTTGCAACTCATCAAACAATACATACGATTACAACTGCTAGATAAACCTCACATCTATCTTTTGAGACGGTCAAGGCGTTTCTCGGAAAAAATTTGTTCGCATTCTTCAGACCATATGGATTACGTACATTTTGCAAAAAATCGCGGAAAATCATTGAAAATACCACCTTTTACGACATCTTATAGCTCAGAAACCAATACGGTGACCCCCTCTTTTTTTCTCGGTTTTTGAATTGCCAAACAATTATCTTTAAATGACAGGATTTTAAAGGAAATTCATTGATGAAATCTAAGACTCCGGAACTACCTTGAGTTGACCAACCTTTTCTTACATAACCTTGTTGGTTTAGCCTGCACGTGTCCCTGGCTCCTACGACTCGTGTCCCCTTGCTTTTACGACCCCTTGCCCCCTGTAGTTTATTAAAGTTAATCGGTACTTTAACGGCGCCCTAAAACCTTTTAAACCGATGTACCAGTTGACCTTTCATGACCAAACGCTTTCTTGTAAATTGTATTTTAATCGTACAACAACTGATTTTTGATACATCTAGTCTCAAGCATAAATATTGTAATTTTCGTGTTCTTATTAAGGGGCAGCGCCCCTAGAAAATTCCTAGTTAATATCGAATAGTTTTTGACAGGTTGTCAGTTAATTAGATTTTCCAACAAGTCCCTATAAAAGGGGTGCATTGTAACTTGGTAATTCAGAAGAAAGTTGTTGAGCTAAAGGTTGAGTTGATTAAAGAACAGACAAGAACAATCTCAAGAAAAAGTCTCTACTGAGTGTCCCGCCACACAAGTTTGAGGTGGTTCGACTGGGTTCTATCACAAACAAACAAACAAACAAACAAACAAACAAACAAACAAACAAACAAACAAACAAACAAACTAACTAACTAACTAACTAACTAACTAACTAACTAACTAACTAACTAACTAACTAAAATCATAGCAAGTCAAGGGATAGTTTCAAGTTTCTTTAGACGATTAAAGCTACCAATAATTGATAGTGACGACATTGCTATTTTCACAAACATGACATTTTAAGATAAATAGAGGATATTACATCGGCGCGCAAAGATACGGATTTTATCTTCGAGTGTTGAAAAGATCTCTCACGAGTGAGCGCAGCGAACGACTGAGAGATCTTTTCAACAAGAGAAGATAAAACCGTATCTCCAAGCGAACATGTAATATTCTATTTATCATATAATTATCAAATCAAGAGAGACAACAAACTATCTTTAGAGTAAATGCGCTCAAGTAACCATGGTAACGATCTTTTCACTGGTGAAGAAGACCATGTTATTTTCACTAGTGAAAAGAACAAGTTTTCGAAATTAAGAAATATAGGTATTTTATAAATAATTATATTATAAGATAAAGTTTTGTACAAAACCGTGTTTATTGGTTCATAGAATCCAGATGTAGTTCTCTGCTGTTAGTATGCTTAAAAGATTTCTATGGAAACGTTTTCGAATAAAATGCGCTTGAACTTTTATATACCAAAAACGTAAACAATTTCAAGCATTTAGTTCACTTGGCAAAAAATCTTACTTAAAGGACTCAGAAACAGCTTCTTTTGAGCTCATTTTGTTGACATACTCTTAATTGTTTGTTTGGAGAAATAGAATAAAATTGCTTTGCGCAATTTTGAGAAATACGAATTTAGGTCAAGTCGATAGAGCTGGCGCCTTTTCATTTTTTGTTTATTATTTCACTTATGAAACTGTTTACAGAAAAAATTGTCCTTCAAAAGCTATTCAATCGTGGATCGAAGTCAAATATCCTGACACTCCCTCTAATGTGTCCTAACGGTTGAAATACTACAATACATGCAGCTGTTCATTTACACTAAGTATGTCAAATTGCATCCGCCGCTAATCACTTGCGTTTTTGCTTCTGCCAAACAAAAGTAAACATCACTAATGTGAAGAACTATTAATACCAAATGATAGTGTAGATAATATATGTTTTGTTTTGTTCAGTTGGGCGGAAGCGTAATTTGAAGGTCGGAGCTCACAGAAAATGGAAAACCACAGTAAAGGTCAAAAAAGCTCGCAGAAGCATTATACATCACCATTTATACGTTCGTTTAAGCAGACAGCCACCAACACAATACGGAGAGCTTTGAACATCGTTTGGGCCTCCATCGCCAATCTGACCTTAAAGACTTATAATCGATGAAACAAACAAAATAATTAAAAATATAAAACAATACACCTTATACCCTTGAACTCCTTGAGTAAGCTTTGCATGCACAAAGAAGACTTAAGTGATAAATGCTCATTATAAATTTGTTTAATTTACTGTAAACAATCTTATCTGTAATTTGATATGGTTCTTTGTTAAATTGTATTTTTAAAATATTAAGTGTCATCTAGAAATCTAATAAGGTTTGACTGTTGATCATGATCTACTTTTCCAGTATAACTTGAGGCTATACACCACTTTGGCCTAGTTCAGACGCCGTACCAGCCATTTGCCGTATATACGAAAACGTTCATATTTTACTGTTCTACGTTCAAGTTCAGACGTTGTTAACTAAATCCATATTATCTGTCTGGCTTTCGTGTTCTGAATGCCTAGGCCATTCTGAATATCGAATCAGAACCAGAAGCCATCCAAATGATACTTATTCAATTAACGTCGGCACTTAGTTAACAAGATAAACTGGTAAGCCTATATAATCCAATTTACTGTTTACCGGTTCATCATCTACAAATCGCGCTTCTTTTTATCTTCTAAGGCCAAGCTTTCTCTATATTATTCTTTAATATATCCTTATCTCCATTATTGTAACATAATCTGGTCTAGCACTAGTTAACAAGATAAACTGGTAAGCCTATATAATCCAATTTACTATTTACTATTTGATTTGTTTAAGCTTGTTTACTAAACCATTAATACAGTGAACGTGTGAATGGATCATTGATATAAATCATTCATATGACGTTGCAAAAATGGCTTTCACTAGTGACAAGCAACACAAGCAGACTCAGTATCAATGAACACTTGGTGCTCGTTATTTTTTCCAAACAATAGTACACAAAACACGTCTTATTTTCAACTTAGGTTCCTTCGTTGAAAACTTACATCTGTTTTTGCACAATCATTCCGTATAATAAAGTTCTTTAAGGACGTTTTGTTGAAAACAAGTTTTTTTTGTTTTGTTTCTGTTTTTGCCTTGGCAACTGAAAGGCTAATGTGTTTACAGAATAGTTTACTGAAAAAATCGATCACATTGTCCTTCAAAAACTATTCAATCGTGGAGCGAAGTCAAATATCCTGACACTCCCTCTAATGTGTCCTAACGGTTGAAATACTACAATACATGCAGCTGTTCATTTACTCTAAGTATGTCAAACTGCATCCAGTTCTTCTTTCAAAAGTTGAAGTTCACTCCAATACGTGGTTTAATGTTTTGCATAGTTTGCTCTATTAAATCTTGGCTTCTTGCGAATACAGCTTCTTGATCTTTCATTTTTGCTTTCATTGTTTCCTCCATAGGTGTAGCAACGACTTGACATTAAATGATAGTTTTAGACACTTAGAAAAAATTGAGCCGAATTTTTGTCTTCTTATGCCTGTGACTGTTCGTGCGAACGCTGCACACTTCAATCTTGTCCAACCGGTTGACAAACAAGTTAGCCGAGTAAAAATACTGAGAAGCCAAGCGAATGTTACGCGCGCTTGAAATGAAAAATGAAGAACAAAAGAGTACTAGGATTTTATGGTCATATAATAAAACTCTTATTAACCGAGCCTGATCGGTCCGTACGGCCGGAGAATCTTGACCTCCAATTATTATATGGCAGGGCGGTCCGAAGAAAAAAAAGACAATTCTGATTGGTTCTCCGATCGAGCAGTCAGAATCCTAGTACGCCCGAACTGGCACTTTTATACCTCATCTCTTGGCTGTTTTCTCTCGCTTTCTTTGGTTTGTAAAGCTAACAGTTGACATTAGTGAAAAATACAACAAAAGATCAAATGACCGGTTTCACTTTAGAATAAGCTTTGGACATGATTATCCTTGATCGTGATGAGTGCATCATTATTCGAAACGTCGGAAAACCCTCGAGTATATTAAGGTTTGGATCAATCGTTAATAACTTAAAATTCGAATAAAAATTATTTTGAAGACATAGAACATCTAAATGAACTTTTTTCTTCTATAAGTTACTAAACTCGACGTCCTTAATTTTTTGAGGGTACGTTTATGATGTCACGTGACCTGATGACGTCACAGTGATCAAATATTGTGTTGTAAACTTCAAAGCAAAATGCGGTCGCGGTTATTTCTAAAGACTTCAAAGTAACCATGCTTAACTGTGAGCCTGAATGTGCTTCACAACATACAGCCCGAAAAACTTGTCATCCACTTTACATTGTTGAGTTTTTCCATTTTTAAAAGAAGTAAGTAAAAGTCACGTGACCTGTTTTGGGCTTTATCTCACTAAAGCAAAACTGTAGTCAGGTTTTGCGGGTTGTTTGTTTGGAAGCACATTAAGGCTCATAGTTAAGCATGGTTACTTTGAAGACTTGGGTTATACCCACGACCGCATTTTGCTTTGAAGTTTACAATACAATATTTGATCACTGTGACGTCATCAGGTCACGTGACATCATAAAAGTACCCTCAAAAAATTAAGGACGTCGAGTTTAGTAACTTATAGAAGAAAAACGTTCATTTAGATGTTCTATGTCTTCAAAATATTTTTTTATCGAAAATTTATACAATTAGCGATTGACCCAGGCCTTAATATACTCGAGCCTAGTTGTCATTTCTTTTATTATAAAATCTTTCAAGATAAAAAGTTGAACTACTGCGGTTTTCCATATTCTGCGAACTCTGACTATCCAACTCCACCGCTAATCAGTTGCGTTTTTGCTTCTGTCAAACAAAAGTAAAAATCACTAATGCGAAGAACTATTCATACCAAATGATAGTATAGATAATATATATCGTATAAAGATCTTAATTGGTCATTTGGTAGGAGTTTAGGAACTTTTAGTATTCATTTTTTGATGTTTTGCGGTTGAGTTGGGCGGAAGCGTATAACCAAATTCCAATGGGGAGTTTGAAGGTCGGAGTTCGCCGAAAATGGAAAACCGCAGTAAAGGTCAAAAAAGCTCGCAGAAGCATTATACATCACCATTTATACGTTCGTTTAAGCAGACAGCCACCAACACAATACGGAGAGCTTTGAACATCGTTTGGACCGCCATCGCCAATCTGACCTTAAAGACTTATAATCGATGAAACAAACAAAATAATTAAAAATATAAAACAATACACCTTATACCCTTGAACTCCTTGAGTAGGCTTTGCACAAAGAAGACTTAACTGATAAATGCTCATTATAAATTTAATTTACTGTAAACAATCTTATCTGTAATTCGATATGGTTCTTTGTTAAATTGTATTTTTAAAATATTAAGTGTCATCTAGAAATCTAATAAGGTTTGACTGTTGATCATGATCTACTTTTCCAGTATAACTTGAGGCTATACACCACTTTGGCCTAGTTCAGACGCCGTACCAGCCATTTGCCGTATATACGAAAACGTTCATATTTTACTGTTCTACGTTCAAGTTCAGACGTTGTTAACTAAATCCATATTATCTGTCTGGCTTTCGTGTTCTGAATGCCTAGGCCATTCTGAATATCGAATCAGAACCAGAAGCCATCCAAATGATACTTATTCAATTAACGTCGGCACTTAGTTAACAAGATAAACTGGTAAGCCTATATAATCCAATTTACTGTTTACCGGTTCATCATCTACAAATCGCGCTTCTTTATATCTTCTAAGGCCAAGCTTTCTCTATATTATTCTTTAATATATCCTTATCTCCATTATTGTAACATAATCTGGTCTAGCACTAGTTAACAAGATAAACTGGTAAGCCTATATAATCCAATTTACTATTTACTATTTGATTTGTTTAAGCTTGTTTACTAAACCATTAATACAGTGAACGTGTGAATGGATCATTGATATAAATCATTCATGTGACGTTGCAAAAATGGCTTTCACTAGTGACAAGCAACACAAGCAGACTCAGTATCAATGAACAGTACCTTTTTGAAAAGCATGGTAAATGAAAAAGCTTCCTTAATAAAGATTAATATTATTATGTTTTTATTGATATCTACAAAGTATCTCCATACAACTTGACCTGGTTTAACCCATAAACCTAAGATATTTAAAAATATATTAAAGTGTTTCAAAGTAAAAGATTTGGCATGGTTATAACAAGTCATGGCGTCATGCACTCCGACTACCTGCTACCTTTCGAGTGGTGGGTGGTGTACAGCACCCGAAATGATCCCCGACCCGAAATGATCCACGAACCTGAAATGATCCCCAAGCTGTACCCGAAATGATCCCCGATCCCCAATGATCCCAATCCAATACCCGAAATGATCCCCAGGTAATTCAGGAAATGGAATTCAAGGAGTTCGAATCAAGGAATTGTTAAGCAAATGTACTAATCAAGCGATACTAAAATGGATTTGATGTCGCTGTTGGTTGTTTTTGAAGTCAGCTCATTGTAAGTATAACATACATTGTTTGTTGGATGTTTGTTTTACGTCCCTGATCTATCGTAATAGCAACGGCACCTCAATTATACGCCTTGCAAGTAAAAAAATAAAAATATAAATATAAACGTATAAATGTAAACAAGTCAGATATATGCATTTATACTATTTGAAGTTAAACTGCTGATGGTTTTATTTTTCTCTCAGAAATCATTTTGTGTTAAAAACTTTAACGTTGGATTTAAAGGGGTGAACGTATCACACAAATCTTCATAACCAGTCATTTAATGATAATGAAAACTTTATTTTAGCTTTTTCTTAAATTTACAATTATAAACCTCACTGCTTTCAGGTAGTTTACAATCGTCTACTTGAATCACTTAACTTTAACAACGAATATAGATATGTATTTTTGTATATATGCTTTGATTATGGATACAATTACAAAGATATGATAACGAGAAAGAGTGAATAATGTTAATATTTCATCAAGTCTGGTTTATTCCATTCCTAAGAAGAAGAAGAAGAAGAAGAAGAAGAAGAAGAAGAAGAAGAAGAAGAAGAAGAAGAAGAAGAAGAAGAAGAAGAAGAGAAGAAGAAGAAGAAGAAAAGAAGAAGAAGAAGAAGAAGAAGAAGAAGAAGAAGAAGAATGGACTTTAATTCAAAAACAATCTAAAATATATATATACACGGTCATACGTCACAATATTGATTTACATATTTACAAATTTCAGTTTTATGTTCTTGAAATTACTGGAATATATTAATTAAATCTAAAATCTAAAAACTATCAAATAATAATAAATAATAATAATAATAATAATAATAATAATAAATAATAATAATAATAATAATAATAATAATAATAATAATAATAATAATAATACAAGACAACGAAGATAAAGACTGCTCACTACCTTACTGTCAGCGCTGACCCACACGTCCAACTAGTGTCGACTTTCCAGAACTCCAAAGAAATGAAGTCATTACGATCGATAGTCAAAGATGCAAAAACATATGCAGGTCAGCTGGACTTGAATATAGAATACAATAGAGCAGAAAGCAAGACTACCATCAAAGCAAGTAACTCAACCATTGAAGTAAATCAACCTCAACCTAAACATCTCAAGAGAATACTAAGAAAAGAATCGAAAGAAAATTAGAAGAGGAAGTAAAACAACAACGATGGATAGGACAATATATAGTGCAACAATGGCAAGATAAACATTTACATCATGAATCCTATAACATTGCAAAGGTTTGGCCAAACATCCCAAACATAGTCTACAGCATACACACCAGTATCGTACAACAGTTAATCACAACTAAAGTCTACAATGCAAAGAAAGTTCAAAGTGGAGGAGAAGATTTGTTATGCAGTTTCTGTCATGTCAAGAAGGAAACAGTACCACACATAATGTGCAGCTGCTCTGCAATCGCGCAAACGCTGTACACAGTGCGTCACGATCGAATGCTCCGTCCAGTGTACTATGCGATTTTAAAGGCACTTGGAATCACCAATAATGAAGAACACCAAACGATACCTTGGTACAGAGAACAACAACCCAAATGTTGTGTCGAGACTAAAGAAGTGAAGGTACTATGGAACATTCCCCTACACTTAGACGTCGTTCCTAAGGATGGTGCAAACAGACCTGACATCACTATATGCAACAAGAAAGAACGTCAATGGCTTATATTTGAAGGAACTGTATGTAATGTTGGACAAATTCAAGAACGAGACAAATTGAAAACAGAGAAATATGCTGATTTAAGGTCAAGCTTAAAGAGATTGTATCCCGGTTATAATGTTATTCAAGTTAATGTAGTGTTTGATTTTCTATCGGGGTATCATAAAGAACTGAAAGACAAGTTAAAGAATGTAGGACTCTCTGATAGTATGAACGTGATTAGAAAATGTCAAAAATGGGTAATCGCACAAAACTGCGAAATAGTGAAAGCCCTTCATAGTCATAAATGAAGCATCAGTCTATTTGAAATATATAATAGGAAATTGCCCAGATTATCGTAATCCGCAGTTTCACTACGAACAACACTTGTAAACAAAGTGAAAGTTTGCTGGGTTTCTCAAGGAAGAGATCAAAGATGCGGCAGGTCCTCTACAGGTTTGCGCAGGTCACAGTGGGGGATCAGAAGCAGCAATACACGCCATGAATGATGTCTTTGGAGAAGAAGAAACGGACGGTATCCTATTAATAGATGCTAGCAACGCTTTTAACCAGATGAATAGATCCGTCGCATTGCACAATATTCAAATAACCTGCAAAGAAATATCTCTGTATCTAATCAATACATACAGATGCCCATCAAGACTTTTTGTTTGCGGTGGAGGCGAGCTCTTATCTCAAGAGGGAACGACACAGGGCGACCCATTGGCCATGCCTTGGTACTCTTTAAGTACAACTATTATGATCCAAATATTAAGATGGAAAATACCAGACATAAAGCAAGTCTGGCTAGCAGACGACTCTGCAGGTGGAGGGAAGATAGAAGCGTTACATGTTTGGTATCAGCACCTGTGTGAAGAAGGCCTAAAGTATGGATATATAGTAAACGGATCAAAAAGTTGGTTAATAGCGAAATCTGATACCATTGCGGAAGAGGCTAAGAGAGTATTTGGAAAAAAAGTCAACATCACTACTGAGGGACAACGCCACCTCGGAGCAGTTATCGGCTCCCAAGAGTACAAAGATCAATATTGTCGTGAAAAGATCCTCAGTTGGAAAAAGGAAATCGAGAGTTTAGCCGAAATAGCCAAAAGCCAACCACACGCTGCATTTATAGCACTAACAAAGGGCTATAAATCGAAATTTACGTATTTCATGCGAACAATAGAGTCATTTGAAGACTATGTAGATCCGATAGATCAAGTAATAGATGATATGCTATTACCAGTTCTATTTGGTCAAGAAGAAGCTTTGCCACATGAGATCCGTCAGATAGCAACGTTAACACCAGCGCAGGGTGGACTCAGGGGTGGATACAGGATTTGAGCTGATTAGTGCCAGCCCTGGGATAATCCTAAATAAGGGGGGTTCGTGGGTCCTCCCCCGAGAAAATTTCAAATCTAGGAGCTCTCTGAGTGCCATTTCCCGCATTTTCAGAAAATTTAATTACTCAAAAGTCCACAATAAACAGGTAATAAAATGTTATAAAAATATCATTCATACCCTCAAACCCAACCATCCCAAAACAATGAAAGTGCACAATCAATGGTCACACTATTGTGTGAATCCTAGTGTATTAATAAGGGGAAAGAAGGTCAATGTAAAACAACTTACAGTAGTACTTATAGTACTTATGGGTTGCCTTGCAAAATGTCAGCCATTCTCATCCGCCTAGGGTGCATTTGTACAAAAAGATCAATAACCTGGTCTAAGTTTATATGCTTGTCCCTATGAACGTACATTAGAGCAAGCCCATTCAGCCTATCCTGAGTCATTGTATTTCTTAAGTATGTTTTGATATATCTCAGAGTTGATATTGACCTTTCACATGTAGCAGAGGAAATTGGAATTGTGGAAAGAATTTGTAATATTGTAAAGATGTTACAGAAGGCTTGCTGGTCTACAACTGCCAAGGCCTCTGATACTCTATCTGGAATGTTAGCATTTCTGTTTTGTTCATTAATCCAGAGTTGTTCCCACATAACCAGTTCTGCATCCAAACCACCAACATTAGGCAGGTCTGCTCTATAATGATCACAGAATTCCCTGACATTGCCCTTCCATGATGCAGCAAAATCAAGCATTACAGCTGGTGTGATGTACAGCCCTTTGTAACAGCAATATACCTCCTCTTGAAAACGCCTATCAATATGTTGACAGCAGTAATCAAGGAAAGGTCTAGTGAGATTAAACTTATAATACTCTTCAGGAGTAGGAGCTGGTGCATTTGGCCTATGTACTTGCCTTTGAACCACCCTAGGCATAGATGGCGGAACTCCTATACTGACTGCTAGTTGGACAGCTTCTTGATAGAGATCATAATGCCTTGCATCAATTTCTGTTTGCATAACATTTAATGCACTTTGTAATAGAGATATTTCTTCTCTTGCTTTCACCAAATCAATTTCTTTTCTTTGTAATTTGAGAGTAAGGGGCCGGGTCAAATCAAGAATATGTCTTACAATAACAATAGACACAATAAATGTGAAAGAAATTGCATTCAATAATGATTGTGCATCATTCCTGCTGTCATTGTTCCAGTTGCCATCGCCACCCCTGTTTAGTGTAATGTCCTCTAGTGCTGAGGCAACAGGAAGTAGCATTTCCACAATGCGGTCCATACCATCAATCCTAGCCACCCATCTTGTTCTGCACACATTAATCAAAACACGATGGTTGTTATCAGGTAGCAGTGCTTTGATTTTGTCAACTAGGTGTTGCTGGCGCTTAGGTGAATTATTAAAGAACTCTGAAAGTTTTCTGACAGATGTCATCATGTTTTTCACAAGTTGTAGTGAACAAGAGTCGGCTATACAAAGGTTAAGTCGATGGCTCATACAATGCACATAAACAGCTTTATCATTTTCACCTGTGATCAAGCTTGAAGCTCCATTTAGTCGTCCAGCCATATTCCCAGCTCCGTCGTAACATTGCCCACGGCAATCGTTCATAGGCAGCCCTAAGTCGGTCACTGCATTCGTTATCAAGTCTTTTATAGCTTGCCCACTTGTCCCTTCTTCGCATAAGTGAAAACCAATGAACTCTTCACGGATTCTTTGATTTTTATCAACAAATCGTAGGCAAACCGAGAGATTTTCTTTATTGGATATATCGGCAGCCTCATCAGCAAGTATAGCGAAATACTTACTCTCTCTTAATTCCTGTGAGAGGCCATTAAGAATGTATTTGCCGACAGTTTGTATCATTTCATTCTGTATATTTTTCGAAATATACGTTGCATTTCCCGACGAATTTTCAAGATGCTGCTGTAAAACCTGATCCCCGCTCTCCACGCGAAAATATAGCAATGCTTGAAAGTTACCTTGAAGACTTTCATTGGTTGGATCGTCGTCTCGTCGGCCGCGAAGGGGGATATTATTACGACCGCAAAAAATAATCGTTTTGAATAATGAGCCAATAATTTCTCTATTCTTGGCTATTTGTTGCTGTAATAAAGTATTCAGCTGCTGATCGATAGGAACTACCTCTTGTTTCATTGTTTGTATAAAGTTATTCATTGCAATAACAGAAAAATTATGTGTTTGACATTTACCGTTTGAAGGCTTAAGAGTCTCTCGCGGGCCGTAGTCCAAAAGGTCAACGGTGACTTGACAAGTTTATCTAGCTTGTTTGAGTTTCTACCGCATTCTTTAGCAAACTAGACGCACACGTGCGTTCACTCGTGCCCCTGGAGCCCTGGAGGCTCCAATGACCGGCTCCGTTCGTACTCTTCCCCTAGCCGTTTCACGCATTCTTCACCATTCCGGGAAATAGCTAACCGTAACAAATGACCTTTTTTGAATCGGCTAACTTAAATTAAAAAATATCTTGATTAGTCAGTTTGTCTGTCAACAGCTATTAGTGCCTTTGTCTTTCTATTATCATGCATAGGTATTAGATATCTCCAACATGCAAAAATATACCAGTTTTATATTCAACTTCTTATTTCACTATATATCTCAATTGTTTGCTGTAAAGACTTCTACAACGGCATATTTGACACAATAACAAATCGTGTATTTTTTCGTTCATGTTTCGGATGTTATATATATGAATAAAAGACGTTACGTGACCAAACGCGAAATACAAGGTCAATGGAATCTAGTTTCATGCCATTCCGATATTAAATTAAAATTCACTACAAAAACCTCTCAAGATCTCTTGAATGCTTGAATGAGGAATATAATTGACTTGCTTCTATGTATGTTCGTTTAGCAACATGTAGGATGAGAAATTCGTAGTTTTCCAGCTCACAGGAAATAGTCGTTATCGCGAGGGCCTCGGCTTTCAAGTACTCCATTTAGAGTTCGATATTTGGTCAAAGTATTGGAGATGAAGCTCAAAATAACAGCCCATTCTGAAGCTCTTATAAGTATATAGGTATATCTCGAGTTAAAAGCTCCAAATTACATTGTTCTACTGCAGGAAAAGCCCGTCTCTGAAAGCTATTTTCTTTGAAGTCGGCCATCTTGCATTCCTAAAGTTCCTGGCTTGCGTTCGCTGTCGCTTAAAGGTGATGAATGAAGGGCATTGTTTTTACGTTCTTAACCAATCAGAGGTCCCTCAGGACGAACACAGGAAAAAAAAAAAAAAAAAAAAAAAAAAAAACATTTGCAGTTTATAACTCGTTCCCGGCCTAAAGGCCTGGGCACGAGTAACAAAGCACAAGGGAGACAGAAAGCTCCATCTAGGTATTTCGAATATACCAGCCAAGAAAAACTCTTCAACCACGCTGGACTAAACCTTCGTTTTCGGCTTCCTTCCTTCGACTGCGGGAATATAAAATCGCCATCAGGTTTCCACACGTTGGTGATTAACTCGTATTTTCTTTGGTCTGATAAATCTTTAAGAATACTTAACAGAACGCCTAAATCAAATGAAGAACAATCCTCCTTTCTACAAGTTGGATCACCGCGATTTACATTCAAAGCCATGTTTTATAATCCTGACAGTACTGACAGTATATGACACAAAACGTCCTTTGTTTGAAAATTATTCGTGTCACGCTAGATCGCATTTCCTATCAGTGCCAACTAGTGCCACATACACAGCAACCAATAGGAAACGACTTTGATCAGTGCCAAAAAACAAAGCTCACTGGTGCCAACCAATCAGATACACGTTTGAATAGTGCACTATGCTAAAACGTGACAGTATGCTTTTTAGCACAATATTGACGGTGGGTCCCTACCCTAATAAACATTTTTGCTGGCACAGGAAGCCCAAATTCTCGGAAAACGGTAAATCGAGACAAAGAAATAACCGAAAGGGTTTTTCCAAGCAAAATGACAGAAATTCTGTTTAAAACGTTAATTTAGATTTTGATTCAATGTTCATCAATGAATTCTTTTATTTTTTACAAAGTTTGACTAGTGCCATGGAACTAGTGGCACTAGTCTGGATCCACCCCTGGGACTAGGGATGCCAGATTTAAGTTTCGAAGCACCACTTCAGTTTGCAGCTTCACGCAGCATCACAAAGAAACATATAGAGTCCATTAAGACCCAGAGCAATTTCTTAGAAGCTGACGAGACTCTTACAGAGAACCTTAAAAGACAAAGCCAGATATTACGAAAAGAGAAAACAATGTCTAAAATAGAACGAATCAATGCTTCTCTCTCCCCTGATCTCCTAAGATCAGTCGACCAGATGAGGGACAAAGGGGCAAGTTCCTGGCTTAATGCAACTCCCCTAGCTGAACAAGGCCTAGCTCTAAACAAGCAGGAGTTCAGAGATTCCCTTCGATTAAGATATAACCTAGCACTGCCAAACCTACCTAGTCACTGTGTTTGTGGAGACATGTTTTCTACCTGTCATGCTCTCTCGTGTAAAAGAGGAGGCTATGTTGCACAAAGGCACGATGGTATTCGCAATCTGCTGGCAACACTCATTAACAAAGTATGCAAGAATGTGGAGATCGAGCCATATCTCCAACCTCTAGATAATGAATTGTTTGATTTAAAGACCACAACTACAAGCTCAGATGCCAGGTTAGACATTAAAGCAGGGAGCTTTTGGGCCCGTGGAGTCACAGCATTCTTTGATGTTAGAGTCACGCATGTGAATTCAAAATGTTATCAGGGCAACCAACATCTACAATTTTAAAGAGCAAGAGGATGAGAAGAAGCGAAAATACCAACAAAGGATTTTGGATGTTGAAATGAGTTCTTTTACACCCCTTGTATTGGAACCAACGGTGGTCTAGGGAATGAATGTGACGTTTTCTTAAGGAACTTGCATCAAAAATTGCTGCTAAAAACGACGAACCTTATGCCACAACCATTAACTGGTTAAGAACCTTGCTTTCTTTTGAAATATTGAAGTCAGTACATGTAAGCATAAGAGGATCGAGAACACTTTTTAGAAGAGACAATGACTTTATCGATGACTGCACATTGAATCTTTAAATAGGAATATATTTTGCTAGTTAGCCAATTTTTTCAGCCTTTTATAATTATTTTAGATATTTGACACTCCCTCTAATGTGTCCTAACGGTTGAAATACTACAATACATGCAGCTGTTCATTTACTCTAAGTATGTCAAATTGCACCCAGTTCTTCTTTCAAAAGTTGAAGTTCACTCCAATACGTGGTTTAATGTTTTGCATAGTTTGCTCTATTAAATCTTGGCTTCTTGCGAATACAGCTTCTTGATCTTTCATTTTTGCTTTCATTGTTTCCTCCATAGGTGTAGCAACGACTTGACATTAAATGATAGCTTTAGACACTTAGAAAAAATTGAGCCGAATTTTTGTCTTCTTATGCCTGTGACTGTTCGTGCGAACGCTACACACTTCAATCTTGTCCAACCGGTTGACAAACAAGTTAGCCGAGTAAAAATACTGAGAAGCCAAGCGAATGTTACGCGCGCTTGAAATGAAAAATGAAGAACAAAAGAGTACTAGGATTTTATGGTCATATAATAAAACTCTTATTAATCGAGCCTGATCGGTCCGTACGGGAGAATCTTGACCTCCAATTATTATATGGCAGGGCGGTCCGAAGAAAAAAAAGACAATTCTGATTGGTTCTGATCTCCGATCGAGCAGTCAGAATCCTGCAGTACGCCCGAACTGGCACTTTTATACCTCGTCTCTTTGCTGTTTTCTCTCGATTTCTTTGGTTTGTAAAGCTAACAGTTGACATTAGTGAAAAATACAACAAAAGATCAAATGACTTTCACTTTAATTTAGAATAAGCTTTGGACATGATTATCCTTGATAGTGATGAGTGCATCATTATTCGAAACGTCGGAAAACCTAGTTGTCATTTCTTTTATTATAAAACCTTTCAAGATAAAAAGTTGAACTACAGCGGTTTTCCATATTCTGCGAACTCTGACTATCCAACTCCACCGCTAATCAGTTGCGTTTTTGCTTCTGTCAAACAAAAGTAAAAATCACTAATGCGAAGAACTATTCATACCAAATGATAGTATAGATAATATATATCGTATAAAGATCTTAATTGGTCATTTGGTAGGAGTTTAGGAACTTTTAGTATTCATTTTTTGATGTTTTGCGGTTGAGTTGGGCGGAAGCGTATAACCAAATTCCAATGGGGAGTTTGAAGGTCGGAGTTCGCCGAAAATGGAAAACCGCAGTAAAGGTCAAAAAAGCTCGCAGAAGCATTATACATCACCATTTATACGTTCGTTTAAGCAGACAGCCACCAACACAATACGGAGAGCTTTGAACATCGTTTGGACCGCCATCGCCAATTATAATCGATGAAACAAACAACATAATTAAAAATATAAAACAATACACCTTATACCCTTGAACTCCTTGAGTAAGCTTTGCACAAAGAAGACTTAACTGATAAATGCTCATTATAAATTTGTTTAATTTACTGTAAACAATCTTATCTGTAATTCGATATAGTTCTGTTAAATTGTATTTTTAAAATATTAAGTGTCATCTAGAAATCTAATAAGGTTTGACTGTTTATCATGATCTACTTTTCCAGTATAACTTGAGGCTATACACGGCACCACTTTGGCCTAGTTCAGACGCCGTACCAGCCATTTGCCGTATATAGGAAAACGTTCATTTTTTACTGTTCTACGTTCAAGTTCAGACGTTGTTAACTAAATCCATATTATCTGTCTGGCTTTCGTGCTCTGAATGCCTAGGCCATTCTGAATATCGAATCAGAACCAGAAGCCATCCAAATAATACTTATTCAATTAACGTCGGCACTTAGTTAACAAGATGAACTGGTAAGCCTATATAATCCAAGGTTTACTATTTGATTTGTTTAAGCTTGTTTACTAACTGAAACCATTAATACAGTGAACGTGTGAATGGATCATTCATATAAATCATTCATATGGCGTTGCAAAAATGTCTTTCACTAGTGACAAGCAACACAAGCAGACTCCTCAGTATCAATGAACAGTACCTTTTTGAAAAGCATGGTAAATGAAAAAGCTTCCTTAATAAAGATTAATATTATTATGTTTTTATTGATATCTACAAAGTATCTCCATACAACTTGACCTGGTTTAACCCATAAACCTAAGATATTTAGAAATATATTAAAGTGTTTCAAAGAAAAGATTTGACATGGTTATAACAAGTCATGGCGTCATGCACTCCGACTACCTGCTACCTTTCGAGTGGTGGGTGGTGTACAGCACCCGAAATGATCCCCGACCCCCAATGATCCCAATCCAATACCCGAAATGATCCCCAGGTAATTCAGGAAATGGAATTCAAGGAGTTCGAATCAAGGAATTGTTAAGCAAATGTACTAATCAAGCGATACTAAAATGGATTTGATGTCGCTGTTGGTTGTTTTTGAAGTCGGCTCATTGTAAGTATAACATACATTGTTCGTTGGATGTTTGTTTTACGTCCCTGATCTATCGTAATAGCAACGGCACCTCAATTATACGCCTTGCAAGTAAAAAAATATAAATATAAATATAAACCGGTATTTTGAGCAAAGAGTGTTAGCACGGTAGTAAAAAGTTCTGGCGATTAAGCGGCATTTACGGTTTCATTTACATAGCAACGGCACAACTCGACTGTAAACAAGCACAAGTCAGATATATGCATTTATACTATTTGAAGTTAAACTGCTGATGGTTTTATTTTTCTCTCAGAAATCATTTTGTGTTAAAAACTTTAACGTCGGATTTAAAGGGGTGAACGTATCACACAAATCTTCATAACCAGTCATTTAATAATAATAATAATAATAATAATAATAATAATAATAATAATAATAATAATATTACTGGTCCTAACTCTCACCAACATGCCAAGAAAGAAAGCGCAACACACTCGAAAACAGACAAACACTCCTGAAGGAGATGATCAACCGAATGTTGAATACCACCGCGCTCGAACAACATGGACCAAAGACATGAACATCGCTTTAATCGAATCAAGATCTCAAGCTGAAACTCTACACAGCTCATCCGGATGCCCGAAGAAAGACAATGGAAGGAAAATCGGAGTCATGGAACTAACTAAACGTATATGGGAAGAAAAAGGATTCGCTAGTTTTGGAAAATCGGCACAAAATCTACGAGACCAATATGCAAATCTCATAAAAACAACAAAGAGAAGTAGTTATGATATAACAAAAGAAATGAGAGAACAAAGCAGCAGTGAAGCAGCAAAAGATCAAGAATGTGGACAACAACTCCCCAGAGTACCCAAAGAAAAACAAACAGAGCAAGAACAAAGTACAGACAAATCACCACCGATGACAAGCAAATACAACGAACTGCTGGATACTGCAAAATCTGTCTACGACAAAATCAAGCATGATACAACATGGAAAAGTCGAAATCAAACAACATTCACAAAAAAATACCCCAACAGCGAAGATCTACAAGCAATAAATGAAATAGTTAAGTCACTTGTGACATCTCAACCGGAAACTGATCCTTCGCAATATCTGTGGGAAACTAACTGTGCAATATATGCAGTTGCGGTCGCATGGAAAAGCTACACAGGAGAAAAAGAAAAGGCGTCAAAAGACAACACAACGAGGGATCAAAGACCGAAGTGGCTGCGCGCCATTGAAAATAAAATTACTCAACTCAGAAAACAGGCCTCGCAGATCACCGAAGAGATAAGACGACTAACATCCAATGGAAAGTTAACAAGAAAACTAAGGGAAAACAGGAAGTGGATGCAAGCAGAAACAAAGGACAAACTAACAAAACGACGTCTGCAAGAACTCAAAGAGAAAAAGATCAACCAAATAAGAATCAAGAAGCACGAGAGGGATAAAAAGTTGAAATCGGCAAGAAGACGAAATGCAAACAAATGGTTTGATAGAAGTGAAGGAAAATTCTACGAGCATTGTAAAAATATAATCAAAGCTGACCCAAATAATGAAAGACCAACATACGTAGAACCAGATAAAGTACCTCAAGAGACGACTTCTACAGAACTAACGACAAAAGATTTTGAAGAGTTCTGGAAACCAATCTGGGAAGAGGAAAAAGATACCCACTTAGAAGCTCTGTGGATACATACAGTCAAAGATGCAATGGAAAAGACAATGACAGCACCAACAGAAGAGACAGTGAACATAGAAGAAAAGGACATACGCACAAGTGTACGGAATAAAAGGAACTGGAGTTCACCCGGCAACGATAAAATAACCAACTACTGGATCAAGAAGCTAACATCTACACACAAAGGGATTGCCAATGCCCTCAGTACAATAATCAATAATGAAATGGAATTACCACAGTGGCTTGTAGAAGGCAAATGCTTGATGATACCAAAGACGCAAAAGCCCAAAGCTAAAGATCATAGACCCATAACACTACTCAACACAATGTATAAAACAATAACATCAGTCATTGACGCTAAACTTAAAGACCACCAAGAGCGGTACCAGTATATGCAAATTGACCAGAGAGGGTGTACGACAGGCTCTATGGGATGTATAGACAACCTCATCATAGATAAAATCGCTTTAGAAGAAGCGCGCTCCAGAAATAAAAACCTATCGTGCGTTTGGATTGACGTCAAGAAAGCATTTGACTCTATAAATCACAAATGGCTGAGCATGTGCTTAGAAATGCATAACATCCCAAGGAAGATAACGCAATTTATTAAAAACACAATGAAAAACTGGAAAATCACACTTGAAGTAAAGACAACGCATGACAAAGAGAGCATTGGCCCAATCAACCTGAAACAAGGGATACTACAAGGGGACTCCTTTTGTGTAAGACTGTTCACGTTATGCCTGAACCCAATTGCTTGGTGGTTAAGGAGCACAGAAGGGTACACCTTCTCTCAAAACGCAAAAGAAAAGCTAACACACCTATTGTATGTAGATGACCTAAAAACCTATCACAAGTCTGCAACCAAGGCAATGATAGTGGCAAAAGCAACGAAAGACATGTTTAAAGATATCGGACTTGCCTGGGGAATGGATAAATGTGCAGCAGTAGACATTGTCAGAGGGAAAATTAAACAAACTGACAACGTTCGTATATCCCCTGAAGAAGAATTAAAGATGTTGAATGAGTCCGACCACTACAAATTTCTTGGAAAATTTGAAAATTCCACACAATTAGAAGAGAAAGTTTGTACTGAAGCAAGTAAAGAATACCTACGACGAGTGTCCGTTATTTGGACAAGCAACATCTCAATACCAAGGAAAATCAAAGCAACCAGTACATTTGCATTACCAGTACTACAGTACCACATGTGGACAGGCGAATGGACAATAAATAATCTAAAAGAACTTGACAGACGTACCAGAGAAATCATCAAAAACAATGGAGGCATGCACAAAAGTGAGTCAACAAAACTGCTCTACCTTCCCGAGGAATTAGGAGGAAGTGGCTTGAAAAATGTAGAAGACACATTTAAAACAACAACGATTAAAATGGCAAATTACCTGAACAATTCTGAAGACAAAAGAATTCAATTAGCAAGAACAATTGAGATGAACAAGATCGATAAAGGAAGAAAATCTATTTTCAAACAAGCAATGAAATACGCAGAAGAATACAACATACAAAGCAGATTTAATGCAACAGGAACTGAGTTAATCACTCACGACAGTAAAACCACTCATACCAAGACAGCAAGCCCACAAGCAATAAAAGATCTATTACGCTCGAGTGTTAACAGGAAGTACCTCGAAGAATTTCAAAGCCAACAGTGGCTAGGAGCACTGACAACTAAACAACTCAACGACCCGGAAATGTCAAAAAGAGCCAATGACGTTCACAAAACATGGAAGAACATACCCGACGTAGTACATAGTGTGAATAAGAGCATAAGACAACAGCTCCTGCCAACGAAGGCATACCAGCAAAGCAAATTACAAATGCACGTTACTGACAGCAAATGTCGCATGTGTCATACAGCTATTGAATCTACAACACATGTGCTCTGTGCTTGCCCAAGAATTGCACAGACCTTGTACAAAGCCAGACACGACAGGATGCTTAGACCTATCTACCATTACCTCCTATACAGATACGACTTCCAAGAAAGCGATCATTCCAAGCCTTGGTATCAACAAAGTATTCCAGAATCAATCGTAGAGAACGAGAAAGCCAAGATAATTTGGGACCTGCCCTTTCACCTTGATAAAGCCCCTGAAAATGGAGCCAATAGAATCGACATGGCTGTACTAGACAAAGGAAACAAAACATGGATCTTGGTAGAAGGAACCATATGCAGCGTTGGAAGCATCGAAGAAAGAACAAGATACAAGCAAGAAAAATACACAGAACTAAGAGCAGGCATAAAGAACATCTACAGAGACTGTACAGTTACCCAAAAGAACGTTGTATTTGATTTTCTCGGAGGTTATCACCATCTATTAGAGAAAGAAATGAACTCTGTGACAACGAATAGCCAAGAAACAGACTATCTCCTTAAGAAATCACAAAAATGGATCCTTTCCCAAAACGCAGAAATTACAAAAAAATTCTATGAGTTCACAAAATAGCAAATTAAAAAAAAAGTGATGTTTAGCATATAAGAAAAAAATACAACAAAGCACAGGTGCATTCCCGCTTTGTTGCATGTAATTAGATTTGAATTGAAAACAAAATAAAGATGCCATAATAATAATAATAATAATAATAATAATAATAATAATAATAATAATAATAAACGTTATTGACCAATCTCGTTGTCATAGGACTAAAATACATTGGTAAGTGAATAAATAAATAACTATAAGAATGTATTAGCGGAGCCCCCGCGCGGGCCGAAGGCCCGCGCGAGCGGAGCACCATACTTTAGAAAAAATGGTAATCCCATCGAGTTGATTTTTCATGGCTTGAGTATACGTCACTAGTCCGTCCGTCCGTCCGTCCGTCCGTCCGTACATACATACATACGTCCGTCCGTGTACATCGCGATGCTGATTGGCTGATTGATTTTTGGCGCCAACTTGACGCGCGCTCACACTTTGAAAACTGAAAATTTACAAGTTTCCTTGCAGTTTTAACTTGCAAAACTTCAAAATATTATTCTCGAAACCTCGTAAAAATTTAGCGATTTTCATGATCATTAATCTGTGCCAATCTTGACGGGTTAAAGCGAAAAAAACGTACGTTTGAATATTTTTTCGGGCCCGGTGTCGTTTCAAAAACTGCTCGCAAGACGAAGGACACAGAAAACATTTTCAAAGTATAAGGACGACTTTTTAGTTGGATTCGTAGCTTCAAAAACTTCTCATAATGAATGAGTCATTGAGGATCGTGTATTCTTCGTTTCGTGAAGATACCTTCAGTAAAGCTGCTTAAAAATCTAGCCAAAGTTGGAAATCAAGAATCGTCTGCATTGAGCGTGAAACAAGGATTATGCTTCTAAACTCAACTAGACGCACAATGGTGCGTTTACTCGTGCCCAGCACAAAGAATTGAGCCAGCTTGGGATACCTGTGGTCTTACATAAGCTTGTTAGATGCCAAAGCTGCGAGAGCTGCATGGTCTTTGGCTGCCATCAGTTATTTACTTGGTTGCCCATCCAATTTGTAATATTTTCAAATAATAAAATTTAAGTGTCTAATGTGTTCTAGAGTTACTTTGCAGATGAAAGAACTGAAGGACTATTTGGTTTGTATTAGTAATGTTGTTACTGAAAACAAAAGAAAACAAAAAGATTTACAGTCTACATGCTACTGATTAGTTAGCCAGTTCTTTTACTAGCATTAGTATTTACTTTAACATGCCTCATTTTGTTCTACATTTAATCTCTCCTTTGTTTTGTTTTACCATTCTTTGTTACTTGAACAAATCCAGTGACAAGTACTAGTGTTCTGACCGTAGCCATTACTGACCATTAATGGAGAAAAGCACAAGAAACAAGGCAGAAAACAAACAACCCTTCAGCATTTAATCAAGTGATTTATTGCACCAATCTTCCTTTTATACATCTTCCTCATGAAAGACAGAGGTTATCATACAAACTTGGCTAATATAAGTCTTATATATTCAACTGTCTCGAATTAAAGTACCATGAAAATGCCAGTTATCTAAAAATTCCAAAAGTCTAAACAACAGAGGGTTATAAATATGTCTCAAACCAGCTTAGTCATGTGTTTTAGAAAGCGAGATTTGCTGCTTCGTCGAATTGACAAGGCAAGCTATAAATATTTATATCGTCGATTTGTAAATTTTGAATGAAGAAGCTTGAATTTACCTTGATTGAGACTTACGAGAGACTGCTGTAACGCAATGGCTCGATCCGACTGCAGTTATAATGAAATTTAAGTTACTAAACATTCCTGACTCGTGAAAATAACTCTCTGTTTTGCTCAGAAAGTTTACTGCTGCCTTTCTGAGTCATGTAGCGATGGCAAAACGTGCGTGGCCTCGTTTCCATGCCTGCCTAATTTGCATACACATTTGCGACCTAGACGATAGATAGAAACGGTAAACCTAGACTCGTGCCGGCCTACGGCCTGGGCACGAGTAACAAGGAAAGCACTTCAAGGTAAAGACCCTGGCTAGAAAATGATGTCAAAAATCTCTTGTACCTATATTTGATCTTTTATCTTTTATTTGGGGATTGATGACTTAAAAAAAGTAACTGACGTTTATGCACGTTGAACTGTGGCCAAGTTTAAATAAACAATCAAGTACATGACATGCATGTACAGCAACATTTTGTTTTCACCAGTGAACTTTTTGTACTACTTTGAATATTAAAATTAGTAAAAATATTTGATTTTGAACTTATTTCAACCCCACTTATGTGTAAATACAGCTCAGGAATTTAATGAAAAAAATTGACAGGAAAAAAGAAGGAATTTTGCATGCAAACTAGAGTTGTTTTAGCATTAAGCATGAAGTTGCTCAGTGAGCCCTATGAGACCTTAAATGCAAATTGCAAATGCTTTTAAATTCCTTGTTTTCTTGTTATGTCAAGTCAGCTATTTTTATGAATCACTTTAAATTGTATTATCAGTGTAATCTGGAAGAGACAAGTATTCACCTAGTGTGTCATTTTATTCTATATTAAAAAACAAAACCGACAACAACAACAACAACAACAACAACCACAAAAAAAACAAGATGTCACAATATAGTGAAGACAGACAAATCAAGATATGTTGTTCTACAATATCCAGAATGTTGAAAAGGTTTAATTACTTGTATCAATATAAAAAAGGTTTTGGAAATTTTTGCTTTCTATTTCTGAGAATTATGAACAACTACAAAGTCAATTATGAAATCTGACAGTGAATCTGAATATCACAGGAGACCAAAGGGCATATACAAACCAAAACAAATGATTTTGAAAATAATCTTCATTTCAACTTTTTCAAGCAATTTACAATATATTGGGCAATTGCCACAGGAAACCCAATTTATTTGAATCAAGAACAAAAATTTTACAATATATTGGGCAATTGCCACAGGAAACCCAATTCATTTGAATCAAGAACAAAAAATATTAAAATTGAAATTGGAGCTCTGCTATTAGGTAGTAGTTGTTGTGAGTTGTTTTACAACTTCATCTAAAGTCATGATTAGTGTAACCTGGAAGAGAGAATTCTTGTTTCATGTAAAGACAAACTATTTATCTGTCATTCTATTTTACATAGTACAAAAAAACAAGATGCCACAATACTGTCAAGACAGAAAAATCTAAATATAATGTCCTGCAATGTCCAGTTTAATTGAAGGATGTTGAAATGGTTCAGTATTTATGTGAATTAAATGAGTTTGAGGGATTTTAGCATTCTATTTCTGAGAATCATGTACCACTACTACAAAGTCAATTATAAAATCTGACTGAATCTGAATAAACTGATCACTGTAGTGACTATATGGCTTGAAAGCCATATAATTCTCAGGAGACTGAAGGGCAAGAGTTTTTTCAAACCCTGAAGCAAATGCTATAAAGCTTGATCTATAATCTTAATTTCAACTTTTACAACAAAATGCAATCTTTGTTTGCCTATTACCACAGGAAGCCCAATTCATTTGAATCAAAAACGTCAAAATCAAAGTATTTAAAATTATTATTATTTATTTAAATGGGAGCTCCGCTATTAGGTAGTACCTAATTTTTATATTAAACTATATACATATATAAAATGATTTACTGAGTTCTTTTGAACAGTTCACAATTATATTGTCGGTTTGCCTGGATGATAAATGAGTTGCCAGCTCTTTTAGTGCAGGTAGGAGGAACTTAGTTTTTACCGCTTGATTTCAGGTACTTGCCCAAACGATACTCAACAAACACTCATAATGAACCCTCATAATATAGTCTTGATTACAAGTTGATTTTATTTCAGTCGTTAAGATTTTGAAGTAAATGATTATTGATAAAGATGTTTGTAGGACTGAAGTAAATTCATAATAGCCTAGAACATATCCCACCCGGCACACGCCATAAAATTTAACCGACTCGAGCGAAACGACAAGCGGGCGAAACGACCGGTTACCGGGCGGAGAAATTAGGTTTTTGGCCGCGACGCATTTTGCGATCAAACAGCGGAGGTGCGCTTCAAACAAAACCCAGTCGAGCCACCTTAAAGTCTCAAAACAAAGCGCAAATGTCCTATTTCTGTTCAAAAGCCCACTGTTTTGGCCAGATTTACATCAAAAATAGCTTTCATCATGTAATCATGCCTAGATTTAATGAATTAGATCATCAGTTTAATTACAAGAAGTTGAAAATACAACAATTTTTTTTGTTCAACATCGCAAAGTCAAAACACATTCAAAGTGAACTTTTTTTATATGGTGCTCGTTATTTTTTCCAAACAATAGTACACAAAACACGTCTTATTTTCAACTTAGGTTCCTTCGTTGAAAACTTACATCTGTTTTTGCACTATCATTCTATAATAAAGTTCTTTAAGGACGTTTTGTTGAAAACAAGTTGTTTTGTTTTGTTTTTGTTTTTGCCTTGGCAACTGAAAGTCCGCAAGCACCTTCGTCCTCGGTGCGGTTTGTGATCTAATTTGACTTGAATGTTAAAAGTATAAGAAAATAAAACTCACCAGCCATTGTCCATTAGGACTGAGACTCCTTGAAGGTGATGTTAACCCGTAGGTCGATTTGCGACATCGATTTTCCGCGCAACAAATGTTATCCGTAAAGTTTATACTATTTTTAACAATATTTTTGCTTAGTGAACAAGTTGCAAATGTTTTATATGAATTTTAAAAACTTTTAACACAAAATTATCAATTTGACCAAGCGTTGCGCGCAAGATCGTTTTGCACCTTGAGGCTAATGTGTTTACAGAATAGTTTACGGAAAAAATCGATCACATTGTCACGTCCTTCAAAAACTATTCAATCGTGGAGCGAAGTCAAATATCCTGACACTCCCTCTAATGTGTCCTAACGGTTGAAATACTACAATACATGCAGCTGTTCATTTACTCTAAGTATGTCAAACTGCATCCAGTTCTTCTTTCAAAAGTTGAAGTTCACTCCAATACGTGGTTTAATGTTTTGCATAGTTTGCTCTATTAAATCTTGGCTTCTTGTGAATACAGCTTCTTGATCTTTCATTTTTGCTTTCATTGTTTCCTCCATAGGTGTAGCAGCGACTTGACATTAAATGATAGTTTTAGACACTTAGAAAAAAATTAGCAGAATTCGTGCGAACGCTGCACACTTCAATCTTGTCCAACCGGTTGACAAACAAGTTAGCCGAGTAAAAATACTGAGAAGCCAAGCGAATGTTACGCGCGCTTGAAATGAAAAATGAAGAACAAAAGAGTACTAGGATTTTATGGTCATATAATAAAACTCTTATTAACCGAGCCTGATCGGTCCGTACGGCCGGAGAATCTTGACCTCCAATTATTATATGGCAGGGCGGTCCGAAGAAAAAAAGAAAATTCTGATTGGTTCTCCGATCGAGCAGTCAGAATCCTGCAGTACGCCCGAACCGGCACTTTTATACCTCATCTCTTGGCTGTTTTCTCTCGCTTTCTTTGGTTTGTAAAGCTAACAGTTGACATTAGTGAAAAATACAACAAAAGATCAAATGACTTTCACTTTAGAATAAGCTTTGGACATGATTATCCTTGATAGTGATGAGTGCATCATTATTCGAAACGTCGGAAAACCTAGTTGTCATTTCTTTTATTATAAAACCTTTCAAGATAAAAAGTTGAACTACAGCGGTTTTCCATATTCTGCGAACTCTGACTATCCAACTCCACCGCTAATCAGTTGCGTTTTTGCTTCTGTCAAACAAAAGTAAAAATCACTAATGCGAAGAACTATTCATACCAAATGATAGTATAGATAATATATATCGTATAAAGATCTTAATTGGTCATTTGGTAGGATTTTAGGAACTTTTAGTATTCATTTTTTGATGTTTTGCGGTTGAGTTGGGCGGAAGCGTATAACCAAATTCCAATGGGGAGTTTGAAGGTCGGAGTTCGCCGAAAATGGAAAACCGCAGTAAAGGTCAAAAAAGCTCGCAGAAGCATTATACATCACCATTTATACGTTCGTTTAAGCAGACAGCCACCAACACAATACGGAGAGCTTTGAACATCGTTTGGACCGCCATCGCCAATCTGACCTTAAAGACTTATAATCGATTAAACAAACAAAATAACCAAAAATATAAAACAATACACCTTATACCCTTGAACTCCTTGAGTAAGCTTTGCACAAAGAAGACTTAACTGATAAATGTTCATTATAAATTTGTTTAATTTACTGTAAACAATCTTATCTGCAATTCGATATAGTTCTTTGTTAAATTGTATTTTTAAAATATTAAGTGTCATCTAGAAATCTAATAAGGTTTGACTGTTTATCATGATCTACTTTTCCAGTATAACTTGAGGCTATACACGGCACCACTTTGGCCTAGTTCAGACGCCGTACCAGCCATTTGCCGTATATACGAAAACGTTCATTTTTTACTGTTCTACGTTCAAGTTCAGACGTTGTTAACTAAATCCATATTATCTGTCTGGCTTTCGTGCTCTGAATGCCTAGGCCATTCTGAATATCGAATCAGAACCAGAAGCCATCCAAATGATACTTATTCAATTAACGTCGGCACTTAGTTAACAAGATAAACTGGTAAGCCTATATAATCCAATTTACTGTTTACCGGTTCATCATCTACAAATCGCGCTTCTTTTTATCTTCTAAGACCATTGAGCTTTCTCTATATTATTCTTTAATATATCCTTATCTCCACTATTGTAACATAATCTGGTCTAGCACTTATCCATCCAATCTAAACAGGATATTCTTACTACAAAAACGAATTGTTCGTATAATAGCAAACACTCACTACCTTGCTCATAGCAGACCACTTTTTCATCGCTTTGAGATATTGGACATTTTTGATCTTAACACTCTATGTATTGGTAATTTTATGTTCTTATATCATCATAAGCTGCTCCCATCTTCCTTTGCTAATCTTTTCACAACTAACTCTCAAATACATCACTATAACACTAGAAATTCTCATAATTACAAATCACATTTTTGCCGTACTAACATCAAGAAATTCACTGTCCTGTTTAATGGGCCAAAAGTCTGGAACTCCCTCCCCAGTTATATTACTTGTTGTACCACCAAAAAAGCCTTTAAGAAAAAACTAAATTCTTATTTGTCTTCTAGAAATGTTTAAAATGTTTATTTTTGTTGTTGTTGTTGTTATTTGTTTTTTATTTTCCTTTTTCAAACATCATTGAACCTGTTTTTGTTATTAATAATCGCCAAAGCAAATATACAACTAGCATAAGCATATTTTTAAAAAGGAGGCTCTCTGCTCCTGATAAGCCTAGCGGCTTCAAGAGGTCTCCTTGCCATCTTTCTATTATATAGATATTGTAAAAAAAAAAAAAAGTCTTCTGTTATATTGATATTGTAAAAAATTTTGTTGTTGTCATTGTAAACTTATATGAATGGCGAATAAAAATAAATAAATAAATAAAAAATAGGAAAACGAAAAAACCGGACCAACTTTTAAAAACCGTACCAATGAATGTTAAAATGGTGGTTACGACCCTGCATGGGCAGTCTTGGAATGGACACTTATATACATTAGATGATGGTTGGGATTTGATCAAGTACTAAGACCATGCAGTTATCCATATGTACTGAGAGTGATCATGTATTCATGTAAACTAGGCCATAACTCTAAAAATCCACGATAGTAGACATGGTGATGATTGTGGATGCTATATGTTTTGACTACCAGTAACCATGCACATGTCCTCATAGAGGGCTTTTATTCTAGTATTGCTAGATCTTTCTGCAGCTTTTGATACGGTTAATCATGCAATTTTGTTAGAAAGAATGTTTTCGAGGTTTGGTGAACTGTTAATATGGACTTGCCCTCAGATGGTTTGAATCATACCTCAGTGATAGGAGTTTTCAGGTCAGCGTTCAGGGAAGTGTATCTACCAGTCGCTCTTTTCAATGTGGCGTACCTCAAGGCTCTATTTTCGGTCCGATCTTGTTTCTGATGTATACACGTCGTCAATTGGGGACATTCTGAGAGAACACTGTACCGATTTCCATTTATATGCTGATGATACTCAGCTATATATTACATTTGAAACATCCTATTTGGAAGAAATGGAATTTGCCAAATGCAAAGTTGAGACACTGATAAAACAGAGGTTCTGCTTCTGTCGGCTGCTCATCGCCCCGGACCACCTTTTGATTCGCTTAGGTGTTGTGGCCATGATATATCTCCGAAGTCAACAGTTCGTGATATTGGTGTTATCTTCGATGGTAAAATGTCTCTAGAAAACCAAATCACCTCTATGTGTAAGTCTTGCTTTTTTCACATTAAAAACATCTGAAAAATCCGAAAATATGTTTAATTGGAAGCCTGTGAAACGCTTGTCCATGCATTTATTTCTTCCAGACTTGACTTTTGTAATTTTCTGTTGTATGGATGCCTAAATACCTAATTCAAAACATTCAGCGAGTTCAAAATGCTGCGCAGCACGTCTAGTATCTTGTTGTCACAAACATGGCCACATAACACCTGTTCTTTATCGCTTACATTGGTTACCTGTTGAGCAACGTATCGAATACAAAATACTCTAATTACGTACTTACTTTCAAAGCCTTAAATGACTGTGCTCCTTTATATCTTAGTGAACTTGTAAAGCCATATGTCCCACCTCGTTCCCTTATATCTAAATCATTTAATCTCTTAACCAGAGTATCTTTCAGGCTAAAATCGTATGGCAAACGAGCTTTTTCAAATACTGCTCCTGAGCTATGGAACAGCATTCCTTCAGCTAGACATCAGACAATGTCTGGATATTTCTTGTTTTAAGCGCGAGCTTAAAACTTTTCTTTTTAAAAAGGCATCATTAACCAGATATGGGAGGGTCACTAAAATCCCTTCAAAGTTTAAAGATTGAAAGTGACTTTATAATATGAGACATTTGAACAGTTCAGTTATTTAGTACAGTTGATATTGTTATATCACTTTCTTAGAGAGGAGGATGTTATAGTTGGGATACCTGTGATAGATATGTTGGAGACTGGAAAGTGGTCCCTCTCCTTTTGCCAAGATGGCGCTTGTTGAATTGTACATGGATTTTAGTTCATTAAATCTGTGGATCACGAAGGATATACTACCCATCATTCTTTGGCAGTTTTATTCTTAGAAATAATGTAGTAATACACAATTTATCATGAGTGAATCGAGTACTTGTAAAAAAAATCATAAATATAATAAAAATAACGATATAATAATTAGCTTCTGCTCAGTTGATGGGACTTACCCAATTTGAGCTTGGGAGACGCGCTGTCCGCTTGTCGCATGTTCAGAAAAGGAGGTTCATTTTCGCTTCTCTTGACGCTTTTACAGATTCACTACAGATGTTTTTAAATATTCAGAATATACACCTATTTCAGAAAATGTTGTCGGGCGAGAGGCTTCAAGCCTACGCGACTAGACCGCAAAGGAGTATGGGCAGTTGAAAAAAAATTATATATACTCTCTTTTTGGCTTTGGTCTTCATTTTAAGCATCAATGAATAAAGGACTTTGTTGTTTCAGCTCGACACAAGCTGGTTGACAATTAGTCGTGCTGATATTTATGTGGTTTCAGAGCTTTTAGTAATTCCTACCCATACTCCATTTCGGATGAGTCGCGTAGACTTGAGTCATTTTGCCGACAACGTTAATTGAAATAGGTGTATTGATATGATATAGATGGACGAGAAGGAGGAAGAGGGAGGAGAATTCGTTTGAGTCTTTGAGCCACCCATAGCGACGAACCTGTGTATCAATGTTTTATTATATCATCTTACTTATAAAAGGACTGTCTTAGAGTATTGGGTCTCAGATTGAAGCCAAAGAATAGGTCCCTTGCAGCAATTTGGAAGGCAAAACAAAAGAAATGTCCTGAGAACTGGGAACAACGTATTGTTTAGTCCAGACCCAGGCCTCTTTTTACCCCGCCTACGCTTCGATAAAACAGAATCCAGAAGAACTTGCATGTGCATGCGTTACATGAACCAATCAAACACCGTAAAATTTTGGTGTGATCCTGCTGGTTACAAAGTTATCGTTGAAATTTATCTGAATTAAATCAGCTATATGGGACTCATTTTGAAAACGAATTCATCGAAGCAGTTAAGTATGCCTTCACTTGTACGAAGCACACGTTTTGGAGCAAATCCAAGCCCTGTATGACGTGTCAAAAAGCCTTGTAACCAGGTCACACCAAAATTTTACGGTGTCTGATTGGTTCATGTAACGCATTGCGCATGCAAGTTCTTCTGGACTCTGTTTTATCGAAGCGTAGCTGGGGTAAAAAGAGGCCTGGGGCTGGACTACGTATTGTTTTGCCCTCCAAATTGAGCTGCATTCCGACGTGCTGCAAGGGGCCTATTGTGCTCATATTCATATTGTGAACTTAGCTCATGTTATCAACCTCACTGATGATGTCATTATTATTATTTAGCTTCTTGCTGGAGTGGCGATAGGGCATAGTACATTTGCCACCTTTTGCATAATTCGCGTTTTGTCAGGCATAAGTCTTGACTGGCTAGGGAATTGGGCAATTGTCGCTCAGACGACATCAATGCATGGTGCATACTCCGCCTCTGTCTGACAATTGAGTTGGATTTTTGGTCGCCTGTCGACCAACCCCATGAAATTATCAAGGGTTAATGATAGCCCGACATATCTTACAGTTTCCTAAAAATACTACAGTAAAATTGTATTTTCTTGTCTTCCTGTGGTGAAAAGCATTCCAACTAAGGGGATTGATGTTCGATGGTTAGCCATGTTTCATACGCGATATTTACTATGTATCTTTTTTTTTTTGGTATGTTTTGAAACCGTCCGTACTACAATCTAAAAGTGAAAGCCGAACTCTCAGAACGCCTGGTGCAAAAGCATACACAGGCTTACACAATTTAGGTAACTTGTAGTAGTGTACTATTATTTGATAGAGCTGCACTAATCTTGCTACTTCAAATTGAAGACAAAGTAACTGATGGTGCACTGCAGACCTTTCGCCTACCAAATTAGGTATTGTATAGAGAGGAACAGTATTTTATCACCATTCTTATAACTCTCCTTATGTCAGCTACCTCGTGGTACATCGCCATTTTGATGTCCATTTCTAGTTCTGTGAGATTTCCCATGTTCATTATAAAAGCATACATCCCCGTTTTTATTAACAAGAACGTTTTCCTTAGAACCATTGTTACCATCATTGACATCTTTAGAATCGTCAGACTCTCGAACTTGTAACGTTATAGGTGGTAATGTCAGAGATGTGTTACACCTCCTGGTAGGCGCTGCGTTACTTTTGTCACACTCTTGTGGTGTTGGTGAGATGCGTGACTTAAATGAACGCATACTGGCAGACGATGCACTCTGACCAGGTGATTTATCTATTGACTTCAATTCGACTAAAGAGCTTGAGT
The DNA here is from genome assembly GCA_029948255.1 of Telmatactis stephensoni. Lineage (NCBI taxonomy): Eukaryota > Metazoa > Cnidaria > Anthozoa > Actiniaria > Isophelliidae > Telmatactis > Telmatactis stephensoni. The sequence continues at coordinate 360,802 of JALIZF010001801.1, forward strand.
TTCTATGTGTTCTTATTTTGCGATTTGTTCCGGGACTTCTCCATTTCTTGTCCACTTGTTCCTCAATTAATTCCTCACTTTCGTGAGTACTGTTGATCAATGTAAAATTTCTCAGGTTACTCTCGCTTTTAACCTCACCCCTCTCCATGTTATTTACACATTCTTCCGAAGTACCGACCTTCGACATGCGTCTCTAGATTTTGCTTTTTCGGTGACTTAACCTGCCCAATATAGACATCGCCCCGGGCGAAGATAGTGTTCCGAGATCTTCGGTGGTATCTTCGGTAATTCCTCGGCATTCCGTCGGGAGCATTATCATCGGAATCGTGTGTGTCCGATTCACTTTCGTGTTGACCCTTTTCGGCACTTGAATTAGACTGCCCCTGCATAAGCGCCAGTCGATTTGCATCGCCCATGATCAGTCTTCTTTTTTTCTTAGGTAAACTAAGTCTCGCTTGCGCATGCTCGTAATACGTGGAAAAATTATTCCCAATGACCGACACAGGTAGACCAATAATCAATACACCACAAATTGCACAAATACTGCCAAACAACTTCCCAGCAATTGTCACTGGATACATGTCGCCATAACCAACAGTTGTCATAGTGATGACAGCCCACCAAAAGGTTTGTGGGATACTATCAAATTTCACCTTTTGCTCATCCTTCTCCACCTCATACACAATGCTTGAAAAGAGCACAACGGGAATAAGTAAAATGATCACTAACAGTAACAGCTCCCTAAAACTTGCTTTCAATGACTGCACAATGATCTGGAGTCCGCTAGTAAACTTGAAGAATCGAAAGGCTCTGAATAATCGAATGAGTCTTATTGCTCGTAAGTAATCAGTATTATAATGCCAAAATATTTTACTATAGTAAGGCACAAGTGATATTAAATCAATCCATGTCATTACTTGTTTGAAGAATGCTAGTTTCTTAGGACAGAAAATGAAACGTGTGAGGAATTCCACGGTAAACCACGCACAAAAGAAATACTCTACTTGTGTGAAGGCTTTTCTTCTGGTTTCAGAATTTCGTATCACTGGAAGTGAGGCAGCGCACATTAACATCACTGATATCAGGATCATTAGCAAAGAAACCAGTGCAAAGATCTGAAAGAAAACACATAGAGAAATGAATTTATCTTTTGTAGTGATTTGTTTTCTTCATATCATAATGACGTAAATTTGAGGGTAGTCGGTGAAAACATGGCTCAGTTTATCGTCTGCCCGTAGACGATTATTTTAATTATAATTGTTTTGAAATGTTGTGGAGGCTGGATATATAATTTGTCACGATTAAGATTGGAAGAAGGTAGTGAAGCATTATGAGTTTGCTAAAACGTAGATGTTTCGAGCAGTCAGCAAAGCAATTGGGGATGTAGATTTAATGCAACTATTTACATTTCGCTGCAAAACGTATGGTATATGGGCAAGTTTCATATACAGTACGTTCAATCAAATACTTGTAAAATCGCAGTGAGAATTTGCATTATCACATGAATTTACCTTCAGTTTACAAGCGAGATTTGATAGAAATTCAAACATGCAATTTGAGAGCGACAAAAACTATCTGAACAAAAGTGACCAAATTTTAAATTGCTAAAATCGTGTAGAAAAAGTGTCTTAATATGACGCACAAGCTCTAGATATATCTTTTATTGCAGCAAATGCGCCTGTTCTTGTATACATATAGTATATCATAAGTGATATGAGTGACTGTGAGCATGTGCTCCGTTTTGCGACGCACATAGGAACTACTATAATTGTTAATTATCGGCTATTCCTGCTTTACACGAATGCGAATGGACTTTAAAAATGCATGTACATTATTACATGAAATGTTTGCGACACGTTAATTTCTAGGTTGTATACAGCTATTTCAAAAAACGTTGAATACTGAATACTGCATTCTGCATACTGAATAGTGCATTCAAAGACCAAAATGCCTTGTAGTTCAGTTTGTTTTGGAGATGACATAGTGAAAATCCTCTATAACAGCTATAACTAAGGCAAATAAGTGGCAAAACGACAATGGAAATGATCAACAATGCAATTTGTTAGTCTTGGAATGCACTATTCAGTATGCAGAATGCAGAATTCAGTATTTAGTATTTAACGTTTTTTGAAATAGCTGTATTTCGTGATCTTCGACACTAATTTTGCGATAGGGGGAAAAAGTCACATTGTAACTCACTTCATTTTCGTGATTTTACAGTGCTCAACGTCACACAAAAGTATTTTAACCATGTACTACAATACTGCATATGTCCTGCCTCGTCTTGGAGTCGATGAATTTAAGGAGCGTACCAAAGAATGCCGGATATAAATGGAGGAAGAAGGCAATGGTAGTGATGAAGACCAAACAACCGTTTATGTATTAGAATAGTCTGATTGAATTACATTTTATAAATTTTGTATTTGCAATAAATACATCCTGTCTTTGCTAAAATACACGTGATTTTCGCGCCATTATATACCTATTTGCACAAATATCAGTTCTTCCAAAATCATCGAAGCTAGAAGCTAAGACCGAAATGGCTCATGGATACACTAGTAGTATATGCATTTTCACATGCTTTAGCTATGAATTCGCTACATAATCGTGTTTTGAATACCAAGAATTTGTCTCGATCAGTAGTCGCTTTTTGAAACATTCACGTAAACGCGCTTCTTTAAAATCATCTGACCAACAGATTTCCTAAGACTCATTTCAGCTTTTATGTTTTGAAGGGTCAATGTTTGTAGAAATAGGGATCTATTCGTGACTCTTATTTTCTGCGAAACATTAATTTCGCGAAATTTTTAAATCGCGAAAATAATAACGCTGTCGGTGTTTTAATGTTGATAAATGGGAAAAGAATTAAAGTATCCTTCAATGAGTGTCTTAACTAGATATTCCAAGGCTTTTGATTGGTTCCTTTCTGCGCCGTTGTTATTTTATTATTTTATTTCGGTAAAGACCATTTATTATTAAAAACGTTAATGCTAATCTAACATTAAATTTCACTTATTTTTGAATAAAAGTACTGTAGATATACTAGAAAGATTTGCTTTGATTATGACAGATTGAAATTCTAAACAGATAAAGTAGAAGGTACACTGTGTTTATGTATTTATTTTGCGTTTTGACCCACATTGTCGCAGCGAAATAGTCACAGGAAAATACTGCGCAGGGGATACAACTGCTTATTTTAGAATTGCTTTTACTTCGAGAATTTAATGTAGCGAAAACCTAATCCTACTTTAAAATATCCTATCCTGTCCTATTGAAGCTGTAAGAAAATGTGTCACTTAAAAGAAAACGGCTTCTGTTTCAAAAGCTAAAATATACGATTCACCAAGAATACCAGGGATTATAAAGGATTAAATAATTGCTCGAATAAATTGTTAATGGTTAAGTAAGAAATTCTCACAAATCCTTTCTGACAAAGGGACTTTCCGGCTTTTCAAGAAAGTAACGGCATTCTCAATTTCAAATGATTTTTGGAGAAGTAAATGACCAGATGTCATAAAGATGAAAGCTTCCTCTCAAACCATCAAGACAAATAAGAGTTTATCTTAGAAACCTTTTACAAATCGTACCCCGAAGTGGCCAAAATGCGTTTTTCACCACAATGTAATATTGTTTGCCGTCACGCAGTGAATTCATTGGGAAAACATCTTGATTTAAATTCTCTTGATATATAATAGATAGCTGATATCGTACATTTCAAAACGTACATTGACGTAATACAACTACATTACTATTTTTGTGTAATATTTATACATTACTGATTAAGCAGTAGCAGTAGCAGTAGCAGTAGCAGTAGCAGTAGCAGTAGCAGTAGCAGTAGCAGCAGTAGCAGCAGCAGTGGTAGTAGTAGTAGTAGTAGTAGTAGCAGTAGATGTAGTGGTTGTGGTGGGTGTAGTGGTAGCGGTTGGTGTGGTGGTGGTGTAGTGATTGTGGTTTTTTGGTGGTTGTGGTGGGTGTAGTAATAGTGGTTGATGTGGTACGTAATGGTGGGTGTAGTGGTAGTGGTTGATGTGGTAGTCGTTGATGTAGTGATAGTGGTTAATTTAGTGGTTGTGGTGGGTGTAGTGGTAGTGGTTGATGTGGTTGTGGTGAGTGTAGAAGTAGGGGTTGGTGTGGTGGTTGTGGTGGGTGTAGTGGTAGTGGTTGGTGTGGTGGTTGTGGTGGGTGTAGTGATTGTGGTGGGTGTGGTGGGTGTGGTGGGTGTGGTGGGTGTAGTGGTAGTGGTTGGTGTGGTAGTTGGTGTAGTGATGGTGGTTGATGTAGTGGTTGTGGTGGGTGTAGTGGTAGTGATAGTGGTTGGTGTGGTAGTCGTTGGTACGTGTAGTGATGGTGGTTGATGTAGTGGTTGTGGAGGGTGTAGGGGTAGTGGTTGATGTGGTAGTCTTTGGTGTAGTGATCAGGGGCATATCCAGGGGGTCCTAGGGTGCCCGTGACCCCCCTTTGAAAACAAAAAGATGATAGAAATAAAAGAATCTGACTGGAGGAAGATTGAGAAATTGGAAGTGTGACCCCCTTTGGTGGAAAATGGAAAGTGTGACCCCCCCTTTGAAATATTCTGGATACGCCCCTGGTGATAGTGGTTAATTTAGTGGTTGTGGTGTGTGTAGTGGTTGATGTGGTTGTTGTTGGTGTAGAAGTAGTGATTGGTGTGGTGGTTGTGGTGGGTGTAGTGGTAGTGGTTGGTGCGGTGGTTGTGGTTGGTGTATTGGTAGTGGTTGGTGTGGTAGTCGTTGGTGTAGTGATGGTGGTTGATGTAGTGGTTGTGGTGGGGTAGTGGTAGTGATAGTGGTTGGTGTGGTGGGTGTAGTGGGTGTAGTGGTAGTGGTTGGTGTGGTAGTCGTTGGTGTAGTGACGGTGGTTGATTTAGTGGTTGTGGTGGGTGTAGTGATAGTGGTTGATGTGGTTGTGGTGGGTGAAGAAGTAGCGGTTGGTGTGGTGGTTGTGGTGGGTGTAGTGGTTGTGGTTTTGTGGTGGTTGTGGTGGGTGTAGTGGTAGTAGTTGATGTGGTACGTAGTGGTGGGTGTAGTGTAGTGATTGATGTGGTAGTCATTGGTGTAGTGATAGTGGTTGATGTAGTGGTTGCGATGGGTGTAGTGGTAGTGGTTGATGTGGTTGTGGTGGGTGTAGAGTGGTTGATGTAGTGACTGTGGTGGGTGTAGTGGTAGTGGTAGTGGTTGGTGTGGTGGTTTTGGTGGTTTTGGTGGTAGTTGTTGAAGCTATGTCACATTAAGATAGTTCAGGACCTTTGCTAGTGCACACTTTACTTTACACGTATTAAAGAACATAAGCCTGACCGTGGGGAGCCTGGACACCAGCAATTAAGTCAGTGATTGGGAACGTAGAAATACTACTTATTAGATATTTTCTTGTGTATTACGGGCTGATATTTTACGAGTCGAGCCTTTAGGCGAGGCAAAATGCGAGCGATGAGTAAAATGTCAGCCCGTAATACACAAGAAGATATCTAATAAAGGATTTATTATATAACTGCTCCCTAGTTTCCTATTTTCCTATTGTTTTATGTAAAATATGGCAAAACAGTTTTCAACTATGTAATACGGCATATAATACGGCCTCATATTTGCTTAGTTCTCTCATCCTTATATGGTAAAATTACGTCATAGTTATATAATAAACTCTAGTATTAATGGAGAAAAACAATATTTTATCGACCAAATTTTTATCAAGCAATACTATACTTCGTTTTGAAGTTCTTGCAAAAGCTCGAACTTTTAAATTGAGTAAGTCTAATATATATATTGTATTGTAGAAAAGATCGACACTAAAATGCGTGGCATACGGCGACCCCTGTTTTTCCTTTTTACGTAAGGCCATACTTGTCACTTTTTTCGGTCTAAGAAATAAAAATGACATGTTTATTGACTGGATTGTCGTGAATTTTTCACATGTGTACAGCTCTGTATACATTTAGAGGTAAGTACGTGATTGTGGAGACATCAGCTGCTTCTAAATTTCATGATCATTTATAATTATATATTTACAACGTCTTAACCATTCTTATCATTAAAACTGCTAGATAAACCTCAGATGTATCTTTCAAAACAGTCTAGGCCTTTTTCCCAGAAAAATGTTCGCGTCTTTTACACCACATTGTTTAGGTGCTTCAGTTTGAGCAAAAGTCCGGCTTCCAGTTTACGACATGTTATAGCTCGCGATAACCAACTCGATGACCCCAAGTTTTTTTCTCGGTTTTTGACTAGCCTAACAATGGTCTTTAAATGACAAGATTTTTAAGAAAATGTATTGGCGAGAATATAAGGCTTGGTGGTCTTGGTGGTTGTAGTACTAGTGCTGATAGTAGTGGTGGTGGTGGTGGTGGTGGTAGTGGTGGTGGTGGTAGTGGTAGTTGTAGTGGTAGTGGTGGTGCTGGTGATAGTGCTAGTGGTGGTAGTGGTAGTGGTGGTAGTAGTGGTGGTGGTGGTGGTAGTAGTGGTAGTGGTAGTGGTGGTGATGGTGGTGGTGGTGGCTGTAGTAATGGTAGCAGTATATTTATAGTTGTAGTATCATAAAGTGACAGTATTTTCGTAATAATTATCATTGCTGCTTTTCATTACTGCTACAAAAAGTTTAAAAATGAACTATAATAACCCATAACGGAATCAAAAAGCTCTGTATTGTATTTTAATCATGAAAGAAAATGGAATCGAGAATTCTGTGCAAAAAGATAATCTTCGTGATAAAAAATTTGCGGTAAGCTTTTTCCATCAGTTCCAATAACAAGCGATTTAATGTATATTTCAAATTATTTTCAAATTATTTTCCACATAACATATTGGGACAGATTCCCCCAATACCTACGTAACTCTAGTCCAATACAAACACAGCCTTCATCATTTATATTTAAAATGCTCTCAAGCGCTTGTCAGATCTCATAGTTTTGATTGGAGGAATTGGTATTTATTTCATCAGATCCAGTTTGACTATTATGTAAGATCGGAGGGCTATAATTTCAATTCGGATGGAGACAATATTGTAGAACTACACAAAGTCAGGATTGATGATATATTACAAATTAAGGCTTTTGTCAGTAATCGTGCTTTTTAAACCCGGTATTGACAATGAGTTGCTTTATTTCCTAGAACATCTAAACCGTCATCAAATATGCACATGGCAGATGACAACGGCTTCATGAAATAGCCTATCAAAAAGTGTGATGCGTAAAACTACCCGAAAATTTGAAATCGATCGCTTTTTGTAGATTAAGCGTGATGTATTTTTAATTATATTTTAGTGTCTTTCCTTAAAGGAAAAAATAACAGGACTAAATGCAAAGAAGAGTGAACCTCCCGCTGAGAATTTAACCAACTCTCTCATTCATAAATGAAGAAATGTTGGGAATAATTTGGGCAAAATATCGGTAATACAGTTTCCTTTTGTTATGCCAGTATTTTGAACTTCTAAAGACCTATATTCCTATAATGAAAACTCGCCGAGAAAATTCACTGTCAATAAACCTTAAGCAAGACATTTTGATGGCGAGCAAATTAAATATGAAAAGCTCGGAAAACAATTATTTTAAATTTGACGAAAGAGGAATTATACATGAGTATAATTACCGTGTGTTTTTTTTTCATGATATCGTATTCGCATTGTCTTTTCAAAGCTTCCTTAGAGGTAACGAGCAAAAAATGATCATAATAGCGTTCCTCATGCAAAGTTTTATTACTCAGTAAATGATGCAAAATTTTTTGTTTTTAGTTCGGAAAATGAATTAAACCTACCTTTACCTTTTTGCAGTAATTTCATTATTTACATGACTCCACATGCAATGCATTCGAAAAATACAATATTTTACCTTGGCTTTTACAGATGAAAAAGCATCATCCAAAATTGCCCATATTGGAGGCTGATATTTCTGCCACAAAGAAGGGCTAGTTGTAGCATCGCCGTAACTGTTTTCTCTATCACGTGCATCATAGGTTTCGTCTTCTTCTTCCTCTAAAAATTCAGGACCAACAAAGTCCTTCAGATTTTTTTCAGCTTCACGATGCTGCGTATAATTTGGCCAGCAGCAAGCTTCCATTTCCATTTCCTCGATTCCCCAAAATTGCAATTCATCTTCGAACAAGGGTCCACAGACATCTCTTGGAGCATGTAGTTTTCCCGTTCGATAGTAATTTAAAATAATACCAAATAAGTCAGGATGTCTGTCAAAAAACAGTTCTTTTCTCTCTCCTTGTTTCTTCATCATTGTTTCGGCCATCCATGCCAGTCGAGTGTCGGGAATGTTCCGTAAAGTGGAGAGATAGGATTCATGACGTTTTCCACCTACATTTAAATATATCTTATCCTGCTCGTCTCCTACACCAGCTTGGAAGGACATAGTTGAAATATGTGTTTTTACAGTTGAACACTGGTGTATGATGAATTATAGAAATGGTTTTAGAACTGAGAAAAGCGATTGAATACGCTTAGTCGGAATGTATTAGCACTTTGAAAATATCACTAGTCACAATATTTCGGAGGGCTGTCGTCGTCAATCAGGTGTTCTGGTCCACGAAGAATGACAGCGCCAGAGAGTAGATAAACAACAACTTAAGCAATTATCCAATACTTCCTTGCTCGCACCTTCAATCTTGTTTATATCCTAGCTTTAAGACCACTTTTCGATATTCCATCGCCTCCTAAGGAAATTAAAATTTAGTAGCTCAGTCATGCATTCATCTTTAGTGTGAAAGTATTGTAGATACACCTTTGCGGTAGTGACACGGCAGATAAACAAGTGAAGCTGCACGTAAACACTTGAATTATTCTGTAGCACAGTATCAGCAATTGCCTCTTCCGACTTGTGAATTAAACTTCTTTGTTCGCTAGTTTGTAGTTACAATAAAATAGACTTCGAAGGCGTTTGTGTTTTCATCACCTAGGGGACATTTAAACAATAGGAGATCCTCTCTACTGCACGATATAACGAGCTCTGTGATTGGCTGGTTCTGGAATGTGTACCGGTTAACCTGCGGGGTTCAAATAAAAACAAAAACGTTAATACGAATTCATTATAGTCGTCGAAACCCAGAAACCTCCAAATCACTGTTATCTCTTCGATATCAATGAAAATTGTTTCACTTTAGTGGGAGAATTGAAATTTCGATTACCGGTTTAGGCTGGTTCAATATTGGCTGTGTGAAATTCCTTAATGAAATACCCACGGATGTTCCTACCGCTACTTAAAGTGATGTAAGTGCCCTTATCTATATTCCTATCAAAGCTTTAGAAATCATCTTGAGAAGGACTTTTTAATAAGAGGGCACATTAAGAAAACGCTGCTGGTCTTAAATAATTCAAGTTACGCCTAAATAAATTCTTTTTCTAAAAAAGAGAAATATTGGAAGAAAAAGAAAATTATCCGTGTGAAAATATATGCGAAATGAATATAGCTACAATTCATTCTGTGTTCGTTGCCATGACGATCTGAGTCTCGGTTTGTCCAAATCTTTGTTATTACGTCAATAAACGAAATGTCCTTATTTATTTTGCTGTCTTTCTTTGGACGTGGAACTCGACGCTATTTCAACAAATTCTACGTCATATACAGTTTATCTCATGCCTAAATCAAAATTACGTGACATTCACTATGATTTTTCCCCTAAAGCTAAAATAAGATAAGATTGTATCTGCCATAGATTTGGATTCAAACCAGCTAATCAAGATCGCGGGACGATTCCGAATTATTTCATTAAATTTCAAGAATTTTTTTTCCATTTTCTGAGAGCGAAGTCAAGATGGGTTCCGCTTTCTTGACACTTGTAAAACTTAGCGCAAAAGCTTCCAAAATTGGCTTTCAGGATCAACAAATCGAGAAAGGATTGCCTTTTTTGACAGATTCAACGTACTGTTTTCTTTGCCCCACATTTTACCTCTTCAATATTTCATTTTTCCTCTTATAAATTTTGAAAAAGGAGATAAATTGCAAATAAAGACTTATTAAAAGTTCCTTTTTTGGAAAGATTTTGTTTCTAAAAGAACAGTGACATCCATATAACTGAAACGCAAGAATATTGAATCTCTTACCTTGCAGGTTCAGTATTGTCATTCCCACATTGCCTATCTGAAAACCTCTAGAAATTTCTCCTGAGGCGCTATACTAATTTGATTATAGGTTTTAGAGTAGGGAAAGAATAAAAGATTCTTTTTAACTCCAATTTGAAAATCATTAACGAAAGAATTTTTTAGTTCTTGCGGCTGGCTACAAAAGAATTTTCAAACCCAAAAATTCAAATTTCATGACGTTTTTAAAATCTCTAGAAGTATATTATGGTGTAATTATGGCTATCTTTTCTCTGTTAAGAGTGTTTATATTTCAGTAAGTGGGTGGACATGAAAAGCCTTCTTTTAGTCAGCTTAGATTGTCTATATCCCTAGAGGAACATTGACATGACTTAGAGTAGATTTCGTATAACTGTGAAAACGTCTACTAGGTCACGGTACGGCACTGTTACGACAGGAATTTCGAATGTTTTTTTATAGACATTACGATACGGTAAGTTTCTCACTCATACAAAAACCGCTCTATAGACAATACGGCACTGACATGGTCACGGCACGGCGCGGTCCGTTTCACACTCATACGAAATCTGCTCTATGAGCAGCATCAGTAAACGGAAGTATGGAGAAAACGATCACTTGTTATAAAGAGGCAGCTTCCAATCTAGGCAACTCTTTTTCTTCTATCATTTGGAATTTTCAGATCAAAACACTTCAATCAAAACACCTATTTATGAGGAACTATTAGAGATGTTTTGAAACGAATTGCATGCTAGAGTTCTTCTTTACATAGAGAGATACTTTAATGGGCTCAAATTCATGAGACAAGAATTTTTCTTCTACTGGAACACCTGCACGTCCACCTTAAATATTCCAACTGCAGGAGCTCTTTGTAGGGCGACCCACGTGAGAAAACGACTGGTCAAGCTATATATACTCCAGGTTTAAATCAAACAGTTCATTGTATCTCTTGCTTTTCAAATGAAAACCAAAGCCCTTTTAGAATTCAGGGTTTTTCTGTAATGATTTCTTTGAGTGCGCTTTGCACAATAGGAAGGGTCAGGTGGCAAATCCTAACTGATTTACGAGATTAATTGACTGAATAACAGCATAGTTGTATTAGTAGATAACGATTTATCCAAAGACAATACGTCTATCTAGACTTTCCATAACAGATCCTAGCAATGTCAAACGACATTTGGATCGAATTGGTGAGTGACTTTACTACATGCATAAAGCTACGGAATTATATTGATTGTGGTACCTCGTAGAGATCTCCTCGGAGAATTGCATGATGACGGACAATTAAGGAAGGTTTCTCCGAATTGCAATATCAATCGATCAAGTATGGACTTCATGAGTTTTATCCGGTCGTTCAGCGGTTTGTGATATTACACTGAGTAATAATAAATATGGACTAATGTTAGTTTATTAAGTCGTCGCAATGTTAGCCCACTAATTTGAGATTAAGGGTCTCTTGAGACATTGTCATATTATAAGTTATTAGTGCATATTATTAAGGCCCGTAATTCAATTATGTACCCTCAAATAGCTATTTAGCATTGTGAATTATCAGTTATCTTGATTGTTCGATCTTGGTGGATATAACTTCTAATCTCCAGGTTGCAATATTTAGTCAAAGTTTGTAAATAATTGAAGTTCAATTTGCAATATTCCTTCTTAGACTTCCAGTCGCGTTCGAGATAGCACGATTAACTTTAGTGCTCAGGTTTTCTGATAAAACGCAATAGCACAATCGTGTCCGCCGCTTTCCTGACAGGACGTAATTATGCGCTATGGTTTCTTGATACAACGTGACAACACACTAAAGCGTAAAGGCCGTTCTCCAGTCCTTGCTGAAAGCGACCAAACGAGTACCCGTTGGGAGTAAAATCTATTGTTCAAAATTTCGCTGCGAGTACAAATGATCGCTGCGAGTGCTTTCTGCGATGAGTGGAGAGTCTGCTTTATAGGGAATGAACGGAAACTTATAACACCGTAAAAAAGGAGACAACTTACTGACGTTTCAAGCCTTAGCCCTTCGTCGGAGTATATGTATGTATAACCCTCGTTCACCGTTTTTGACGATCAAACCTATATTGCAAGTTTAAAAAAACTACTGCGGCTATTGCTTTCGCGGTTTCAGTTGTTGAGACAAAGGTTAGTACCATCTGTATTATTTCGCTCATCAGTTGAGAGAGAGAAAAAAGTAAATAAAAAATAAGAAATAAAGAATAAATAACGGATATTCGCTTTGCATGTAATTAGGCAGGAGCATCCATTATCTAGAATCTAGTATTGATTGATATCTGTCAACTACTTTGTAGACAGAGTATCCGCAAACTGTTTCCGTTTTGGAAAGGAAAATTTACTCTAGTTGAAGTTTGCAAACTCATCTTGTTTTAGCGTTTATTATTTATTGCCATTAGTAGCTTGTCTTGGCCTACTAACGCAAAAAGGTTTTTTCTTCTCCTCGACCGAACAGCATTGTGGGTGATCATGCAAATTTTCGACAAAATATTGCACCGATTGCATAACTCGCCGCAATTGCCTTGACAGGTTCTAGAATCCACCACAGGAAGGGATGCGACTTAACTCCACCGACGTCATTTTTAAATATAAACTGCTTTGGCGCCGTCTTCTCCATAAAGTCCATAAAACTGGTCGCTTCCCGCCTCTGAATTTATCCAGAAGAGCGCCAAGTCAAGCTTAATGATGTAAGCCTAGAGGCTCCTGTAATAGCAAATGACTCGGAAAAAGCACTTATAAACGGAATTCAGGACATGCTGTTTGCTTATCTAAGGAACGGCCAAGGATTCAACAAGAGAGTCTGGAAGCGGCGAGCCTTCAGGACCCTTCAATGTTTTGAAACAGCAACAGTTCAGTTCTTTGACAAACCCTCATTTGGAGGCGGAATAAGTTTTTAGAACGTTTTATTAATTGAAAAATGACCCAAAAATTTGTAATAATATGATAAACTGATAAATGAATCGATAATTTAAAGTTAACTGATATTTTATTTATTCGATCTGGGCGTTTCTTGTGCGTTAGGATAAAACATTGTTCACGAACAGTAGTGTAAGTTTAAACCCTTTAAATCTTGTATTTTACCAGACTGTAACAGTGTAGTGTAGCAAGTGTACAGGGTTCCCTATACCTTTTGCGTGAAACGTGAATGTCTGATTTATTTTGACGTGAAACGTGATTTAAGGTCTAAAATCTTTTTGCGCCCACGTGAAAGCAACTTTTGATTTTTTTTGTGAACGTGAAAGAGATTTTGTAATTATCCGTGACGCGTGAAGGTATAGGGGACCCTGAGTGTAGGATAGGAGGAGCTTATTTAATTCATTTTTTGCCTAAGGGAAGAGCGCTTACTTAGGGGCGCACTTATTAGACAGTAGGCGGGAAGAAACATGTTCATTAAAATAAACCTAAATGGAAAAAATGTTGAGCCTTGTAAAATGACAACTGAAGTGCCATCGGCACTCTACTGGACAAACAGTTCTACAGTTGTATCCATGCGGAGGGCATAGAGCGAAAACTGCTACTGTTCTCATAATTTTTTCATTAACTTGCAGTGATACATCAAAAACTGTAAGCTACATTTGTGCTACCATTGCTCAAGACTTGTGACAAACCTTTGTCAAATTTTGGTGGCATTGCATTGTTTTCTTGGAGCCCAAAAAAGTACATATAAATAATTAATATAAAATTCTTTATGTTACATGAAAACGTCAAATTACCCTTTTAATAAAATTTCGGATTTCCCGCCTAGATTAAGGCCACAAACAAAACACTAATATTTGCTGATCAGAGGTGTCGATTTCAATTAATTCGTAATTTTAGAAAGAACTTCTTCCCTTCTACCCTTTTTCCATTCAAACAATTGCCTTGAATTAATCTGGGCAAGATATACAATACAAATGGATAAACACATAAACAACAGTGTTTCAGAGAGTAGATGAAAAACTTACCTTGAAAGATATTGTTACGTTTAAATAATAATTTTAAAAAAATGGGAATAAGTTATAATAATAATAATAATAGTAATAGTATAATAATAGTAATATAATATATAATATATATAATATATAATATATAATATATAATATATAATATATAATATATAATATATAATAATATAATATATAATATATAATATATAATATATAATATATAATATATAATATATAATATATAATATATAATATATAATATAATATATAATATAATATATATATATATTATAATATATAATATATAATATATAATATATTAATATATAATATTTAATATATAATATATAATAATAGGAAATTGCCCAGATTATCGTAATCCGCAGTTTCACTACGAACAACACTTGTAAACAAAGTGAAAGTTTGAAATAAACACAATAATAATAATAATAATAATAATGATCAAATGCGCTTAAAAAATAATAAGAATAAATAATAAGAAAAATAATTATGGTAATAAGAAAAAATAATAAGAATAACATTCATTTTATGAAATTTGCTGAATATTATACTAAGATAAAAAAGAATTATGAATTGCTAAAAAATACTATAAAATTATAAAATTTATAAAATTTACTCCTGGTAGTTACTCTGAAAATTCCTATAAATATTCCAGCGAATGCACCTTCTACTAGATTAGCAAGAGGCATGTGACAGCAGTATGAAACCACTCCATTGAAAAGTCAAACAGGCACCAGTGCACGTCAATAACTAGAGTAGTTCTCGTGCTGTGAAAACTCCAGCACGGTCGCGGCATGAATTTTGCATGTTTTTTTGGACATCACGGCAGTGGAACATAAACTACACGGCACGGTCGGTTTCGCCTTCATACGGAAACTGCTCAATATGATGCTCACTACATTTCTGTTTCTGATTTGCGTTTTAAGTCTGCTGCAAATTCTCTCTATATGTCGTACCAGGTCTCTACAATCTACTTGTTACTGTCATACAACACCCTTCATATATGTCTCTACTCGTAAAAGCCCTAACAGTGTTACCCAGTCTAACAGTGTTACCATAGTAACAGTGCCCCATTTGGTTCCTTCCTTCTTTCGAAGTGAAAGCTTCCGAGTCAAAAATATTTGTCCTACCCCCCAACATGGCTGACAGATTACGTTCCACTGAATTGTCAAGTTTTATCAAGTTACACAGCGTCTCTTTGTCGGTGTTTTCACGTTTGAATGTGCTGACTGAAACTAAAAGACCTGTCGGACAAATAGCATATAGGCTCATAAATTAATAATTTAAGTTTAAAGTATTCCAAAGGACAATTAGCTCTCTGTATTTTGATTTTCCTGGCACATTCGTGGCAACGGGTAACACAATAAGCGCTAGTCAGCTTTTGAAGCGCTTGTAAAACACTGAGTAGCTTAAGCCTAGTTTAGACACTTTAATTACTTTCCATGTGCCAAATCAAATAGTCTAATTACTTTCCATGTGCCAAATCAAATATTCTAATTACTTTCCATGTGCCAAATCAAATATTCAAAACAACCCAGCAGTTCATTCAAAGTAATTCTGTAGTTTTGCAGTGCGCATGCATCTCTATTGCGCATAGCATAGTTTCAGCCTATTTTGATTTGTTCGATTGTAAAAGATATATATTTGACTTAAAATGATGCAAGCTTTAGCCTTATGAAGTTTTTAACAGTAGACACGCTCTATAAGAGGCGCTATAGTGGTTACTCGCCTTAGTCCTCTTCGGTCACAGGCTGTTTACGACGTCTTGTTTCACACTTTAGCGCGTCGTAGCGCGGAAACGAACAAGGGCACCTATTCTTTTTATTTTTGCAAATCAACGGTCATAAGGTTCTCTATCACATATATAATTATAGTCAAGATTCCATGTCCAGTTTTTTAGATATTTTCCAAAACGTGCGGTCGGAAAGTGCTTTCACGCTGCTTCAAGGGCATGTACTATCAACCAATTTTACCTTCTTTCTTGTAGCAAACGCATTTTTAAAACAATTTATTGCATCATAATACTAGGCTATTGCTCAAAGAGAGAAAATGAGCTCATATTAGTCAGCTAGCACAGCTCAGATTCAAGAATTTAATTATTTTTAACGCGATTTTGATTTTCGAATCTTGAGCCCGCAAGACACAAAATATGGTGTACTTTAAAGCAATCTAGCGCAAAAACGGCTACGGGTGACCCCCATTTTTTATTTGATTTTTGGGATAAACAACTCAAAAATTATTACTGTGTGAAGGTTTATGAGAATTCTATGTTTAGTTTTATTTCTACGGAATTGACTTAAACGCCAACCTATTGGCGTTTCCCCCCGCAACATTTTGGTATGATGCACATGATAGGCATGGCGTCTAAACTAGGCTATAGTTCTAACCTCTCGATCACCGCTGCAGTGTGGTTTTGGGTTCACTTGAGTCGTACTGAGTTTCTTCGGCGTGTGATATTCCCTTCTTCTATAAGCTCCTCCAAGTCATGTTTTCTTTGTTTCTTAGCAACTAAAAATAAGCTTGTATAGACAAAAACATGTCAGGCTGTTATAGTGGATACATGAAGTAGCCTCCGGCTAGTGTTTGACGTCTGAACAGCTGCATATGTTCATTCATAAACATGCAAATCATTCGTTCATTTATTCATTTACCTTAAAAAAACAATTCGAAAAAATATTGAATTTTGAAATACAAATGAACGATTGAAAATTTGTAATAGTCGGGGGTACGGGTAGACACAAGTGATGACGTCACAATATAGAAATTAAAGACATGAACAACAATAGCCAAATAACAACCAAAACAATCTCATAAATATTATAAATATCCTATGATGATTATGGTCTCTTGGCTCGGTTCATAATTTTTCGCTTTTTTGGGGGGAGTGTGGGAGGGGAAGGGTAATTCAGTCTTACGCTCGCTCAGGTTGATTGAATTTCTTCGGTTACACATTACATACCAGTATCATGTTGCATTCCACGACTGAAATGCATTCTGGATTCACATTTGGGAGACTCTGCTCACAGGTTAAAAATACACAGGAATGTTTTGGAAAGTCTGCTGAAATTTGTCATAGCAAGAAAGGAGATTCAATATAATCTTGTTACAGTCTCTTGTTGCCCAACTTCAAATATGTATGGGACATGTCCCGGTAAGGTATTTCTTTTTGGAATGCACATCTGCAAAATTTGATATGCAACAAAACCAAGGACATGCAATTAGGTTTTTCTAAAGAATGTTGGCAGTTTGCAGCTGAAATATACATTCATATAAATATGAAATGTCATCTAGAAGTACAAAATTGATGTTAATTTTTACTCATAACTAAAACTATTCTTACGATATATTTTCTTAAAAATATATTTTCCTAACTACCTTGCACAATAAGCCAAGGCCTATTCTGGCCCTAAAGTCGCCTTAAGTCGCATAAAGTCGCCTTAAATCGCTCAAAGTCGCCTTTAGTCCAATCGACGTTTTGGCCAATTTTTGCTTAATTCGCCTCAAGTACAACTCCGGAACCTCGACCCCTAGGCCTACTCCGCCGGCCCTAAAGTCGCCTTAAGTCGCATAAAGTCGCCTTAAGTCGCATAAAGTCGCCTTAAGTTGCCCAAAGTCGCCTTAAATCGCTCAAAGTCGCCTTTAGTCCAATCGACGTTTTGGCCAATTTTTGCTTAATTCGCCTCAAGTACAACTCCGGAACCTCGACCCCTAGGCCTACTCCGCCGGCCCTAAAGTCGCCTTAAATCGCACAGACGCCTTAAATCGCACAAAGTCGTCATAAGTCCCATCAACTCCTTGGCCAATTTTGGCTTAAATCGTCTAAAGTCGCCTTAATTCGTCTTAAGTTGCTCAAAGTTACGGCGACTTTAGGGCCCGGAGTAGGCCTAAGCCAACTTTACAGCTGACTACAAACTTGTTCTATTTAATCTAAAAGAAATATATTTTACAAGGTAGCCTAAATATTTGGCATCTTGTTGATGCATATTTAAAAACAGCCATATCCTCCATGAGATCGACTACATATTACCACGTGTACATGAATTGGAATGGTTTATCGTATTTTGTATATAACGCGCACTCTAGATGGCTAGCCTTTTGAAATTGACGGACTGATCAAAACCACCATCTTTGATAAGAAAGTCAGTCAGCAAGGTTACTTCAAGGTGAACGATTTCTACTACAAATTAGTGTCAACAAAACGAATACTAAAGTCAGAATGAAACAAAGGGGAGTGCCAGTTGTGCAATTAATCTCTTTAAGCAAGTTCCAACTCGCAAGCGTGACAAGTTTTTGAGCTGAGCTCTAAAACGAGCAGCATGCATCGTTTTGTAACTTTGTAACAACAGTTTTATCGTTTTATGTTTCTCGTATTTACCCGCCTTTATTATAAAGAATTAAATGGGAATTCTGCGCATAAATTCTTAGTATTATATCTCCTTCTTCTTCTTCATTCTTCTTCAGTTCTTCTTCTTCTTCATTCTTCTTCTTCATTCTTCTTCATTCTTCGTCTTCATTTCTTCTTCTTCTTCATTCTTCTTCCTCTTCAATTTCTCCGTTAAGAGAGTTACCAAGGCATAATTCACACGCTATAACGCAGATAACATATAAATATAAAATTTTCTAACCCTTTTTCCCATGCATCAGGAAGATCAAATATCAAATCAATGCTCACATGCAATTTTTGTGAAAATCAAATATTGTAGTCTCTCGTAATTCCATTATGAAGCCACTCAGTATACCGACCTAAAATCGTCTTATAGAGGGGTTGGTCGATATGGTAAAATAATATTGAGACAATACTTCTTAATTTGATTAAAATAACAGCATTACGTAGATAGTAAATTCTCTAAATCAAGGCATCGTGCCATGGATTCATCTATATATGGTACTTCGTGTGGGTTACAAAATATAGCGCATTAGCGCAAATTTCTCTAAGGCCCAACTGCAACTTACCAAAGTACGCAGAACCAGTCTCCAACTGCGCCGATGGTTAATTGCGTGCGTAAATTGACTGTCTCTATTGAAAGATCTAGAACTCCAATAGCGTTAAAGAATTTATTTTGAAGCAACGAAATCTTTAATTTGGTATCTTTTTTGCGTCAATAACACTGGATTTGTCATCTATAAAAAAGCTATTGTGGAGCAGACCGATTAACGATAATTCTCTGAATACGAGAGGAAACTGCATTAAAGAATAAGCTGCTTAACGAGGAAGTATTTATCTGGAATCGAAACACATGTTAATTCAGCAAATGTTCCCCAGTTTTCCAAAAAAACATTGTTTGCAGAAAAAAAGAAAGGAAGAAAGAAAGGATTAAAAAAAAAATTAATGAAAGAAACTCAAGAACTTATTATCTCTCAGGTGATATAGATCTCACAAAAAATCCCACCAACATCATTGTTCAGGCACGGTCAAACCACATCCACCACACACCAAAAAGGCCATAATTACACAAGGATTCACCCAAAGAGCCCGACAATTATGCGACGAACAATATGTAGATGAAGAACTAGAGAACATTGAGGAGGTATTTATTGCAAATGGATACACCAGGGAATATGTTAGAAATATCACAAGAGAAGAACAAAGAAGCGACAGAAAAGAAAGAGACAATTAAGGAAAGAGAAACAACCAGATCAGAGGTACATACGTCATACCATACATTGACAACATATCGTCCACGTTTCAAAGAATTGCACAAAAACATGGATACTCGATAGCCATAAAATCAGGTCGCAAGATAAAAGATGTCAAAACTAATGCAAGACAACCTTTGGGAGACAAAAGAACAAACGTCGTTTACTCGATCTCGTGTGGATATGGGAAATATGAGTACATCGGAGAAACACAAAGAAAATGACCAACTCGTAAAAAAGAACACCAGGACAAAATCCGACTGACCCAGAGAGGCACCGAGAACAACACTTGAATCAGCCACCAGACGAATGAATGCAGAAGAACGGGAGGCCTCGCCAAACACGACCAGAAATGTCCTAGGCAGATACAGCCTAGCCGGATAATAGCACAAGAGGAAGACATGAATAAAAGAAAATTCCTAGAGTTCGTAGCAGACCGAGAGAACAACACACAATAAAAGAACCCCTTTAAATCAATATGCGCCGATTGAAGCGTATATAGAAAGGACTATAGCTACTTACAACAAGAACATTCTCAAACAACAAGCCTGAAGAAGACGATCGAAGGTTCGTCTACACGTCGAACCAAATCAAACGAATATCGCCAGGACATCCCTAGTAAGCACATTAGACCACTAAAAATGAGTAACCGGCGGAAAGAAGACTTCAGAAACAGTGATATGGATCTTTATTTCAAAAAAAAAATATTGTCAAGCCAAACGGAAAACGGTAATATTACCAGACATAAAGGAACTAGGTTGTCAGAAATTAATTAAGTGAAGGCCTTAAATGGCCTTGGTCGCTTTCGACATCTTTAATTTTACGAAACAAGTGAAAACCACGTAAGATGACATGTTACCATAGCGATACAACAAACTGCTGTTTTCTAGAATTTTCTTTATTAATTTGAAAACAGTTTTCCTTTTCGCGGGCTTAAAAATAATAGTTTTGGCTCAGCAGGACTTCGGCCCACATCCAGTTGGTGTCTCTACACGTAGGAACAGGTGGACTTCTAGAATGAGTTCATTTAAGACCGGCTGTTTACAGTAGATAATTATAAAAATTGGTCATAAATCTAAACCAAAACTTTAAATAATTCTTTTCCGAAGAAAACTAATGAAATTTTCTCGTAGACGACTATGAATTTGCAAGAAAAATTGATATATAATGAAGAAAACTGATATATATATATAATTAAGATTTAATTTTGTAGACTAAAAAGGAAGTGAAAAAATTTCTGGCGCTATACTTGTGACACCCTATTTGTTTATAGCCTAATATGACTTGTTTTCTGAGAGAAGAGAGAGGAACTGTCGGGATACACCTATTTCAAGAAACATTGTCGGGCAAAAGGCCACGAGCCTGCGGCGACTTACCTGAACGGAAGCATCGGTAGAAATGACTAAAGTTATAAAGCCACACAAATATCTACACGACAATTCAAATCTTGTTCTGACCTTATACACCAAAGAAGTTCATTTGCTTATGTTAAAAAGGCCAGGGCTGAAAAAAGAGTGAGGTTTTGACACTACCCATATTCCTTTTCGGTCTAGTTGCGTGGGCTTGACGCATCTCGTACCGTACGACAACCTTTTTTGAAATAGGTGTATATGGTGGTCTGTTATGTGTAGCCAGCCCTCTGGAAGGGAAGGGGAGGGCCGGATTTGGATTAGTGTGTGGTAGGTCTTATTTTGTATAGCACGCTGTTTATCATTAATCACAATTAAGGTCTTGCAGAAGAGGCTAAATAACGAAACCATCCGGTCCCAAAACAATGTAATTCTCCGAATAGACCTCTTTCGCTAGCTCGCCTCAATGTTTTCCCAATACAATCCTCTTGGTGAATAAGATTCTTTGTTCAAGGTGAACATTCTTTTGTGTAGTTCCTAATTAAAGGATTTCAAACAAAGAAATGCAGCTCCCGAGAGGACTGTATTGGGAAGACATTGAGGCAAGAGAAAGACTGAGCTCTATTGTAAAAAATCTTCACCGAAAAGGAAATATTGATAATATGTAACATGGGAACAGTGGTAACTGGTAAATGAACTGTAACTATTACCCTGTTTGCTTTTAGTGTAAACTGGTATGGGCGGGTTTGTACAAGCATGTCAGGATCGTGATGACATGGTACGTTTTTTCACACGTGATCAGCCCGTTTTTTTGGAAAAAAATTCTGAGCCTTGATCCAAAATGTTCTTTTGTTTTGTTCCCTGATCCCAGCCGATCCCATCTGATCTCGATATGCTTTTATTATAGCAAATAAATAAGATATGTGCATGAAAATGGAGGCATTTAATGCATAACACTGATCTATATAAAAGTGTCATTCAAAAGTGGCTGATATCTGGTATGAGATGTATATGATGATGCAGATAGATTGCTTGGTGAAGGATGCCATGATGTTCTGTTGTAAGGTGTATAATGGTTATCCATGCATGCATGCATGCATGCATGCATGCATGATGATTCTTATGGCGGACAGACGTGCTATCGACCCTCGCTCCACACAAACTGGTGTTTAATTTAGGATGCTATCGACCCTTGCTACTGCGCATCTCCACGCGCATTCGAGCGCGCGCACTTTTATTAAAGAGTGGGAAGTCTGGCACTAGCGAGTCAACGATTGAAAAGCGAAGAAATTCTACTTTTAGCGGAGAAAAATAACATTTTATCGACCAAACTCTGCAAATTTTTTTATCACAAAATATTGTACACTATGTAAAGTAAGAGCAAAAGCTCAAACTTTAAAATTTAGCGAATATTATCCGTCGAAAAAACCGGCAAGAAAAACGGTAAAATGGCTGATTTTTGGTGTTTGTTTTCCTTTGTTCTTCTCTAACTCTTTAAATAATATCAATAATATCATACCAGTTCAAAAAACTGTAAGGACAAATGCGATTTATCCTGTTTTAAAATATTGGATTCCGCTCCAAGTAATTTTCAACTAAATATCAAAGAGGGTTACTACATCGAACGGTTGAAACCCGAGTTAAACAAACAAGTTGAGCATGTCAGCTTAGCTTTGTTATGTTAACTTAGTTATCTTTTTAGTTATCTTTAGTCTATACCTCACTTTAGATAACTTGCTATCGTATTGGCTAGTTTAACTAATTTTGTACGTTCTAGTGTACGTCGATCAGGGGGCACATACAACACAATCGGAGAACAGTGAAAACGATAGACTTGTTTTCACTATATCGAAGCAAGACAACGCCAAGCTCGTGTTTTCACTTGTAAAAGTAGCGACGCAAGCATAAACGCTAGCGCAAAAGAACGGAAGGTTTTATTTTTCTTGCGCGGGCTTGCGTCGTCTTGCGTCGTCTTGCGTTGTCTTGCGTTGTCTTGCTTCGTCTTGCGTTGACTTGCGTTGTCTTGCGTTGTCTTGCGTCGTCTTTCGTTGTCTTGCGTCGTCTTGTGTCGTCTTGCTTCGTCTTGCGTTGTCTTGCATCGTCTTGCATGCGTTGTGTTGAGTCATCGTGCGTGGTCTTGCGTGGTTTTCCGTTGTCTTGCGTCGTCTGGCGTCGTTAGCGTGAACCAGGCATTATGTCGTGTTTTATCCCACACCATAGGAAATGCAGCCAATCAGAAAGCAGGAAAACCGTTGTATATTCGGCGGTATTCAACTGTCTCTTCCCATGAGACATTGCCATTATTTGCTGTATTTTCTATATGTCGTGGGCTTAGTGTAGGATACAATAATTGTATGTATTTGCTACCTAACGCATAAAATCAAATCAAAGCGATTTGAATTCATGCTACGGGGACAAATTCTAATGTAAGTCAGAAATTTTGTAAGAAATGGTTTCCAATTTTATAATTTAGTATTTAACAGTAAATAAAAATATTATCACTTGCGAGAAAAAAAGTCCTGATATTCGAAAAAAGAAAAAAAAAAAGGAAAAAACGTCCAGACATTCGAAAAAAGAAAAGGAAAAAAAGAAAGAAATTTGTAATGTCTAGGAAATGCACCCCACAGAAACAATGCAGTGAGATATATGAATAATTATAATTAAAAATAAAAAAGAAATTTATCAGAAAAAATATTAAAAACACCAAACATTTAAAAACAAGTTCAAAAAGATGTAATTTTAACTTAAAGCTTGGGAAAGAAACGGAAAAAATGAAGAAAAAAAGAAGTCAGAAAAGAACCCGGCGTCGACGAGGATCGAACCTGTAACCCCTTAAAGAGCACCCCCCGGAAATAAAATAACAGACTGAATGAATAACTGTAAAAAGAAAAAAAGAAAATGGAATTATTTTGGGACGATTCTCCCGAGACATTCTGAGAAGCTGAGACATCGAATCGACTTACGTTACGGATGAAGATTTCGGCCCCATCCACGCTATCCCGGTGCTACATTTTACAGTTATCTTAGCCCGAAGGCCAGGGAGGGAGACGATATCCGGACCCTAATCCATACCTTTAGATATCACCTTAGACCGCTGCGCTACCTAGACACTTAATAATTCTAATGACTAATCGGGGTAGTCTATTCGGCGAAGTTTCATTGTAATGCTAACACTCCCCAGGGAAAGAAATGAACCAATCAGAGTCCAGCTATCAAGAAATAGCTGTTTTGTAAATAAATAGCTAGAAAGAGAAAATAAAAGAATAAGTTTTCAGGAACATCGAGCTTGTCTGCATTGTTTTACTCCATCGATTTGTGCCAATTCCCCAGGGAGATAGAAGAACCAATCAAAATCTAGCCGATTGAAGAGGGATCAATAAATTTCCATGATTTAGTTAAGTACAGCAAGCTTCAAGCCGTTACGTACGCTATTACTTATGGATTTTTATTTCCGTTCCAAAGTGAAATGATCGGCCTCACTGAAGATGTTCAGTTGGAATCCACGTTTCTTATTTCAGGAATATCCCTAGAGCTAATCAGATTAAGACATCAGCAAAGGTTAGTTATTTTATAAGTTAAGGTGATTTAAAATTTGGATTGATACTTTTAGCTCATCGTTTTAAAACAAAGCTCGTAGTTGTTTACATGTACGCGTTTGTTCTTCAATATTAACACCAAATTTGTTAGTTACATGGTCGATTTGAGTTTAATTGTTTAAGTAGACGAGAAATCAAATTATAACTGATCTCGTCAAAATGTATCCCCGAAAACTCCACAGAGAATCTCGTAATGCAGAATGCCAAATTAAACTCGCGCAAGTTTATATATTGTCGTATTCAAAATATTGGGAAATACCATTTCTGCGTAGATACTTAATAACACAAAAAGTAAACCTTTTAAATCTTTCATAGTGTTTTCATTACATGATGAAATCTTTCAAGTGATTCACTGCTCTGCCTGACGAATTATCCTATACATAGTCTCATGTGACCTGCGCTGGGGCTATTGTTAATGGGGCTTGTTACTTAATTTATAGAAACCCAGAACACAAGATGTTATTTTCCCTGTAGCTTGTAACATTGTACAAAACATGCATCGACCCTGCAACAGGTGCGCGCAACAGTTAGAGAAGTAGAAACGAGTTCTTTTTCTGAAGCCATACCAACAGATCGCTCAACGTTTAGCGCAACAGCTACAGAAGTACAACCGAGCTTTTTCTGGGGCATTGCGCGCGCCTGTTGCAGGGGGTTAACACACGTTCTGTTGCGCGCAACATTGCAATAACCTTGGACTACTTAAATTGTAATGAGTTGGATTTTGGTATTTCAAACCTTAGTGGCTACCATTTCCAGAGCTAATGCACACATTCCAGATGGCGCGGACCTTCAGTAACGAAAATTCGGATAAATTTCGACGATTCTTTTTCGTTCTTTTACTCAAGTAAGCAAACGTCTGTTGTGGGCAGGGCCAGAGTTCAAACGTCGCCCGAACAAAAATTCTTACACATGTTCTAAAATGAAACACTTATGATCATAGATAAAAACAGTTTTCTGATAAACGTCTTTAGAGTCCGTATGCTTTTTCCTTGTCCTTGTCTTCTGACACCTATCAGTCGTTTCCTTGACAGCCTAGATATGGGCATAGTCTTGATTTTAACCTTCTTCTCTGGATGGACTGGATGGAGAAATTCGAAATATGGCACTATGTATTCTAAATGATGCATTACTTTAGCAAGCAGCGCTATTAAACGTTTGGTAGATAAAACGGTTTTCTGATTTACATCGTTAACGGATCCGACGACACAAAACGTGGTTTTCGTTTTCGTGACAGCCTAGATATGAACATAGTTCGAATTTTAACCCTTAATTTTCGATCTCTGAATGGAGAAGGTTGAAGGCCAAGTACCATGTATTATAATTGCTGCATTATTTCTTTAGCAAGCGGCGTTATTAATTATAAACGTTTGATTAACTTACCATTTATATACAATATAAAACATAATGAGACTAATACAATTAGCAGTGTTGTTCGTCCACTTTGAAGCTCCATGTCCACGGACCTGAAAAATGTTCAACCAAAACGACATTGATATAAAAATCTGAAAGAAATCTCTCATCCTCATTAACTAATTAGTTGCTTATGAAAGACTTGTGTACTGTAAAACATTGTTGGGTCTTGTTGTGTTCTGTGAAAAATTGTTGTGTTCCACGAAACTTTGTTGTATTCAGTGAAAGCTTGTTGTGTTCTACGAAACTTTGTTGTGTCCAGTGAAAGCTTGTTGTGTTCTACGAAACTTTGTTGTGTTCAGTGAAAGATTGTTGTGTTCCACGAAACTTTGTTGTGTTTTCCTGAAAGCAATTTTGCATTGTGTTTTGCCCCTGTGGGCCACCGTAAATTCCAAAAGTTCCCGCCAAACTTAAAAAAAATGACCATAGCTGGAAAGAGCATATCAAAATCAGTAAAACTGTGAAGTTTGAAGGATATAAATTGAAAAAGGCAAGGAGATACGAATTTTCAAAAATCGAAATTTGTTTGTATCTCTTGCATAACTGTAAGTGTTTTTATACAAAATTTCGTTTTTTGAAAATTCGTATCTCCTTGATTTTTCAACTTATTATATCCTTCAAACTTCACAGTTTTACTGATTTTGACGGCTCCGTTTCCAGCTATGGTCATGGTTTCAGTTCGAAGTTTCAGGAACTTTTGGAATTACATGAAAAAGCCGTTAGTAAGAAATGACTGTAGCAATTCACAAAATACGTCATTTGCACGTATAAAATTGCAGAATACGTCTTGGTACGTAATAGTCATGTTCGCATTCAGCATGAAAAATCAGTTTAGAATACTTATGTTACCAGCCTCTACCCCCCTCTACCTAAATGGCTCCAGGTATCTGATTTTTCGAAAATGCGCCTAGTCTAATAGCTCTGACCACCTAGATAAATAAAGTTATAAAAGATTAGCTCCATTTTATAATACAGACAAGAATAAATTGGACAAATCATGTTTCAGTTAATACATACTTACTTACCATTACTATCCGCCATTTTGAAGATGTCAGGAAGCCCAGAACATTTTCAGAGATCTATTCGTGTTTGGAGGTCCTGTGGTTTCTTGAAACCACAATATACCAGGCCAGCGGCCGTTGCTATAGTACACAAAATGGCGGACTGAGCTTCGTAAACATTGAAAAGTCAGGAATTTAACCTTCAAATAGTTGTTTAAAAATCTCTTAGCATGACTTAAAGGTGTTGTATATAGCTAGATAAAGGTTAGTACTGCCTCGTGTTTCATATAAGTGTGAACTTCTACATGATTCATAGATGAAATTGTGGTTTTTTATCACAAAGTGATGTTCAGACACTCGGTCAGACAGTCTACAGTATACATGTAGCTGAATTTCCTGTGTCCTTTTTTTGTGCTTGCTAGAATGAAGAACGATCAACAAGCTGTAACACGACTTCTTCAAACTTGGGACAGAGGATCTAAGAGTACAAGAGCAAAAATTCTTCAGGAATTTATCCAAGAAAACACGAATAAAACAGGTCCTGAGCTGGAGCTAGAGTTTGCTCATGCAGCGAGTTTGTTTCTGACAAGACTTACGGCTTGGCTGAGGCTCACGTATCTTTAGCACTGTAGAAATTTATGTTAGAGCAGAAGTTGGAGTATCAATGACTTCGATAGCTGAAATTTATATCAACTGTAATTAAAAATGAAGAATATTTTTTAATGCTTTTAAACTTCCTTAACACCTTACCATTAGCTATATGATGGGGACACATGTTAAACTACAGCTACAGGCCATCACAATATTTGTTGGCTCTTCAAGTGGGTATGGCAGTGAAAGCTACTTTTTATTTGGTTTTGTTAGAATGCACTTTATTATACAAGTATGATTAATGTTTCTTTAGGCATAAATTTCTTGCTGAATTTTTAGAAGTTGGTGGTATTCTCACAGTCCTTGAAATCCTTGGATTAAAACAAGCTAAGGAGGTAATAGACTATATTGTTACACCGTGACAGCTATGCATTCTGGGACTGTTACCTCAGTTAAATACCACCAAACAAAAGACGTCATGATTTGTTATTCTTTTGTTCAGTGTTATTTAACAGAGTTAACAGTCTCTGAATCCATTGCTATCCGCAGACTACATGGAGTGATATGTAATGTTTATAAAAACATTTCCAATTTCTTCCATAGCTGTGTCGTACCATGACTGTTATTTTCAGAGTTATACAAAATGTGACTATGTAGATATGTATTAATATATACAAATTTGAACTATTCAAGACATCTAGATGGGAGAAAATAGGGAGTACAAGGTGAAAATATTAAATTGTCCTTTTTGAAAATTATAGAATTGAACTTATAAGGCCTTCCATACTTTGTTTAGATGATATCTTGTTAAAGATAGATTTGTTATCATTGTACTCTAACCTGGTCACTTAATTGTACTCAAACACTTAATATTATTCACTGATTATGTCAGATGTTACTACTGAATGAAACATGTTTAAAATGCACAGAAAAAATGTCAATTCCTAGCTTGGGTCAAACATGGGGCTTCCCTGGGTCTAACCAGGAAATTCCTGGGAATCTGTTCTATTATTGCAAGTTTGGGTATTACAGTAACGGATTTCCCAAGTAAAATAGAACAGATTCCCAGTTTAGACCCTGGGAAACCCCAAGTTGGGAACTGACATTTCTTTCCTGTGATGTTTGTAAGAGTGGTGTTTGTCCATCCCAGCATATTACTTGACTTCAAATTGTTTTCAATTCATGCTTAACAAACTCAAGTAGAATGATATTAGAACAATTATAATTATAAAACTAACTGTCATGGCATATAATAGGAAGACAAGGCTCAAGCTCTTAGGCTGTTGATGCATGTTGTCAATGCTGGTCGAAGATACAAAGAACTGGTTTGTGAAAGCTTTGGTAAGAGAGAATCTGGGAGATTTGTAAATTTTTACAGACTATGGTTATGCAAATAATGTAATAGACTTTGCCTTTGCCTTACATGTTTGTTATTATGTCACTAGGAATTAGGGCAGTTGCAGAGTGTTTGGCTAAATCTAATTCTGAGGAAACTCAAGACTTGGCAAGAAATCTACTTCACCAACTGTCCAATGTAAGGAAAACAGGTTTTTGGACTGCATTTTTCAAATGTAGCCTAGAATGGCTCTAACTGGAGTGCACATAATATAAAAGAAGTACATGTAAATAAACCTTATCAATTTCAAGTTTATACATTCTCAATTTCATGCCTGAATGCTATTTTCACTAAAAGAAATGATGCCCCAAAAATTTTGAATTATATTGATGTCATAACTTTTTATTGAAAACTTATTAAGCAAATCCCAAATGCCAACATCTCTTGACTGTCATAAAGTCAATATTTCATTTTTACAGTCAAAATCCATATCAGCATTTTTGAACACCACTCAAATTTCACTTAATTATAATCAAAACATACATCATTTTAAATTTTCAAACATATTCATGTTATTCTTGGTTCTGCTACACTGTAACTTTAAAATGATGCATAGGTTAATGGACTGTCAATACAAAAATGTAAGGCACCCTTGAACTGTTCAGTATCCTTAAGTTTGATTCTGCAGGAAATTCCACTAAAAATGTCATACTGTAAATGAAGTGTGTTTGTATGTTCATGTATTTTCAGGGTAACCCTAAGTATGAAGTACAGGTGTACAAAGCTCTAATTGCATTATTAAAGGCTGCATCACCTAAAGCACAGCAAATGGCTGCACAGACTCTTAGAATTATCCAGGTACAGTTAGCGATGGTGATCGATCAATTGACTGGTTGACTGATCAGTTGATTGATTGATAATAACTAATTGATTCAGTGAGTGAGTGATCATGAGTAGCTAGTTAGTGAGTGACTGATTGACTGATGGATTGATAGACTGGTGAAATGGGATTGATCCATCTCAATTGATTGATTCATTGATTGATTAAGATGGATTGATGGATTAGTGGATTGGTAAAGTAATTGATTGATTGATCATTTATATCCAAAGATGTTTGTGATCCAATAATATAAATGTTTTCATTTGTACATGTAGCTGCTGTTCATTAGGTAGAATGTATTTGCGTTGTAATACTTAAGAGGACTTAATTGTCAGTTTTCTTTTAACTTTGGTCTTTCATCTTCTACCACCAATGTACATGATTGTACATGCATATAAGGATGTATATTACCCATTCTTATTTCTAGGAGTTTTTTTTCAGCCTGTAATAGGAGCTGCTAATCCTACCATAGTAGACCCAGTGTTGATGCTGCTAAAGTCCCTTCATTTAGAAGTACAATATGAAGCATGTGAACTGATTAAAGACTTAATGCAGTACAGTGTTAGGAATGCATTACTCAAGGGACTTGTGACTTTGTTAAAGCCAACAAAGGATGAAATACAGGAAAGCGCTGAATCTATCATTGCTGGTAAGGGGGCTTAGTTATTCTCTATTCATTAATTGCTTTTTATATAATGATCTTATTAAGATTTATTGTTGCTTATTTTATCACATTCATGCATTTGCTCATTCATTTTTCATTCATTCATTCATTTGTTCAATTCATTCATCCATTTATTCAAAGCATTCATTTATTTTGTTCCTTATGCATCTTCCTTCCATCCTTCCATTTATTCATTTTCTTTTGAGTGCTTGCAACTATAATTATAATAACACTATGTAATGTTCAATAGATTTGAGTTTAGCCTGGGATTTTAATTCATGCATTTACTGATGTATTAATTTTGTCTACTTGAATCTATTGTTCTGTGGGTTATTCATGCAAATTTGGGAAAGGTCTGTAGTTATACTGCACTATATCCTACTTGGATTGGTTCCTTTGTTCTCCTAAAGTGCATAACTATTAAACTCACCACCCTACATGTAGGCTTTGAATTTTTCCAAGGGAATCACAAAGTCAGGGGTTGGGTTAATGAATGCGGTACATGATTGTATATACAAGTAGTACACCTCGGTTGAGGTATATAACCTTTACGTAATACTGTATCTTGTGTATTAGATCCAGATGCACCTCAGCTACAGGCTCCACTTCCTGTGTATGTACAACAAGCTGCAGCAGCTAAAATGATTGGGTAAGCTTTACCTGAAGATAGACACTATCCTAGTATACATTAGCCTCCTATGCAGCCACTCCTTTGTGTCGTCACGCAGCTGCATAGGAGGCTAAGTATACATTGAGTTGTTCCAGAAATATCAATACTTGAACACAGAAGGAATTTGTTAATGGACCCCCCTGACCCCTGGAACTTCCAATTATTTTTCATGAAACTTTGTAATTATATTTCTCTGACCTCCTCTTCTTTCCAAAGTTTCCAGTATAAATTCCATCCATATTGTAGAGTATGGATGTTTTCTGAGACTATTCATTATGAAATAATTATTGTTATAGAGTACAGTGAAACCCTGAATATATACATAACAAACCATTTTCCTGTATCAATCAAACAGATTAGATGATTTTAACCCTGATATACATGTACATGTATAACAAATTCCTTAACCCTTTCGCTACTGGGGATTTTTGAGGTTTTTACGCGATTTTGAGGTCATAATCGATTTGTGTATTTTTTCGCCTGCTTACTGGAGTAACCATAGAAACTTCTGCTGTTTTGTACTATTGAGGGCTCAAGTTAACCGGTTGAAACCAGTTTGAAGCGGTAGCGTTTTTGGTCGAGTGATGGTGGTGGTTGAAAGTCCAGAAAACTTGGATTTCTGTAAATTTTCGAGCCTTTTTTCGCCTTTGGTTCCTACTGGCTGGGCATCATTAAGCCTGGAAGTAGCAGAGAGCTTACTTGCCGTAAGAATTCGTCAAGGTGTAACACTTCGTAGGCATTTTGGCTCGTAGCTTTGACTGGGTGAATTTTGAGTGGCGCCAAGACGAAGTGTGCTTTGAAGCTCGTCCAAGGGGAATTTCTCGGACCTGCCATGGCATTTTTTGGGAGTTGTGACGATTGAGGAACACAGCAAGCGCGAAATTTGGGCAGAATTCCGAGGGGGCTCGAGACTTGACTAAAAACTGTAAAAGATGGAGGGAAGGGCTGTGGCTGTCGCGTAGGAGCTGAATTACCCAGAATGCATTTAGGTCGTAAAAGTCCCAAAACACGTGCTTGCAAAATGGCCACAATGAATGAGCCGCAGCTGTGTCCGTGAAAGGAAAAGAAGGCCAAAAAGTCCATGAGAACACAAGACTAGGACTGAATTTGGTTGTTAATGCTGTTTCGTGTGCAGGAAAAGATAATTTGTTGAGAAAAATTGAGGTCCAAAATGTGTGATTTTCGAGGATGAAAATTGAGCCCAAAATGGTGATTTTTTCCTTTCCTTGCCTTGAAATGACGAATTTCTGCAGAAATCGCCAGTTGTTTCACAATGTTTGATTTTCAAAACTTGACTCCTTTACTAGAGTTTACTTTCGTACCAAAGTTGAGTTTGAGTTGTCCTTTTTTAGGAAGAAGTAATTTTTTAGACGAGTAGAATTTTTACGGCCGGTTTCGGGCGCTGTAGGAGCGAAAGGGTTAATTATAGTTAATATTGACATAATTTGTTGTTGATTAAGATGATAATTCAGTATGGTGTTGATTATTGATTGTTAAGTTCATTAATTATTTATAATTTAATTGATCAGTAATATAAGTGCATTGATATGTGTTTTGAATCCCCTGTTTCTTGTTAAGCATATTAGCCAAAGAATCACCAGAAATCTCTGAATCTCTTGTCCAGGTATGAGCTGTCCTGTCATAACTCTGTACAACAGGGTTCTCATTAAGTAGATGCATGGCTATGAGTACACTGTATGCAGTTAGCTTTCATGGTTCCAGGTTTGTTGTTTTAAAAGCACTGAAAAGCAGGCAGCTCAAAATAAAATTTGAAGTTGTACGTTTTTTAGACAGTTGCCAGCACCTTAATGAGAACCCTGGAACAAACAGCTTTAACCAAAGCTTTACAATGTTCTGAAACTGCCATTGATGGCTGTATTTGTTATTCTGACAATCTATGAAGGCCATTGGTGTCTTCAATGTCTATAATATTGATTCATAAAATTAATGTAATTATATGGACTTTTTTGTTTAGCTTCGTGCTGTTCATGGTATACTGTTTGCTATGGGCAACACACTATATGCAGACAGCCAGAGGCAAGCAGGCATTACTCTAGAGGTACAGTATAATTATATGCAAAATTGTTACCAACAAATGAAAAGTTATTAATTTTATTGTAGGCATCACAGCAATGACACAATCATTAATTGTATGGCACAGTCAGTTTCACTCTCTTCCAAAGTCTGCTCTATCATTCAGTAGTACTTGTCTCCATTTCTCTCAAATCCTGATGAAGTTTTTATTAGTTGTAAATTCACATAATGAGTTGGTGGGGGGGGGGGGGGGGGGGAGATTGTTAAGGTTTTCAATAGGAGGGCATCTGGTTGTGACAATAGGGTGCACAAGACTATATTGTTATTTATTATCAAAAGTTGCTTTAGTTGTCCAAGACAGGCAGGTGGTTGAAGGGTTTGACTGAGCAGTGAGAGCCCCATCTGCTACCTCTGTGGTCCCTGAGGTTCGATTCCACACATGTACTCACTTGAGTTTGTCAAGTGCTTAATGAGGGCTTTTCTCTAGATCCTCTGGTTTTGACTTCCCTCATCAAAAATGAACTAGAAAGCTGAGAGTTATATATTATGTACATGTATAGAATATTAGAAATTATGTAGTGGAAGTGTGTGTGTGTGTGAGAGAGAGATCTAGAGAGAGTACAGTGTCCCCTAATTGCATGTGGTGCAAGAGTGCTAGAACACATGGGACACTTAAATATGACATGAAATCAATATGAACTACAGATGGTGTCTTTTTACCTTCCAGTTTTTTGTGCGTTCCTATCCATTGGTAAATGATAGAGTCAAGGAAGCCTTAGGAGACAAATTCTATGAGGAATTCATGGTATGTTTATTATCCTGATCAAGTAGGAGATACATTGTAACCTTAGATATTCTATGAATACATTGATATATATTTTTTCTTTTACTGACTTGGAATCTTAGAAAGAGTCCAAAAAGAATCCCTATTTAAATGGTACTTTTTGTGTATTGGCATGCAAATCCACTGCTTAGGTATCCCCTATAGAAGCATAATATGACTCAATAGGTTGTGACATGTGTGCAAGGAGTGACCATTATTACACTTTATAACATAGGTACAATCTTATGTGTCCTCTGATTGGCCATAAAGCTATGAACTATTTGCCAATGAATATTGGGCTGCACTGCATGCGCACTATCTTCGACATCATCTTTTTTCAAATTGTTCGTTTTTAAGATGGCGACACATAATATAACACACGCTCTGATTGGCTGAAAAATCTATGAACTATTACCCCATGGGCTGCACGGTTCCGTTTTTAACATTCTAGGCTCTGTTATAAATTAATTAGACAACAGAAAGCTGCTTGCATGCCCATTGCATTATAGAGTGACGTACTTGAGAAAATATAAAGAACTCTTAACAAACTAGAGTCCACTCTTACATTTGTTAATTGGTCTTTATATTGTCTCTTGTGTGTCTATAACACCATGGGCACATGGCTTTCTGTTGTCTAATTGTTAATTAAATAGATTGGTGTAATTGTAGTGAAATTTGGCTGAAATATTCTAAGAATACATGTCTGTCTTTAGGCTCAACCTGATAATATGTTTGTCAATATGACACCCATACAAGCTGATGTTCTTGTATCTAACAAGGTCAACATTCCTGGAGGTAAATACAGCATTAAAATTTAATCTTTTTAAGCTTTAATAAAATTAATCAATACACATAAGGTGCAGATTATCATCTATAAGTTGCTGCAGATGTTAGAAGGGGTGCCCCACATGCAGGTGTTTCAACAGAAGCTGGCTACCAGCTGTGTATGGCCACCTAGTTACTGTCAGTTACAAAAACTGTAAATCTGTAATCAAAAACAGATTGAAGTGAAACTGCTGCAGCTTGCTTATACATTGGGCAGTCAGCCAGCATCTATGTGTACTTCAAATCGTATTGAAACTTTGGCATACCTTATGGCAACCCCTTTATAAATGGTCAACTAATATAATTATAGGTATTTTTACCCATACCTGTTTACTCAGTCATTTGCTGTTAACAAATTCCCTTTATTACATGATGTAGTAATTATAAATGATCCCTCGTAAATGTACATTTTCCTTACTAAACAACCTCGAATTGAATGACAACTAAGAAAGGGACAAAAAATGTACGTTAACCATTATTTTAAAGTGCCCCTAACCCCTAAATTGAAATTCTGAGAGTCGTTTCTTCATGAATGGAAATGTTTAATGGTGAAATATCTCCGGATAAAATCATCTCCTTTCGGAGCATTAAGCATTTGAAGTCGGAAAATGCAAATGAGGTGACGTAAAAAAAGGAATTTGCATGATTTTGTCTCCAATTTGAAACAAGTGTGTTTGAGTTGGGTGGCAAAAACATTCACCAAACTTTGTACTTTAATTAGCAATGAATATGTTTTGCAAATAAAAAAATGGTATAAAATTCATCTCTAGTGGTTTTGTATATTTAAGTAGTCCTTTTTCTACGTCATCTCATTTGCATTTTCAGATTTCAAATGCTTAATTCTCAGAAAGGAGATGATTTTTTCCTGAAATATTTAACCATAAGGCTTTTCCATTAATGAAGAAACGATGATCAAAATTTCAATTTTGGGGTTAGGGGCACTTTAACATTTTTTTAAATGTTCTTTCTTGGTTATAATTATCACAACTTGGTAATAATGTCCTTTCTTACTGACAAATTGTTCAAAGTATCAAATGTTACAGTAAGGATTTATGGTCAACCGATTCACAGTATTTTTCCCTGGCCGGATTTTATCCAGTTAATGCAGCCAGTATATTCTGTGATAAACCATATATGGGTTTCTACTGTCAGTATATAATTGATTTTTTTTAGTACTTTTTTCTTATGTTTGTGATAAATATATGATAATAATTATGATGATAACCGGGGGGGGGTACTCCCATATATTTGCTATACGTGTATGTGCCGCTGGATAGGGTATGGTTTTTGGCCCTGCTGTCTTGAACAGGGTATACGTTTTACCCATGCAAAATTGTCTTAAACAGGATCTATAATTTTGACGAGATCCAAAGCCATATCACCTTTTTGTGTCTTAGACAGGGTACGACATTCAAAATAAACAAAAAAGCGCTTCCTCAGCCATTTTTTGTCTAATCATATGCAACGTATCGGAATCGAATGACGAGGCTAGGGTCGATTTTCTTCTCTTTTGTCTTGAACAGGGTATGATTTTTTCACTTTCAAGTGTCTTAAACAGGGTCAGGTTTCTACAACTCCGGCGGCACACCCCTATCCAAATCCCCCACCCCCCCCCAACCCCCCCAAAATAAACAAAAAAGCGCTTCCTCAGCCATTTTTTGTCTAATCATATGCAACGTATCGGAATCGAATGACGAGGCTAGGGTCGATTTTCTTCTCTTTTGTCTTGAACAGGGTATGATTTTTTCACTTTCAAGTGTCTTAAACAGGGTCAGGTTTCTACAACTCCGGCGGCACACCCCTATCCAAATCCCCCCCCCCCCCCCCCCGGGAAATGATAATTAATGATTGTAAAGATGATAAGTTATGACATTGTTTTTCTAATTTGCTAGTGATGGAAACACAAGAATAAATACAACAACCCAGTGTTCATGGTGGAATATCAAGTCATTCTTACTCAAAATCATTCTGTATATAACTAGTGTATAAATTCTTATAGCTCTTTTTTTCCTTTTTTCTGTTTTCATCTTTGCATTGCCAAGTGACATAATTAAAAATAAAGGAACAAAAAAAATTATTAATCCCATGCTGTACATATTTCATATTTTACTCTACCCTGGGGATCAGAGACTTAATACTCAAGGGATTCTTTCTGTATAATTGGCTGACTTTTAGTTTTTTTGTGCCCAAGAGTTTGTGAAATGAACTCTTAGCCCTAAAATAAAACAATATCAAATAAAAAAGCCAAGATGAACCTTCCCTGCTAGCAAATGTCTCTGTCGTGGTGATTCCTGACAAAAAAATGTTTCACCAGGAATCGCCACAAGAGGGACTGCTTGCAGAGAAAGGTAACCGTGAGTGAATCAAAACCTCTGGTCTCCCTGAAATAAGATATAATTTTAAACAAAAATCACTTTTGTGATCTAAAATAGGCTACAAAATAGAAACCAACAAACAAGCCAACAAACAAACCAACAGGCAGGCTGAGGCAGGCAGGCAGGCAGGCAAAAACAAAAACAAGCAAAAAACAAAAAACCCGTTCTACTCTGAAATGATATAAGCTTATTTTGTCAAGGTCCAATCCACGCCCGAACCCAAGTATTTGGGGGATCAGGTTCCCTCCCGTGTCTCCCTTCCTAGCATTTAATGCACTCTGACATTTTGTCCAAAATCATTTTTTGTTGAATGACGAGAAAGAGTATCAAGTAGCCTGTGTTGCTGGCGGTCTGCAGTTTTTGGGCAGAGGAAGGAATGAAAGAAATTAAGGTCTTTCATTTCTTCCTCCCTCCGGCCAAAAAGTGCAGACTGCCAGCAACTCAGGCTAAGTATCAAGGAAACCATGCTTTTTACCCCAATCTATAATTTGTTGCTTTCTGATTGGTCGACACAGTGGAAAGTCATGGTTTGTGTCATCTTTTTTGATTTTGTGAGCGCACACACACAAAGCTTGTTTGACAATTGCAAGAAATTACTTTTCCAATTTGCAGTAAAAAACAAATTAACGATGGCTTTCCATGGTGTGGACTCTTATTTACCAACATTCTACGTCAGCACATGATCAAAGTTGACCCACTCGGCTACGCCTGATCAGTCCATAACATTTTGACCATTCTTGGGTTGCATGTGATGTCGTGGCAGCCATCTTGGATGAACTTCAACAAAAGATTTCTTATTAGCGTCTCTTGTTTGTTCATCCAACATGGCTACCGGTTCTTTGTCTTTTGATTCCCAAAGGAATGGATGAAACCCACCAATTGTGTGACGTAAATATGGTCCATGCCTTTGGGCTCCCTGTGTTTTAATATTTTTTGATAAAGCATTCTGGGATACATTACTCACATCACTAGAGAAGCGCCAAACACCTCGTTTTCCATCAGTTTGTAAGTGGTGTTCAGTGGACTTTATGAATGGTGTTTTGTCACTCCTAACGAAATCACAGGTCAGTAAAAGTGTATAAATTGTGTCAGTATTATTTCTGTGCAGTTGATATGTTGGTTAGAGCCAAGGTATTCCGTTAGAATATAAGCTTAATACAAATGGCGGGGATCTTGCATGTTTATGACTCGACTGTTCTCAAGTTGATTAACCTTATTTTGTTTAAAGTATGGTTTGTACTCTTATTTAGTGTTTTTTTAGTGTAACGTGCTCTTCATAAAAGTTCAACTTTGTAACATGATTTAATGTGTTTTGAATTGTCTTTACTCACAAGGAATTACAGCAAGTCTTAAACACGTACGTCAGTCGTCCTCAACGACCTAAAAGTTAAGTTATGTCGCCCAATCTATTTCTATTATTTGAAAACTTCGCCAAACAAACTATCCGTGTTACTTTCTCAAACTTTTTAACTAAGTCTACAGGTGAACTGATTCTAATGCAAGTTTATAGAATTGCTACAGAATTTATTTAGCGGCCTCCAAGTCACTATGCCGTGTGATCTGATTGTTTGAATAAGAGGTGATCTGAGGGAGTACTGTAAATGTGTGAGCCAGCAAGCTGTGCGAATCATGCGAGCCGTGCAAGATATGGGTAACAACAAAACCTGGGCCATGGTCCATAGCCTAGGCCATGGCCTACAGTATGGCCTACCTATGGCCTACCTTTTTTTCACACATTTTATATTTCCATGATAAAAATCACCATTGGACAGCTCCTTCTATCAGAACTTATATTGGATCAACAGTTCATTGCTGGCAGCCATATTTGTTTTTGGTTTTATTGTCATCCTGTGTTAGTTAATGATTGGGCTTCCTGCATTATGCAAGCATACTTCACACTGTTCACAATGCAACACTTTGACGATTCCAACATCATACCACGGGTGGTATTTTGATTCACTTTCATCAAATACGGGCCGTACTTTTTATTAATTCTTCACTCGAATGGTGGTATTTCCTTTTAGGGGTATAGAATGGTGTCTAAAAAATAAAGGGGCTCGCAAAAATTTGGTCAAGGCTCGGAAGCTTGGCGATTAATCAACGAGGGCTCAGATTTGATTTTTTTAGAGGCTCGGATTTTTCGAGATATTTGGCTCGGAATCTCGGAATTTTCAGATGCTGGGGTCGGTAGCTCGGATTTTCGAAATTTGCATGTGGGCTAATGAAAGCGTCGGAGTAATAAAAACGATGGAAAAATAGAATGAGGAGTGATGTTCATCATGTTACTTTCGCACTTTCGACATACTATTTTTATTACCAAAACAATAGAGAGATATTGTTGTGACAAATATCATGTTAATTATAGAACATTTTTTCGGATGAGACTTGTGATTGAGAATTAAACAGAATGCTCGGTACCATGATTATGTCAGAACCATGTCTATAGACACATCTAAAATTTTTACCGTAGCCTTAACGTGCGTGGGTGAACTGACTGTATTTGTAACTCGTGCGAAAACTGCTGCTCTAGATAATCATTAAGCAAGAAGACCAACTTACGTTACTTGCCCTTTCCCAAGATTCGCATAGTTATCGCTTTGTATTATTGGGTTATAGTAATTCAAGTCTAAAAAAATAATACGTACGTTTACTTACCGATTTCGTTACTTGCTCATTGGCGGTATCTGTAAGGGAGTCTAACAGGACGCCCTTTCTGTGAAGAAGCTCGACACCTCTCAAAATTCACTAATGGTGCCTCCTGTCCGCCTAATGCTACATCTTCACACATGCGAGATAGAAAATTGTGATACAGCTTATCACTCAGTTCAATGGTGAAATCATCATCAAAAAATCGCAATGAACCTTGCTCTTCGTTTTGTATCTCCAAAATCCTATCTTCAGATACAAATCCAGAGAATTTCATTCGTTTCATCGCTAGAATCTGGAACCATTAGAGAAAATTAACGTTAGCCTATCCCAATAGATCTAATCACCCTTTTACGTCATCAGTATATTACGTGACCTGAATTGGGTAAACAAAACTGACGGCGGCAATTTTCAAAGATAAACATGGTACTTTATTGTTGTGTTTTAGACTGTTTTCAAAATTCTTTTGATCAAAACCTTTCGTTTCATTCCTTTCCACGGGACAAGAAACTTATCAAGGTTAGTCGAAAGTATATTTTAGCAGCTTTTCTCGTTAATATCTAAATAAGCTGTATTGTAGTCTGATTCAGATCGACTTTTTTTAGGCGTGGATAAAACGAATTCGGCGATACGATTTACCCTTGAAAGATTTTACTCCGTCATCCAGCAAGAAGGTATGTTCGATGCATTTTCTTGAAGAGGACTACATCTATCTAGACAGCAGCAAGCGCCAATTGAAAAAAGGAGTGTGCCCTTCTGTGTTTCCATGGACAACACACACTCGAAAGCGAAAGGCTCCTGTTGAAAGGAGTACTACTACTACTGTCAATGAACACAGCGGAGAAACAACGGATACTGCCTCTGAAGGCGAAGAAACGGAATCGGAAATATCTGAAAATGTTAATAGCATTGGTGTCCAGGTGGAAATCCCACAAGAACGTTATCAAAGATTGACTTTTGAAAGTCTTACTGCAAATGCCTCGACACCCAAAATGGAGAACAAAATCATCTCCCACTTTACAGGTTTTGCTACTAAGGAAAAGCTACTAAGCTTTCTTCTTGCTTCCCAATTTCGACTTCTTGCTGCCCAATTTCGACCGTTCTTATATTCACTATTGGGGTACAAAAGCTGCAAAACAGAATGAAGTAACAATTGAGCAACTCTTTGATTCTGATGCTGAAGTAGACACTAGTACTGATGGTGAAGAGTCTGATCCTGAGGAGATATTGTGTCCCACTAGAGCTATTCAGGCACACAAGATGAGCTTTAAAGATGAATTTCTCCTCGTCTTAATGAAGCTATTTCTGGAGGATGCAGCAATATAGACATTGGGAAGTTGATCAAGAGGAAGAAAAAGACCCTGGTTACAGTAGTATACACAACCCCTGAACCTTCCACGCTACACAGTCATCCAATTTTGTTTCTCCCTCATATGATTACAGACCAAATTGGACTCCACTCAGTCCTATTACCATCATAAATTATAGAAACATAAATTCAGGGGAATTTTTTTTTGTATATGTTTTGCACAGGGATGATCAATGTAGGGGTAAAAATCAAAGAACTTTGAACCTTTCCAGGTTACTTTGGCTTGCGTAGTGTCCCAAAGGGAAAGGGGGGGGGGGGGGGGAATGGGAAAGGGGAGAGGAAGGATCTGCCCACTCCCCATCCCTTCAACTTAGGGCTGCTAAGCAGGCTTAAAGGTTACATATGGTCAGAAACTAATACTTCTTATAAATCTGTATATGTTTACATGATTCATTCACATCAATTTTGGTACCTTTGGTACCACATGAAATATGAAATAAAACCTAATTTTTGGTCAAAGTAGAAAAAGAAAATAACAACAAAGGAACAAACAAAAAGACAATTAACTAATGGGACAATTTGTATGATTGCACCATTTGACTACTAACTACTACTAGAATGCTTTATGAAGTTTCTTTCTTATTAAGATTTTTGTTTTTCCCTCTTGAGAATAGTTGAACAGTTGGCACAAATTACATTACATAAGAAAGTAAGCAAAGCATTCTGGTAGTTAGGATTATTAATTAGATTATTTATTCTTCCTGGATTTTAGAACTCGGGTATGATAATGCATAAGTAAAGTAAAAGTTTTTCAAAACTGGAAACAATTCATTTTCCCAGAATTCCTTGTCCAAATAAATTCTTTCAACATTCAAAGAATTAGAACCAGATTGAAAAATTACAAAATCACATCACTGAAGACCAGAAAGGGCTAGCTGACCCTGTATCTGGCAGTAATAGCCATCCTTGTGATGTTTCTTCAGCTTTGGTACTCCACTTGAAAGCTCACAGCAAAATTCTCGGTCAGAGCATGCCTCCAGAATGGTAGAATTTCTCCATGAGAAGGGGCTTTTTATTTCAATCAATCCATACTGGTTAGCTTCAGTTGAGTCATAACACTTTCCATCTGGAGTTGCCCCAAGATAAGGGCTGGCAGTGCTTATAATCAGACCTGAATCATAGATTGAGAAATATTTACTGGTGCACTTTCTCATTTTGTGGAAATATATTGTCCTTGCGACCTCTTTTTCTACACCATGCTTGACTGAGTTTACATTTGACAAATTCTTGCTTTCAAAAATGCTATTTAAAAAGGGTAATGATGGAGTCTTTTTTCTGAAAAACACCTTACCAAAGCTAGAAGCTGTGAGTGAGTTTTCTTTCTTCAAACCAAGCTTTGCAGTGCCTCTGTTCAACTGTGGATTCTGCAATAGACTTTGCTTTTTCGTGATTCAAAGTAATTCTTTCCAGAACTTTTTTGTCTGCAGTGGGAATATCTTTCGGTATTTGAAAATCCTCAG
Organism: Telmatactis stephensoni; assembly: GCA_029948255.1. Lineage (NCBI taxonomy): Eukaryota > Metazoa > Cnidaria > Anthozoa > Actiniaria > Isophelliidae > Telmatactis > Telmatactis stephensoni. Next base: position 403,468 of record JALIZF010001801.1, read on the forward strand.
CACTAGTTAAACTGACAGGTACATCTATAAAAGTCAAACACTCCTTTTCCTGGTCAGATTCTTGTAAAGTAGTTTCCTCGTTCCTGCTAAAGGAAAATTCTGTTGAGTTGGACCTGTCTGTCAACTGATAACTTAATACAGAGCCAAAAGGAACCGAACCAAACACGGTTTTCTCAGACACACTCGATTCTTGATCAAGGAGTAGGTAGGAAAATGGCACTTTTTTATCGTGTGTGGACAAATGTACTGCAAAATCCATAACTCGTCTTCTATCTCCATCAATTTTTTTACTCCTTGGATCAAATAATTTGGCCATTACTGGACCTCTTTTTCTCTTCTTGCCTTGGTCAGTAGCTGATTGAGCAAACGTGCATTTCATAACTGGTTCAGAAGATATTTCGAGGCACCTTGGCTTATGCCACGTCTGTGGTAGGCTTGTACATGTTTTATCTCCTGGAATTTCTGATATACCAAGTAATGTCCAGTCACTTAATAGATAAAGTAAAGCAAAAATGTGATTACAAAGTCCTCCATTTCTGTGAAGAAAAAAACGTAAATAACCTTGAGTCCAATCTTTTGACAACGCCTGCGACCGACGTTACAATTTCACAAGAAAATTGCTTCGTAAAAAACCCTAACTTACCCTACTTTACAAGAACAATTTCCATCAATGTTTTTCTTGGCTGAAACTACTTTCAAACTGAGAATGTGTGGAGCTTCACTTTTCCTCTGACTTCTATAACTCTTTGCTTTCACACTCCATTGTGAAGAAACGGACTCCGAGTTTGACGCTACATACACATCATGAATGTAGCCTTCTTTGAAGAATTTATAGGCCTCATCCCCAACATTTTTCTTTCCACATTTAGCAAGTTGTAAAGATATTTCATTAGCGGTGATTTTTGGAAATTTTTTTAGAGACTTTGTCCACGATACGCCTGATTGCTTTGGTTGAATGGGATCACATTTCACCGTGTCAGATGCCATATTACCGCCATATTGGATTTGTTTGTTTACCCAATTCAAGTCACGTGATCGGAAGAGTGATTAGATCTATTAAAGGAAATTTAAAATGCAAAAAAATTTACTATTTTAGCAAATATCGGTGAAAATACATTTGCATTTTCCTGTTTGGAAATGGACGAAATGATGGTAGTGTCTTAGTAAGGTCTAGATTATTGGGGGCTCTCAGAATTTCAAGTTGCTGAGCACTGTTAATATGTATATGAGGAGTGACAACACAAAAGGGGTCTTAAAGGTTGACCATAAGATAGGCTGTAACGCACGGTGCGCAAGTCGACCCCGTTTTGGCATTCTCAGCGCTACAACCATAGCTGGTCCAAGGAAAAACACTGTACGCGTCCAAACATGCATCCCATAATGCATTTCTTCCGCTGGATCAGATACAGCGGAAGAAAAGGATTATGGGCATCCATGAAAAATTTGGACAGCACCCATCCCCTACTCTTAGTCTTAGAAATTTCTTATAAGTGCCGAGCCCCCCTCGCTAACAGGCCCCAGACGGCACCGATTGCCTTCTTTACAGTTCAAAACTCGCCGAAATGACCTTGTTGGCTTGGGGAATGCATCACAGAACGACCAGAGAAGCCTCAATACTCTGGAGATCACAGTTGAACCTTGTCGCCGTAATTACTGTGACTCTTTCTTCGTAAAGTCGCTTCCCACTCCTGAGTTCTTCCAGGAGATTGTCTCCGTCGTCTTTTCTTGCTTGATGATGCAAGTCAAGCGACTTCTGTGTTACAAAATGACTCGAAAAAGCACTTAGAAGCTGAATTCAGGCCACGATCAGTACGCTCACCGAACGTAAACCCTAGAATTCGTCAGGCGTCACTGGATAAGTGAGCCTTCAGTCTTCTAGAACAGCACCAAATTGACAGTTACCTTGACAACTATTGTTTCTCTTTCCCGTTTTTTTTTTTCTTTTTCTTCTCTCTTTTTCTGTTTCACAAACACATTTTTTCTGTTTTTCTTTCTTTTCTCTTTCTCATTTGTTAGTTATTTCTTTTTTTAAGTTTGTTTTTGGTTCCCACTAATTGGCAAAAGAAATCCGAACAACTATTGTCTTTGTTTTCTGTTTTGTTTTTCCTTCTTACCTTCTCTCTCACCCAAGCGTGCTCTGCAGTTTTTCTGTTCATTTTTCTTTCTTTTCTCTCTGTTCCCCCCCCCTCTTTTGAGAGTTTCGTTGTTGTTGTTGTTGTTCTCTCTCCTATCTTCGCCGAGAAATGACCAAAAAAACCCTAAAGATTGCTGTTAAAGCGGCAAATCTGAAAGATGGTACATCAAAGGGGTCTTAGTAGACAAGACCCCTTTTGTGTTGTCACCCCTCATATATATATAACATTTTAAATATCAGCTAATATCAGCCAAAAGCAGGTGAAAGAAATTGGTCTGGGGATGGGGAGGGGGCAGTGCTCCCATTGCCCTTTCCCTTGCTACGGCCCAGAAATGTGCATTTTTACCTATCAATATTTCCTAACACAGGAAAATGCATAAATTTGATGGCCCGAAATTTCCAGTGAAAGGAGGCTACGAGTTAAAGGCCCACTTGGATGAAAATTGGAAACTGATTATTTCTATCTAAAAATGAATAAACTAAACTAAATAACTAGTTACTCTTTGCCCAAAACCTGCATTTCAAACTCACAACTTAAATGCTTAAATACTTGACATTTTCTATTCGTCTCATTTAAAGGTAAAGAAAATGTTGCTTTTCAGTGGTGACTATTGAGAGTCATACAGTTAGTTTTTTACTAAGTTTCAAGTCATTTGCAGTTTCAATTTATTCTCATCCAAGTACCCCTTTAAAACACCTTTCATGATTTTAGAAGTACTAGAAGTACATTGCTTCTTGAACTTTGTCATTCTCGCGTCATCAATATAGTAGAACCAGTGTCATCACATCTAGTGCTAGTCACTTGAACAATTAGATGATCTTTATAAGATGATCTTTGCCGGTTAGAATCTAAAAGCTTTGATTTCTACTAGCTTATAACACGAGATGATTTCTAACGACAATTTTCAGCGTTGCGTTAAAAATCTTTCTCGTGTAACATGACACTTGGAACGATTTTCCTTACAATTTTCGCTTCGGCAACTAGTATTTGAATCCAAGTCAAAAACTCGCAACGCAAAATATTGCAAGTTGTTGCAGCGTTGTGCAGAAAGTCGTCATTAAAAACCGTCTTGTGTAACACCGCCTTTAGTAACGCCGCTTTATAAGTTTTCCATGTTTATTTTTGTCAATGATTAACAAAAACACTAACAACAATAATGACACTGATTCAGTTTGATTACTTTTAATTTATCGTCTCAAAATTAAGAAATTATTATGCATTTAAACTCATGTTGATAAGAAGAAAATTCCAATCAATTAAAATGCCAATTAGTCCATTTCCAACCAAGAAATGTAAAACTTTGAGCTTTGCGACTACTTTTCAAAAACTTTGAAGCTCTTTGGCTGTTAGCTGTTTAGCACCGCGGGAAACTTACGCGGCAGTAAAAGACCTAGCTATTAAATTTATTAGACTTGTAGACTTGTATCAGAAGCTATCAGATACTCAAAGTTACATGTGTAAGTCTATTAGCTTCTATTTCTAGTATTTCTAGTGCAAAATAATCTAAATACAAAGTTGTGAAGTTCTGAGACAAGTAATTGGATGTCCGATAACGTATTTTAAGTCTACTAAGACTCCAAATACAAGCAATAGCTAATAACTCTAATAATAACAAGGTCATCTACATCAGCTTAAACAATAATTCGTTAGAAGATATGTTACAAACTAACTTACTGGCTCCATGTTCTTCATTTGGCATTTTAACACCTATACGGAACTCCTGCACGTGCTGCCACGATGAACGATGCGCTACAAGTTCTACACGTGAAGGAGTTGATAACCTTTGAACTCAATAAACATAAGCGATAATTGATAGCTAACGGAAGTAGAATCAGACCGGAAATGAATTTGTTTTTGAATGACGCATTATCAGCCATTTACAAGCGACTAGGACTAGGATTTCCGTGCTCCAATTTTTCAAACACAGAGGCTCGGGCTCGAATTTCTATTTTAGCCAAAGGCTCGGGCTCGGATTTCTATTTCAGCCAAAGGCTCGGGCTCGGATTTTAAAACAAGGGGCTCGCAGGCTCGCAAGGCTTGGATTTTACCATTCTATACCCCTCCTTTTGATATCACATCTACAGAAAATATGAGTGTTTGGTGAATAAAAGTACACAGGCCTCAAAGCACGCTGGAATAGATGAGTGCAATGAGAATTGCACAAATTATGAAACAACAAAAGTTTGTCAACCAATGAGAAACGATTATGTTATGTAGGTGTGATATTAGGATGATTACATGGACACGGTAGGCCTAAATAGAATAAAAAGCAAATTAGCTTATACTTATTCGTACAACGTTTCAATGTTGTAAACAATGCAAACTTGTTTGGTGTAATTAACAGTAACATTTTTATTCAATTTAAACATAACCAATTCAATAAATTTGAGTAAATGGTGAAAGTATAGAGACTATTTGGTAAAGTTAAGACCAAAAGGAAGGGAATTCTACTTTATTGGTATGATATTATGATCATGTTTTTGAGTTTGAATTTTATCAAAAGTGGTGGAATTTATGTTAGTTAACCCTTTCGCTACTGGGAACTCTTCGCGCGGCGCTACCCGCTTTCCCTGGGGATTTTTGAAATATTCAATGCAAAGCCAACGTGCGAAAATAAACCATATGCGCAGTAAGAAAACACACACGATTTCAAGTTGAAATAAAGTTTATTGCCAAATAGAATCACCAAATGGCCAAAATGTCAAAAAATAATGTTAAATGATAAATAAGAAAGGCCAAAATAAATGACCGAAAGTTGAAATTGACAAATTATAAAAATCGTGCGCCAATCAACATTTCAACGGTCAAAAATTACTGCCAAATACGACAGCCAAATAAAAGCCAAACGTAGCCAAACGTAACCCAAAAATAGTCCGAACGAAAGGAAAAACACTGCCAAACAATTTCTTTTAGGTTATTGTGGAGAAGAATTTGAAGATCTGAAAGATGAAAGCAGTTTATCCCTGATGGTAGTCGCGGAAGCAGTCCACCTTGCACAAAGCCACGCCGCACTGTAGGCACTCGAAGGAAGTCTCCACAACTCGTCCTTTTGGCGTCTTCTTTCCTCTTTTCTTGCACTCAACGCAACCCTTTTTCCTGCCCTTAATCTTATCAACAAAATGCTTACCTGCATTGATTGGATCTAATGAAAGCGACTCAATTTTCTTACGCTTTTTATGCAAACTATCCGAAGAGAAACCGGCGATCATTTGCTTAGCGAGGCGCGTCCTAAAACCTACACTATCAACTCGCTTTTGTCCTCTACTGGTCCTGAAATGATTAAATAAAATATAGGCATTAGAAATAGTAACATCAATTAAAAACCAAAAAATATATTTATACCATTTATACGAAGGACGCCCTATATTGTAATAACTGCGAAGTTGATCGTTAAGATCAACACCCCCCATGTGTGTATTATACAATCCTATAACAGCTGGCTTCATCACATTCTGTCCCCTTCTCTGCACAACAATATCTGGAACTAAAGGACTAATATTGGTAGATAAAGTACTTACATCTCTTTTGTCGTGCCATTTAGTAAAAACTAAATGGCCTTTCTGTCTTACCACCTTATTACCTGGACGTAGTTTCTGCTTTGCCACTCCGGGAAGGTCTTTCCTGTTCGTCCGCACCGTTCCACAAGCGAAGGTGTCTTGCGCTTCTAGATGCTCTAACAACCTAGCAGAACAAAAAAAGTTGTCAAAAAATATGTGATGTTTCCTATTCATAAAAGGCTGAACTAACTTAGTTACTACTCTATATCCAAGACCGTGAATTAATGGGTGTGATGGATCTTTGCCGAGGTACGTGTCAAAATTCAAAACATAACCATTCAACGCATCGGCTGCCATCCAAACTTTGATGCCGTATTTCGTCGGCTTCTTAGGCATATATTGCTTAAAAGAAATCCTACCTTTATAAGCAATCATTCCTTCGTCTACAGAAATATTCTTAGAAGGTTGATAATTAGTTAAAAACTTATGTTGAATATGATTTAACACTGGTCTTACCTTGTAAAGTCGATCAAATCCCTCTGTCCCGCGCCGCGGCTCTGCCGAAGAGTCGTTAAAATGCAAAAGAGCGCTAATTTCTTCGAACCTATTTTTAGTCATAACCTGCTTAATACCGTTATTACTAAAAAAACTATCAGTTGACCAATATAAAGCTATTCTAGGGAGGCGAACGATACCCATAATAATGCAAATACCAAAATACGCTTTCAACTCTTGTCGCGTAATGTCAACAAACTTATCAAGCCGGCCGGGAGGAAAACTCTGGCGCGCATACAAATTAGTTTGATAAACAATCCAATCCCAAAAATCATCACCACAAAAAGCTGAAAAAACATCAATCTCTTTTGGATCAATGGGCAAAGGAAAAAGGATTGACGCCGAGAAATCGAAGTCGGGTACTTGGAAGTCTTCAAGTTCGTCCGTCCACTTTGCTTCATCTTCGTCATCTTCGTTGTTGCTGCCACTTGAGTCATCATTTTCTTCGTCATCTGTCATCACCAGGCCGTCAAAATCCAAATCCGAATCATCTCCAGACCTTTCTTGACCTTGATCTTCGTCATCGAATCCCAAAAAACTGCTTTCATCATCAGAATCTTCAAATTCCTTAGCCAATTCATTATCCGTCCCTTGAGACTCTGCCATTTTTTTTCGTTAGATGTCATCCGTGCGCGAGCTCACGAATTCAACCTCGTGGTCTGGCTAATTTATTCACATAATTTATGCGCAAAAGGCGGCTTTTAATTGGTTAATCATCAACGATTAAAGCTTTCAAATCGAAATAACTAAAAAACAATGCTATGGGGAGGGGTGGGGAATTTTCGATCGGCCATTTTTATCGGCCGTTTTCGGCCGCTGTAGGAAATTCGCACGCGTTTTCGCACGGCCGCTTTTGGCCGCTGTAGGAGCGAAAGGGTTAATCAAAAATTAAACGAGACTTACCTGTAAGTTGAAGTTTGATTGGGATTCTGCCGAGTCATCAGTAGCACAAGAAGTCACGTGAGAAAGCACTAGCCGCCCGAGTGGTCAGTCTTTAAAGCCATGAGTGTGTCAATCAGCATGTGCACAAGAAGTCTGGGTGGGTATGTTACCCATTGTGGGTGTGGCGTGACTTCTTGTGCCAATGATGACTCGGCAAAATCCCAATCAAACTTCAACTTACAGGTAAGTCCATCGTTTAATTTTCGATTCTGCCTGTAAGATCTAGCGGTCAGCGGCCGTTTACCGCCCAAATTAATTCATTATAATGTATGCGTTTTGAGTTTTATTTGCCTTCATCACAAGTTCACCACGCGAGGAAAAACCATGAGGTATTTATTAGGTTTAATCCCTTTGTTATTATATTATCTGTCCGCTAACACCATTACGTTTATTTATTTATGTTATAACTCTATCAAGAACCGCCCAAGCATGTAATTCAAGCTAAGTCTCTTCATAATTAAAGATCAAGTTTGTGTTACGGAGCGTATCTCATGTTTTTCACCAAGTCAAGGCAATTTAACATCCTTAATGTGGAAGGATTCTACACTGCCTCGTCATCATGCACTGCAAAGTCACGTGAGATTTCAAAGTAACTGATTGCCAGCGAATGAGTGAACATTTTTATTGCACCAATAAACAAGTTTTATTGTGACAAAATGCTTTGAGTAAACGATTGTTCTGTTTCTATATGCTTGTCATAGAATTTGTTACTGCCGAGCTGTATTCAACGTCTAATGGTGTCTTTGCTAATACGACTATGGGGTTTCTGATGTGTAACAAACAATTTGGTTTTGTTTCCTCTAAGTGAACGTGTCTTATCTAAATATACTGAACATGTATGAACAACGCAGATTTCAGAGTCTTGGGGGCATGCCTTAAGCTTGATTTTGAGTTCTGATGATGATCCTGGTTTGCTCTGCTTGATATTATTTCCTAATAGAAATGTATATGATCCTTCTTCCTTAACCATTCCACTTGTGTCCATGAGATGGAGAGATTGCCCTCTCTGGGCAGTTGTTAAAGCAGTTAGCATAACAAACTTTAAAGTTAGTTCTTTTATACCTAAGGTTTCTGTGTTCTCCATGGATTTGATATATTGTAATACTACATTCACATCCCAGGTCTTGCTGCATCGTGGGAGTGGAGGACGAACCTGAAAAATGCCTTTCATGAAACGCTTAACATAAGGATGTTCTCCAAATGAGCAACTAAGAGACATGGAAATGTCCAATATTGCTGACAGTGCACATCGGGCTGTATTTATACTATTGTAGGACAGTCCATTGTCATAAAGCATTGCTAGAAACTCAACAGCTGTTGCTATAGTTGGTTGAACGGAATTCGTTTTCCTTTCAGCACAGAAAAGAAGCCATTTTCTGATGTGTGTATCATACTGTTTCCTTGAAGATTGTTGCCATGATTGTAAGACAATGATGGTAGCTTTTTCAGAAAAGCCTCTGTTCTTGTAAATTCTCCGGATAAGTGTACTGCTAGGAGATTCATCTTTTCCCTCAATGGGTGCAAACTGCTTGGTTCCAGGTAGGGTTAGTAGGTGTCTCTTGTGTGGTATCACTAGTGGCGGTTCTACCAGTAGTCGTAACAACTTGGGATACCAGCTCTGGCTGGCCCATAGGGGTACTACAAGGATTCCTTCTGCCATATTGGCTTGAATTTTGTCCAGGCACTTCCCAATCAGACTAAATGGGGGAAATGCATAAAAGTAAAAGTTAGCCCAGTTAGCAGAAAAAGCATCGACAAACAGCGCCTCTGGGTCTGGCCTCCAGGATGCATAAACCGAACATTGTTTGTTGAGTTTAGAGGCAAACAAGTCAATGTTAGGGTTTCCTAACTTATGTGTTATCAAGCTGAATATTTCTGGATCTAGCATCCATTCAGTGCGGTCATTGAACTGTCTGGATTCTAGATCAGCTTCAACATTTTTGCATCTGGTAGGTGTGTTGCACTCAGCCATATATTATGTGCTATACAATAGTTCCAAATGTCTCTTGTAACAGAATTACACTGGAGCCCCCATTAACATAATATACTGCTGCGGTGTTATCACATTCGACTCGAATGTGGCTATGTGAGCAGTTTGCACAGAGCGATTTGATGGCTAAAAACACAGCTAAGATCTCTAAATAATTAATGTGGTATAGTGCTTCATTCTCACTCCATCTACCCCCAGTCTTCTAGGTACCTCTGACACCCTCCCAACCTTGTGTGGAGGCATCTGTTTGTATAGTGAGGTCAGGTTCCCCATGAGAGATATATTTAGAAGAGGAAGCATTTTGTGACCACCACTCAAGATCTATCAGGGATTGTTCAGATAAATTAACATGTCCTAAAAATTTCCCTTTACTTTCTCTTAGGGCCTGAGTTTTGTCATATTCCAGGCTGCGATAGTGTAAGGGGCCAAATTCAATACCAGGGAAACTCGAAACAATTAATCCAATCACTTCTGCAAGGTTTTTGATTGAACTGCCTCCTTTCTAGCAGTTTTTCACATGCTATTTTAAACTTTTTCAACTCTTGAGTCTGTAAGTTTTACAGTCATATCAATATAATTGAGCTCAAATCCCAAGTACGTTAATTTTTGTGAGGGGGTCAGTATAGATTTTTCCTCATGGATGTAAAATCCAAGCTTTTCCAGAATGGATACAGTTTCAGTAACATTGTCGTGGCATTCTTCATATGAGTCTCCTTGCAGGTAGCAATCATCAATATAAGTAGATGACAAAAACCCTTTTTTCTAAGAATTGTAAAAACTGGCTTGAGGAGTTTTGTAAAAGATCTAGGGGCTGAGGCTAGCCCATTTGGTAAGCAGGTATATTGATTTATTATATACCAAGTGTCAAAGTTCAATTTTCCTCAATTTCTATTGGTCGAGAGTTTATCACGTGAACGGGAAGAAATTCGACTGTCTCCCTGGCGACAAGTCTGGGAGGGCAATAATATGTTGTGGACCGGCAATAACAAAACCGGAAGTCACGTGACTGAAAAATATCAAAACCGGAAACCAGAATCCACCACATTAGCGCGCGCGTTTGCAAAATTTAATCTTTATCTATTTCTTTGTTATCTTTGACACTTGGTATGATAATAAAGCACTTATTTACTGGGACCTCGGGAAAGCAGTATGTTTTGTGGTCCCTCGACCGCTGATGTTTCCCTCAGCTCCACTTCGGGAAACATCAGCGGTCTCGGGACCACAAAACATACTGTTTCCCTCGGTCCCAGTAAATAAGTGTTAAATAATTTATCCCTCCATGAAAATTTTAAGTATTTCTGATGTTCTCCTGCAACTGGGATAGAGTAGTATGCATCCTTTATATCAGCTGATGCCATGAAACATCCTTGAGTCATTAAATCTGTGACTGATTTTAGAGAGTCCATTTTAAAATGTTTGTATACTACAAATTTGTTCAGGTTTTTTAGGTTGAGAATCATGCGGTGGTCCACCCCATTCTTTTTGAGTCTTAGAAACACAGGGAATATATATTCTCCCTCCTCATGTTTTGATTGTGTAATAACACTCTTATCAATGAGTTTTTGGATCTCATGATCCAGAATTTTTGTCTCAGCCTGATTAAATTTGATGACTCTGGGACCCCCATACTGAGTTGGGGGTTTATTATCAATAAACTCAATGTATAGATGTTCTACCCAGTCAAGGATTTCCTCATCAGAGGTGAGTTCTTTCCATGCAGGGATAAAATTTTTCAATCTACCTGCTTGAAATGCTTTGCTTGCCATGCTTACCTCGTTAAAGGGGCATTTAGGCCCTATTTTTGCCTCTTCCCCTCTTCTTTGCTCTTGAGACTGGGCCTTTTCCAGTTTAAATTGCTTCTGTAGTTATTTGACCTAGAGTACTGCTCTCTCTTGTATCCAAAACCTCTCTTGTATCCAGGCCCTCTCCGTTGGCCGGAGGATTTACGGTTATCCCCTTTGGTGTCATGCGTGATCTTTTTGCTGACTTTTGTTGCCTCTGCTAAATATTTCAGCTGTTTTGACAGGTCGGTATCATCACCAAACAGGTAGTCTGTGAATGGTACAGTACTTGAGCAGAGGTGTTTATAATCATCATTTAGCTCCAGTTTGATGTTGTCACGGCGCCGCATGTTTAGGTCAAAGTTGGCGGCACCAATAAGTGCAATAGAGTCAGTTGCTCTTTTCAATACGTCATCAACCTCAAGGGCATCACCAATTTTCTCTCGTGCATTTATAAGCTTTTTAATGAGAGAGACAATGGGGATTACCCCTTTCACAAGGTTTCTTTGCACTCTCTGTAGTTTAATGTCAGACGATCTAGTTTCTGACTTATGCTTGTCCCATATGAGGTGATTTACTTTAGTTGTTTCTAAACAATCACAGTTTTCTGGTCTGTTGTACCGATTTTGGGTCTCAGTCAAGACCTCATCAGAGAGCTTTTCTCTCATCAGACCTTGCACGGTTCCAGCAATTTGCTTGTTGACCGCAGGTCCTTTCTTCTGTACTAGTTTTAAACTAGTAGCTATTCCTGATAGGACGTCTATCTGTTATCCAGTAGCTCCAGATTGCTGGCTTTTGCTACTTGAGTCGTTTGAACGAGGGCCAGATTGCTGGCTTGTTCCCTGTTCAGAAGTTTTGGCGCGCTTTTCTCTTGGCGCCTCGTCCTCGAGTTCATCACTCGAGCTCTCATGTTCTTCGGCATTTCCCTCGATAGTAAGGTCACTTATCGTAGATTTGATGTCTCCAAAGGACTTCTGCATTGTAGTTTGCAGTTTCCCGAAGGAAGCGGCAATCTGAGAGCCCATTGAGCTAATAGCAGCGACGATGTCTTGGAAGCCTTGGCGGCTTTCCAACGCAGGGTCTTTCCCACTCGTGTCGTCAACAGCCCGTATTTCGGTCATTTCGAATCAAACTCCTCTTAAGGCTGGTTCACACTAGCGTCGGATTCGGAATCGGAAGCAGAAAACAAAGGAAAAGACAAAAGAGTTAAGTCAAGCGTGTGACATAAGACATCGACATAAGCATCGCAAGAAGCACAAGACCAAGCATAAGCATAATCAAAGACAAAGGAAGGAACAAAGAAAAACACCTTTCTTTTGTATTCTAATCCCTAAATTCTTTGTTGTTTTCTTACGATTCCGATTCTGATTCCGACGCTAGTGTGAACCAGCCTTTAAAGGACGATCTGTCGCTTCCTTCCTGCAAAGTCTATCTTGCTCTTCGATGTTGGCTGCATTTTGATAGTGTATAGGTGTGATTTCTGAATGTTTTTATCCGCAATTTAAAACTTTGACCAAGCGAGCGAAGGCGGCAAATGCACTGTTCACTCGGGCGGCTAGTGATGCATGATGACGAGGCAGAATTAACTTTTGAACTCAAGAGTTGAAAAGTATCAACACATGGAAGTATTAAATACAATAATTTGTATAAAATTGTGTGAACCTAATGGAATTACAAAAAACGTTGAAGTAGGATTTAGTACAATATTTGCTTAACATGCAGTTCAAAATCGCATTGTCACAGTCTCTACCAAACTAAGATGAAAGTCTTGTTTTTAGAAATGCCATCTCAGCTTGACCAATAGTTTGGTTTAAAGCTATATTAACTGAAGACACTTTAAATGAGTCACCATTTCTACTTCTAATGCAGTTTGAAAAAACATGGTAGTGTTTGTTATCAAAGGTTTTTGATATTGGTGAGCTGGTAAGGAGTACTTGTGGTAGGATCCACTTGAGGTTTGGCTGGTTGTTTTCTTTTGATTGTTACTTTCAGAGGTTGAGATGGTGTACCTTCAGCAGTGTACTCATCCTCACTTGACATTGCTTGATTAGTGAATAGCTCTCCAAGTGTCTTACTCTGTTTCATTGTTGTTATGGTGTCTGGAGATTTTGATCTTCCCTTTCTTACTCTCGGCTGCTTTTGCCCTGCATCTTTGTTAACATTACAAGTTATGCTGGTGAGATTAACAGTTGAGCTAGCACTAGTAAATTGTGAGAGAAACTGTGGAAGCTTGTTCTGGGTGAATGCAACTGCAATCCCATGTTTTCAATTCCGTATTTTGTAGCCAAGGCAATCACTGTCGCAAAGGAACTTTCCACTTGGAGAACCCCTCACAAGATGTGGGGCGGGTTTACTTGAACTTCTGATGAAAAAGGTTTGAGGCTTGAAACCTTCTCTAACTGCATTATCTGCTACAAGTTGCTTCGCCTTGACACAAAAAGACTGTATATCATTCTTGGTAAAATGACCCTGCAAGACTTTCTTGGCAAACAGATTCCATGTTGTCTGGACGTTGAATCTGATTTACATGAACGGCTGAGGATAAGGGTTTGCACTTGTACTCTAGCACTTCTTTATACCTTGATGGCTGAACTACTGCCTTTTTACTAGCCCAGGTGCAGTTTTCAGGTTCCTTCTGGAAAAAGTCCCTGTCTATATATTGAATCTTGGTATTCTTTTCTGACCAAGTAGGGACTCCCTGTACCAACAAATGCCCTCCTCACATCATTTCTCTGTCTGTCCGCCAACTCCTTTAGGTCATCTACAAATGCACTGATGTCCTTGGCTTGGAAGTTTTGCCACCTCTTCAAAAGAGCATTGATGGACTCTGGGATGTTATTCATTGGGCATCTATTTTCAAAGCCTGCTTCTTTAGCAGGAAAAATATAAATAATATCAAAGAATTAATAAAAAAAACTGCATAAAAGATAAGAAAGAAATTGTGGGTTCTAGCAACATGCCTTTAGTAAGGCAAAATGACAAAAAATATTTAATTACTTGGGCTACTCACAGGCAAAGACCAAGTAAAATATTTACCTTTTTGTCAAATCTACATTTTACTCAATATTTTGGAAAGCACAGGTAGCCCAAACAGCCACATAGTAGGCCATAGGTAGTCACAAGGTTGTCACCTGGTTTTAATTACCTACATCTTATAGTTAACATGCATGGTTCATGGTCATATGGTTCCCTTTTTAATGCCATGTGTCATGTGACCATGGAAATTTTTGATGCAAGTTTTCTTAATTTGACTATAATATGTCAATCAAATGTGGGGAGAAACTACAGCCAGAATTGTTGACATGTCCTGTTAATCGCACAATGTGACATGTAATAATAAGGGTGTAATCAGAGGGTCTAGTTTTTATTGTATTCTTTCTTAGGATACTTGGAATCTCTATATATGTTTACACCCATGATGCCTTTTGGGTATGACTGCCTTTTTCTGTATATGGTATACAGTATTCAATCATTTTTATAACTGATATAATTTATAAGGGTGATTCCATGGGTTAGTTGATCCAGTTCGTTCTTGTATAATTCTCACTAGTTGAGATTTTTCCTCACATCTATATATTTATACACATATCTAATGAGATGCAGGATGCACTTACCAACTGTTTTGTATTTTGACTGCACTGAATGAGGCAAACAATAAATATAGAGAGTGCTCACATTGGATATCATTGAATTTTTGTTGTTGAAATAAGTAGATAATTGTATAAAATAATGGTACAATGTTTTTGTGATTAACTGCACATATATTGTTACAGTGGTACTTTAGGAGTGCAATGATTCCATATGTCGTTATATTTGTGCTTTTGGAAGTATTTGGGATCTTTCTTTGTGTCCATTCTTTCAAGTTTATCCCACTCTTTGAAGCTCTTCAGATCTCCTTGTGTACTCGTTCTTAGTTTGGGCATTTGCTAGACCATCACTACCAAAGATATCATCTAGAATGAGGCTGATTGACGACTCTGACATATGCAGCTGGTGACACTTGTCTTTGATATTTCTTTGTGTACTTTACACAAAAAGGACAGTGATCTTTCAAATTCCTGTGCCAGGCATAGTCTCGAGGCATCGTGCCCATCTGTTGAGTAGCCTTGTAAGTACACCTTAAGTCCTGGCACAAGTGCTGTGAGCTATTGGAAAAGAGTTAGATAAGTCACCTTACCTTTCAGCATGCAAAGCATGGTAGGGCCAATCATAATGGGACATCTACCTGTGGTCTTGGTAGTAAGTGTGGTGTTTTGGTAACTTGTTAAGGTGGCCCGCGGGTATTTATAGTGGTGGAAGAACAAATTTTTCTCTCTAATTTTCAGAATGTAAAGCTGCACCGATTTCTGATATTTTTTATACAGTAAAAAGGGTATGTTTCTCTCTTAAAAGCTACCAATTTTAAGGCAAATAAGATATACGATTAATAAATTCAAGCGATATTAAAAAACCTATCTTTTTTTAAAAATTGAAATATCTATATCTAAAAGGACAATTCTTGTCCTATTTAATTGAATGACTTCTAGTACCATAAGGTTTACTGTGAGGCATCTGGAACCAAATTCGCTGGCTAGAAATTGATGTACAGCTGATTGTTATATTTTACCCCCAAACTCTGGTTTGAACACCGGACTCTTGTGTTTACCTAAGCTCTATCAAGAATACTGGAATAGGCCTCAAATTACTCCTGCTCAAAAGTTATACCTATCATTTTTCTGAGTATATCAAAAAGATCGGATACTTTGATGAGAAGTTTTAAGCCATTGAACAAGAGCATGTTCACAGTCTGTAATTCAAGAGTGTCAAGCAATCAGTTTTATTTTTGAATTATTTCATTTAGGCACTTTCGAAGACCTCCCACGAGGTCATGACCATCAGGTAGACCACTGTGCTGGTAATTGCGGGATCTTTGAGATACCACCCACCTCCCTCTAGTGTCAACCAATCTTCTCTTACATTGTTCTTTGATGAATTTCCTGTTCTCTTGGCCTGGCCATTGCATCTGGATCCCTTCTCCTGGTTGGTGATTTTAACTTTCACGTTGATGATGCCCGTGATACTACAGCTGCGCGATTTCTTCATGTACTGGAATTGTTCAACTTTAAACAACATGTGACTGAATCAACTCACAAGAACGGTCATACTCTTGATTTGATCATCACCAGGGCTGATGAGTCCATCATGAGCAATGTTAGAGTGGTTGATCCTTGTATTTCAGACCATTATGTAGTTGGATGTACCATTGCTTTACCCAAGACCAAGACCAATGAGAGACTGTAATTGGCGTTTGTTGCAAGTGCGAAGGGAGCGCCACCGAAGAATAAGGTACTAAAGATTAGCCAATTTCTCAGCTGGCAAGAGTGCCACTTGATTGACAGAGTCAATTTCGATGCCCAGGACAACCATAGTTGTTGTAGGGCCACAGCATTTGGCAGGGTGTAGTGGTAAACCAAGCGCACGACAAGCTTCCAAGCACTTCTGCAATTTAATGGCACACTGGTCAGAATTTGACACATCTGCCATGATAAAATCATTCAAATAGTGAACCAAATTGGATACTTGATAGTTGTTGCACAAGATCCACTCAACCATTGAGGCTACAGAGTTGAATATGAATGGGGCAGAGCGGAGACCGAAAGGGAAGGCCAAATCTACATAATAGTTGTTCCGCCACTTCATGCCTAAAAGATACTGATCTGCAGGATGTACCAGGATGTTGAGGTGCAGTGCTCCTGGGCCCAAATCTGCTACCATCTTAATTATCTCATCCACTCTTATATAAGTCAGTCATGATATGTCAACCTGATTTTTTATCAGCTCTGTTTGGGAAAAGAGAAAAATTGGCCTGATTCGCAAAAATCTTTAGCAGTGCAACAGATTTTTCTCATGTCGGGCCAATTTTGTGAATGAAAAAGGAGTGCAAAAAAACAAAACCCAAATCGGGCCAACAATCATACTGTGTAAACCAGGCTGTATAATTATTTGTCCACGCGAGGGAAATACTGGACATCCCGTGATAAAATTCCGGATTTTCCTTCAAAAAAGAATTTCTTCAACTTCTTTTGACATTGAAATGGTATAAACTAATGTTAGTGCATTGTTCTTATGTTTTCGTGCAGTTTATTAGCTTTTAAAAATATGTATATTTTAACTGACATAACAACAGAGACAGTTTTGCTCAGTATACAAGTTCAGATTAAAATAAACAGAAATTATCTTACCTTAAACCCCCCTCTTTGTAAGTTAATTTTCATAATTCAGCCTTACTGGTTCCAACTTACTCTCAGTATAGTTTGAATGTCTGTAGACAGGGACCGGTAACAGTGAAATGAAATCTGATGAGTAAATTTTGAATGAGAGGTCAGCGAATGACGGACAGGCACACACAAGACTGACAACAATAAGATTTAGCAACCGCAACTGGTTTCAAACCTACCCAAGAGTAGGTTTGAGATTTATCTCACATCCGGTCAAATGTACTGTCCGAACAGGGATATTAATGAAGTCTCTGAGCTTTCAGACTCGGTTTTTGGTTCTTCAGGATTCTGATTAGATGCTACCGATGAAGACAGGATGTTTTTTTCATGATGGAGGATGCTTGACTTGCTTGGTCTGAGAACTTTGTTTTGTGTTGAAGGGTATCGACCTGCTGGTGAGTTGATTTCTACTGCCTTTATTTTAATTCTTTTATAGTCTCTGTCGGCCACGGCCTTGGGCCACCCTGTACCGATCGAAACGAATCTCATTATTGGTTTAAAAAACAATACATGGGATTAAAATGACAATAGTTTGGTCTTCCAAACAATAAAACTAAGCCAAACCTAACAAAAGAGGTACTGGACTAAGGGAGCAATCAAAAAGCAGGTTTCAACTGGTACAGGATTACTGACGGCCTTTGCATTATTCCACATCACAGAATCCAATGTCGTCTCCATACTGGAGATTGATCAAGTAGCCCTCATCATCTTCGCAGCGTATTATTAAAACAGGTTCAGATAGCTTAAGGTGATTCCTCTGTTTTGTACTGCACACATCTACCACACATGGCTCAGAAAGCACAGTATTACTACTTTGTCAGCATTTTCATTCAAATTATGACTAAAAAAGCTTAAAAACACAATTTGAAACAATTGTGCAGGTTTTGGTGCAACAAATAGTGAGTTTTTACCTTCTCGAAAATGTGCCGATTTTACCACAAATTTGATGGTAATTTTGAGAATAACTCTCTAACGAGCACGGTGACCCCCATTTTTTATTTCAAATTTTTCTTTCTTGTTATGATTTACAAAACATATTCGAAAATTAAGAAAAGTTATAGATAGAAACATTGAAAAAATGACGTTTTTCATGCGTATTTTAGCACTAAAATGTCCAAATTCGAACATTTCCGCACAAAAGTGGTTTCTAAAATTTGTGAAAAAACGTCCTAAAATGCATTTTATCAAGCTTAAAATGGTCTTTCTTAAGAGACAACTCGCCATTTAATCTTTTTCTACTACAATGCCACTAACTCTGAGTCGATTGACTCGATTGACTTATCAACGAATTAGCCGGAATACATTGAGCGTACACGCAAAACCACTAAAACAATGTCTTTCAAGCCAAATATTTCTTAAAAGAGCACGGTGACCCCCTTGTTTTTTGTTAGTTAAAATTTTAGTAACTCAAAATCTACAAAATATCCAATTTATAGCGATTTTTATAGGTAGGATCAATTACCGAGGAATCACGTTAAAGACAGACATCTCGAGGTAACAACTAGGTTTACAAATGTATAGTTTCCGCTACGAAAAAATTGATGAATCTGTCTTGAAAGTATTCCACCTTAACTTGAAAAGTCATGATGACAACAGGAACGAGAAGAAAAAAAGGTGCGAAAAGAGAACAACACAAGTTACTTGGCTTAGCCAATGACCTTGACAGCATGGGGTTATGACATAATAACTACACCGTTTCTACATTGAAACTAATCGATAAAACTCAAGCCATTCCAACATCAACCAAAAAATGCAGTGAATAACTACAATAATAACAATATTGTTTTGATTCATCAATGCATGATCTGATGCTATCTGTTGAGGCGTGTTATTCACTTGCTCAGCCAATTGGTAGTTAGGTTATCTAAAGCATTAGTAATGATATGAAAACAATTAGTTCCTTAATAATAAGATGTAATAAATCTGACTTCAATTTCCAATGTTTTTTTTGTTTTGTTTTGAAATTAAGGATTTAATTTTCTCCAGCAATGTCTCTATTTTAATGTCTTAATTAGCTTTCAGACTCTCACTCTAATTTTAAATTTCAAATAAAGTTTAAAGATTGAAGGATGAAAAATATTTGGTTCCCAGTTAAATGGTATTGACAATTTCATTAGTAATGGCTACTAAAACTGAATTGCTACTTAAATCGTAGTTTAAGTCTTGCCAGGAGAAATGATCCTATTTGAATTGTCATTCAAAACTGTAGGCTCCAACTCTGTACAGAAACTTGAGTAGAATAAACTTGGGTAGAATAAACAGTTGTTGTTGTTGTTGTTGTTGTTGTTGAGCTTGAGAAAATCTCCCAATGTAAAAAAAAAGCTGACATAATCAACAGTGTAGTACTCCTCACACTGAATTCCCTTTGGTGCAATGGGGTGCAGCATATTATCATGCAGCTCCAAGATCATGAACTTTCTAAATTCAGAGATGCTTGACTGCAAAACTTCACAATCGTAGTTTTTCACCTGTTGTGGAATGTCACTTGGTTTGCTTGTACTTGAAAGGTTGGTTGTTTTTCATGTAACATCCATGACAATCAAAATATATTTCGTAATACTAATAAAACGAAATAAAAACTTTCCATACAAACATGCAGTGCTACCTTCTAAATCATAATAAAGGAAAATTTTCTGCAAGATCATAATTTTTTAGCAATATTTATTCCTCAAAAATTAAGTCCAAATGTAACGTCCATGTTCGTGGAATGGCCCACGTATAATCGACTGGAAAATAATAATTTAGGGGAAAAGAGTTTATTCTTATTTTGAAATGTGCGTAATTCACATTATTGAGCCTTACCTTCAGGACTTCTTTCCCTTGGGGCTTCCTTGTGAACTACTTGTATTTCGTCAGCTGTGGTAATCTGTGCTTGGGATGTCAGATTGTTTAAAATTTGTGAGCACGCTATCACGTATACGTCATTGAGTGCGCTTACAGAAATGATTTAATTTCTACAACTTCACTTTAGGAAATCAAGAAAAAAAAACTTCTTTTAATTTTTGCTGAAGTGCTGAATGTAATTGTGAATTAGCAGAAACTCAACCTGAAGAACCGATCACTTCAGTGTAAATATTATTATGAATAAGTCACACACTGTCACACTTGTCTCGAAAGACATTTTAAAAGCTCATAGTCATTGACCCCCTTTTGAATTTTATGTATTTTAAGAGATTCCAAGTAAATTTCATTATTCAAAACATAAAGAAAAAATGTGGCTAAAACTTATAGCTGCCACAAGTAGAAAACGTTTCAGATTGAATCAAACGTGGTTACAAGAAAATTGCACCTTTTTGCATTTATCCAGAACTGCAAGGAAGAATGTTCGGGAACAAAACTCATTCCGATATGTAAAAGATCCCTTAAATCCGATATGCACATATACTCAACTCACTTTGTGTCAGTTAAATAGCCTGTACCAAACCTTTGTGCTCAAATGTTAAAATTGTCCTTTATAAATTAAAAGCTTTGAAAACTTTACAGAGCGATCAAAAGAGGTTTTAAACATGACTTAAGCTTTTCAGACTGATTAATTCAATATACTGGAACTATAACTTACCACACTGAACAACATAGAGTGGCAAACGATTTCGTTGGGTCAGGAATGTCACAGTCTTCCGCTCACCACATCGTATCAAGGCCGCACAATTTTGCAGAATAAGTTAAGAAAGCTAACGATTGAAGTTGTCGTGCATGAGTTTATTTTTCGACATGCACGAACATTTTGGGGGGAATTTTGCTTTGCATTATTATTTTTTTCTTCCTTTAAGGCTGTGGTCGAATATTTTTTCGCATATTTTTTGTTATTAACAGTTTATAAATTTTTGGGGGCTAATTGAAATTATTATTATCAACAACCAATTCCAAAGGGTGCTGATGAAGGAGTGCACAGATGTTTTTTAAGTGCCGAGGCTGTACATGGATCCTTTCAATGATTTGACCAAGTGGAGGAGTGAATTATTGTCTACTGTGACACTTAGAAATGTGAGTTGTGATCTTGGTCCTCTTAGTAGACTCTGATAGTTTCTCTTTTGACAATTGTTTCTTGAGTTCTTCTACTCCCTTGGCAACTTTCAGGCGATCTTTATATTTCCAAGGTTTCCATGTATGTTTTCCTTCTTTTCCAAATGTTCCATCGTTGAGGATACCAGTCTCCTTTGTAATATCTGCAAAAGAGGAAAAAATATTTTTCGCTGTTACTGAGTTCCCCTGTAATAAAAGAAAGCATCTTTATATCATTAGGTAGTTCAGCTACATAGAACTTCACATTCACAGATTGGCCATTGTGAGTCAACACATATGTCTTATTCTCAACAATGGCAATTTCTCTTCACTGATTCACCATCTTCACAACAGTTGACTCCAAACAGTAGATAGTTCTCATTGCTGCTGGTAATATTCAAATTCCAACTAGCCTGGCACATGCTGCGTCATCCTTTCCACATGGTGCACCATCTCCCCTTAGTGAGACCAAAAAAGTGTAAGGCTCATTATTAAACCATGTTAATGTGTAATTACTACTATTAGACAAATAATGCTTAGCCAATGTAAGAAGTGTTTCTTCCAAATCTCTGTAACAGCCATGCACCTTTTCATGAGAATCCACACCTTCACATAGAATGTCAAAAACACTATATACATAACCTATAGGAATTTGCTAAGTATGAGACATGAGCTTATGATAAGGAAGCAACCTAGGAACTGGACAACCAGCAACAGATAAGGGGATATTCTGCCTACCACTCTTAGCATTATGTTGGAAAAACATCTCTCTATAAACCTTACAGTATTTCTTTTTTCCCATGCCCCCCCTAATATAATATATTGCAATGCTGGTTGACGGTTATCCTTTGTTGACCCATGGATTAATTTTGCAGACTCGAGTAGCTCGTGATTTCTTTTGAAAGCTCTTCTATATGGTAAAACTAGCTTACTGGGATCATTAAAAGGTGCAACTGATGAATTTTGTTGCCTAGCTAGCTTTTTCGTAAGAGTGAGGCACTTGACAATAGTTGGTTTTCTTTTTGGTTTCTTATTGTTTATCTCGTTTAGATATAACTGTTTGGTCACTAAGCTGTTCTCTATCTCTTTAATCTACAATTAAATGGCAATCATGTTATTAACCTTGGAGTTTATATTCCAAACAATATCTTGGGTTTTAGTTTGTTCATGGCAATAAACGAAAAAGCGACAGATATGTTCTGATGTTTGGACGTGACAGCATGTGAGAGTTAAAATAGTGAATTAACATTTCCACTTTCTCTAGTAAGCATAATATTTCACAAGGTAAATTCATGTTTCACACTACCTTTTGCTCCAGACAAACTTTTTCCTGTTTTTTTCTGTCAATCTTAGATTTCTTCACAATTTCGTCTCTTTGCACCTGCAATATCTCTTGTAGTCAGTCAACTGTGAATCTCGGATTTCGTTTTTTTTTGTGTGTGCCCCATGGACGATGAACACACAACTCAAATGACAAGTGGTCAAGGAAAGCTCCAAGTCTGTCAATAATAGCAAAAAGCTAACAAAGACAAATCAATTGCAAGTAAGTACATCTTCAAGATATATTAATGCTTCAAGAACAACTTTGAATCAATTTAGCAGGAAAAAGTTTGTTTACAAACAGTCAAAGTTGATTAGTTTTAACTAGCTATCGCATCTTCTAAGGCTTCCCAGCAAGATTGTTGATTGCTGGAAGTGTAGTTGGTGACCCGTAAGTATGTTGCGGAGACCCGCACATCTGACAGAACAGGTAGTACCACTTGTTTGGAGCAAAGCAAATTTGGCAGTCTGTTGTCCTGGTGAAAGTATTTTGAGTCAGGCTCCAAGGGATCAGCTAAAATTTAACAGAAGAGCAATCCCTTAGTGGACTTGATGGTCCGATCAAGCGGAAAACCAGCGGTCCCAGGGGGTGATTGAGGAATATAGAATCAGTGCTTCTTAGACGGCAATATAAGGGCATTGCAGTCCCCTCTCTTGGCAAGTAGGTGGAGCTTTGACCCGTGCAGACATAGTATAGGCAACCAGTAAGGTCTGGGAATAATATTAGGCACAATGATGGTAGCAGTTGATCTGGTTGTTACGAGGTGGCGCAATGCAGGGCCCATGAGATAAAAGGGTGGAAATAAATGGCCGTTTTCCTATCTACCCTCCACATCAAAGCATGGGTTCTGTATGAAGAAATTCGTCCCAGCCGAGCTGGGCTATGGAGCTGGTGTGTAGTGTTGAGGACACTGAGTGTTTGAGTCTAGTGCCATCATCATCCAATAATTTTGAATCAGCGTCCGACCTCTCCCTTGGCGGCTGGTGGGTGGGGTTCACCTCACTGGGGGTCCACTGTAAAGACGAGATATTTTGTAGCAAAGTAGTCTCGAATATCATTTTTATAGCTCGATTGACACCTTGATTTCGGCAGCCCTGCTGTTGCCAGGCATGGAACAACACCTTGTTGTCAACTAGTGCATCTACACGAGCATTGGCAAGTTTTGTGGAGAAGGCCTTCAGGGCGTAAAGAAGTGCATATGCTTCTTTAACAGCAATATCTTCCCCTCCTATTTTCCCGTCAAAGTAGTCACCTGTTTTTTCACTTCTCGAGTGTATAGCTGTGCTGCGGGAACCATGAGGGCAAGAGAGATGCACTTACCCTGAAACAGTTGGAGCTATGTTAGCGTGATTGTCTTCTCTTCTCTTAATGCTCTTAATAAAATTTTCCTTTCTGTCATCAGGGAGATAGTTTCATGAGTACTATCTACGAGGTGCCCCAGGAATATAAACCGCTGAGTCGGGATGGCCACGTATTTTCCAATATTTAGGAAATACCCCGATCGTGTAAGCAGAAAAGCTGCTATGACAAAGGCAGAGTTTGCGGCATCCCAGCTGGATTCGCAATGCTTTTCGAGTCCCCATTGTTCACCAAGATGTCGGTCATCAATGTACTAAAAGCAGGGAACCCATTGCATGAGTTACAACCAGCCCCAGAGTCTGGTAGATGAATGGGCTCTCTTTCCAGCCTTAGGAAGAGTTCGCCATACTAACCACCAACCCCCCCCCCCCTTCCATTTGGCAACCATTAATGGTTGGCTATCATCGGAAATGAGAAAGTGGTCGAAACCAGACTTATCATCCAGTTTTGTGTGATATGAGTTCTGACAAAGGTAGCGTGGCAGGTTGATCACTTGTGAAAATGGACAATAACGCATAAAGCAGTTGATATATTGCTGATCGTGTACCAGACGCAGTTTTGTGGGCTCAATACTAAAGGGAATGACAATTGCCGGTGGGAGAACCACGCCCACTTCCCCCAGACTCCCACGAAATGATGTCTCTGTAAAACTTGCACTTCTTGTTATTTGAAAAGAACTTATTCGGGGGGTATATGTTATTGAAGTCTTCACCCCGGTATCGTCCTTGGAATAAACGCTTTCACTGACGCCATTTTTTATCCAATCAAGGATCATCTCTCTTTGGGGGTGAGATTTCGTCATCAAGTCCCACCACGTGAAATGCCGGTGTGGTTCTCCAGCCACAAAATATTCTGGATCTCTTACCCACACATCTTCAGCAGATGCTATTGCCACTAGCTCCACTGGAGGTGTGTTGGAATGAAATATCAGTCCACCCAAACCCGAGGGCCATTTCAAGTAACGTACTGATCTTTGTGCAAACGTTTGCTCTGCCTCGACTGGGTTGAAATCAATGTCGAGTTACCACTGTGGGATATGTGGAGTCTCCAAGAATATATGAAGTTTAGCTACATGACTTATAAATAAAGAGGGAAATGTACCCTGGGAGGGAGGACCGATACATCCTGCCACTTGAAGACAAGCAGCATGATTGCCACATCACCAGACAGTGCTTGAGGCCTTGGATGAATCAGTCAATTACTTGTGAAAAACTTAGTGCGAGAAAAACTTGCGAGCATTTGCTTCGTGGTGCAGTGCGCAAATGGATGTAAGAAACCTTAAGTAAAGATGGTGCTTTATAACCTGAACCGATTCTAATCTTATTCAGTTTCTGGCAGATTCTACCTTTTCAATCCCAGATTGATTAAGATATGCATATTAATATAAAAGGTGCGACTATGGTTTTGGAATCCCTGACTTTATTCTGATAACTTTATCATAATGACAGCTTGTGTCACTGACAATCAGATATCTGTTCCTATTAGTAATAGTTTACTTAGCAACGTCTATTTGTCATTAGAGCGGCTCTTTTTGTGTGTTGGTTGGTCTCTGGCAACGTTTATAACAATTGCGAGCTAGATGGCCAGCTTCGCTACAGGAGTAACAATGTCCATCAGCGTGCCTCCAGTCGCTGGTATCACGTCACTGGTTACAGAGCTGAGATGAAGATTTATTCCCCGTTGTTCATATTGGCAAATGATCTTGTCAGCCTTGAGCTCCTCTTCCATTGCTAGTGATGCAAAGATCGAAGCCAGAAGGTCAACTCGGCGGCCTATCTGCTTTGAGTAGGCTAAACGGTCCCACAAGGCTGATAACTTGGATGTTTCCTTGGCGTTCGCGCGCCTGACCTCGTCCAAGGAAGTGCGCAATATATTTAGCGTAACAGTGTCATTGAAGTCGAGGGCATGACAATAAACCTTTAGCTCATCATGCAAGGACTGTAAGTGTCTGGAATGATCTGTCCCTTGTATGTCCTTAATCTGAGCTTTGAGGTCCTTGACTAGCGTGACAAGTTCCTAAATCAGAAGGCAAATTACACATTATTTTTGCCCTGCATTCGATGTGACGGCGCCATATATAAACTATTACAAAATAAACAATAAACAATAAACAATAATGAGAGCGTGACCCCTTTTAATAATCTTTCTAATGCATTGTTGGTGAACTGACACTCAAACCATTTTGAGAGGATCTTAAGACTCATTTCCGATGCTATCTGGCATTCTGATATGGTCGAGATATATAAAGGTTACATGTCAACAAGGCTGTTTTCACAGGCGCATGACCAATTCCTGAGTTAATCACGTCTGGGGCATTGATCACGGCAATTTCGTCATGCTTGAAACAATATTGTGATTGTGTTCTAGTCACTCAATCGCTCCAAGGACGTAATATCTGCTTGATATTAGTTACACCTATTCCTCAAGCCCATTGAATATATAGCTTGCTGAGAAATTGTACGTGAACAAAACTACAAACGCCCTCCAGTTTTCTGTGATGGTCGCACATGAAGGGCTTGGGTCTTAGTCGTATCCCTGATCAATGTCCCAACAGAATAGTAGAGCAATTCTCACGCCAGTTTTCTGTGTTGGTCGCACATGAAAAGGCTTGAGTCTAATTGGTGTCCCTGATCAATGTCCTGATAGGATAATGGAGCATATCTTATGCTAATATTTTTTGTTGTTTTTTGTTTTTGGTTTAAGATGGTTGCACATGGAAACACTGCATGAGCGTGAACTGAATTCCCAGTAATGCTTCGATAGATGCAACTGATAAGAAAACATACTCCTCACACCAGTTTTCTGTTGGTTGCACAACTGCTGAAATAATTTACCTGAGCTATGTTATAGCTTGCTCCTCCCAGTTTTTTGTGTTGGTTGCACAAGAGCAATTAATATTTATCAGACATGCATTGTTCACATTTTATCTTTTACCAGTCTGTATTTTTTTTCATGGACTGTTCATCAGCTCAATTTGCAGACAAAAACAATACACAGTGGGCCTGTTTGCACTGTGAGAAAGTCTGTTTGTTTTGCAAAAAAATCTGTCAACAACAGCATTTTAGTGGAGTACGTGACTAGACAAATTTTTTAAGGCTTACCAAACTACAAAGGCGCTGTTGCCTTGGCTTGGAGGCCTCCAAATTTTGTCTAGGTGTAGAAATCCTTTGTTTGCTTGACGTACCTCTGTCAGCCTACATTCATAGTCATTTGATCACTGTTATAATAGAGTGCTCAAGCATTACTGGTCTTCCCGCTACAAATTACAACTTCACACTGTATTTTACAATATTACTACGACGAAAATTCTCAACATTCGAGTTCATCCCAAAATGAAATGGGGTTGAAAAATTCCTCTCAAAGCGCTTAAGTAACGTAAAGAATACATGAACAGTTTACTGAGAGCTAGTCTTTCTGCATAATTAAGCAGTTTTCTAGTTGTTTTCCTTTTATTTTGGGAATATATCAGACAGTTGTTTGTGATTTGAAGTTTTTATTTCTTGTGGATCGTGCTGTGGATCGTGCCCTCCCCCCACCCCTGTACAGCCCTGTTACAGGGAAGTAAAGTGTAAAGCACACTAAACAACTGTCATCCTTGCTCTTTGCGATTTTTAAAATCTAGCAACCTCATTTTTTTTAACTCTGATTGGTTTATAGCAATGTATGCAAAATATCCCGCAACATGGATATGAACCATGAAGATGGAAGAGATAAGAGCTAACAAATGAAGAAAAACATATGATAAATGGACGAATTAAGGAATTACTTGAAAAAGGAATACCCAGAGGGTTGTAAGAGCAATACCTGTCAGGAAGACAGGCATCAAATGAAATGGAGGACAAAAGTTAAGTAATAATCCACGAAAGAAGTAGGCAAAAGAACAATAGACGGCGGCAATAGCGCCTGTTAAGCTGGCCACGTCAATCCAATTATAGAACCAGCGGTATTAGGTGTATTTGCTCAAAAGCGCAAAATTTGAATTTCATTTGAACTTTTTGTTGCCTTCCAGGATAAAAACTAGACAATTCCAGGGCATATCACTAATACTGCTTTTGAATTGTTTGTTCTGAGAGTTTGAGCAAAATTCTATGCACCATTGAGAGGATATTTACTTCTCCAGCTCCTGTGGTAATGTTACAATTTGTCGGAGGTCACGTCACACAAAAGAAATGTCAAAATAGAGAAAATACAGACATTCATAGCTACCTGGCTACAGCAATGGTTTAGAAACTATTTATATCTAATGTTTTTGAGAAACATCTTACATGACTGAACGGACTATTGTAAGAACAGCAACAATGCTTATATTTTTAAATATATATAGTTACAAGTTTGGTCATAATTTGGCACAAACTCTTGTCAAGATTGGCAGAGATATTGTTTATGAATACACAACAAACATGTATCATATAACTTTGTGACTGTACTGAATTGCCACAGCAATCAGTATTAACATTTTTACTGAGCAGAAACTCTAACTGGGACCACCTGATGACTCATCAGATGCAATGTTCAATAAAGTTGAATGAGCCAACCATCTTTATGTAGTACATCTTAAGGCTTTGTTCCATGACTTGACATGAAATTTATGGCAGTCATCACATTTGATGATAGAATGTTTAGTCCAGGTGGGCCCAGTGGGCCCATACGCATTCTACAACTCGAGCTTGCTCTTACCTTATACAGTTCGGTTCAGTTTTGGTAATATTTTGAAAACAAAGCTTTCAACCAATCAGAGAAAGTCTCCTAACTGTTTCATGACAACCATCAATCAACATGATCAGGAATACGTGATACATTCTTTAATTACATGGTTAATAACAGTTAAGAAGAACAGAAGAAGAAAGAAACAAGGAAGCTACGTTACAGTGTGCAATGATTTAATCATTTATTTCCCACTATCAGTAATCGGTCAGTATCAGTATTGGTCAGTGATCGGTATCGAGTCACATTTAACAAACCACATTTAACAAATCACAGATTTACAAATAATAAACATTTTCCGTTCTAACAATCATTTGCTGTGGCCCTCCCTCAATTCCATTTATGACTTCTCTTATTTTCCTCAAAATGGAAATTTACATATTATTAAACTTTAATAGAGATATAATAAACATGACAACTGATAAGTATATATTTGATAATAAATCAATATTTAAGGCTTCCCTGTCACTGGTCAAAACTCGATGATGTAAAGTGCAGTGACTGCTTCAAAGAGCTTTTCTTGTCTTTAAAGATAATTCCTTTTCATTTTCATGTGTCAAATGAATGTAAATAATCTCCTTGGATTAATTGTTTTGTATAAGCTGTTGAATTAACTGTAAAACTAGTTTTTTTAACTTGAAATGATATAACTATACTTTCCAAACACAATTAAAGATTTTGCTCTCAATAAAACTCGAAATAATATAACTACAATTTTCAAACAAAATGATTATAAATGATTTGCTCTCAGTAAGATGCCAACTGATATAACTTTAAATATACTTTCTAAAAATAATTACAAATGATATGCTCTCAATAAAAATCGAAATAATATAATTATACTTAATTGAATTATAATTTTGCTCTCTGTAAAACTCAAAATGATATAACTGGATGAAAATATGGATGCCACACTTTGAAACACAATGCTAATCTTGCCCAATCCATACTTGAGCAAACAAGGTGACCCTGTGGCAAAGGTCAGAAAGTTTTGCAAGGTCTTAACTTTGCAGCCTGCAAATAGTCTTGTAGGTAATTCTTGGTAGCTGTCTGCTCTTCATTAATTTATGCAGGAAACTGAAGAATATTGGTCACATCTCCACCAGTTAATTCTTTCTCTGATGGGACAAATAATACTTCAAACACTTCTGGGTTTTTCATCTTTTCACCAAATCCCAAAGTACTGAGCCCATCTCTCAGAACAATTTTGGGTAGACGTATTACATCATGCACAATGCTGGAATGGATTAGACTCAACTTTAATGTTGCATTGTGAAACTCCAATGTTGCCTATTAATACGCCTTTCCCGCATTCCAATGTCCCTAATTTACATAAACATGAAAACGAGGCTGGCCTTGATTCGCAAGAAAACAAGATGGCGGACGACAGTGAAACTCACTACCTAATGTCTTGTAAAACTCGACCTAGCGAGGTCAAAGCTGGTGGATCAGGTGTATATTGCTGTGTACCGACGTGTGGAAGTGCAACTTACTGTGGACAAAACAAAACAAAGACTGGTATAGGCTTTTTTACGTTTCCCAAGAACCCAGAGTTGAGAAGAAAGTGGAAATCATCGATAGGACGTTATCGATGGAAAGGTGGAGCAGACTCCTTTCAGATAAAAGATACCACTGTTGTGTGTGAATTCCATTTTAGACCAGAAGAAATAAAAGTATCTCTTGGAATAGGTCGCAAAACGCTGACAAAGGATGCCGTCCCTTCTGTGTTTAAATTTGCGATGGCCTCTGACGTGACCACTAAAAAAGCACGAAAACCACCGAAGGAGAGATTTGTTGACTGTAATGAGGACAATGACACTGAAAGTGGATGCGAGCAATCTGACAACATTATTGAACTAGAGGATTCCGAAGAAGGGGTTGAACAATTCACTGAAATGTCTTGCGACGAGTGTCAAGCAAACAACGATGAAATATACAACTTGAATTGTCAATTACAAGATTTGAGATTAGATTACATAAACGTTAAAGAAGAGCTCCAAGCTTTGAAAAAGAAACGTGTTTACAGTTATAATAATATTTCTAAGGATTCTTCTCTGTTCAAGAGGGCAACTGGACTTGAAGTGGACTGCTTTGGAGAGCTCTTTTCCTTTCTAAACCCAGGTAATCATTGTGAAAATATGAAATTTTACGAACCCTCAAAAGAACAAGTGTGTGAAAGTCTTAATTCATCTGACAAGAAATCTGGTCCAAAGCCAAAACTCAGCCCAGAAGACCAATTATTTCTTGTACTTGTGTGGTTAAAAAATGGTTTTACTTTATCACATTTAAGTTGGCTGTTTGACACACCAAAATCTACTGTATCTAGATATCTAATTACTTGGATCAACTTTCTTTATTTCTCACTTGGTTGCATTCCCATTTGGCCATCAAAGGAAAAAATAAAAGAGACAATGCCAGAAAGTTTTCAAAGTACCTATCCTTCAACCAGATGCATACTTGATTGCACTGAACTGTTTTGCCAACGTCCATCCTCTTTGAGAATTCAAAGCAGTCTGTATTCATCTTATAAACACCATGTGACATACAAAGGACTGTTAGGTATTGCTCCTTCAGGTGCAATAACCTTTATCAGTCAGCTATTTGATGGTTCAATATCTGACAAAGAAATAGTTGCTCGTAGTGGGATTTTAAACAGCAAGCTCTGGTCAGAAAATGACAGCATAATGGCTGATCGGGGATTTACAATTGAGGAGGAACTAAGACCCTTAAAAGTCAAACTAAATATCCCTGCTTTTTTGGATGGAAGAGAACAGTTAAGTGAAAATGAAGTGAAAGAAAGCCAGACAATTGCATCAGTTAGAATACATGTTGAGCGTGCTATTCAACGTGTAAAAACATTTAAAGTGCTGAGAAATGAAATCCCATTATCATTGCATGGCTCAATCAATCAAATTTGGACTGTTGCATGCTTACTCTGCAACTTCCTTCCACCACTGATTCAGAAGGAGTCACAATCAGAATAAATAACAACCAAGGAACTCAGAAATAACTTTCATAAAATTCTTTGTTTAAAATATACTTATTAAGTACATCTCAAAGTCTAGTTTGGTTTAAGAATCAGATTTTTACAAGAAATGTTTTCTTCCTAAATTATCGTTACTTATGTAGAAGTTAATATCTCAAACCCTTTATCTTGGAGTATGTGTAGTACCATACCTTGTAGCTATAACACATGTCACAATAATTTTGGAAGGAAATATTTTTTGTAAAACATATTGAGTTTCCTTATTAATGAAACAAAATAATCATCATCAAAAGGTACTCCAATAACCACAAGACCTTTGAAGGTATATACTATAAAGTCACAATATGAAGCTTCTGCCAATCCCATAGCCATTTGGATTTGAGTGTAATAACCATTTGCATGTTCTTTCTTGAGTACAGGCTTTCCATCTTGCATTTCAATGTAGAATGATTTTTCATTCAAAGGTTGTTGTGGTGTGAAGCCTTTTTTTGTTTTTGGACATTTAATTTCTATGAGTCCAATCCCTGCATTATCACTTTTGTCTATAATCAATCCATCTGGGCTTGCACCAAGCCAAAACAGAGGTGGCTGTACAACTAGTCCACATTCACGTATATGAACATCTCTTTTGAGTTTATATTTCATAAAATTGTAGTAGGTTTCTCTGGCAGCTCCCTCATACATTGAACCATGTTTTAAAGCATCTCTTACTGTTTGTGGAAGCTCAGATGAAGACTTGGGATTCAAAAGGGAATCTGCTAATGTAGCAAAGTTTTTCTTTCTCATAAAAACCCGGTGAGCACCACTTCCTGTTATCCTGTTTTTTCTATATTGAAACCATTTTTCACATCTACTTTGGGATACAGTTTCTTATTCAATTTCAAAAGACCTTTGCTCATTTATTCTTAAAGTATCCAACAATTGTTCTTCTTCTTCGGATATGTCCCAGTCTGTAGGAAGGTATCTACTGTCTTCATTTAAGAAATTTAGTGGCAATCTTTGAAAACCATTAACTGTAGGAAAAACTAGTTTGCTTTTCTTCAATGTTAGACTTGAAAATTAAAGCAGGTTCAATGGGCAGTAGCTGAAAGGACAATGTTGATCCAACCAAATATTCCCCATATTTTGTATTAACTGTGTCAGTACATGAACGATTTAGACAGTGAGCATATCCAATCCTTGTGTCTTTTAATCTTAAGGCTTCTTCCATCTTCTGAATTTTTGTTGGTAAATCTTTGCTGCTGTCAGTAATACGAGGATCATATAACGTACACGATATACCTCTTTTGGAGACTTGCTTTTGTACTGTTTTTTTCATGACGGTTTCTTTATGAAAAGTCTTGTCTCCGGGTATTCCCCATTGTCTAAGTTTACTAGTACATGCTATTTCTTCTGAAACGTTTTTTAGCTGGTTGAGGCAATAATCTGCCAGTTCAAAGAGTAGAGCCATTACATGATTACAATAACCACTGTTACCAGCTGGACAAGTACATGCTGCTTTGACAACCAAGCCTGTTTTCTCATCAAGCGTAACATTGTCGTTCCTCACCTCTTTCTTCATGCTAGCCTTGCATTTTGCTTTTACAAAAAAGCAATTTCTGCCAAGTGAGGTAAAGACAGAGTATGCTGAAAGATAGCGTTCGTCCTTGAATTTTTTCCCGCGATCCAGTGTTTTGATAATCGTTCTTCCGTGGCTTTTCCCACTTTCTATTCGGTGAATTTCTATTGCTTTAATCGTAAATGTAGGCATTTCACTTAAAGATTTTCCCCAATGTAAGTTTTCTTCAGAATTAGAATGATCTTTACAGGGAAGGCTAGAAATTTTCAGTTTTTTTGGCTTCCTTGACGTCTCCCGCCATAGTTTTATTCATCTTGTTTTCGTCCCAAATCAAGGCCAGCCTCGTTTTCATGTTTATGTAAATTAGGGACATTGGAATGCGGGAAAGGCGTATTCTCTGATATTGAATCATGAACAACAAAGATAAAATGTGCACCAAAAATAAAAAGAGCAAATACGAATTTTGGCAGTATTATAACGCCATAGGTTGAGCCCCATCTACCATGTACTTAGACAGTTTCACATGGGTGGCATTGAAGGCAGATTTTATAAATACTTCAATGACTTCTTCTTTTCCCCTGTTTGAATAGGCATACGGACCACATATGAAGAAGGAGGCAATGTCGTCTTTCTTCCCTCAGTATTTACATGAAGAAAATGTAGCAGATGCTCCATTTTGTGGTGAACTTCGGTCACGTGAGGTACCCTTTCTTGAAAATAGTTTGACAGCTCAACATCGTAGGAGCCTTGACTTTCACCAAGGCAAGCATGCCATGTAGCTTTGTGAAGGAGTCGTTGTCTTCATACATGTCTTCTAGACGCAGAAGGGAATCAGATGCCAAATTTTTACCTCAGTTTATTTCTTCGGTGATGAAAAATCTTCAGGAAATGAGTAATAATCAGCATAATATATGGCCATGTCAAACCAAGTCCTCCAGGTCTTAGTCGTAGAGTTTTGCGGCAGCATTGCCTTGCTTCTCCATTGCTTTTCAAGAAATTCAGGTATCTACTCTTTCTTCCGCTTGGTACATAAAATAAGTTCCTGAAACATTTCAAGAACTCATTAAGTTCCATGAAGTGTTTCTTGAAGTCAGAGGCTACAAGATTGACAATGTGACTGTTACAGGTTATATGGACAGCAATATATTTGACCAGGGTATCATTAAACACCTTCTTCATGTAAGCCACGTTATCTGAGTTAAGCACACAAACACTGTCAAAGTCTATCTCAAATGCAGTGGCTGTTCTTCACCACTGCCTGTGATACAGTTTTATTGTTAGTCTCATTCAAAAAGTGTGTATCAAGCAAATATGCAATAGAATGTCCAGTTGGAGAAAGTTCATCAAAATCTAGAATGACAGCCATGGTATCGAGAACATATCTACCTTTGTTGCTTAACTTGTCAACTATTAGCGCAACATTTTTGGATTTGATGCATTCTTTAAGCTGGGCCTTTCCCACTTCATAAACATCAGATAAATAATAAGCGTGCAACTTTTAGGAATAAAACCACTATTAATAACTTTTGACTGAAAAAACTTTCTTAGCTCACCATTGTCCAACTTATGAAAAGGAATATTCGCAGTGCAACAGGCCTTTATCCACTGGTGAGCATATTTTGATTTTTTTTCAGATTGTGCTGGTGTTTTACACTCAAAGAAGTTTTCACTGTTTGTTGTTTTCCAACTGGACTTCGTGCTTTATGAATATCCAAAGATCCAGCGATAAAATACAAATGGATATTAAGTTAATTGACTTGGCGTTTTCTGTAGGCCCGATAGAAAAGGAATAAACTTGCACTTGTTTGACCATAAGGCCACAGAGTGAATCGTGAGAGTTGAGAGTTGAATCGTGTCTCCAGGTGAAATGATCGAGATAAGACTGGCATCCTGCTACTACGTGACAAAGAGACTCTGGAGAGCAGCAAAACGAACAATCTGATGTGCCAAATAAGCCCCACTTGACAAGGTTTTTATGTAAGAAGAAGAAGCAGCAGCAGCAGCCCTAAGCTGAGGCTCGCAGCAGACTTTGGATGCTTGCCTGAGTTGGTTGGCATAGTTACTTAGTCATTAGAGTGGTTTTCGTATGAGTGGGAACACTGTACGGTTATGATACAATACGGTTACAGCAGGAATTTCGAATGTTTTTATAGAAACTATGATACTGATACAGTTACGATACGGTACGGTACGTTTCCCACTCATACGAAAACGACTCTATACTGTTGATGTCTAAAAGGGGCTATAGCAAAATATCTAGTCTGTTCATCTTGTTGATGCAGGATCCAGCACACTGTAGTGCACTGGCGTATCGCTTGCCTTAATTGGCTGGCCATGCGGTACAGAGCCTATCTATAATGGTGTTGCCAAACAGTCTAGGAAGTATTGAGGAAGTCCCATGGCCTGCAGGTGTGCAACCGTGCACCAGCCCATGACCATACCCAACCAATGGAATTGTGTATGTGAGGTTGTGGAGTTAAATGATTAAACAGATCTGTATCACTGTTACATGTACCATTCCACTGTAGTTCATCGGGGCATATGCCCACTTTAACAAATTATTGGTAATTTGGGCTTAAAATCCTCACGGCCTGCATGGGCTTCAATACTTCAGATAATAATGATTCTCATTTATACACAATGAGAATTAAAGTGATGCTTCGCTTGTGGGGTAGCATCGACAACTAAAATATTTATAAATAAATAAGAAATGAATTACTTAAATAACAACTAATTAAATCATATAACTATATACAATTTAAAATGTTGAAATATATCTTAATCACCTAAAAATGATAAAAATTGGCACGATCGCATGTATACATACCCTATATACTTTTTCAATAATACTTAAAATAATACTTCTTCATAGCCTGCCAGTGACCATTCGTTTGCATGCCCTGTTACTCCAATGATTGCTGGACGTGGCTGGTTTGCCGTCTTTAATTTCTTCACCAATGTTTTCCTTGCACTGTGATTAGTGAGCCTTTTTTCGTATAATTCTCCTTTGTTGGCCATCTCCTTCATGAAGGAATTTATAAGAATTACTCCCATTCTTTGTTTCTTGTACCAGACGTCGGTATTTGGACTCTCTTTCAAAGCAAGGTAGAAAGGACCACTTTCTCGCATACCTTCTGGTCTTCACTGGAGAACATTTTTGGTTGGACAACTCGACGCTTCTGCAATCCGCCTTGGCGAGTCTTTGTTGGGTTTTCCTCAAATGTCACGTACTTGATGCCATTGTCACCAGCATTGAGGGAAAACTCATCTACAAACATGCTATGGTGTTCCTGACAGCCCTGGAGTCCAAACTGCTGGGTTAGAAGAAACCACATCGTGTACACAAGCGAGCATGGTGGCTGATCTCCAAGAACACCTTTCTCCCAAAGTTGTTGTTCGTCTTGCAAGGTAAGCGCCTTTCCAGCGTTTGCTCTCCTTTCGTAACCTTCTTCTTGCAGGGCCCTGGCTTTTCCCTCTAGTACTGAAGTTGGTAAATTCTCTGTCTTTGGCTATCGAAAAATTCTTGTCGTTGTCTCTGAGGTGGCAGTCCAACAAAGCGAACATTACTGGCAGACTGTCGGGTTCATACTCTGATCCATCCTTTTTCCTTGCTTCAGCAAAAAACTTTTGAAGCTTTTCGTCTAAATCTTTTACTTCGTAACAAAGCAAATATTTCTCGAAATTTTTGCTCTCTGTTCAGCTGGCCCAAACTTTGACCCATGTAGAGGTGCTCTTTTTTTCCGTTTTTGTTTTCAGCATTTTCTAATAAATTATGAATTTCCCCTCTTCATATTGACGACTAATCGATGACTAATCTTACCCATGTCACTCTGTGCTCTGGCATTATGGGTAAAGTTTTTTTGTTGGATGTTGAAACATGTCCCTCTGGGAAGTACCTAAAAGTACGAAAATTCAAAAAAATGCATTGAGTGTCAAACCACGAATATTGCCTAAACATCAGCATTCTTTGTGATACCTTGATTAAATTGGGGTCGATTTCCATCTGGGGCATAACAGCACAGCTTTGATTTGCAAGCATTTTAGATATTGGCATTATAAAACCAACCAAAGCCTCAGCCATCTTGAGGTTTCCTGCCAATTGGTCAAGGAAGTCTGTGATATTTTTGTGGTAAACGTATGTGTACACAGAGCAGGCTGGTTTAGTAGAAATATCACCTTTATGTAGACAACAATTCCGTTTCTTCATGGCTTTTTCTGCCGATCGTATAGTTGACAAAAGTTTGTTCTCTGTTTTCAGGGTTGTTGTCGTAGTCGTAGTCGTAGTCGTAGTCGTAGTCGTAGTCGTAGTCTGGCAGCTGTGGCAAACTTATTTCGACTTCCCTCGTCACATAGCACAATTGGTATTATTTGTTTCCTAACCGGGGCTCCTGTTAGATCCACAGAACATCTGAATGGCTCTACTTCAGTGTCACTCAGTAGTTCCTTTGTGCAGTACCCAGTGGATTCTTTTAGGTTTTTCACATATAGGTTATTGTGGTCTTGGACACACGTTGACAGTGTGCTGACTGTGTTGGCTTTGGGACATCTTTTTGTGCTGTTTTTCTCCTTGATTTTATTGGTTTTAATTCCTGAATATCCAGATTAAAATTCGATAGCTGCTGAAAGAGTAGCCTCTCAATTTCATCTATGCCTGGAAGAACAACAGTCTTATAATTCAAAGCTTGATATATCAGCAATTCTGGTTCCTCTTCTTCATCCTCTTCATTGGAATTGGATGGACCTTGTCGCTTTCTCTTTCTCTCTTGCATCTAGGTTAGTCACGAGAAAAATATAGAATGCCCTGTTGTAGAGCGATGATTGTATCAGCGAAGTTGCGTTTATTCGTGATCAACCGCTTAGCGTTCTGAAGATCATTTTTAGAATCTTTCCACACCAATCTCGTGGCGATCACTTGGAGATTTTTGGTAATAATATCTTCCCCAATACTGGGTTGAAGATGATTCTGTATGGGTTTGACTGCAAGCGTTTTTATTCAGAAAAAAAGAAAAGGAAAAGAAAAAGAAAAACTGAGTAAATTGTAAGAAGAAGCCTTTCCTAAGGGATGCAAAGAAAACACGGCTGTTGAGGGGTAGGATTTTTGTTAACACTGAGGTTTATGAAAACTGTTCATGACAACCATTGTACTCCTATGATGCTTTACCGAACATACTATGCGCAGTGGTATAGTTAAAGTCCCTATCACCCCTGCCAGGAACTTCATAAATTATTTCTTTGTGAATGGAAAATCTGCCTTGTTAAATATTTCCTGATATATACATTTCTGAGCATTCGAAATGAAAAAATGCAAATGAGATGACGTCAACCCAGGAATTATTAAATTAACAAATTGAAGATAGTTTTCCATTGTCAGTACTCTTATTAATCATGGATGACGTCAAAAAATGTTCAAAACTAAAGTGGAACCACGAGCGCAGCGAGTGGTTTCACTGCTAAGTTTTGGACATTTTTTGACGTCATCCATGATTAATAAGAGTACTGACAATGGAAAACTATCTTCAATTTGTTTTTTACAACATTATCTTAGATCTTTTCCGTCCAAATCTGTTTGAAAAACTGTCCCAAACTTTTTTCTGTAAGGACGAGCGTGACATGTTGGCGTCAGCTATTGTCAGTACTCTTATTAACAATGGCTCTCGGCCAATCAGATTGCAAGATTTTAGTCAAATGTTGTAAAATATACAAAACATGACTATAAGCAATTATTACAATTTTACCATTTGGAAAACGTTTTCTGTGCTAAACTACACACTATGAACATATTCACTCCTTACCCTTATGCACCTGTTTGAAAATTTGAAACAAAATGTGGCATCAAATTCCTGGGTTGACGTCATCTCATTTGCATTTTCTAATTTTCAATGCTTAATTTCTCTAAAGGGAAATGTGTGTATCAAGAAATATTTAACAAGACCGATTTTCCATTCACAAAGAAATGATTTATGAAGTTCCTGGCTAGTGGTGATAGGGACTTTAACATATTTGCGAGTGAGTGAGTGACACAATAGGTTACTACTTTATGTATGGCACCATTCTAGTTAGACAATAGATAGATTGAATAGTAACACATCTTCACTGCATACTCATTAACTCGTCGCATTAGTTGAGTTATGGGAAGAGTCTGCTCCTGCCCACACCCCTGTGACATGTATGCTAAAACAACGAAACCACCCAGCCGACACCAGGCACGAGAAGAAACCTTGTTAACTGAGAAAATTGTTTATTACATTTTCCCTCTTCCATTTCCATTTTCCCTCAGATTCCTTGAGGAAGAAGAACAAAAACTTTCCACAAATACCACCTCTATATGAACTAAATAAATATGATAGAAGCTAAAGGGCCGACTACGTGTGGCCGTGCATAAGAAGCAACACCGCGCATAATTATGAAATCATAAATATAATGGAAAGGCTAAAAAGGCCAATTAGGAAGAAGGGGGTACTAAACATGCTTATGCCGCGGTGCGCCACCTTTCTCGCTCATACGAAATCCGCCTTAACAATTCTGGGTTTTCACGTGACGTCATCGAAAAAAAATCATGTTTCATATTGATCACATTGAATCTAGTCTGAAATATGTTGCTTACATACCCTAAGCGAAGTTTTTTTTTGAATATTTGAAAAATTTCCCTCGTTTGGTTTTCGAGTTATGAAAGGTAAAAACTTTGTCACGCAACACTGTCACGCGTTTTCCTCAGGACGTAAAACGATGAATTTGTTAGAAGTGAACACTCTTTTGACTTGCTCTATGATTAAAGCCATTGTTTATTCGGTATCTGTATCAAAATATATGAATAAATTGCCATTTTAAATGAGTTTGTCAATCTTAATTACTGTCCGCCATGTTGGTGTCCCAAAGTGGGACACCAATATGGCGGCGCCATACATTTCTTTGAAATAACTGGCTTTGTAAAACTGTCGATATCTTTGCATCACAACATCTTTTGGACTCAAACTTGCCTGGAGTTATAAAGTTTTTCCTCCTCTTTAAGAGGATATGCTCTGATTCTACTCGGGGATGTGAGATCCGCTGTTATTTTGATGACCTGTGGAGGGACACCAACTGCGTAGTGACATACATTTCTTACTAAAAATTGAGCACTTCAATGGTTAATATCTCCGCAACAAAAACTCATTTTAATTTGAAAATTCGCGAAATTACATAGTTTTACATGCTCTTTAGAGTGATATTATTTTTATTTCACTCAGGGCTTTGGAAATTTTTCGATGACGTAGGTGAAAACCCAGAATTCAAAAGGCAAACAAGAGTATTAGACAATGGCTTCCAAATTATCTGGGTGAGAGACCGGCATTCGGCCCAAATTTGCAGCGCCTGGCGAAGAATTGGTCTCGACAATAGACGAACTTGCTATATTGGACATCCTAGTGTAACGATTAACCACGCCCTTACTCTTCCAACCTAGGTACTGAGAAATATCCTCCTGTGAACACTCTAATATCTTAAGGGTATTAGAGAGACCCACCCTGAAACTGTGAGGCGTCTCACCACAATCGATTTTAGCTTCTGACAGGTATTTACGCAAGCGATTGTTGACAGCGGGACGCAAAAAGGGTCTTTCACTAACGGACTTTCCCCTATTTGAAGCTCTGAAAAAATACCCCTGCGCTAAATTGACGCCCAACAATGGGCACACAGTCAAATAATATTCAACCCATAAAACAGGGCATGTTTCCCGATCACTGAAAGGCTCTAGCACAATAGAACGCGGTATATCTCCACGAGCGTTCTTTGTGAGCGTTAACTTAAGTAAAAAACCTTTACGGTCTTTAAGCCTAAACACCTGACTAGACAGAAGTCGACCCAAATCCGACGCGCGATCCCCAGTGAAAAAATCAACAACAAAGAAAACAGCATCCCTCACCAAGATATACTTATCGCATACCGAAAGGTGAGCGCTGTTCCGGATGGAGCATGCAAGAAAATCCACCAACTTGCTAAATTTAGC
Source organism: Telmatactis stephensoni (assembly GCA_029948255.1). NCBI lineage: Eukaryota > Metazoa > Cnidaria > Anthozoa > Actiniaria > Isophelliidae > Telmatactis > Telmatactis stephensoni. The sequence goes on from JALIZF010001801.1 coordinate 444,539, forward strand.
AAAAAACAGAGGTACCGCCTGCGAAGGTGTAATCCCCCCACTAGCTTGTTCTTCACGGATAAACTTCAAATACGCCTTCACCCGGGGATGCGCAACCGGATTTGAGCCGTGCAAACGGCCGATGTTGTTAAAAATAGCCCGAAGCTTGCCCAACAAAGAGTCGACTGACCCAGCTGCCAAACGGGAGGGACAAGCACAGTTTCCATGAGAACATGACTGGTTATGAACTAAAGTCCTGCCTGATTTGTCCTTACTGATCAAAAATTTAATAAGGTCGTCTGAAGTACAAGAGAATAAGTCCCTTGGTGGAGACATGGATGTAAGGAAATTGAAAAGCTGCTGTTCCAACGCGGATTTCTGTCGCTCGTAAGGTTTAGCACTCGAAGCAGCTGAAAACTCCTTGAAACGCTCCTCGATCATTACGTGATCCATATCAACATGACTTGCACGGAGAACACAAAGGCGAAGACGAGAAACGCAAGCCTGACAAAAGGTGGCGTCAAAGTCATTTGGGTATAAGCACGCAGAACAACGCCGAGCTGACTTCCAAGGTCTTGCGATCTAAAAGGGAAGAACAGGAACAACACTAGTCTCACTAACAAATACATCTGAGTGCCCAGAGATCCCATTGCAAGGGACGCGTGATCCACTGCGAGGAGGAGCGGCGAGGGAAAAGAAGCACTGAAGAAGAACCTTTTTTGCCCAACAGCAAACGGTCGACGGTGAAAGCCTGCAAAGTTGCCCACCAAAACTGTCTTGGCCAGATGTCGGGTACAATTAGCGTGAAAGCTCCATGAAATTCCTGATCAATAAAGTAACGGAGAAGAGGGCCCAGTAACACGAAAGGAGGGAAGATGTAAACATTTCCACCAAGCGGGAGCGGGTTGGAGAACACATTAATCCCGCTGGAGCCCGGAGTTGCCCACGGAATGTAGTGAGGGAGTAGCGCACCGTTTCCATCTTTCTGACAATTGCTGTCCAAGGACATTAGGTCGAAGGAGTGGGGCCCAAAGAAGCGTTCCACGCACGACCACGCCTCAGGACTGCGCATGCAATCAACATCCGACAATGCCCGCGAAGGTGCATCCGCTGGGTTGTCAACCGAAGGCACATAAAAGGCTTGTACACTAAAATTCCAGTCGCGGCTACAGCGATGAATGTCCTTGATGATGCTATTGACATTGGAGTTTCTGCACCCCTCGCTGTCTAAAGCGGATTTCAAAACCAAGTTGTCAACATGCACGTCAACCCTCGCGTTACAAACATGTCGTCTGAAAGCGACGAGGGCGTTCAGCAGGGCCCTTGCCTCTAGGACGCTTATGTCTTCGTTGGATTCGGCGGCCCAATAATCTCTGGAGGAAAATCTCTGACCGTCCTTCTCTAAAACGGCACCCCAGGCACGCAAGGAAGCGTCTGTAAAAACTGAAACAGCTAGGTGGCGCTCCGAAAGCCAAACGAGACACTCCGACCAATCATCTAGGAAACGCCAGTATAGAATTTCCTCGCGAAGATGTCCTTCGATGCACAAAGAAGATTTAGAGGAGCGAGAAAGTTGGGAAATGGCTTTGAAGACTTCCCGGATGTATAATTTGCACCCTGGAACGGCTATACTGAAGGAGATTACCTTGCCTGCAAATCTCTGCGGCGTCTTGATGTCAGTACAACGAGAGGAAAGAATCTCCTCTCTTAACGACGCAAACTTCTGCTTTTTGTCAAGAGGCAACACAAAGGCCTGACGTAAAGAGTCACACACAAAACCCAAAAAACGAACTGATGTGGACGGGACACTATGGGACTTCTCAATGTTAATAAAGTAACCAGCTTCTATAAGTGGATAACAAAGGATATAGGCCCCAGCGTTGGCGAGAACAGCATTGGCGGCCAAACCGGACTTCATGACATCAGGGGAAAAGAGTTGACCCACATGTCGGTCGTCAATATATTGCGACACAGGAACCCCATAGGAACGCACTGCGCTAGTTACCGCGAGCCCCAAATTGTGGTAAATATACGCACTAGCCTTCCAGCCGAACGGCAAGGTGCAAAAAACAAAATAGACACCCCCAAATTTTAATCCAAAATAAGACCGCGAGGAAGGGTGGAGAAGGACGTGCTGGTACCCGCTCTTGTCGTCAAAGGTAGTTTGGAGGTGGCCTGGAAGTACATACCGTGGAAGGTCGGAAAGGTGGTCTAATTTTAAAGGGAGATCCCGTATCCACAAATTGAGGAAGCGTTCGTCGTGACAAAGGCGCGGTTTGGTAGGTTCTATGGTAATCGGAAGTGTCAAATGCGGGGGGTCAACTTCGCCAACTCTATCCCAGACCGAAAGAACCCCAGCCGAGACCCACTGGACTATAGTATCGGAGATAAAACTCCAGAAACGCTCACAGATCGTGGAATTAGCAAGCTCGATGGGAGGCGGCAACGAAGAATTAAATGCAAGCCCCCGAAAATTCCCCTTGAAAGGTCGAAAAAACCGATCCTGACACCATCGCGCACACCACTTGAGAAGAATTATGGCCCCGTAAAAAATCCTCCCAGACAGACGGGTGATTATGAATTTTTCCCGCCTTGAAAAAACGAGGATCGCGGAAGCGAAGGTGGTCCAAGCATGCCAAACCAGGAACCGCTGCAACCATGCCAGGAGAAGGGAGAGGGCCAACGAAGGGGGAGGTCCCCTGTGAAATCGAACACACCCTATTCTCTTGGTTGTTGGAAGCGGCTGCGATAACTCTGCTATAGGACAAAGACGCATCCTTGAAACAAGAAAGTAAACCTATCGTAAAACCGCTTCCCGGGGGAAAGGAAACCCGCCCAAAACCACAAGGGACCCCCCCCCCCCCCCCTCCGTTGACCCGAGCTCCGAGCAAAGCCCGAAATTGAGACGCTGAGCAGGCCCCCCCCAGGTCAACGAAGAAAGTGAGGGGGAAATGAAAAAGAGAGTAAAACGAGAGAGTTGTAAGTAGTAAAGGATCATTTATTAAATAACAACAAAAGAAGATCCCCTATCATCGCACACGGAGCCGAAAGAAATCGACTATAAATAACCATAAATTAGCAAACGGAAAACAAGCTTCCATATCAGACATTAAACATTATCAAAAACGGCCGCGTCCACGTCGAGCGTTCCTGCACGTACGAGCCATGTGCTCCCACCTCAGGCACCTGAAGCACTGAACCTGGTTTGCAGGAGGATACGGTGCAGGCCGACGAGTGGCAACACCACGGCCACGACCCAATGGAGGAACAGATCTACCAACGCTCTTTAAAATCGAGGTTGCGTCCTTGGCTACCTTTGCTCGAACCGGATCACCCAGGAGGCCAAGAAAAAGCCGTTGTAGGGGAAGGTCATCCAGGTAGTCCAGCCTCGCTGAAACTTCATCAAGGGCAGCCGCGTATTCGTCCGTCTTGTGATGCCCCTCATTCCTGGCGAGGCGGAGCAAGGACTGCAGCAACTCTTTGGCTTCATAGCGGTCAAACAACTTTATTGGCCTACTAATGTAGCGACGCAAAGCCGCCTCTGCGGACTCCATGGACTTGAGCTGCTCCAACGATCTTATCTTGTCCTCCAAGGCCTTAATACGAGTCTCGGCCTAAAGCATACAACAACAATCTAGCTTTAGCACTCTAGAAAGCAGGCTATTACCAACACTTTTTTTTAGAACAACAGAGTGGCATAAATTCCCAACACAATGGATATAGCGAGAAGCCTAAAAGAAGAAAAACTCCGAAACCGAAAATAGCACAAAGTCTGGGATTTACATAAATCGAATACATCTCATAACCCGCGGAGAACGACAATTAATTCTGAAAAATGTGAAGCGGAAAAAAATACAACCCTAGGGGTCGAGAAAAAACCATTCTGCATTCTTGTAAATTGAAGGGGGGAAAATAAACAATTGTACACCTTAACTAGTAAAAAATTAAGTTATATCATTCAAAATTCAAATATAGCAAATTCAAATATAGCAAGTCCTTAACAACCTCTAGGTTACCACTAAAGGGCTGTCTTGCGAGGCATCCGCCATCTTCCCCATGAAATATTAAAGACGGAACAAAAGCCCGTATCTAACCGAAACGCAAAAAATTAAACGACAGATAGTACAAGGATAAAAACTGCTTAAACATTTAACACGTTGGCGAACAGAGCGCAATAAATCGGAACTAAGCAGTAAAAAGTATGAAGCGTTAAAATGTAGGCAATAGCAGTCCTTAAAGCAATAAAACATTTCCATCACTGGTGGGAAACGCACATCCTAAACCTTCACCAGAGGCAAACACCCGACAATAGATATTCCTCCCTAGTGGAAACACCAAAAAATTTGTAAACCTTCCCTAGGGGAAAACACTGATATCCAGCAAACCGTGCCTGAGTAAGTAAAAACGACGACACATTGCAATATAGCCAAAATCAGTAAATCGGACCTAAGCAGTAAAAAGTAAGAAGCATTAAAATGTAGGCAATAGCAGTCCTTAAAGCAATAAAGCATTTCCATCTCTGGTGGGAAACGCACATCCTAAACCTTCACCAGAGGCAAACACCCGACAATAGATATTCCTTTCTAGTGGAAACACCAAAAAATGTGTCAACCTTCACTAGGGGAAAACACTGATATCCAGCAAACCGTGTCTGAGTCAGTAAAAACGACGACACATTGTAATATAGTCAAAATCAGTCCTTAACAAGGCAAAACACTTCCATCTCTGGCGGGAAAAAAAGCACTGTCGAAACCTTACCAGAGGCAAACACCTTGATTATAAAACATTCCTCCCTAGTGGGAACAACAAAAAATTGCTACCCTTCACTAGAGGAAAACACTGATATCCAACGACCCGTGCTTGATGCAGTAAAAAACGACGACACTAATTGAGATAAAGACAAGAACAGTCCTTAAAAAATCTGGCGGGAAACGCAAAGTTAAAACCTTAACCAGAAGCGAACGACCTTGATTATAAAAACGGTCATCCCTAGTGGAAACGAAAAATTTGCTAACCTTCACTAGGGGAAAACAACACGCGATGAGAAATTAAACTGAAACGAGCTACGTTGTACGTGTACGTTACTTATGCAAACAAGACACAATAACACTAATGAAACGAACAAAGGGGGCTAAACTGATGAAAAGGCTCCCAAGGGGCCCGACGCCAAGTAAAAGAAATAACAAGAAAACTGGCAAAACTAGAACCAACTAGAGATAATCTCAAAGTACAAAAATGAAAACGCAAACTCAAGAATATAGAAATTTACCTCGTCAACATGTACAGCAGGAAGGGGAGGAGGATCGTGAACAACATCTACAGCCTGATCCGCCGCTGGGGCTTGCACTCCAGGAGCTTGATCCTGAGCCGGAGCTTGCCCGCTGGGAGCTTGATCGTTCGGAATATCGACTTGTTGAGCAGCAGCAACCTGATTCTGATCATCAGCAGCGGGAGGAGGAGGAAGGTTGGGATCTGCCATAGTAAGTTGCTGGTGTCGGTTGACACATACAAAACCAAAAATCCACAAATTGATGGCGTTCCGTCGCCGTTAATGTACGAGTCAAATCCAAGGGTGCCCATCCCCCCCCCCCCCCCCCCCCCCCCGCCGGGCATTACCCCGGGCATTTGACTTTTCTGAAAACAATTGGTCAAATTCCCCACCCTCTGGCAATATTTGATAGTGAAATGCCCCACTACTGAAAGGCACTGAATGGTCAAATGCCTGCCCCTCGAGTGACAAAAACTCAAATTTTCAAACACAAAGACAGTTTTAAAGATTTAAAGCTAAAACTTTCAGAGAATAATGTTTGCATAAACTGTATAAATAACAAATCAAAGGCAAGGCTGTGTAGTATCGACTAGCTCTTTAATAGCTTTTCTTTTCAGAGAATAATGTTTGCATAAACTGTATAAATAACAAATCAAAGGCAAGGCTGTGTAGTATCGACTAGCTCTTTAATAGCTTTTCTTTTGCGGGCCCTTGTGGCTTTTGCCTTCTCGTTCCCTCTAGCACGGTTGATGGAAGTCGTCGTGAGATGGTCCCACCAAAGTTTCACCTCTTCTTCTTTTAAACAACATTTCTTTGCGACAGATTGCAACGGTAGTTCTTGATCGTCTCCTTGCTTGTGACTTTGGAAGGCCTCCTCAATTATCGTACTGGGGGAGTAAGGCTCGAATACCTTGGTTATTTTTACGTAGAAACAACAACTTATCAATATCAGTAACATAATGGCCAGAGCTCTCTATCGTGTCAATGTCCACTTCCTCATTCCAATCTTTATCATATCTCTGCAAACCGAGCTCTGTCTCGTTGGGGATGCCGAACAAGGATCTAACAAGAAGCTCCTCCAACGATGAATTATCTTCAATCACGATCTGTTTTCTCCTTTCGGCTAACTTGACAATTATGCAAGAACCTGACAGTGCACCAAGAAAATCCAAAATATCTGAACTATTCACATTTTCAAGAACTTCACTGACACTAAATACAAAAGTCATTTAAACTATTCACATTTTCAACTATAGAGAAGAATTCCAAGAATTGCTTACTAAAAAGTATATTATTATTAAAATAAGACTGGAATTAATTTATTAAATACCTTCTGATTTGACTCCATCCTGGTTTTATGCAGCTCAAGATGAACTCTGGGAAATGGCGATAAAAACCCAAACACAGGAAACCCAAAATGATGGTCATGGTCTTCCTGTGGTTACGACTCAAATGCTTTCTGGGTATTTTTAAAGATGGCTGCCACTCGTCAAATGCCCGCCCGTTCGGTCAATATTCGACGTCAAATTCCCCACTATATGGAACTCAAGATGGGCCACCCTTGGATTTGACTCGTACATAAATCAGAGATGACGAGAAACCAAGCAAGCGAAATGAACCCATTTATACACAGGATCGCAAAGGATCATGCACGCGACCAGAGATCGAACCCACGGGAGAATGAGAAGAAAATTACACAACTTATTGCTCTGAGCTAATTAAATATGCAGTGAGAATTGTGCCATTTCATGTTGTGATACACGAAGTAGTAACCTGACTGATTTGCATATTTTGTCCCCTCACTATAACTGGCCGTCTATTATTCCGTCGTTTCCTGTTGCAAGTGCTGTGGGTGAATCATTTTATATCTGGCTCACAGGATGTGGTGGTGCAAAATCGTCGCGTAATACCAAACAAACGGTAAGCAGAGCATTCAAATTTCTAAAATTGTGCCGTGAAAATGAAGAAGTGACTAATGAAATTGTGGATTTTTCCATTTCCTCGACTATCATGCTCTTAAAGGTTGTTGATGCCTTACAGGAGGAATACAATATTGACAATTCTGGTCCAATAAATATTTATTGTAGGGCCACCTTATTGGATTTCCCGAGTTAACGCGAACGAGCGCATACTAATAGTCCCCTTCACAGTTCCCTGCGCCATCTTGAAAGGTAGCCGTGCCTTTGCATCGAAGCGAGACGAACGGTGAGCGTGCAATGATAGATAGCTTTTTTAACACCTAGGATAATTATTCACAGGTCAGTCTCTATCATTGAGATTAAAGTACAAAATTTGTCTTCAAAAAAGGCTTCGACAGAGAGAGAACTACAAAAGGTAAGGAAAAATGCGGATATATTTTTTAGTGTTTCCGAAAAAAGCCTTGTGTCTGTGTTTCTAGTCTTTAATGTTCTTAGAATTATTTGTCATAACTGAGTAATTGCCCTATCGCATAATGACGTCACAGTTTGTTTACATTGGGGATAGATGCTCAGAAACAGTGGAAGTTGGGACCTATTAATATTCCTTTTCGAAGTAGAACTTCAATGTATCGAGTTTTGATATATATCATGTATCAGTGATTGCTCATCTGCATTTTATTTGATATGCAATCACTCTGATCCCCTCTGGCGACCATAATCCTTAGCGTCAAAACAATAAAATGTTTTGATGTGACGTCATTATGCGATAGGGCAATTTACTTTTCAAAATTGGTGTTTTTCATCTAAATGGCCGCCATCTTGAACATTTAAAATTTAATTCTACCATGCGCGAGCTCGTGCATGGTAGAATCGTGCGCAGTAGAGCGAGCGCAATGCAAAACTACGGAATTATTGTAAAACTACAAAACACCGTAACTTCGAAAATCGGTAAAGCCGAGCTATAAATAAAATAATGAAAATTATGAAAGTATAACTGCTATATATGAAAACTACATTAATTCAGCTTCAACAAAATAAATAGCGCGCTATGTGATTTTGAATAAAGGGTAGTAGAAACCAATGGAAGCGTTTAACATTTTTTAATTCGCGGTAAACTTTGATCATCCCCTTGCACCTGGTGTTATCCCAAGTTTTTTATTTTTGTTTATTTTTATTTATTCATTTTTGTTTTGTTTACAAACATTGATTGACTAAAACATGCACAGCCACATATACAGTCCTGGAGAGAGCGCGAACTGAAATGCATCATTACTTTTGTATTTGAAATAGTAGCTGTGTTGAATGGTCTTTTTTTTTTTCGACAAAACTCGTCGTGTATTGCATGACAATCTTTTACCTTCTTTTACGATAACAGACAAGGTTGCGAACGCAGCTTAAATGAAGGCCGTAGACGGAACAGGAATAAATATTTTCAACTTTAAATTTAATTTTTTTTAGAGTGCTTTACGACCTAAACGATTAAAGCAGCCATTTTCTTTGTTTACTAAAATAACCTTTGACTCTGGATTTGTAGCCTAATGAAGTTTGAAAATTGGGTTCAAAGCGAGGCTCGGACCGAATTTGAGCTGCGTGCGCCACCTTGATAACGGTCTATTTTTTATTGCGCAAAACAGACGTCTGAGCAGCAGAGCTAAAAAATTACGTGCTATGACCTTAGTGATCCGGATTAAATTAAGCAGAAGTGTTGGCAGCAAACTTCATCATTAAACAAAGGCATTCTGCTCCATTTCTGAAATGTTCTTCCAGCAATAACCTTGTGCTAGAATCTACCTAAACCAAAAAAACTACTAGACTTTCCCAGTCATTTGTAAACAGAATATGAATAAAATACTCATTATATGATGACTGGTGTACTCGCTGAAATACGAGTCTTTGCGGCCTGATCTACTTATAACGTTTTTTATCCGAATGACTACCCAGATTTGGATAGCGTTACGTCATCAGTAGGGAATTTGCAGCACTCTTGCTCATACGTCTCTTTCGCGCAGAAACTGAAGGGGAGTGAGCAAAAAGACTGCTATTTTGTCAGGCTAAGGAAAAATATATAATTAGTTTATCTAATGGGAGCCCTAGAAAGAGCTTCAATGGACTGACTGACTAGCCTGTTACCAACCGATCAATAGGCCCCGGGGGGAGGGGGAGGGGGGTACTTGACCGGGATTTGGGTGGGGATATTCCACTGGGATCCTAAAACGGTTACCCTGTTTATGACAGAAAAACTCAAAATACCATACCCTGTTTATGACAAAGTATAATAACTGCAGAATGTAATGTACTTATTTGTTTGTAATGTAAATGAGTTTCATAACGAGTTTGTTGCGATCGTGACCGAACAACGATAAATAAAACTTCTAGACAGATCGTTGCCATTGTGGCTACAATCCTTGCCAAAATTAGTTGGAACGATGTGCATTCAACGGATATTTCTACAATTGTACACTTTGTGACCGTGCCATTGGACCCCCCTCCCCCCTGTACAATGTTGCTGCTAGATAAAAGGTATTTCGAACTGATTGCCGAGTCGTAGGTGTCGGGATTTTCACAGCAACATTGTAAAGGGGGCACGGGGGGAGCCAATCTCATCACCATCTACTTTTCGCGCGCATCACGACAATATCGTGCCAACAATACTGGCAATGATTGTAGAAACACAAAATTGGCCGTAAAACTCTATAGCAGACTCGATCATTTTTCATATTTTCTAAGAAGCGAGGTACGATTGGTGTGGTCGGTGTTTCACTCAAACGATTTAATTATACTTTGTAGAAAATGTATACTTCCCTGTCAAAATCAACCATGAGATAGCGGCAACTTTGCCTAAAGTAGGAAGAAAGGCCTTTTTGGGAATTTAAATACGTGTATTTTATTCGAGCTAAGAATGAAAAGAGCACTATTATCACTTATTTACAAGCAGATGGAAGAGGAACCTCTTACTTAATCGACCTTAATCCTGTAGTCACTCAATTAACACTTTGGCATAGCAACAAGTAATACGATCTGTACAGCAGTGAGCCTAATACAAAGCAACGATGCTCCACGGTTCTCCGTGCTTTTTGCTCTCATAAATCAAAAACTTGAGTGATCAAAGAGAAATAAACAAAGAAAATAGCAATAGAAATATCACTCCTTATCTCTCGTGACAAAAAATTCCACATCAAAACACGTTAAGACCTTTTTACAACGGTGCTCCGTGTCTTATCGTATAAGAGAATAGGAATACTGTCGAATATTTCTTATATTGCGATGGAGCACCGTTAAAAAATATAGACATAATAATTATCGAAGCAAAGTCTGGGCACCATTACATTACAAATTAGTGGTACTTTAACATAGTATAGAAACATTTTCAAAACAGGCTAATATTATTGAATTATTAGATATATTAAAGGAGCTTTGAGGGGAGCACCGTTGGGCTTCCTGTGGAAAATCGTTAAACACATTCCTAAAAACAGTTTATCAAGAAAATTCTCCAGTATAAATTCATTTTTATTTCCCATAAGGGAAATAAACATCTCGGCCGCTAAACGCTAGTGTGGCAAGTTTCGTGATGTGACATTGCCCGGTCAAGATACAGGCCAAGGTAAAGGCACAAGCAAAGTACTCGTAACACAGGGTACCCAATGACATGTTGTTGGGACACATTACAAAATCAGTATGTTAACCATAACCAAGTGTAGGTAGGAAAATGCCACAGATTCGAATCGGTTATGTTCCTGTCTACAGTAAGCATTAGCTAAATTGCTTCAGCTACGTCAGTCACCGATCCTACCATGCTGTTTTAGTAACGAGCCCTAAAGTCCTAACTATACAACAAAAATACCATGTTTTTGCTGAGAATCGACACCCAGGCTAGTATGCCATGGTGATTTAAGCCGCTCATGGCAAATAATATAGTGAATCCTTAGACTTCCTAGAACTTTAATATAGTCTTACAGTTTTTTTTGCATCAGCGGTTTTCTAATTCTCGGGGCTTTAAGAGTCAGGGCGAATTTATTCTTTGGTTAACATTGTAAATACGTATTTTATGTCACGTGGATTGCATGCTATCTTACTACTATGCAAACGCAATACCAACAAATCTAATCATCGACCACTAATGACAAAGGTCAAACGAATCTACTTGAAATGGCTTGTTTCACTTCCGAACTCGTAAAACATGTTTTTGGTGTCCTTCTTTTAGACCTATAGGTATGCACCATTGCTTTTACTGAAAAACAGGATTTCATCACTTTCGACAGCTACCAATTTTCTCATATTTTTTAAGAACTAAGAGAAACCTCTGAACTTTTTCGCTATCAATGAAAACGTCCACTAGCATACATTATTAACGGTAATAAATTAGTTCTCTGATATTCGGTTTATAGTACATAGAACATAAAATGTTCTTTACACTGTAGAAACACAAAATTGGCCGTAAAACTCTATAGCAGACTCGATCATTTTTCATATTTTCTAAGAAGCGAGGTACGATTGGTGTGGTCGGTGTTTCACTCAAACGATTTAATTATACTTTGTAGAAAATGTATACTTCCCTGTCAAAATCAACCATGAGATAGCGGCAACTTTGCCTAAAGTAGGAAGAAAGGCCTTTTTGGGAATTTAAATACGTGTATTTTATTCGAGCTAAGAATGAAAAGAGCACTATTATCACTTATTTACAAGCAGATGGAAGAGGAACCTCTTACTTAATCGACCTTAATCCTGTAGTCACTCAATTAACACTTTGGCATAGCAACAAGTAATACGATCTGTACAGCAGTGAGCCTAATACAAAGCAACGATGCTCCACGGTTCTCCGTGCTTTTTGCTCTCATAAATCAAAAACTTGAGTGATCAAAGAGAAATAAACAAAGAAAATAGCAATAGAAATATCACTCCTTATCTCTCGTGACAAAAAATTCCACATCAAAACACGTTAAGACCTTTTTACAACGGTGCTCCGTGTCTTATCGTATAAGAGAATAGGAATACTGTCGAATATTTCTTATATTGCGATGGAGCACCGTTAAAAAATATAGACATAATAATTATCGAAGCAAAGTCTGGGCACCATTACATTACAAATTAGTGGTACTTTAACATAGTATAGAAACATTTTCAAAACAGGCTAATATTATTGAATTATTAGATATATTAAAGGAGCTTTGAGGGGAGCACCGTTGGGCTTCCTGTGGAAAATCGTTAAACACATTCCTAAAAACAGTTTATCAAGAAAATTCTCCAGTATAAATTCATTTTTATTTCCCATAAGGGAAATAAACATCTCGGCCGCTAAACGCTAGTGTGGCAAGTTTCGTGATGTGACATTGCCCGGTCAAGATACAGGCCAAGGTAAAGGCACAAGCAAAGTACTCGTAACACAGGGTACCCAATGACATGTTGTTGGGACACATTACAAAATCAGTATGTTAACCATAACCAAGTGTAGGTAGGAAAATGCCACAGATTCGAATCGGTTATGTTCCTGTCTACAGTAAGCATTAGCTAAATTGCTTCAGCTACGTCAGTCACCGATCCTACCATGCTGTTTTAGTAACGAGCCCTAAAGTCCTAACTATACAACAAAAATACCATGTTTTTGCTGAGAATCGACACCCAGGCTAGTATGCCATGGTGATTTAAGCCGCTCATGGCAAATAATATAGTGAATCCTTAGACTTCCTAGAACTTTAATATAGTCTTACAGTTTTTTTTGCATCAGCGGTTTTCTAATTCTCGGGGCTTTAAGAGTCAGGGCGAATTTATTCTTTGGTTAACATTGTAAATACGTATTTTATGTCACGTGGATTGCATGCTATCTTACTACTATGCAAACGCAATACCAACAAATCTAATCATCGACCACTAATGACAAAGGTCAAACGAATCTACTTGAAATGGCTTGTTTCACTTCCGAACTCGTAAAACATGTTTTTGGTGTCATTCTTTTAGACCTATAGGTATGCACCATTGCTTTTACTGAAAAACAGGATTTCATCACTTTCGACAGCTACCAATTTTCTCATATTTTTTAAGAACTAAGAGAAGCCTCTGAACTTTTTCGCTATCAATGAAAACGTCCACTAGCATACATTATTAACGGTAATAAATTAGTTCTCTGGTATTCGGTTTATAGTACATAGAACATAAAATGTTCTTTACACAATCCTTGCCAAAATTAGTTGGAACGATGTGCATTCAACGGATATTTCTACAATTGTACACTTTGTGACCGTGCCATTGGACCCCCCTCCCCCCTGTACAATGTTGCTGCTAGATAAAAGGTATTTCGAACTGATTGCCGAGTCGTAGGTGTCGGGATTTTCACAGCAACATTGTAAAGGGGGCACGGGGGGAGCCAATCTCATCACCATCTACTTTTCGCGCGCATCACGACAATATCGTGCCAACAATACTGGCAATGATTGTAGAAACACAAAATTGGCCGTAAAACTCTATAGCAGACTCGATCATTTTTCATATTTTCTAAGAAGCGAGGTACGATTGGTGTGGTCGGTGTTTCACTCAAACGATTTAATTATACTTTGTAGAAAATGTATACTTCCCTGTCAAAATCAACCATGAGATAGCGGCAACTTTGCCTAAAGTAGGAAGAAAGGCCTTTTTGGGAATTTAAATACGTGTATTTTATTCGAGCTAAGAATGAAAAGAGCACTATTATCACTTATTTACAAGCAGATGGAAGAGGAACCTCTTACTTAATCGACCTTAATCCTGTAGTCACTCAATTAACACTTTGGCATAGCAACAAGTAATACGATCTGTACAGCAGTGAGCCTAATACAAAGCAACGATGCTCCACGGTTCTCCGTGCTTTTTGCTCTCATAAATCAAAAACTTGAGTGATCAAAGAGAAATAAACAAAGAAAATAGCAATAGAAATATCACTCCTTATCTCTCGTGACAAAAAATTCCACATCAAAACACGTTAAGACCTTTTTACAACGGTGCTCCGTGTCTTGTGTATAAGAGAATAGGAATACTGTTGAATATTTCTTATATTGCAATGGAGCACCATTGGAAAAAATAGAGTGACATAATAATTATCGAAGCAAAGTCTGGGCGCCACTACATTACAAATTAGTGGTACTTTAACATAGAATAGAAACATTTTCCAAACAGGCTAATATTATTGAATTATTAGATATTATATTAAAGGAGCTTTGAGGGGAGCACCATTGGGCTTCCTGTGGAAAATCGTTAAACACATTCCTAAAAACATTTGTCAAGAAAATTCTCCAGTGTAAATTCATTTTTATTTCCCTTAAATAAACATATCAGCCGCTAAACACTAGCTAGTGTGGCAAGTTTCTTGATGTGACATATTTGCCCGGTCAAGATACAGGCCGAGGTAAAGGCACAAGCAAAGTACTCGTAACACAGGGTACCCAATGACATGTTGTTGGGACACATTACAAAATCAGTATGTTAACCATAACCAAGTGTAGGTAGGGAAATGCCACAGATTCGAATCGGTTATGTTCCTGTCTACAGTAAGCATTAGCTAAATTGCTTCAGCTACGTCAGTCACCGATCCTACCATGCTGTTTTAGTAACGAGCCCTAAAGTCCTAACTATACAACAAAAATACCATGTTTTTGCTGAGAATCGACACCCAGGCTAGTATGCCATGGTGATTTAAGCCGCTCATGGCAAATAATATAGTGAATCCTTAGACTTCCTAGAACTTTAATATAGTCTTACAGATTTTTTTTGCATCAGCGGTTTTCTAATTCTCGGGGCTTTAAGAGTCAGGGCGAATTTATTCTTTGGTTAACATTGTAAATACGTATTTTATGTCACGTGGATTGCATGCTATCTTACTACTATGCAAACGCAATACCAACAAATCTAATCATCGACCACTAATGACAAAGGTCAAACGAATCTACTTGAAATGGCTTGTTTCACTTCCGATCTCGTAAAACATGTTTTTGGTGTCATTCTTTTAGACCTATAGGTATGCACCATTGCTTTTACTGAAAAACAGGATTTCATCACTTTCAACAGCTACCAATTTTCTCATATTTTTTAAGAACTAAGAGAAACCTCTGAACTTTTTCGCTATCAATGAAAACGTCCACTAGCATACATTATTAACGGTAATAAATTAGTTCTCTGGTATTCGGTTTATAGTACATAGACCATAAAATGTTCTTTACACATGTAGAAACACAAAATTGGCCGTAAAACTCTATAGCAGACTCGATCATTTTTCATATTTTCTAAGAAGCGAGGTACGATTGGTGTGGTCGGTGTTTCACTCAAACGATTTAATTATACTTTGTAGAAAATGTATACTTCCCTGTCAAAACCAACCATGAGATAGCGGCAACTTTGCCTAAAATAGGAAGAAAGGCCTTTTTGGGAATTTAAATACGTGTATTTTATTCGAGCTAAGAATAAAAAGAGCACTATTATCACTTATTTACAAGCAGATGGAAGAGGAACCTCTTACTTAATCGACCTTAATCCTGTAGTCACTCAATTAACACTTTGGCAGAGCAACAAGTAATACTGATCTGTACAGCAGTGAGCCTAATACAAAGCAACGATGCTCCACGGTTCTCCGTGCTTTTTGCTCTCATAAATCAAAAACTTGAGTGATCAAAGAGAAATAAGCAAAGAAAATAGCAATAGAAATATCACTCCTTATCTCTCGTGACAAAAAATTCCACATCAAAACACGTTAAGACCTTTTTACAACGGTGCTCCGTGTCTTATCGTATAAGAGAATAGGAATACTGTCGAATATTTCTTATATTGCGATGGAGCACCGTTGAAAAATATAGACATAATAATTATCGAAGCAAAGTCTGGGCGTCATTACATTACAAATTAGTGGTACTTTAACATAGTATAGAAACATTTTCAAAACAGGCTAATATTATTGAATTATTAGATATATTAAAGGAGCTTTGAGGGGAGCACCGTTGGGCTTCCTGTGGAAAATCGTTAAACACATTCCTAAAAACAGTTTATCAAGAAAATTCTCCAGTATAAATTCATTTTTATTTCCCATAAGGGAAATAAACATCTCGGCCGCTAAACGCTAGTGTGGCAAGTTTCGTGATGTGACATTGCCCGGTCAAGATACAGGCCAAGGTAAAGGCACAAGCAAAGTACTCGTAACACAGGGTACCCAATGACATGTTGTTGGGACACATTACAAAATCAGTATGTTAACCATAACCAAGTGTAGGTAGGGAAATGCCACAGATTCGAATCGGTTATGTTCCTGTCTACAGTAAGCATTAGCTAAATTGCTTCAGCTACGTCAGTCACCGATCCTACCATGCTGTTTTAGTAACGAGCCCTAAAGTCCTAACTATACAACAAAAATACCATGTTTTTGCTGAGAATCGACACCCAGGCTAGTATGCCATGGTGATTTAAGCCGCTCATGGCAAATAATATAGTGAATCCTTAGACTTCCTAGAACTTTAATATAATCTTACAGTTTTTTTGCATATTCAGCGGTTTTCTAATTCTCGGGGCTTTAAGAGTCAGGGCGAATTTATTCTTTGGTTAACATTGTAAATACGTATTTTATGTCACGTGGATTGCATGCTATCTTACTACTATGCAAACGCAATACCAACAAATCTAATCATCGACCACTAATGACAAAGGTCAAACGAATCTACTTGAAATGGCTTGTTTCACTTCCGATCTCGTAAAACATGTTTTTGGTGTCATTCTTTTAGACCTATAGGTATGCACCATTGCTTTTACTGAAAAACAGGATTTCATCACTTTCAACAGCTACCAATTTTCTCATATTTTTTAAGAACTAAGAGAAACCTCTGAACTTTTTCGCTATCAATGAAAACGTCCACTAGCATACATTATTAACGGTAATAAATTAGTTCTCTGGTATTCGGTTTATAGTACATAGAACATAAAATGTTCTTTACACAATCCTTGCCAAAATTAGTTGGAACGATGTGCATTCAACGGATATTTCTACAATTGTACACTTTGTGACCGTGCCATTGGACCCCCCTCCCCCCTGTACAATGTTGCTGCTAGATAAAAGGTATTTCGAACTGATTGCCGAGTCGTAGGTGTCGGGATTTTCACAGCAACATTGTAAAGGGGGCACGGGGGGAGCCAATCTCATCACCATCTACTTTTCGCGCGCATCACGACAATATCGTGCCAACAATACTGGCAATGATTGTAGAAACACAAAATTGGCCGTAAAACTCTATAGCAGACTCGATCATTTTTCATATTTTCTAAGAAGCGAGGTACGATTGGTGTGGTCGGTGTTTCACTCAAACGATTTAATTATACTTTGTAGAAAATGTATACTTCCCTGTCAAAATCAACCATGAGATAGCGGCAACTTTGCCTAAAGTAGGAAGAAAGGCCTTTTTGGGAATTTAAATACGTGTATTTTATTCGAGCTAAGAATGAAAAGAGCACTATTATCACTTATTTACAAGCAGATGGAAGAGGAACCTCTTACTTAATCGACCTTAATCCTGTAGTCACTCAATTAACACTTTGGCAGAGCAACAAGTAATACTGATCTGTACAGCAGTGAGCCTAATACAAAGCAACGATGCTCCACGGTTCTCCGTGCTTTTTGCTCTCATAAATCAAAAACTTGAGTGATCAAAGAGAAATAAGCAAAGAAAATAGCAATAGAAATATCACTCCTTATCTCTCGTGACAAAAAATTCCACATCAAAACACGTTAAGACCTTTTTACAACGGTGCTCCGTGTCTTATCGTATAAGAGAATAGGAATACTGTCGAATATTTCTTATATTGCGATGGAGCACCGTTGAAAAATATAGACATAATAATTATCGAAGCAAAGTCTGGGCATCATTACATTACAAATTAGTGGTACTTTAACATAGAATAGAAACATTTTCCAAACAGGCTAATATTATTGAATTATTAGATATTATATTAAAGGAGCTTTGAGGGGAGCACCATTGGGCTTACTGTGGAAAATTGTTAAACACATCCCTAAAAACATTTGTCAAGAAAATTCTCCAGTATAAATTCATTTTTATTTCCCTTAAATAAACATATCGGCCGCTAAACGCTAGTGTGGCAAGTTTCGTGATGTGACATTGCCCGGTCAAGATACAGGCCGAGGTAAAGGCACAAGAAAAGTACTCGTAACACAGGGTACCCAATGACATGTTGTAGGGACACATTACAAAATCAGTATGTTAACCATAACAAAGTGTAGGTAGGGAAATGCCACAGATTCGAATCGGTGATGTTCCTCTCTACAGTAAGCATGAGCTAAATTGCTTCAGCTATGTCAGTCACCAATCCTACCATGCTGTTTTAGTAACGAGCCCTAAAGTCCTAACTATACAACAAAAATACCATGTTTTTGCTGAGAATCGACACCCAGGCTAGTATGCCATGGTGATTTAAGCCGCTCATGGCAAATAATATAGCGAATCCTTAGACTTCCTAGAACTTAAATAAATATAATCTTACAGTTTTTTTGCATATTCAGTGGTTTTCTAATTCTCAGGGCTTTAAGAGACAGGTCGAATTTATTCTTTGGTTAACATTGTAAATACGTATTTTATGTCACGTGGATTGCATGCTATCTTACTACTATGCAAACGCAATACCAACAAATCTAATCATCGACCACTAATGACAAAGGTCAAACGAATCTACTTGAAATGGCTTGTTTCACTTCCGATCTCGTAAAACATGTTTTTGGTGTCATTCTTTTAGACCTATAGGTATGCACCATTGCTTTTACTGAAAAACAGGATTTCATCACTTTCAACAGCTACCAATTTTCTCATATTTTTTAAGAACTAAGAGAAACCTCTGAACTTTTTCGCTATCAATGAAAACGTCCACTAGCATACATTATTAACAGTAATAAATTAGTTCTCTGGTATTCGGTTTATAGTACATAGACCATAAAATGTTCTTTACACAATCCTTGCCAAAATTCGTTGGCACGATGTGCATTCAACGGATATTTCTACAATTGTACACTTTGTGGCCGTGCCATTGGACCCCCCTCCCCCCTGTACAATGTTGCTGCTAGATAAAAGGTATTTCGAACTGATTGCCGAGTCGTAGGTGTCGGGATTTTCACAGCAACATTGTACAGGGGGCACGGGGGGAGCCAATCTCATCACCATCTACTTTTCGCGCGCATCACGACAATATCGTGCCAACAATACTGGCAATGATTGTAGAAACACAAAATTGGCCGTAAAACTCTATAGCAGACTCGATCATTTTTCATATTTTCTAAGAAGCGAGGTACGATTGGTGTGGTCGGTGTTTCACTCAAACGATTTAATTATACTTTGTAGAAAATGTATACTTCCCTGTCAAAACCAACCATGAGATAGCGGCAACTTTGCCTAAAATAGGAATCTTTTTGGGAATTTAAATACGTGTATTTTATTCGAGCTAAGAATAAAAATAGCACTATTATCACTTATTTACAAGCAGATGGAAGAGGAACCTCTTACTTAATCGACCTTAATCCTGTAGTCACTCAATTAACACTTTGGCATAGCAACAAGTAATATGATCTGTACAGCAGTGAGCCTAATACAAAGCAACGATGCTCCACGGTTCTCCGTGCTTTTTGCTCTCATAAATCAAAAACTTGAGTAATCAAAGAGAAATAAGCAAAGAAAATAACAATAGAAATATCACTCCTTATCTCTCGTGACAAAAAATTCCACATCAAAACACGTTAAGACCTTTTTACAATGGTGCTCCGTGTCTTGTGTATAAGAGAATAGGAATACTGTTGAATATTTCTTATATTGCAATGGAGCACCATTGGAAAAAATAGACATAATAATTATCGAAGCAAAGTCTGGGCGTCATTACATTACAAATTAGTGCTACTTTGACATAGTATAGAAACATTTTCAAAACAGGCTAATATTATTGAATTATTAGATATATTAAAGGAGCTTTGAGGGGAGCACCGTTGGGCTTCCTGTGGAAAATCGTTAAACACATTCCTAAAAACAGTTTGTCAAGAAAATTCTCCAGTATAAATTCATTTTTATTTCCCATAAGGGAAATAAACATCTCGGCCGCTAAACGCTAGTGTGGCAAGTTTCGTGATGTGACATTGCCCGGTCAAGATACAGGCCAAGGTAAAGGCACAAGCAAAGTACTCGTAACACAGGGTACCCAATGACATGTTGTTGGGACACATTACAAAATCAGTATGTTAACCATAACCAAGTGTAGGTAGGGAAATGCCACAGATTCGAATCGGTTATGTTCCTGTCTACAGTAAGCATTAGCTAAATTGCTTCAGCTACGTCAGTCACCGATCCTACCATGCTGTTTTAGTAACGAGCCCTAAAGTCCTAACTATACAACAAAAATACCATGTTTTTGCTGAGAATCGACACCCAGGCTAGTATGCCATGGTGATTTAAGCCGCTCATGGCAAATAATATAGTGAATCCTTAGACTTCCTAGAACTTTAATATAGTCTTACAGATTTTTTTGCATCAGCGGTTTTCTAATTCTCGGGGCTTTAAGAGTCAGGGCGAATTTATTCTTTGGTTAACATTGTAAATACGTATTTATGTCACGTGGATTGCATGCTATCTTACTACTATGCAAACGCAATACCAACAAATCTAATCATCGACCACTAATGACAAAGGTCAAACGAATCTACTTGAAATGGCTTGTTTCACTTCCGATCTCGTAAAACATGTTTTTGGTGTCATTCTTTTAGACTTATAGGTATGCACCATTGCTTTTACTGAAAAACAGGATTTCATCACTTTCCAACAGCTACCAATTTTCTCATATTTTTTAAGAACTAAGAGAAGCCTCTGAACTTTTTCGCTATCAATGAAAACGTCCACTAGCATACATTATTAACGGTAATAAATTAGTTCTCTGGTATTCGGTTTATAGTACATAGAACATAAAATGTTCTTTACACAATCCTTGCCAAAATTAGTTGGAACGATGTGCATTCAACGGATATTTCTACAATTGTACACTTTGTGACCGTGCCATTGGACCCCCCTCCCCCCTGTACAATGTTGCTGCTAGATAAAAGGTATTTCGAACTGATTGCCGAGTCGTAGGTGTCGGGATTTTCACAGCAACATTGTAAAGGGGGCACGGGGGGAGCCAATCTCATCACCATCTACTTTTCGCGCGCATCACGACAATATCGTGCCAACAATACTGGCAATGATTGTAGCTAACGACTAAGGTTGATGAGAAAGCTGCTACCCTGAAAATGACCAGAAGCTCAAAAAATTGCAAAAAGGATACCCTGTTTATGACAGGGAAATCGAAAAACCATACCCTGTTCAGCGGATCATCACCGTATAGTAAATATATGGGAGTACCCCCCCCGCCCCCTTGGGCAATAGACCGGTCAGTCAACCAGCCAGATATTCAACTAGTGAGCCATGTAGTTAATCAATCAAAATTCGACTCGTTAAAAAAAGAGATAAAGCACGTCATAGCAACTAATAATTAAAGTGCCTATAGCCTCAAGCCACAAATGATTTCTCTAAAAAGAACTTGGCCTCTTAAAGATATTTTGAAAAGTGAGTCCTTCAATTTCTTTTGGCCGAGAAAAATCGTTGCAAAGATGGAGAAAAAGCACATTTTGGGCATCCTGTGGAAAAAATTGTGAGAACCCCCGGAGAACTGAGACTCGGTATCGATGACGTATTCTAAGGAATAAAGTTAAATTTCAATGCTACAAGCTCTTGTTATCCCTGTATATTGTTGTCGCTATACGCTCTATCTAACTTCTGCTAAAAATTCTACTACTTTGATATAGCTATTTTGTACTCTTTCTTTGAGTCTAAATGTCGTGACTACACGTCTTTCCCTTCAATTACGTCACAATGTGCCTTCAATTACGTCACAACGTCAAAGTTTATTATCAACAAAATGAGTTATTATTAACTAAATTCGTCCCAGTCTTCCAAAGAGCGCGGATTTTAGTCTGGAGTGACAACTTTGAATGGGCGGCTACACTGGAAAAAAAATTTACATCTTTGATTTCGTTTTTAATAATTAATATTTTCTCAAGATATTCAACTTTTAAAAAAGTGTGTATTTTCGGTAGGGGTTATAGGGACTTCAGGAAAAAAACCTGGCAAGCACTAAAGCAGCACACAAAGTCACTAAGCCGAAATCAACCCGTTAACGTTGATCTAGCGCGCATGCAACGTTCAGCATGTTACGAGTGATATTATCTAAAGAACTGGCGAATAACAGTGAAAATGAGGCAGCTAGCTTCAATGACGCAGACCCCTTAAAGTGTTTTATCTCGTCGGCTTGATTGCGTCTACTCTAACAGGTGTATTAGTACTCAATACGAGCAAACAGTAAGGAAATTAAATTAGAGTTTGCCGATATGATCTTTCTTTTCGAGACAAGGCGGGAGAGAAGACGAAACAAAATTGAACAGGAGAAAAAAAGGAATGAACTAGAAAAGATAAAGATCTTACGGCCGACTAAACGAAATATTATCAAGTTAAAAAGAAAGGAAAGAAGACAGAAGAAAGGACATGCTAATTAGAATCACTAAAAATATCTGTTTATCCAAAACCTGCTTAAGACACCATTGTATTTGTGTAGGTAAATTAGCAAAGTGTTGGGCGTAAAGAGAAACTCAAAGACAACGAATTATTAACATAATGAACAACTATTACATCATAGTATTCAAATATACTCGATCAGATCGCTGTAGTTGTCAGGTTGATTTACACGAAAGATATTGCCATCGAACATTTACAAAAAATATTTTAATTAGACTTAGTGTAAAGGCAACCATTATCACTCGCTTTTACGCCAACAAGTTCCAAGTTTTTGAACAATCTACATATTCATTAAATATGCTGTTAAGGTTACGCAATGTGGCTTCTTTCACTGAAATTACAATCATAATTCAAAATTTGCGAGGAAAATTGACGTAGCCAAAGCAACGGACAAATTTTACTGTTGTCATAGTAACGGAAGCTTTGTCTGGCCTGTTTGAAGGGTTGAACGTAGGCAATAATGTTTCAATTTCATAGTAAATAACGTGTACTTGAGAGTTGTGTTGGGAAATCCTACCTAATCCTTACTTATTACTGTTAATTTCTTGGGATAAAAATCCATTGAGAACCAGCGTTTAATTATTATTGGCTTTTGATGTCAGCTATTTTAGAAAACGCTGACCGACTTCCCTTAAAGAAAGAAGGGCCAAATTCTTCTAAGTGCAGATTCGATGATAGATGTAGTCTTGCTGGGATTACAAGGTTTAAGTAGTGACAAAGATCGCCCGAGGTTCAAATGCGCTTAAAAAATACAACCAATTGATCTTTTTGAAAATCTTAAGGCACTTCGATACTTGCGAGAAATGATTGCAGATTAAAACCATCGAAAAAGATCTTATTTCGTCCCAGGATAAGATGCCTCAATACGTAAACAGATGCAAACGTAAATTTACTTTTAGCAATGTTTGAAGAAAATTAAAATTCAGAATATTTCAATGATTCATAGACCTATCGAATGAGATATCAGTGTCCACTTCAATGACAAAATGTAGAGTAATTCCCGATTTCTATTGGTCTTCATTGACAGGTTCTGGGGGGTTCTTTTTCACAGTTTATGCAGCGTTCATGAATTCAGTACAAAATATTACGAATACAATTACATCGACGTCATGAATATGCATGATCTGACAGGTGTACGCTGAGGGTCTATATGAAATTAACGACAAATGGTACGGCCATCCCTCGGCGAATCGCGATTCCCCAGCAACCAGAAAAAATAACAACGTTAAAATTAGTGTATCCAGTCTCGGCTAGAATCCGACAACTACGACGTATGTTTCCACAACATTTAGAAGCTCAAATTTTCTTCATTTCTCGGTATTCAAGCGGGTATTGATATATCATTTTAACACCATTCATTTTAGGCCGCGATTTCGATAAGATTTGGTCTGCGCCAAGGAGTTTTGTTTGCAAAAGAACTAGTGTCCGAAATTTGGTTGAAATGAAAAGGGAAGCCAGCCCGTAGAGTATTAGAATTTGGTCTTTATTAATTCATGGGTTTCAAGAAATATGAGGCCTAATAGTTGCCTACAGAACAGAGAAGAATGACAGACTCGGAAGACGACTTTGCTGCCATCAGAGGACAGGACCGTGTTGTTTTGAACTGTGGAGGAGTCCGTCATGAAACTTTTCGGAGCACATTACGGAATTTCCCGGAGACAAGACTCACTTGGTCGGTAGAAAACCCGTCCAATAACCCAGATTATGATCAAAATAAGAATGAATATTTCTTCGATCGTCATCCAGGAGTGTTTTCTCAAATTCTGAACTTTTATCGAACGGGCAAGTTGCATGCTCCGCATGATGTTTGCGGGCCGCTTTTTCAGGAAGAATTGACGTATTGGGGAATAGACGAAAAACAGATGGAGCCTTGTTGCTGGTCTTTTTACACTCAGCACCGAGAGGCACAAGAGAGCTTAAAAGCGTTTGAAGGGATTGATGAAGATGAACACGATAGTGACGACGAACTGGGTCAGTCAGGCGGATGGACGCACGACCGAGACGCTTCAAAATGGCAAAAATACAAGCCACAAATTTGGAACACGTTCGAGAATCATCGATCATCAACAATGGCGAAGGTAATTGTGTTTTGTGCCTTCAGATATCCCTTCCACAGCTAACACAACTCAAAACAAAACCCCATGTAAATCAATTGATTTTAACATTTGTTAAAATTAATTCAGACTTCCACGAGATCAGCTTTTCCATGAATATTTCAAATCTGCAAAACAAATGTACACACATAAAAGTACATGCTATTTTATTCCTTCTAATCAACTCACTTTGACTTGAGTTTCGCCTAAGGGATGTCTAAAGTAAAGCCCGTTATTTTCAAAGTTGTTCTGTGATCAATGTAAAGTCGAATGTGGCGTTATAGCGGCTCGCGATAACGATTATTAATGCTAAATACGTTGTTTAAAAACTCTCCTTTACCTACTTCGCTCCCGACAAAAACGGAGATTCGATATTGAGGCTTTAGTTACAATACCTAAATAATTGTGGAAACTTTTCAGTGAAATATAATTCCAAATAGCAATATTTTTGAGGAACAGTTGACTAGTCACGTTACTGCCGGTTTTCATAAAAAAGTTAATTCATTATTCAGCAATAAACTTTTGAGACAAAATGCTAAGTCGTTAAGCGTTAGAGATAAATTTCTATTTAAAGTTTCTTGTTACTCCTTTTTCGATTACATAATGTGGGTACTATCCCTCGGATCGGTCTTCGTTTACCATTCACTAAATTCTAGATCTTGTTGACAAGCTACTCTTGCCAACTTTGGTGACACAATACGGAATTCTAATTTTACCAAAGTGCTTATTCTTAGAGGCAAAACAAATGGACTAATGATAGTTTCAGTTAACAGAATTTGGTTTCATTTTGAGCACATCAAGTCGCCTAGTTAACAGAGAATTTGGTTTCTTTTTGAGCACATCAAGTCGCCTAAAGCTAAGGCTAATATACAAAACAAAGTACGAAAAAGCTCTCGAAATATTTTTGTCATTTATGTCAATGATGAACAACTGTAGCAACAGCAGAAACTCTTTACAGTGTGTTTCTGCCTGTGGAACAGCAAAAAAAATGAACCCCACGAAGACAATTATAGATTCATTTTGTCTCTTATCTATATGTGTCGTATGAAAAATGCTGAATATAAACTAAGAAAAACAAATTTTGAATTTGAATTTGAATGTGGAACAATTTTCTCCGGCTCTGAAGTGGTCTTTACCGTCGAACATACAGAAAGACCAAGAACTACCCTAATGTGCTGGACTTTTTTCGATGTAACTAGAATCACCTTGCGCTATTATTGCGTAGTGTGCACCAAAAAAAATGTAAAAATTAAATTGATTCACGGCCGAGTACTGTAGCTATAGATACTGTTGCAAGGCGAAATTTTTCATACCATTTCGCTAAGACATTGAGGCGCGCCATACAGTGTACTTTCCGCGAAGTTTAATAAAAAATAGCTCGAGAGTTGAGAATCGTAGACTATCTCAGTGACGGGTTTTCAGATGTAATCGCCTATTTCTACTTTAAATGGACTCGCACTTTAAAGTGATCATGAACTGTTAGAGATAGAAGGGGGAACTTAAAAGCCTTTTCAAGTTGTGTCGATAAAAAATAAATGAAATATTCATGAATTTATTAAGCTCAACTGAAATCGCAAAGTAGGCAAACACTCAAGGAACATGTGTTAGAAGCGGCGTTCCCATGGAAACCCGACAAGCGGCGAAATACATCACAAAAGTACCTCAAAACGAGTTACTTGGAGCTGAAATTACAGAAAGGCAGTTTTGAAATGTAATTCTTGAAGTTTTTCTCAGGAATCATTTATTTAAAATTCTTATGAATTGCTATTTTTTTCGGGAGAACAACATCCAGCCGATCTCTTGTGAGGACATCTGTTAATAATTGAATAAACAAGAAACGAGGCTAGTGGACTTTGTCGTTATCATTTCAATTATTCTACTTCAAAACACGGCATTAAATCTGAAAATCGACCTAAAAATATTGCAGCAGAACCCAAATTTCTTTATTAATATAGATGAAAGAGCACAACGTTTGAAAGCCTCTCAAGAAAATGAGAATTGATGTTTCCAATTTCCCAACAGACACCTGCCAAAGCTTGTTGTCTGTAAATACGTTAAACTTGAAAAAATACCCACAATATCAAATGTCACTGAGTTATTATGATCAATGTAAGCGAAACTTTAATATGAGGATAAACCAACAACAACGTCGTAGAAAATAAAAACTTTGTTTACCATTTCTGTTATACGTGAAAAGAAACACGTTCAGCGAATTTCAGTTTGTCGTGTAATAACGAAAAATGAGATTTACGTTGGACTAAACGGAACCTGTTTTTCCGGACAATGATTGACTACTAAATTCTAAGAAAACCAGTCAAATGTCATAGACAATGACGTGTCTATTTTGACATAAACTACACAAAAATGAACGTGATACATCAAAATAGCCTAACAAATACCAAAGAGAAACTAGTACTAATATTTTCTTTCAGTGAAATAATAATTGGATGAACAAGAATAACCTGTTTGGATTTTGTGTCATAGCCGGGCAATAACGGAATTTGCCTTAATTTAAGATGACGTTTTGCCTACAAAACTACTGCTGACGTGTAGAATATTTTTTATATTGTAATATTTTTATCTTATTTCGCTTGTACTTGTTTTATAATCCTGTGCGTAGGGTCAGGATTTCAACTGATAGAATAATTTTACTCTATTGTTTTGAAAAACTCATAGGAAATGTATTTGCCACGAAAATGTAAGTTTACGTTGACCAGCAGAGGGAGACTGTAAATATGAGTTTATTAACTCATTTAAAAGGAGATACATCGGTCTTTTTGATGCAGCCCTACCTTCGCTATTGTGACATTGTGTTATTTTGAAAATTAATAAAGGCTTCAGGAAAATGTCTTTAATTTTTTAGGATCTTTACGATAGTGGCTGATTCATGTTTTGTGCGTTCAGTATTTTGTTTCTTTTAGTGGGTTTATTCCGGGAAAAAATTGTGTGTTCAAAGTCGATAAATGCCAAAACAAGGAAATCTATTATCTGTTTCGATAGATACTTGGCTTCCAGACAGGTGTGAACAAGTCTTATTTTGAATTAAAGATAATTTCCTTATTTATATGCAGTTCCTATATACCAAAACATTTGAAATACATCGACGGGAGAACATTTATATTCATATTAAAAACTGTAGAGACAAAATCCACACAAAGCTAAGAAAAACAATAATACCTATTACAACGTTTACTTGTTTACTACCCTAACATGTCAGTGAAACCTTTTAGTATAACTAAATTAAAAAAAGGAAAACATTAAAATATTTCCCGTCGACCATATTTGAAGTATGTCATCTTCTGACAAAAAACGTGAAATATATGAATACAAATGCGATCATTTTTCTTGTATGAATGACACTTCAAATCAGACTCTGACTGGTGACCAACATGCCCAACGTGACTCGAGCTGTCTTGTAGAATGTCTGGTATCTGAACTACAACGAAATTTGAGACAAGTTTCGCCCTTTTTGTTGTTCTTTAGCTAAATAATATCGAATATACTATTTCTTCATTATCGTACATGTAGACGCTTTTTATGTGTATTTTATCACTGAATATTAATGCGGTGTTAAATCTGTAAAGTTAGTTGTTGGTTCATCTTTTTGGTAGGTTAGTTCCTGAACAAAGTAGTATTTGCTTGGTTGGTTGCTTGCTTGCTTGCTTGCTCGCTCACTCGCTCGCTTGCTTGCTTGCTTGTTATAATAGCATTCTGCAGGCACATATAAATTACTACATAACTGTGAAATATTCATTGAAATATTATTTGCGTTTCTTTAGGTCATCTTTAGCTTATCTCTTGGTTTCATCATAATTTCCGTTATTGCCTACGTCCTACAAACACTTCCAGACATCGAAAAAAATAGACAAGCCAAACTTTCTCTAGCAGTATTGGAAGCCATTTGCGGTGTTTGGTTCACCGTCGAGTTTATACTTAGAATTTGCGTCTGCCCTAGCAAGCGTAAATTCATTACCGAACCAATGAACTGGATTGATTTCATTGCAATTATTCCACTTTTTTTACGAATCATTGAAAATCCCTCGGAGTACCCGTTTGATGATCCCTCCTTAGCGTACGACATATTGGCTGCGTGTCGGTGTTTCAGGCTGTTCAGATTCTTCAAGGTTAACCTGGGTTTTTTAATCCTGAAGCAAACAATGCTTGCAAGCAGTAGGGAGTTGTTGCTTCTCGTTCTGTTGGTGCTCATCCCCGTTGTGATCTTTGCAAGCTTTGCATATATTGCTGAGAAAAAAAAGAACGAAGATCAGTTTGAATCCATCCCTGATGGTCTGTGGTGGGCAATCATTACTATTACAACTGTCGGGTATGGGGATAGCGCTCCGAAAAGCTTTGTAGGAAAAGTCATTGGAGGCTTTTGTGCAGCAGCGTCGATCATCATCACGGCACTTCCAATCTCAATCATTGGCAACAACTTCTCGCTATACTATTCACATGCACAAGCAAAGATGAAGCTTCCCAAGAAAGATCGAAGGAATCTGATTGGTGCAGCTAATGCATTGATGATGCAATCAACACGCAGAAGTGATGAAATCAGTATCGAAGAAGTTCCATTGGAATCTGACAAGCCAAATGAAGAGATGAATGGGAACGTAGCCGATGGGTTACATCGCCCTGGTAACATTAGAAGGTAAGCTAATTTATTTTCACGTCGTGTACAAACAGACAGACAGATGATGGACAGTGGAGAGTGGGGAGGAGATACTTGCTTGGGTACAAGTATTGCGCATAAGGTAACAGTGCGTCCTATTTCCATCTTTTCGAGGAGGGAGGTTTCGGTAAGGCCTTGTTCATCCTAATGATATAAGTACTTTGAAATGGAGAAAGTAATAATTATGCGGCCTTTTATATCAACTTGTTCGCAAGACCGCTGAAGTATACATGTCAAACATACAAATATCTAACAAGCTACTTATTTAATGCAAAAGCAGAAAATTGCCCAAACGTAATGCTTGTTGTTTTAAGTATGGGCACAGCTAAGTATCTAGCATCTTGCATTAGGTATCTCTGTCTTTTAGGTATTTGTCCAAATGTTTAAACTAAATATTTCAAAAAAATGTACTTCATAACAAGTTAACTGGTCAGATTCTAGATCCCCGACAGAAAGAATTGTAGTATTTTAAAATAGTTGCATAGTTGCCACAGTGTTTTCTAATCGAATGGTTATATACATATGTCTGACGATTTAAACAAATTAATACCCAGGGCTAGAAGAGCGCGATCGTCTTTGTACACT
The DNA here is from genome assembly GCA_029948255.1 of Telmatactis stephensoni. Lineage (NCBI taxonomy): Eukaryota > Metazoa > Cnidaria > Anthozoa > Actiniaria > Isophelliidae > Telmatactis > Telmatactis stephensoni. The sequence continues at coordinate 474,643 of JALIZF010001801.1, forward strand.
GGAGGAGTGGTGCCTAGAATGTCACTGCCTACACGGGCAAGAAGTAACGAGGATATGGGAGAAGATCAGGCATCCCCACCGGAAGACAGAAAAAAGAGTTATACCAGCACACAAACAACAACCATCGACACTCCACCAAAAAGTCCTCCTCATTTTGGAAATACCTTAACTGTCAGCCAGTCGGACGTTTCAGAAAATATCCTTGATATGTCATCTCCTGATTTTGGAGACACAAGGATTGTACACAATGAAGTGGAGGAATTTGGACTTGATGATATCGACAGAGCGGTGGCAGGAGTAGAAGAAAATCAGAAAAAGGATAAAGTCAATGGTTTTGCTCGTCCTGGAACTCCTGTCAAGCGTACTGTTAAACATTCAGTACGGTTTGTCAAACCAACTCTTACAGTGACAATGCTGAACGCAGAAACCGGTAGCATCAACAGTGCTTTTGAAGAAGAATTAAAGGAAGAGCTTAATGAAGAACGGAAGCAAAATGAACCAATTGTAAGGTCGCCTCCAAAGTGTTCATCGTCCAACGAGAAAGGTAAAAAGAAAGATGACAAAGACTTGACACCAAATCGGTTTAACCGAGGCAGGAGGTAGCATAACGCAAAGCAGTTTTCATGAGATGAAGTAGTTGCTTGATTGCATTTTAAGTGCGCACGTAAGATGAGACTTTCATACTTTTCACAAGTTTTTACTTGGTGTATGATTTCGCCGTTTCATCGGTCATACATCATCATCATCGTCGTCATTATAATCATCTAAGACTTACCATAACCACTGCACCATACGACAGTTACTTTACATAAAGCAACGTTATTCAAGTAAATACGAAGTCTGCATTAAACATGGTCACGCTGGACGTACAAAAGAAAATATTTTCTCGGGGTATTGTAATATATTTATTGAATCACAGGCAGGTTTCCTACTTGGCAGCCTTTAGGGAAATGGAGCGCCATTTATTAACGAAGTTGTCATTGTCCTGTTTGATAATGTCACTGATTGCTTTGGAACTGTCGCTATTTTGTGTTTTGTGCTTAACCTCTCTATCTATGGATACAAGTCTCATGAGAACTGCTAATATAAATGTTATTACAAAAAAACAAACAGGCAGAGATGCTACAGGTTCAAATAGAAACGTTTTTTAAGTTCATTAGAACCTGATTACGGATTTGTGAAAGACAAACTATGCATTGGTTCTCTTCTATGCTAACTTAAGAATCGTTTTTTCTACGGTGAGATATCTTCGCAAGTTCAATGGGATTCTAACTTTGAAGAATGCTATACAGTGGTCAACCATTGGAAAATACACTAAAAGGCTTTAACTGCCTACAGGACATTTTATAGTATCAACTGATTAATGAGTTGTTATAGAAATAAGGCTGATAAATTTTCTAGGTGTTCAAGTAAAAGCAAAAACTCGGCGGTTGAATGACAATGACAGTCAATTGTAAATGAGTCATATGTGTTTGCTTTTTGCAAATATGCACGGCAAGTGTGTAAAAAGTGCATTTAAGCCTAGTTCACACTAGCGACATAATCGTAATTGCAATAGTAGAGTAGATTTCGTATGAGTGTGAAAAGGACCGCGCCGGGCCGTGACCGTGTCTGTGCCGTGATCTATTTAACAAATTGAAGATGGTTTTGAGTTGTCTGTCCTCTTATTGACACACTCTTGACGTCATAAAATGTTCAAAACTCAAGTGGAAACACGAGCGCAGCGAGTGATTTCACTGCAAAGTTTTGAACATTTTATGGCGTCAAGAGTGTGTCAATAAGAGGACAGACAACTCAAAACCATCTTCAATTCGTTTTTTACAACAATTATTTGAGATAAAAGTTAAAAAATCCTTTTCAAACGGGGCAACAGAACGAGCGCGCGCGCCGAAACGCGTCAGCAGTGTGTCTGTCCTCTTATTGACACACTCTAATCAACCAATCAGATCGCGAGATTAGTATCAAGTGTTGTAAAAAAAAACATTCGAGTAACCGTGCCGTGACCGCGCGGTGCCGTTTTCAGTCATACGAAATCTACTCTAAGAAGCTTGCGGTCTAGTGTAATGGCGGCGATACACGCTGCAATTATTCTCGCGCTGGCGATACAATTTTAGATTTTGTTGCAGAGAAAAATTGCAGCATCTGTCGTCACTCTGCGACATTCATTACGAGCGTGCAATGTTTAAAACGTGCAGAGAAAAGTTCAAACTTTTGAAAATTCCACATATTTTGTTGCGAGACATCGTTGCGGCCTATGTTGCTAGACATGATACACACTCGGCAATGTCGCTCTCGCAACAAAATCCCTGAAATTGCATTTCAAGTGCGAGAAAAAATTGCAGCGGGTATCGCCGGCTTAAATCAATACCAAGCTAAGAGTGTCGTTAGTTCGTTTTTCAGAGGACTTCATTGTTCATGGACGCGGCCATCTTGTTTAGTTTAATCTGTGAGAGGCTGGTAACGAGCTTTCTGATTGGACCTTTCTTATGGCTGTGATTGTGATTGTATTAAGTTAATTCAGACTTAATTGTAAGCGCCTTGATCATAATTGTAAGAAAAAGATAACCTGATCCTTACGATTACGACTACGACGCTCGTATAACGGTGCTTACGGTCAGTTCGATACACATTAGATTGTGATTATGATTACAAGGCTAGTGTAAACCAGGCGAAAGAATCTTTCAAAATTTTATTGAATGTTTTAACCAACAGCTTGAGAATTTCTCGCAACTTGGTTTTCTTATTACAAGAACTTGAAAAATCGCGCCCAGACTTTTTGGTGTCATTCAAGAGAGGAAATATTCAATCTTTTACACTTCTCTTGAGTATCATATCAAACATTTTAATAGTTTCTCGCAGAATCTTTGTTTTCTTGTTGCAATACCTTGAAATGAAAACACCGCTCACCTTCATGAGCATCATTTTTTGTCCCGTGTGAAATTTGACTCTGCGAGCGTATAAAGAATACTACAAAAATCCAAATATTTAAACTTACCGATCAAAGAGATTTGCGAAGAGACTTGACAAAGGATTTTTTGTAAATTAAAACAGTTTTTCATAAAATTCCAAGTTGTGCTAGTGCTGTTGTAAAAATATTGGGTGTATAATTCTTATTATTCTTGAATTGATAAACACGAAATCGAAGATAGAAATAGGAAACGTTCTTAGAGAATAATGCTGACTACTACTTAATATAGAATTGCTGTTCTATAAAACAACATTCCTAATTGACCTACTTGTATATTCGTCGTGTTACAAGTAAGTTAAAGTGAAACCCTGTTATCTCGAAACTGCTCCTTTTCCAGACAAAGAGCTTTCCCGCGATCCTCCCTTCAGGAAGCCTTAGATCAAACGGTCAGCGGAATTTTTTTTAACGACCGACCGCTGACCGTCTGAACGTGAGGCTCCGCTCGAATCTCGAATCCTTTAACAATTCCGATCGTACTAGAGAGAGGCGATAAGCCTCCTTCGATGTACGTTTATCAATTGTTTTAGCCAATAGGACATTTGCATGATGGTGTCATTTGACTACAACTCATAGTATCAGAATCCTCAACAAATTTTCTTTTTTATTAAATCAGATTTTTATTTTGAAATTAGTAAAACAGTTGGCACTAATTACTTTACAAAAGAAAGTGGGCAAAACAATATAGTCAAATGACGTTGACATCAAGCAAATGGACAAACATTCTTTAAATAGGACCTTAATCTTATGACGTTTCATAACTGTACGGACGGTGGAGCAGCTCTCGTAGGTCTAATCCAATAGTCCAGTTCCGAGATATGCCTCACCTGCCTTTCAAAGGATTTAGAACGAGTCTACGTGCTAAAACTTTTGTCTTGTTACAAATGACTGAGCTTTATGCACGTAGCTTCGTCTTGATACTTCCCTCACTGTGAAACAATGGTAAATAAAATAATAGAACGAGTTGAAATGTATTGTTTTGTATCTCCAATCACAATCTCCAATTACTGAACTACACTAGGAAAAGCTTCTTTGGTTATGCTAGTTTTCATTACTATTAGGTCTTGAGTGCATATACAGTGCATAGAGGTCACTGGGTTTGCTCCCTAATTCATAACTGTACATTCTGCTGTGTCTAATACGTTCAAACGTGTTATAGGTATAAGTTATAATTGTAAATACAAACAATGTTCGTAAAGTGATGATAATAAAACAAACTTGACAACTAAAGAAAGTCTCACCCAAATTTTCTTAATTTAAAATAAAACTCATCAACACAAATTAATGACTCGGCACCAGATATTAAAGTATGTAAGCAAACGACTTTTTGGCGTACAACTCACAAAAGCAACTGATTCAATTGTGACACGAAATTCGAAAAAAAGTATAATATCTAAAAAAATTAAAAAAAATTAATGTCAATATCTAATGAATTTGTTTTTAATTTTGTCAAAACCAAGACAAGCGCAGGAGTCAAACGATGGTTTATTTTATGGGAGGCTTCACAGGCACCCCAAACAAACGATTAGAGCAGCACCTATTTGCGTACGCTAAAACAGGCGCTGCTCTAATCGTTTGCCTGGGGTGCCTGTGGAGGCTCGAGAGGGCGTTGATCATTTTTTCTACGACAAACACGCGTAAAACATTTCAGGGTTTTTTTTCAAATAATTGTACATTGTACTGATTGAACTGGTGTTTGAAGTACATGGATCCATCGAGATTACACGTACACGCGCGCGAACGTGTATGTATACATAGCTAAAATTTCTTTCAAGTGATAAATCAGCATCGTTCGACACAGATCAAATTCCAGCAACTACGCCAAATACAATACATGGTCAAGTGTGTTACTCCATGTCAAGTTTGTTATTCTATGTCAACTGTATGTGTGTTCTATCATGTCACTGAAGTGTGTGTTACAACATGCCAAGTATGTTACAGCATATCAAGTGTGCGTGTGTGTGTGTAACACCAGCCAAATATGTTACATTATGCCAAGAAATGCATTTCGCCATACCAGGTATGTTGCACCAAACCAAGTGTGTTACACCATGCCAAGTACGTCACACCCTACCAAGTGCATGTTACAAAATGCTAGAATGCGTTCCACCATACAAGGTATGTTACATTATATCAAGGTGTGTTACATCATATCAAGTGTGTTACATCATGGCAATTATGAGTTACATCATAGCAAGTGTGTTACACCATACAAGTGTGTGTTGCACCATACAAAGTGGGTTATACCATGCCAAAAGTGTTACACCATGCGGTGTGTTACATCATACCAAAAATGTGTTTCATCATATCAAGTGTGTTACAGAGGTCAAATTCTTGAACTACGTCAAGTGTACAGCATTATATAATAATTGGCATATTACGCGCGCTTTGATTGGTCGAACAACCATGTGTGATTAGAGTACACACACATAGATGGCGTCATCGAATCGCTCTGATTGGTTGGAATGTTTCGATAAATATTATATAACACAGATAGATTCCATTTTTCCGTGCGTCTGTACTCTAATCGATGCATAGAAGACGTCAAAATGTGGTGAGAAAAACAGTCACGCCACTCGACTTCGTCTCGTGGCGTACTTTTTTGTTCTCACCACATTTTGACGTCATCTGTGCATCGATTAGAGTACAGACGCACGAAAAAATGGAATCTATTTGTTAAATACACGGTCAAGTGCGTTACTTCACGTCAAGTGTGGGTTGCACCATACCAAGTGTGTATAGCACCATACCAAGTGTGTGTTCCACCATACCTAGTGTGTGTGTATTGTATCATACCAGGTGTGTGTTGCAACATGCCAACTAGTGTAATCACAATGCCAAGAATGTCACACCATGCCAAGTGTGTGTGTTGCACCATGCCAAGTGTGTTACGTATGTCAAGTGTGTGTTGCACCATACCAAGTGTGTTACACTATACCAAGTGTGTTACACCATACCAAGTGTGTGTTGCACCATACCAAGTGTGTGTGTTACACCATGCCAAGTGTGCCACACCATACCAAGTGTGTTACACCATACCGAGTGTGTGTTACACCATGCCAAGTGTGTTACACCATGCCAAAAGGTCATCAAAAAGACATGAAACACATGAATGCACTATTTTGGGGGGGAAGGACCATACCAAGTGTGTGTTACACTATACCAAGTGTATTACACCATACCAAGTGTGTGTCACACCATACCAAGTGTGTGCTGCACCATATCAAGTGTGTGTTACACTATACCAAGTGTATTACACCATACCAAGTGTGTGTCACACCATACCAAGTGTGTGTTGCACCATACCAAGTGTGTGTTACACTGTACCAAGTGTGTTGCACCATACCAAGTGTGTGTCGCGCCATACCAAGTGTGTTACACTATACCAAGTGTGTTACACCATACCAAGTGTGTTACACCATACCAAGTGTGTTACACCATACCAAGTGTGTGTTGCACCATACCAAGTGTGTTACACCATACCAAGTGTGTGTTACACTATACCAAGTGTGTCACACCATACCAAGTGTGTGTCACACCATACCAAGTGTGTGTTGCACCATACCAAGTGTGTTACACCATACCGAGTGTGTGTTGCACCATACCAAGTGTGTGTTACACTATACCAAGTGTGTTACACCATACCAAGTGTGTGTTGCACCATACCAAGTGCGTTACACCATACCAAGTGTGTGTCACACCATACCAAGTGTGTGTTGCACCATACCAAGTGTGTTGCACCATACCAGGTGTGTCACACCATACCGAGTGTGTGTTGCACCATACCAAGTGTGTTACACTATACCAAGTGTGTTACACCATACCAAGTGTGTGTTATACCATGCCAAGTGTGTCACACCATACTAAGTGTTTGTTTCCAAAAGTGCAAAGGTCATCGAAAAGACATGAAACACATGAATGCACTATTTTTGGGGGGAAGGTAGGGGGTTGTAAAAAGGCCTTTGTCCTAAAACGATAACATTGTCATTTAACTATAGATTCAACTGATTTGTTAAGGTGATTACATTGAAAAAAGTCCAAGAATTTCTTGAAACTCCGCACAAAGGTACATTACAGTTGGGACTTTCAAAAATGCAGAAAAGGTCACCGTTCTCGCTTTTGCGTTACAGCGGCTGACATTTGTGGCAATCAGTTACGATTTCATGTCGATTCTCTGCCTTAGCACAAAATGAAGGAAATATTATCCACAACTTCAACAACAATTGATAATATAATAACGTAATATAATAACGAATATTTCTGCACCCGACCTACAGCCAGGTTCTCTTCGATGCTTGAACTTTACGTTTTTGTTGAGAGAACGGAGCGAAAAACGCTAATGTCCGAATCATCACCGGAACTGAAAATTGATATTTCCAGCGGTTTCATTGAATTCTTTTGATGTTTCCAATTCAAACCCCCTTTTCTACTTCGATTTCTACTTTGATATAAACTTGGGATGAGATTTATGAAATAAATAGAGGAGTCACCTTATTCGTTTAGGAAATATTTTGCAAAACGTTCCACTTTAGCGCTTACATTTGGTGTTTTCCGCGTAGAGGCTTGGGCGAGTTTCTACAATAAAAGAACCTTTTCTTCTGAGTTGTCCTAGAAAGTTCTTTATCAATTTTTTCTTGCCCTCTTTAAACTCATTTTAGGTCATTATTGTTGATTTTAGTTTCTCGTATACTTTCATAAAATGCCGTTTCTGTATTTCGTCCAAACAGCCGCCATCTTGAAAATCGAACGTGCGCGCGCTCGTACGAGGTACAGAATTGTGCGTAGTTAGCGTGCGCAATGCAAAATAAATGGAATCAATGGAATCACCTTAAAATTCTTTGCAGACAATCCTACAACGAAAATATAGAAAATAGAAGTGTTGGATAAGTTACGTGCGTCTTAAAAGATTTTCTCATGGTATTTGATGTAAACAGCACTGCTAACGATTTTGTTAGTGTACTTAGTGCGTGCTTACCCTAGAACTGATTTAGCTGTCAACGCGTCACCGACGAGTAGCTAACATATTAAGGCAATTTTTGAGAACAAATAATCATCGAAACATCTGTATTTATAAAGTATACTCACAATATCAAGTGATTCATGAGATTCATTCTGCCATTTTTAACTGAGGGAGGTCATTTCTACATAATCACGACATATGATTAAGTTCTCGATATTCATCTTCAAACGAAAGTTCCGGCTGTTTCTTTTCTCATGATAAAGCTACATTTTGGTAAATAGCCAAGTCCCACTGCGCATGCCAGAACAAGAGAACTGATGAGTCCCTTTGCCAATGAAAATGACAGCCTATGTCCGTTTCCTCGGTCTAAAGAAGCTTCAAACGCCACAGTTAAGTGCTTCTCATTAAAATGACCTGATGTATTTGTAATTTCTGGCTCTTGGCTTACTTGATGTTTTTGTGCCATTTAAAGAAATATATATTTCGAATTAGATAATCAGAAAGTGTTTGTGGGTCTATTTAACATCACTTGTTTTCCGACAAACAAATATACTTAGAATAACCTTTTTGGCATGTTATGCAAATGTTAAAAGGTTCAAAACGCATAGAACATGCAATTAAAAATTAAAGAGAAAACATAATATCAAATTCAAGGTAAAAGTTACATGTAAAATTGTGTATAAGGAGCCTTGTATAGCCGGCAATAATGTATATATACATTTCTAGAAAATGTTTACAATCACAGTCTGGTGCTTGAGGCAGTCAAAAGCATCAAGGCAAAGTTTTAAGACGACATATAAAAAAGAACAACAAAACTGTCAAGATTAGTGAGGAAAACACAATGAAAGTGAAGGAAGAAGATTGACAAATTGCAAAACAGTGATAAAACTGTAGCTTTGTTTCTTGCGAATTTTGTTTGGTAACCCTGAAAGGCATTTGCATTTGCATGACGTTATCGCCATCGTTCAAGACACAGTACTTCTACCACTTAACGTTGTCTCACAGCAAGATTTTAGTCTGTCAGGATTTCCAAGTGCTTGTAAAAACGGGGTTTATATTAATCATCAGGATCTTTTTTTTATAATATTCGGTACATCCTCCAAAGGGGCTCCATTTCTTTCATCACCAACCTCAGTTCCTCATTTGATAAATAATAATAGTTGCATTTCCAATGAAACTACCATCTCATTGAAACAAAAGCACTCATGCAAATATACAAGTGGATTTATGGTATCAAGGATATTGATTTATAATAAACCCGCTTTTAAATCCGACCTTGGGTGTACAAGCACGGTTTCTATGGTAACGAGACAATGGAACAGTTGCCTAGATAGATCCGGAAGATTAACAATACGTATAAAAATATATATTACTGATGCCAGACCAAAGCCTTGACCTCCGTTGAATTAAAGTTTTATCTTGAAAGTATAGACCTGGTATTTATGCCCCTCGATGAAAGTGGTTATAATTCTGAGGTACTGTTTAAAATCTCAAAATCAGCAATAAACTTCGATTAACCTTTTTGTTGAATCTAAAAAGAAGTAAACAAAGGTTGAACTTGAAGTTGAATCAACCAGTGGTATGCTGCATTCAACTATTTTTGCCATGATAACTCTAATATCTCTTTCAAACCATACGCACTGCCTTCTTATGATTACTATTGTCAACTAATTAACCTTCGCAAAACTGAACAGAACTAGTTAAAGAAAAGAACATTTATTGGGGTGTTTACATTTCTGATCAACAACCTACACGTAAATCAATTTATTTTTATTTTCTTGCTTGATTTTTAAATTCAATAAAAGATGTTTGCATTGTTTGTAAATGGAATTGTATTTATATCTCGCTTTGTACACAGATAAATGTCGACCTGTCCATTCGTTGATTTTTTTAAAACATCCATTTGTCTATCTCTCCCAATCCATCCATCCATCCATCCATCCATCCATCCATCCATCCATTCAGTCGGTCAGTCAGTCAGTCAGTCAGTCAGTCAGTCAGTCAGTCAGTCAGTCAGTCAGTCAGTCAGTCAGTCAGTCAGTCAGTCAGTCAGATAGACAGATAGACAGACAGTCAGTCAGTCAGTCAGTCAGTCCGCAGTCAGTCAGTCAGACAGACAGTCAGTCAGTCAGTCAGTCAGTCAGTCAGACAGACAGTCAGTCAGTCAGTCAGTCCTTCATTCATTCACTGACCTAACAGTTGGTATCAATCATTACAAGTAAATTGTGTATTTTCTGTTTTCGTCTAATCACTGTTTTTTGTTTGTTTTTTGTTTGTTTGTTTTTTTACCATTTTTCTTGAAATCATGTCTATCGATTTTTTCAGCGTTTTTTCCTTCAGCCATTTATGATCTTCATACGGTATAATTTCTTCGATCCTTTGCTGACATAAGACAATAATCATGTTATTCTCACGGTTATGCTTATGGCGTACTATACTGTGGCTATTTAAGGGTATATGTGGAATTTAAGTAGAAAACACAAGTAATTTTGGAAGACTAACATACCCATTATTTTCCTCCCATCTAAAAAGAAAGAACTCGTCACCTTTCTCTGATCTCGAGACTTCTTATGAAATAAAGATGTTCGTGTAAAGTGGGAACAATGAAGGGACATGAATATAAGCATGCGGATAAAGTTATGCTTCATATAGATTATAGAGGATTAAGAAGCCATAACAACTTAACACAGTCGCTTGAGTCATTTAGCACTTGCCGCTGGGATAAGCTTAGCGTCAGTAAGCGCAAACAAAGTCAGCCACAACTAACATGCACAAAGAACACAATTCACTTTTTATATTACAAATATTATCAAGGAAACAGCAAAGAGTAGAGGGATTACTCGATAATCTTATGTAGCGCGGAATCACTACCAGTACTATATTTTTTACAATCTCTGAATCAATATATGGCATCACGGAAAAACGTCCATTAAGGAGTCTGATTAAAAGATGAGTATAAAAATGTTAATAATCTATCTCTTGTAGCAATGCAGGTTTTTAACAAGCCGGAGGCATATGCGACTAAATGGACTACAAAAGAGACTAACAGGATGTTCATTGATAAACATTCCTGCTAAAGAAATAAAAACATCCTGATTTTAAGAATATTTTAATCACATTGCAAGAGTACTTATAGATAGATGTGTAAACAATATATGAACGAAGAGGAATGACTGAATGAAAAGTGAATGGCAGGAAGAAAACAAGAATGGGAGGCCGGAAGAGAAATGGCGATCTTATTTCAACGTACGTGTTTTCAGCAAGGCTGATGGCAGAACGTTGACAAGACAAAGATAGATTATTTTTGCTGTCACAAGGGCGATGGATTAAATTAGCTTAAATTCACGAACAAAAGCAATTTGTTTTACCCACGTCTCAATATTCGATGACAACAAATTCGGGTAATGTTGTCTTGAAAACACAAACAAAAATCGCTTGCCGTCTTCTTTCGTCTCGGATAAATGGTCTGAAGTGTATAGATATGACCATAGAATTCAAACAGGCTGAATCAAGTTAAATCATTTCACTGTACAAGCAAATGTTTTGAATGAATTTGAACTGCATAATAGATTTTGTTCAAAATATCAATGACAGATCTTCGTATCCTAGGCTACCTCTCTTTGTTATTGAATGGTTGGTGTGAACTTTTATAGTGGTGTTTTGTGAAAAGTAAATACGTCCCTTAAGACTGAGAACATATATTGAAAAATTAACACATAAATGTATGAGTGTCAAAATTAAAGCAATATAAAATGATTTTGGTTTTTAGAAATGATAGATATTAGTGAAGGAAATAGGGCCAAAATTAATACTTTCATTCGATTATGACGTTTGACATTGAATCTGTGTTTTTAAAGAGATCGCATTTGATGAGTGATCTACCATTCATTATCAGATGGGTGTTTCGTGAAAGTAATGGACCACTATTCGAACCATAAATTATTCAGTAATATTTCATCTTCACTCTAAGCAAAAGCACTGGGAGGTAATAATTGGAAAATTGATCAAATGAATTCCTATTTCTTGTTTTCATCATACAGAAAAGGCTTGACATGAATGTCGGATCTACTGACGTACGAACTACTGACAACTTCATCAATTCACACTGAATACAGATAATAGCTGCTTGATGCAAACTTTTTCGTTTATTTTTCTGCCACGGGGTATTCTTTTTGTTGACCCTTGAACTGGTCTATATTGTCTGGTTCTTTAAACTCTAAAATATGGGATCGTTACTACCTCGCGGGCTGTATTTCTAGGGAATTCAGAGCTTTTAATCAATCTAGCTTCTTTTTTTGAGAGCTTCGTGGTGTTGCATTAGGAACAAGTAACTGAAAGGAGACCAGACAACTACCAACACGATAACAAAAAAGTCTCTAATTAATACTTGTGGGCTTACTACAAAATATTGATAAAACTGAGATCATAGAGTAAACACAGTAAATCGTAATAATTCTAAACGTTTAATTAGAGATAACCAACGTTCTTAGAATTTTTGTTTAAATCTGACAGCGTTTTCTGATTGAGTCAAATAAGGTTTACCGACGTAATTATCAAAAATGCAAAATTGAGATCTCAACAGTTGAGTTTCTGTGTGTTTTGCACTGTTTTGCATGTTAAACAAGGTTTTTTATAAACAGCTCTACATCGTAAGGTCAAACTTGCGACGATAAACCTGTATACGGTGAATCCTTATTTATTTCCTGTGCACTACAGCAAATCGGAAGAAAACCTACAGATTTTTATTTAATCCCACAGCCGAAATCTTCTCGGCTCATTTTAAATTTAAGTCCTTTGAAAATCTACTTCACGCCAATAAATTCACTTTTGGCATACCGCGAAGACCAACAGAAACCAGATCCCAACAAAACAGTCAGCTAAAATCTTTAATATGAGATATATTTACAGAGTGGTAAGTGAACTTCAGTGCTGTAGATGGAAGCAACAGATAAGATTCTCTAACAGAAAGTATAGTGATACATTGTAGAAGAAGTATCTTGGGATATCAGCTTCACACAAAATCCAGACCATAAAAGCTTGGGAGGATGTCTTCAAAATATATTCACTAAACTGACTTCCGATTGGCTCCTTTTTAAAAGTTTCCTTTGTATACAAAGTGTCATATTTTGGTGAATTGCTGTGTGAAATACGGAAACCCTACTGTATGTCAATGAAAAGCCTTGCTCTTGGAAACGTCAAGAAATTATTGCTCAGAAAAGGCCTGAGAATTCGAAGTAACATTTGTCTCGCTCGGTTGTGGTAGTTCGGGTTTTCCGTTGTCAATTTAGCGAAAGGACTAGGAGAGTTGGGTATGCAAATGAGTGTTGTAATGACTTGGGGTTTTCTGAAACAGGTGCCCTGCATGGGGGAATAAATCAAAAACCGTTCCTAAATGAATACTATACCAAGCAAGTCGTGTGTCTGAAACGCAAGTGATTCGTTTTCATTCAGACCTCATTAACCGAACTGAATGGACCGTTTAGAGAAGTGACCGGTGTCATAATGAAACTCGACGGAATAAGACTAGAAAAAACGGATTCAAATGCATCCCGATCTACTTCGCGTAAAGATCGAGTTATCATTAATGTTGGAGGCAATCGCCATGAGACATATTTGAGTACTTTACGAGTTGTTCCTGATTCTAGGCTGGCTTGGATAGGAGAAAATGCTTCGAAACAAGCGGAATACGACCCGGAGACAAACGAGTTATTCTTCGACCGACATCCAGGAGTATTTGCCAATGTGTTGAATTACTATCGTACCGGTAAACTACACTGCCCTGGAGATGTATGTGGGCCTCTTTTCGAAGAGGAATTGGCATTTTGGGGAATCGAAGAACTTCAGATGGAGCCTTGTTGCTGGAGTAATTACACTCAGCATAGAGAAGCACAGGCAACGCTAAAAGCGTTTGAAGGTTTGCAAAAGGGCAACGCGGAATCTGACATCGATAATAGTGCTATGGGAATTGAAGCTGCAAATGCTAAAGCAGAGATGTCATTTAAGCAAAAACTATGGGCTCTTTTGGAACAGCCATATTCATCCAAGTACGCTCAGGTAGGGCAAAATTCTGTTGAGTTTCAAGACTATTTAACTCTTTATTGACTAACAAAGACTAGGCATATTGCGTGCCCAATTACAGACCTTCCTCTCTGACAAAAAACCCCAAAGTACTGCGACATTCTATTTGCACTTTTGAAATTAGATCATAGGCTATTCGTACAACGAACCGCCGTAACGACTCACGCAAATGATACCGCACATTATAACTGACAAAGGCGATTGACAAAGATTATAGAATGTATAAACTAACTAGCGGTCTTAAAACGAAGATTTAAACCGTATTAGGATATATTCGTTTCCAACTACACGGCACTTTACAATATAAAAATAAGCCTTTAAGGAACAACAACTCAGCTGCCAGCGAAGTTCTTTATGTGAATTATAAAAAAACAAAATCCTCAATGAGGATATACACAAATCACTTCTGATCTTAAAGTAAGCTTCGCAAACCAATGTGTAACTTCAAAACGTTGAGTTTTTTATTATACAGATTCGACATCTCGTATAAGTACTGATAGCGTTCCACCGCGGGATATCAAGAACGCTAAGGAGTAAAACCAAACAAAATATGAAAAGCACGGAGATCTATGTAAATAATAATGCATATTCATTGACATAAACTTAAGAAATAACGATATCGGCAAGTTCTTCCACAATGCGAGACACGGAGAACTGATCATGGAAAGAAATCACTTTTCTTATCTACCAATAAGCAACATGTACTCCGTAATTCTATTATGCTTTGTATCCATATCTCAAACTTACTCTCTACTGAATTAAAAATAACTGGTGCTTCCATTGACAAACCTATCGAAAAGCATAAAAATTCATAGGATCTAGACAGAAATATACTAATAAATATGCAGTTGCCGAATGTTATGTAGTAAAAGCGAAAACGCCAAGTTTATTTCATTTAGTTTTGACGAGCAATTCGTTCAGCAGGTCTACAATAAACAATATTTCTTTAACAGCTCCGTTTCGATTGATCGTCGGTCACCAACTCGACGACTAAACCATAACATTGGTGAAACTCCATCGCATGTTAATTAGCTCAAGTCACTATTCGCACAATGTTGTGAAGAAAAAGGTGTCTCGATTTTCTAAACCTATACTTATTAATAATTGTATGAGCTCCGTGCTCCGAGCTCCTGTATGTGCACTAGTTTTGGTGAATACACAATTCCCTGAAAAGCTGGATTCGATATCACTGAAAACAAGTCGGCCCTCTAGGTTTTGGTGTGTTTGATGTCAAAAGCCTGTATACCCTTTTCTGAATTTCTAATACTATATGATTGATAACATCTACGGTTATGAACTGTGGTACAAAGTTATTGAGAAACATAACCATTATTAGCAGATTGCATCGTTATTACAATGCATTACGCTTGCTTATTGAAAATTCCTCGTTAATAACGGCGGTTTTTATCAGTTTTCCCGCTACATTTTCTAATATACAAAAAGATAGAAAGAAGAAAAATACGTTTAAGTTACGCGCCGTGTTTATTTGAAGAAGTACGTTACTGAGATAATTTCAAATGACAGTTTCTCAATTCCAATATTAATTTAAAAAATAGTTTCAAGCCGCAGGCAACCGCGCAATAATTTCTACACACAAACATAACAAAACATTGATTTCGATCGACTAATGAGGCAAAAACCATCAAGAAAGCAAACTGGCAAGAATTTGTCAGATTCGGTGGAGATACTCCGACCGCATGAAAGTGAGTAAAGGAGTACAAGGAAACCTTAAAAAGAACCGCAATGAGCACTCTAATGTCGTTGCTCATTAATAATGAAAATACTCGTTCATTGCGGCGCTGTAAGAAACGCGTACAATAAAAGCTCGATTCGGGGTAAAACAAACTTTAAGACAGTGCTTATGTGAACTATTTCTTATTCTTTTTTATTGCTGTTTTGGGAAGCCACTAGTATCTTACTAGAAGGATAATCATTAAACGAACATCGAACAAAGTCCGATTTTAATCCGAAATTATAGCCTTGACCGTTGAAATAGTACAAATAATTACAATAACGATGATTGAAAACGATTTCTGAAAAGCAGACATTAGTCGTAAGTTTTAATGAGACAAAACCGAGACGAGTTTTCGTTGCTCTCTCAAAAAGAAAAGCTTATTTGTAGTGTTGACACTATAAAGTGAAATAAGCGATCATAAACTGTCATTATATTGCTGTCGTTATTCACTCTACTGACATTTTCAAATGAAGAACAAAAACTACGATGCCGGTTCCTATAATCTCAATAAGTTAATTTTTTTCTCAGAAGTGTTTGCGTTTAGTAGTGCGAGCGATCGATGCTAGTTTTGAGTTGAGTGTCAGTGCGCTTCACGGCCCCAAAATATTCTTCACGTCTTGGATTTTCTGCCAGAAATTACTACCACATGCTGTTTATCTTTCCCAGTGTAAAATATTTATCTTTATTAACCATGTCTTCTGACTATTATCTGAAAAAATTGTTTTCAATGTGTTTGTCACGTCGGCCGCAGTGTTTTTGAAATAATAATTACAATCAACAATTTCTCTCGAACTTTAAAAACACTTAATGAAGAGCCAAAACCAAAAAGCAAATTAGTGTAATGAAAGAATATTGATTTTAGCTTTCCCGGCTAAAATCCACACGAATAAATGTCATTCTTTCTACTTTTCTGCAATAAAATTTAATATCGGTTTTTATCACAATAGATTTTAATTAGTTTTAACATTCATGGACTGAAATGTCCATGTTAAAATATCGATAAGAAAAGCGGGATCATTTTATGTTATCGCCATAAGATAAACTTTACCTGTCAAGGCCAGTCAAAAACGAAAGCAAAACAGGAATGAAAAAGAAAGAAAAACGAAGAAAAATCATACAGGAAATTGGATAATTAATTGTACAGTAACTGTCGAACATTCTTCAGGCATAATTTTTAAATATTTTATGAATGTCTTTTGTTTAGCTATGACTTTTGAAATAAGTGTCTGTAACAGTCGCAAAAGATCCAAAGCATTGTAAAGCACCATATTCAATGCTTAACTTTTGAATTATTGAACAGTTGTATAACCAGGATTTTGTCCTAAGTACGCTGCTGAAAGGTCACTTCGATCCGTAAGAGAAAATGATCCCCAGTTAATCAATAGTTCATTAATATTTTCCAAGTACGCATGTAGTACGTGTGTACGTAATCGACAACTAAGTTGGAATAAAAACAGCTTTTATACACGATGCGATAACTTTAAACATTTCTAACGGATTAAGTATGTCAAATCAATTTTTCATAGAATCCAATATTTTTCATTAAATACATTTGTAATTTTGGCGTCTTCGGTCTGTTGGTAGAAAAGTGTTTTCAGTACTGACAACAGTCATATGGCCACATAAATAATGCCGCAAACGCTCACCATTGTTCGTAATGGTGATTCATTGAAAGGCTTAAATGATCATAAAGTATAATAAATGTATTATAGTAGGCAACTTCAATATTCGTTCCCCTTTTTGCATTTGAATTGCAAAGAGTTTGTTTAATTTTTGTATTAGTTCAGTTTGTTCTTTTATTATTTGTTACTTTATTTCATTTTATTATTTCCTTTCTATTGTGTTCCATTTTGACTTCATTTCATTTCATTTTATGTTATTATAATTAATTGTATTTCATTGCACTTCATTTTACTTTGCACTATCATTTTGATATTATTTCATTCTCTTTTTTTTCCATCATTACTTTAGAACATTAGTAAAAATGTTCATTGTTTACCCATAAGATTGTTATCTTCAGTGAACTGATTCGTCTGTTAAGATTTTAGATTGAAGATATTTTCAACGTAGATTTTATGGTGACATTGGCTATATACATGTTGTGGTTCTATTTTATCCATATATGGTTCAATTTATGCTTTATTTTATTTTATATATGGTCATGGCCATACACAAAAACAAAGGAAAATACACATTGAAGTAAGGATATAACAACTTCCAAGTATTTTTAGCTTTCAAGTTATTTTTTGAAGTTGGTACCCCTAAACATTTAATTTTTTTAGTTAATATTGTTAATATGTATATATAGTAAGACTGAGTGTACATTAAAGTGTGTTGTTGTTGTTAATTTTGTTGTTGTTGTTGTTGTTGTTGTTACAAATTGAAACACAACTTATATGTCCAGAAGTCGACGGAGTGTTAAATGTTAAAGTTTAAAGTTGTTTTCTGTGTAGACAATTTTTAAGAAAACGATTTGTCCCAACTGCTTTGCTCTTAAAAAAGTCGATTTCGTATGACGGTGAAAAGGTCCGTACCGTGTGCCCTGTCTTTTGATTGGTCAAAGTCTCATCCAATCCAAACGCTCAGACACGGCACGAATCATACGAAATGAGCTCTAGCATCATCCTTGCTACTTGGATGAAAATCGGTGAAAATTCAAAATGACTTAAAACTTATTTGAATTTGTCTATAGAGCACATATTTTCTTATTCAAAAGAAACGAATAATAGCCATTCAGTAATTTGCATCCAAATTTTAAACTCAAATCTCCGGCAATAATTTGCTTACAATGAAGAATTAGTAGTTTTTAATCATTTTTATATTTATTTATATTCATCTTTAAACTATTTCTACTAGGAATGATCAGTTTCCAATTTTCCTGATTCCATCCAAGTAGCGCTTTAGGCTAGAATTATAAATCAAATATAATATAGTAAAGTACAATTACTAGTAGACAAGACGTGATATGTTTCAATTAATGGACATATATTGATGAGAGACATGACTGAAAGCCGACAAAGAATTATTTAAACCATGTTAAATGATAAGGCACTTCTTACACTAAAGACGGATAATTTTTTTACTATTCAAAGGAGCTTTGGTGCTTACCTTTCTTTCCTTGTGCTTTTTTCTTGGTTTTTGAGTTTTGGTTTCGTTTTTTTGTTTTGTTAACGTTTTCGTTTGTTTTGTTTTGTTTTGTTTGATTCATTTCTCTTACTCTTTCTTTTCTTATCTTTGCTTTCCTTCTCTTTCCTTTCTTTTTTATTCTTTTCTTTTCTTCTCTTTTTTCTTTTCTTCCATTTCTTTTGTTTTCCTTCCCTTTCTTTTCTCTTTCTTTTCTTTTTGCTACCGTTCTTTTAATTTTTTGTTTTCTTTTTTCTTTCTTTCTTTTTTTTTTTCATTCTTTTCTTTCTTTCACAATGTTACCACGAGGTTATCAAATGCTTTTAATAAGTAACAAAGGAAAAAGAACAAGCACCAGTAGAGTGCTTTTATTTAACTCGTGAAAAAATAGTACGCATAATAGCTGGTGGTAGACTCTAAACCTATTGTTTTCTATTGTTCATCATCCACTGGTACTCAGTAGTTAATCATCTTTCTTTCACGGGTTAAGTAAAATCACTCTACTAGTTGAATTTCCAAAATATTGATGACTGCGTTGAGTGCCTTCATTGTTTCAAGCGTCCATATATTCAATTCTACTCTATACTTATTTCGACTCAAAAGCAAACTTACAAGCGCTTTAAGTATAGACTCTCGACCTAGGTTTGCCTACTTTGGCAGTATTTTGCGGCATCCACTTCAGATTGCTTTGTCATACATTTTCATTTCAAAAGATGATTTAAATCTAAATCTAAATTTATTGATCTGCAAAGTTTATCACATCACTGCAGAAATAAAGGGGCCAGTGGTTATGGACGTTATTGAAGGCCATGTTGTCAATCATTTTAAGATTATTCAAAGATTACATAGTACGTGTATATGATATGATGTGTATAATGTAAGTATGTGATATAATAGCCAATATTACAATAGTTCACGTTCGATATATTGGTTGTGTGATCACGAACAAAGCAATACAAAACAAGGGTCCGCATTGTATTTCCTCTGCACTCTTTGACTTTGAGTAAAGCCTTCAAGTAGAGTACATTTTTTGTATGTTTTTTTTATCCACTATAGCCTCGGCTTTGAGTGTCAGCTGTCGTATTCAACACTTACCTACTTTGATTTCACGCATGCGCAAAGCGACAACCGCTTCAAAATAGACTATTCGCACAACGGCATCAATTGACTGTAATTAACAGTCAATTGACGCCACCAATAATAGTGGTAATGAAGAACAAAATCAGAGTTCACAACATTCACTTATATTACCAAATTTGGTCACACCGCAATATTTATATAAGAGCACGAAATCAGATTCTTTATGACTATTATATACTGTATGTCATGAAAACATGCTAAATAATGTATGCACGATTGTTGCATGGTAAGGCTAATGGATACTAGTGGTTTCTCAGTAGTCTGATCCAAGCTGATAATCAGTTGACCGCAAAAAGTTGCCCTTCCATGTCGACATATTTCCCTACGTTGTTAAAGGAAAAACCTCGGTTGTTGAGACATATTACCTTAAAAACTAGACTGACCCTAGATTGAAAACCTTGAGGATGAATTTTGATGAATAGAGCGGTTTCCGTATGAGTGGGAAACTTACCGCGCGGTACTGTGACCGTGCCAGTGACGTAATGTCTATAAAAATATTGAAAATTCTGCCGTACTGTACCCAGTCATACCAAATTGACTCTAATCACAATGCAATTAAGGTGAATCACTTTTTCATTAGAATCTACATCGTATGTACGTACAAAGGGGGTGTTGACAAAAGGCCGATATACGTCCGTCCGTCCATATCCACGTTTTGTTTATATCCGGTACAAATGCATTTTTAATTTTTAAATCAATGTTGAATAAGCGTACGATGTAATAAGAAGAACCATTGATATACAAAATACTAAGCCGTCATTTTCTGAAACTTCAACTGACGTCTCCGCTTGAACATTTCTAGTCACGTATTGATAGCTTCTTACGGCGTAGAGCTACCTTTTTCCTACGTTTGCGTACGCCTTTGTATTTCGACGATAGCCTCACTTCAAAGCAAAACTATCAGTTTTTGTCGGCCTCAATTCAAAACATTAGCTACATTTTCGGGCGAAAAACAACAAATCTCCAAAAGACCTTCGAGTTAATAAAAGATTAAAAAAAAAAAACTCAAAGAGTGACATGTTTATCTCCGTTTGATTATATACAAAGTTCATCCACCAACGTAAGAATAAGGACTGAGTATTTAATTGTCTAATAGGGTCACAAAGGCAACCGTTCGCCCTTATTAAAAGTCCTAAAGTGACTCATTCTTTCTACGTGAACCTTACTACTGACTTTACGTCATCGATTACGTCATTGCTTCGAGTTATATTGCATGATACGTCATTCTTTTGTGTAAATTAACGAGTTCTGTCCATGACTTATTTGGCTTTTCAAATGAAATAAATCCATTTTTAACAATATTGAGACGAACACGTTGAAAGTGTTATAATAGAAGTAAACGGTGATATTTCCGATGAGGTTTTGAACCCTCAAGTAAAATTGCCTCTTTAACACCCATCAAAAACAATATAGCAGTATTAAAACACACTCCATCAATACTTGTCGTACAATTAAAACGGATAGATTAGTACTAATGACTTCTGTACGTGACGTGATTTTTCGTTAACTGTTTCCGTGTATCGTGATATATATCTGTGAATCGTGTTGTACGTAATAGATTTGCTTTAAATTCCTAAAACGTGATACAGTTCAGATTATTTTCGGATAACGACTTTAATCTGGAACTAGCACGGCTCTACCTTTTTTCATTTTTGATGGGCTCAGACATATAAAAAAGGTGACATAAATCGTCAGTGACCAGTAATTTTTTTTTTCTTTTTTCTTTTTGCTAATAATAATAATAACTTTAATGGTTCTTGAATGGCAAATAATAAAAAAACTATTTGAAAAACTCAAGATTATAATATTATATACTATATTCAATGTTCGGTAAAACGAATAAATTACATATGAAATATCTGTTAAATATGTGCAATGTCTGAAATTAAGGTGATGCGTCCCATTGGTTAACTGCGTAGGGGATAAAGCTGTTCTGGAAATATTTAGTGCGACATTTAAGTAGTGGAATTTTCCTTGAGTTCCGTAAGGAGTAGACAGATTCAGTTACTGGAGGTAAAACATCGTTGATTCTGTCTTCAGGTCGCATTATAGTCTTGTAAAAGCAACGACAAAGCTCATCTCTGCGCTCTTGAAGGGTGGATAGGATTTTTAAAACTATAGATTCTTGAAATGATTGAACATTTTGTGACCATCCTTTGTTTTCTTTATTTTTTAATCAGTAGCCAGTATCGTTTAATTTCTGATAATTTGCGAAAAAATCTTCTCATGCTTCCAAGAAGCATGAGTCAATAATCAATACTTTAAAAACCAAACAATATAATGGCAACTGAAAGTTATGTATTTAACGAAAAGGTAAAAAAGAACAACAGTTTTCTCATTTGGAGCCTCAGGGAATAAAAGCTATTACCTTTAAGCCTGCGCAACAGCAGGATCACTGAGTTACTGATTTGCTTTTTACTATACCAGAAAGAAAAAATTCAAAAAGAGACATGCATTAGACACTCAATCGAAATGCATTTCACTTTATAGGTCTGTTTCTTTATTGTCTAAGTAATAATCCTATAATGTTTGCTATGGGTAATATTTTTCCCCTTTTTGTTGTAATTTCATTTCTTGCTTCCCCGAACGCGGGATTGCATCAGACGAAGGTAAAGCCTTTCGAAATTATGCTTTTTTTCATATCGAACGACAAGCCGTTTCGCCACAAGAACAAGAAGTTTATAGATTTTGCTTTGTTCTAAATTGAAGATTTTCTGTGTCTCAGATTTTGATACCGTCTTAAACCTCATATCCTCAATATCCTTCAGAAGTCGTACGACCGGTTAGCAGTCAGCTCGTTACATAGAAATGTACGTGAATATATACATTCATCTTTATTTGACCAAACTTTTCTGTTAAGAGTATGGTCCAATTTTTCTGTTGAGACTTCCACAACAAGGCCGTCTAACAGACAACGTTTCCAAAGCGAAAACCGCGCGACAGACTAATACCCGTGGGTTCCAAACGATAGCACCTGACACCCGTCATTGTACCATGCGACTAACCTACCAGCCATTCCTGAACGATTCTCAAAAGTGTGAGTAGATTGTCCCACATGAACTATTTTAGCCAACAATCGCGCGCAAATTTTATCGGGTTACATGTAAATTTACCAAAAACTAATTATTATGTTTCAGATTCTAGCCATGGTGTCGCTAGCAGTGATCGTACTATCTGTTGCAACATTCTGTATGGAATCAATGAACTACTTTGAACGTTATGAAAACATTTTCAGAGCTTTAGAATACTTTTACTGTGTGTGGTTTACAACAGAGTTCATAGCCCGTTTATTGTCATGTCCTTCTAAATTGGAATATTTCAAAAGTCTCATGACCTGGGTAGACTTAACGTCTGTTATACCATTGTATATCAGTTTATCAACGTCTTATGCTGATTCTATTGACTTCTTATTTGTCCTGAGACTGGTCCGGATTTTCCGGTTATTCAGGTTTTTCCGCACGATGAGTGGAATGCAAGTGATAGGACACACGTTACGAGCAAGCGCACGTGAATTGTTTCTACTGATATTAATTCTCTCCATACCAATGGTGATATTCTCCACATTACTGTATTACGCAGAGAAAGACGTAAGTATCATTCACTAGAGCTACGCCCATATTAAGAAGCATGAATTTGAAAACTCATCGTTCTTAGCTCTATATTTCAATCTTCCGTCCACACTATACAGCAATTTTCTTTTCTCTAAGGTTTGAAAACGGAACAAAACGATGCGTTTTCAAGTTTATCGGGATCAGAGCGCACGTAGCCTGATAATCTGATACTAGGATTAAAGTCACATCTGCGACACAAGACAAGCGCAAGCAACATACGCAGACTCCGGCCCCGTCCACAATATTGCATTTTCGTTTGAGAACGTACGCGAAACGCATACTTTTCGATGCGCTTTGGCCTTCCTTCTTCTCTAAAACGGCGTCTTTTGTTTAAAGTGTGAATTGAAAACGGAGAAAAAAAGTGCGTTTTGAAATCATCCCGAGTAACTAGTGGACGTAGTCATAGTATCGTATTCATTTTGCCACAACAAAGTTGTAAAAATGAATGAGTTTGTTGCTTGCGCCTATGCTTATGTTACTAGACAAGTTAATCATTTACTGTCAAACATGACAAAGGAATTGTCCTCCGTTAGTAAACGTTTTCAGTCTAAAGAGCCTTTTCAAAAGTTTTATTTCACAGTGAAACGGCGGTATGAATGCTGGTGGCGAGACATGTAAACGTATAGAAAACCGTATAGACGCACTGCGTCAATCATAGGTTTCGACTGGTGATAGTGCAATGGGCTACCGTAAATGCAACGCAATTTTCAGACAGCCACACAAACTGGCAGAGTTTTCACCACTGATGTCGGAACACTTGGTCTATTTGCGTGAATGTAATGAGAACAACGTGTTGGATTCCAGGTAGCACATCGTCCTATTTCCAGTCGAGGCTTTTGTCTGGCGTATAGCGTAATTATGTAAAGGGTGGTAAAGCAGTCTAGGATGTAACTTTGATACAAAACGCAGCTCTAAATTATGCAATGGGTGGTAAAGCAGTCTGGGACATTGCTTTGATATAAAACGCAGCTCTTAATAATGCAAAGTGTGGTAAAGCAGTCTAGGGTGTAACTTTGATATAAAACGCAGCTCTTAATTATGCAAAGTGTGGTAAAGCAGTCTGGGACATTGCTTTGATATAAAACGCAGCTCTTCATTATGCAATGGCTGGTAAAGCAGTCTGGGACATTGCTTTGATATAAAACGCAGCTCTTCATTATGCAATGGCTGGTAAAGCAGTCTGGGACATTGCTTTGATATAAAACGCAGCTCTTAATTATGCAATGGCTGGTAAAGCAGTCTGGGACATTGCTTTGATATGAAATGCAGCTCTTAACTATGCAAAGGGTAGTAAAGCAGTCTAGGACGTTACTTTGATATACCTCTTTAACAAAAGGTTGTCGGACTAGAGGTTTCAAGTCTACGAGACTAGACCGAAAAGGAGTATTGGATTTCTAACATCAAGAAATGAAGTTTTGTGTTGTATAAGGGTAGAGCAAGCTAGATGTGGATGTCGTGTTGATATTCGTGTAATTTTGTACGTTGTTTTAATAATTTCTACTCATACTCCGTTTCGGGTGAGTTGCGTATGCTTTGTGTCTTTTGCCTGACAACGTTAATTGAAATAGGTGTATAACACTAATGAAACTCAAAATTATGAAATGTTTTCAATTTCAGGAATTTGGGGAGAAATCGTCTAATTTCGCCAGCATTCCTGAGACATTTTGGTGGGCAGTGATCACCATGACAACGGTTGGCTATGGTGATGTATACCCTAAGTCTCCTTATGGTAAAATTATTGGTACGGTCTGCGCATGCGTAGGAGTCCTCATTGTGGCACTTCCAGTCTCTGTTATTGGTAGCAATTTTACTTTATTTTATTCTCATGCGCAGGCGCAATTAAAACTTCCAAAGAAAAAGAAAAAGCCATTATTGCTGGGAGCTGCAGGAGCTTTAGTCTCTGACACAAGTTTACCCGATATTGAAGATGATGAAGATGAAGAGGGGGAGGATGAAAACGAGGGCGAACCTTTAAGGGCGCGGGAACGGGAACCGCGCTATTCAATGTCTGAGTTCAAGCATATGAGAAACCCTTCAATTCATCCACGGTGTAGAACAGCTCGACGACAGGCTCAAGGAACGATAGATATACCAGCTCTAAAAGCAGCACAATCGAAAGCGACGTCTGAGAATTCAGACGGGGAAACTCAGCCATCCGTACAAGCACCGTTATTGCCTTGTTTAACACAGTCAGATGGTTCTAATATGTCGAATATATCGAATGGTTTAAAAGGGATTAGCGATGTCATGCTTACAAATTACTGCACCATCGACACGACGAATGGCCATCTCTCCTATAGCCACTCCACCAGCTAGAAGAGCAAGTCGAAGAAGAAAGCGCAAGAAATCAAACAACGGTGGCGAGGAATCATCAGGCTACGAGCGAGAGAGTCTTTATACAACTGACGCTGAAAGCGCTGCTGAGAATCAAGCTCGGATTGCAGAACTTAGAGAACAAATGCGAGCACAGAAAAATCAGTCCATGTCTTCGAATTCTTCGAATTTTTATCCGCATTCTAGTAAAGAAAATATGACGTCTGGAGATGAAAACATACGGTCACCTTTAAGCCACGAGCGATGTCCAAACGACACCCAACCTTTAGACAATGCCCAAAACAATGAAAATGCTTTGCCTTCAACTGAAAAAGACGATAATAGTACACCAAGGGAGACAGATCTCAGAGAAAATTTGGAGCGCGCTGATTCTCCCAGTAAGGAAGATAAAAGGTTGGGTGACCAGATAAGGACTCCAGAACAACCCCCTCCAAATATCTGGGATCGACCACCTGACATAGACACTTGGATCAAGCAGCCCACTGCAAGGACTAAGCCATATTATATACGTAAATCACCTGATCTCTCAAAGGAAAGATTGTATAATGATACTATTTCTCCTAAGAACGAGAATATTCACACGGTGAAGTTTGACGACACTCCTCACCAAGCACCATACAATGCTTCTGTGAACGACCTCCGTGTTCCTGGAATCAATGGTCGAAAGCCTTGCGGTTCTTCGTGTAGTCACGGTGGAATATTGAAAGATAGATCACAATCTAAATCTCTCGATAGATTGCGCGTGCGTAGTCCTGATCAGTGTCATCCGGTACGGAACGATGAAGTTATATTAATGACTGGAAATATGCCAGAAATCGAACGAACTCATCCTCGGAGTAATACAATTGTATAACGATCATCTGCAAAACAATCTCTTTGACAAAGGGATTAATTAATGAGAATTAGGGAAGGAGGCATAGTGGAGTAGGAAGTGGAGGGTGGGGGCTGCCCCCCCCCCCCCCCTCCCTCATGCTAAACATAAAGAGAGAGATTGTTTTGCAGATATGTAAGATTGACCTTACTAAACCCTTATCTTGCAAACTTATTAGTCTCAGTTGATACCAGGGCTAAAATTAATTCAAATTTTGAAACAAAGTTAGAATGAAGAAGTATTAAGATAAAACATGAATAACTATTTGACAACCTTTTAACGTTTGCGAGTAAAAACTTATAAAGACAGTTTCAAACATTATGGGAAAGGACCCGTTTTATAATCAAAGGCGGAATAATAAAGTTTTTGTAAAATAGTCAAAAAGAATGACATGGCTCAAGAAATGGCATAAATTCGTAAGTCTGGAAGGAGGAAGGGAGGAGTGGGGGAGGGGATATTTCCCTATCCCTTCTCTTCCACTAAAAAAAGGTAATGAGCAATAAGGGGGAGGGGGTTGCGATCAGACCCCCTCCTTCTTTTTCAAATTTTAATTCTGCCTGTCCATTCAACATCCATTAAATTATACATTCTTCGGTTTATATATCTATTTTCGTAATCTGAGCAAATTGTGTGGGATGAGTGCATGGCGTATCGTGCGCATTTTGTTTATCGTCAATGTTTTGCCCCATTTTAATTTATTACAACTTATGATCTGTAGCTTATTTAAAAAAACATTAATAATTCAATAATTCAATAGTCCCCTTCACAGTTCACTGAAGTTCATCGAAGTGAAATGAACCGTGAGCATGCAATGATAAATACCTTTTTCAACACCTAGGACAATTATTCACAGGTCCGTATCATTGCAAGCTCACCGTTCGTCTCGCTTCGATGCAAAGGCATGGCTACCTTTCAAGATGGCGCAGATAACTGTGAAGGCTACTATTTGAATGTATCCAGTGAGAAGGGGTATTATATCATTACGTCCACCACCCCGTACTCCCTAACAACACAATTGCTGTGGCATCAACATCATGACGGCTCGTTACCATGAAACACGTGCGTAGGGAGAGGAGCCTGTACTTCTGAATGCCATCAATAGTCTTCTATTTCATGATTACTTATAACTACTCTGCATGTCAAAGTTTAGACCACCCAGGAGAGGTTTACCAGGTGACTCATACTCGCGAGCATCATTATGAAACCTTCAGCGAGCTCAAAGTGGGTCGGGGTCGCAAAAGCTCAGGCACACGATGGAGCATCTTCTGCAACATTGCGCGCAACACAGAGCTGCACCATGTGTAATGCCACCCCTGAAAACAGTTTCAGGTTAAGGATCGAGTTTTACTTTTGCAACTTTCTGCAATGTACGTTGCGCCTAACATTTCAGAGGTGGACTCACGGTACAACTGTTTTGTGCAACGTTGCAGAATCCTGCAGAATATGTTGCATTGTCCATACCTCACAAATAGCCCAAAAGTGGGTGGATCTACACGACGTTTCAGACCCCTAAACATAAAACCAAGATCCTTTTCAAGAATCCTTTCATATTTAAAACTTAAGACTCTTACAGAATACCAAGACATTAGTGAAATCTCCTCGCGAAAAGGATTCTGAACGTTTTTAATTACCCTTAGTTTGGGGTTATAGGGGAGCGAGGGGGTTGGGTGTATTCCCGACCATCTTCTCATACAAAATAAAGGCATGCTAAATTGGACTAAAAAGTAGTTCTTAGGCAGTTCAGAAAGTATATGATGTTTCGCCGCTGAGCAATTAAGAACCAAAATAATTTCTGAGTGTATAGTGTACGGTAGTATGCACATGGATTTCATGCCAGAAAGATTCTACATCTGTTAAATAAAGTTTGCGAGGACATGGACAAGTGAAATATATGTTGGGGCATTCATGCACCTGCAGAAATCAAGTGAAAAGTGAATTGAAACTTAAGCAAACGGGTCAAATACTCTTCGTCATGAATTCGCCATTATTTATGGTTCCTTGAACTAAAATACAAAATATACAAGCATTGATAGCAGAAATATTACTAGCAAATGTGTATATAAACAATGCTACATACATATTAATGGTGTGATAATACGGTTTGTGTGCCATTCTAATTGATTGAGAGCTGAAATTAATTTATTAAAATGAAAAAAATAACTTGACAAAAGGTGTGTTTTGGTAATTTCCTCGTGTAAGTTTAAAGACAGGCCGGTCCAGTAACGGTTAAAGCTAAGTGCAATTTTTCTCTGCATCTCGTCTCGCAATTTCGTTGCAAAAGAAATTGCACGCACGAACCACTGCAGCATGTAAAAAAAACCTACATCGCTCAAAATCACTGCAAGAAAACAATTGCAGTAACGTTTTCTTCTGCAGTGGTTCGTACAACTTATTTTTCAATACCATTGTGAGTCAAGTTTCAGAAAAAAATGCACTGTGTAAATGCATGCGACTTTATTCCGTGGAGAAATTCTTTGTGCTGATCGATGTTATGCAATAAATAATTGTACTAGAAGGGGAGCGCTAGCGGGCTTTCAAATCTAATTCAAAATTGATCTTTTTAAAAGTGATAAAGAATCAGATTTTCACAAGAGGCACAAGGAACAATAATACTATTATGGTCTCTTGATTTCTACATACATTTCTTTTATAACAAACACTGAAAAACAGAACTTGGGCTTCCTGTGATTCCAACACTTTTTAGCAGCAATCGCGATCCTAAAAAACAACACTGATTTTGTGAGTTAAAACAATCGCGAAACGAAACTTTAGGGCGAAAAATATATTTTGCAATTTATAATTCGAAAACTTAGTGAATCTTCTTTTCAATTAATGGTAGGAGTCACATACACACACACAGATGACGTCAGAGAATCTTACGCGCGAAATGTTGAAATGTTTTGAGAAATATTATTTCGCACAAATTGATATATATTCAAACTGACATATATCCTTGCTGTGCAACGGTTGCTATGCAAAATAGGGTCTTGTTTTGGCCGGCAAAATTGCACGCGTTTAATTTTTGGCGGGAATCATTTGACTTCCGGTAGAGCGACACACATCTGACAAAAAGGACTCATTTTCGTCCATATTGCGCGTGCACGGGACACTTAGCTTTACTTCATATTTCTTTAGCAAGCTATAATCTTCGGTGGTTTTCGTCACAACTAAGTGTTTCTGCAATATATATTTTATTTACAGCCATTTCCTCGAAGCTAAGCATGGGGTTTACGAAATGTCAAAAAATAGATATTTCCATTAGTTATTCGCTCAATCATAAATCATATTAAATTTATTTGGAGGCCAATCTTAAAATGCATGCTTGACATTATGCACTATTGTTTCAAAATAAATTTAAAGTATCTCAAATCTTCCAATATACATTACTAAAAAAAATATAGCCTTTACCTGTAGCTATGGCGTCATGTGATGACGTCACGAAATGATGTCACAAAATGTTAAAGTCCCCTCAAGGAATCAAATAAAATGTAAAAGTGATTTGGCAATTTAAGGCATTTTTAGAGCATTTTTCAATTTCCCTAGCAACGGGCAATTTTTATATACACCTATTTCAATAAACGTTGTCGGTATCAAGCCTACGCAACTCACCCGAAAGGGAGTATGGGAAGAAATTACTGAAGTTATAAAACAGCTTAAAACCACAAAAATTACACACGACTACTCGAATTCAGCTTGCTTTGACCTTATACACTGCAGAACTCCACTTACTGATGCTAAAGTCAATACCAAAGCTGAAAAGAAAGTGAAGTTTTGCTACTACCCATACTCCTTTGCGGTCTAGTCGCGTGGGCTTGAGAGCTCTCATAAGACAACCTTTTGAGAAATAGATGTATCAGTACACGGCAGAGTCGTTCGGTCAATTCACAAAGACACAAAACGTGTTGATTCCGTATGTCTGTTACTTTACCCGCACATAAATTTTCTTCGATCTCGCTTTATTTTCAAATGCTGCATCCTGTGATATTATTTTCCTCGTAACTTTTTGGAATTATCATTATGTTACTCTTACAAACGTCCACCTATTCACCTTCACGAAGTTTCCCAGAATTTGTTACAAGCGAGGTTAATTAGTAGAAAATATTAAAGCAAGCCTTAGATAAACTGAAAAAATTCAGCAGAAAACGAGGCGTAGTAGGCTTCAAATTCCGATTAAAGTTCATAAGAAGGGCTATTGGGAAATCCTCTGAAGTTTCTACTACTTCTGTCACCATGGAAATGGGTAAAAAATTCTGGGACTCCGAGAAGGTGGCTGGACCTTCCCGGAGTTTCCCATAATTCATTACGATTAATTCAGCTCGCGCAAACTACCTCAAAATTTCAACAAGTTTTGCTAACTTTGGTGTGGTCTTTTCAAATAAAATAGTTTTGTTCCTGCTCGATTAAAATATAAAATTCACACAAGGGGTGAGAAAAGCTCATTCACGATGATGAATGCCATCATTTCTAAAGATTTTTTACCCTGACCTCGCTTGCGCGCGATGAATCGTTTCTTTAGACTTTTATGTTATGGTTTTCCTGTGTGCTTATTTGTCGTGTAGGCCTGGATCTCACAATCCAAGATGGCGGCCGCGTGGAGACTTCTGTGCAGAAGAACAACATCGTTTTCTAAGTTTTGCATTCCAAATACCTGCAAAACTTGGCAAAAATGCAATTCTCTTGGAAGTAGCTTTTCAATACTACAAGCCCAGCGAACGCTTTTTGCTTCAGCTATCTTACAAAGTGGTGAAAAATCTGATATTGAGCAAAACCCGTTCTACGACAAATATGCAGAAAAAATAAAAGTTGTGCAAGATAATATCTCACAAGGATTGTAAGTAACGAAACGTATATTACCTTTATTGTTTCTGGTGTGTGTACATTTGTTGAATTAGTTCGGTTGAAATATATTAATTTGAGTTCAGCGATCTAGTAAAAAATTAATACTTTTGTAAGGACCAAATCCGGGCCAAATCTTAGTCTTAGTGTCTTGTGCTGTATTAAAGTATACCTATTAAAATGGAGATGATGGTGGTGTTGATGATAGTGATGATTATGATGGTGATGATTAAGTGATGATGATGATGATACATGTAGGGGCTGGTCGTTTATAATCAATGAGGGCCCGAGCTGTTTATTATAGTGAGAGGATCATTTTATAAATTTGCTTGATTTTTTTTCAATTGTCAGCACAACATTTTATAAATTGAAGTTCAGTCAGGCCAAGGGCGCTAAGGCAAATATTGGTGGTTTTCTGAGCCGCTAGCCTTCGACATTATAAGTCAATAAATTGCTACTTATCTGTTTTGTTGTATCCTGGCTTGATTTGCTAATTTTTTCGTCGATTAGTTGTGTATAAACACTACAAAATCTGCCGTGACCAACGGTTCAATCGTACATAACGAACTACTGCAGCCTAGCTACCGCGTGACCCGTTACGTAAGCAGTTGATCGGCAGTTGGTTCGTTAACCTTCATAGGTTACACATCTGTCATCAAATGGCCACCGTACCTGTCACTTTAATCCAATTATCCGAGCAGACGAGAGAACAATAGAAAGGCCCTTCTTTACCTACCCCTGGTTTTTCTTGGTTATTTAGGGGATATTAACTTATTAACCGACGCGTACCGCTTACGTAACGGGTCACGCGGTAGCTAGGCTGCAGTAGTTCGTTATGTACGATTGAACCATTGGTCACGGCAGATTTTGTAGTGTTTATACACAACTAATCGACGAAAAAATTAGCAAATCAAGCCAGGATACAACAAAACAGATAAGTGACAATTTATTGACTTAAAATATCGAAGGCTAACGGCTCAGAAAACCACCAATATTTCCCTTAGCGCCCTTGGTCAGGCTAGTCTGATACATGTCCATTTTTTTGTTCAATCCTCATCACCACTGGTACTTCT
This sequence comes from Telmatactis stephensoni, assembly GCA_029948255.1. Taxonomy (NCBI): domain Eukaryota; kingdom Metazoa; phylum Cnidaria; class Anthozoa; order Actiniaria; family Isophelliidae; genus Telmatactis; species Telmatactis stephensoni. Next base: position 507,369 of record JALIZF010001801.1, read on the forward strand.
TCCTCTACTTTAAGCAAAAACAAAAACAAAAACAAAAAGGCATGGACTTCAATACCGAGCAGGATATAACTTACTGGTATACATTGTTGTACATAAATATTTTTGATACATTGACTTTTTTGTTACATTGATAATAATAATAATATATTGATCACTGTAAAATTGTAAAAATAAAGTGAGTTACACTGTAATTTATTTATTTATTTATTTATTTATTTATTTATTTATTTATTTATTTATTTATTTATTTATTATTTATTTATTTATTTATTTATTTATTTATTTATTTATTTATTTATTTTTTTGTGCTATTAAATCACATTAAAATTTCTTGAAATATACAATTGTCACTAGATTCCAAAATCATGAAATTAAAGTGCCACAAAAATTTCACATAATAAGGTACATGGTTAGGAATAAATGGAAATCAATGAGCAGAAAAAAGTATAAAAGCTGAAGAATATAATTCCTTATTAGTGCAAAAATCTTAATGACTTCACTAATACTTGCAATCTGAGTGTTGTACACAGGGGATGTGGGGTTTTGGGAGGAGTTGGGAGAGAGGGAACAAATTCTTAACTCATACAGTATCTTTGAACAAAAACTGCCTGCCACCCCCTCTCACAGATTATAAATGACCAGCGCCATAGATGAAACTTGTGTAACTGGAGCATGATGCTAATATATTTGTATTGTAGAGAAGAAAGTAGAACATTTGAGGAGAAAATGAAGGTTGATCAAAGAGTCATTGAAGAAATGAAGAGAATGAAAGCTATTGCACAGGAACATCAAAGCAAAAAGGTAGAATACTCTAGAAACTAGTCTTTTCTCATCATCTCCACTTTAGGGAGCATAAATTCCTTTCTTTGAAGGTGAAAAGGTATAATACAGTACAGTATACAAACATTAACAATATAAATAGTACTGATTAGTGCTATTTAATACTAAATGGTACAAATTATTACATGCCTTTTAGTGTTTGAACTCTAGCTTATACTATATCAGTTTTCTAATCATGCAAGTTTTCCACATGGAGTCTAATGGCATTGAGGTCCAAACATTTAGTTACCCTTTTATAAACAAGTTTGAGGGAAGAAAAGGTGCTCATTTTATATAACCTTCAAAAAATCAAAAAAGGTACCTCTATTATATACCTTGTGACTGTTTTCCTTTCACTTAGTCAAGTCAACTTGTGAAATTTCAATGCTCATTCTATACTTGTAACATTTTTGTGAAATCTCAACCCTTTCACATGGAGGTACAACAAGCATAATGAGGTATACCTTTCATATACTTTCCATGATTGTGATTAAGGTTACCTCTTTAGGTAGCTCCCCACCTAGGGATCACCCCTAATCCCCCGAGATCACACATACACACACATCTACATGTAGGTGATAAAGATTGGTGCAGATCTAGTTTGTGCACTGTATATACATGGAAGCTGATCAGTTTAAAAGGCTTCAAGAATCATTGTTGACACTACTAAGTTCTTTTTCTGCAGTCTTCAAGTATAAGCACCAACTCAAAAAGTGGAAGTTCTTCAAAGTATTCTAAAACAGTAAGTCAAAATGAAATGTTAATATCAATGACCATTACAGATTGTTCAGAGTTAAGCATGGCTCTTACTACATGACTGTATGCTGGCAGAAATTCTAGAATTAATTAGACCACTTTATAGAGGGATTTCTTGGCAACCACCTTTAGAGCCATCAATATAGAGCTTTCTCTCAAGATATTTGATTATCCTTAGGGACCAGTCATTATTTACAGGGAGGGGGAGGGGAGGGGGCTGGTGGAAATGAGAAATGTGATGCACAATTTTTGATGACCCCACCCCCCTTTCCACATACATTCTCTTATAACAATAATGCAGTGTGTGCATGAAAAATGATGCCCCCCCCATATTTCCACCAGCCCCCCCCCCCTCCCTGTAAATAATGACTGGTCCCTTACAAACAAGGTTTTCATGCATGCGTGTATGTGTAATAGGGATTGTGTTTTTTCTATTATAGTCTCTTGATTCAGTGTTACATGTTGATCGCATTGAAGATCTATCCAGTGAGGAGATAGAGCAGGTAATAATTATATACCCTGAAAGAATATAAAGAATATTGATAATAATGAATGTTGTCAATGACATCCAGTAAAAGTAAACTAAAATTAAAGATGTGAATCACTTACTGGGACTTGATTTTTGTAACAAGTACTATTTCACCAAAACCACTAGTCTTCATCAGGCAAGTGATGCTCAGCAAGGCGTGTTCCTCACTGACATTTTCATGGCGTGTTGGCTGTCACAGGATCAAATAGTTACCTGTATATAACATATATAATGAAGACCAAAGGATTTGGTTGTAGCATAGTCTTTTCTATAAAGATCAAGTTACAGTAGGTCAGATTCCCATCTTTATTTTTACTTTTTTAACAATAAATTAAAAGTTGATAATTGATTGGATATTTTATTTAATAATGGATTGTTCTTCCATCTTAATTTAGCTTTGGAGAGAATACCACAAAGATAAAGACTGTATTAGTGCTTGTATACCAGTGAGTTTTAATTTTTTGATAACATTGTACTTTAAGAGTGATATTAATTTGCAATAAACCCGTGAAAGAGTTAGTAGTAAGACTACTATATAGACACTAGTATATCCCCGGGGGGGGGGACTCCATTGTTAAAGGATCGGGTATGCTCGTCGTATCTCTTAGGGGTAAAAATCAGTGATTTGGTATCTTTTAGGGTGTTAAAATTGAAATTTAGTTAGAGTTTTAGCATTTCCTGGTATCTTTTAGGGTATCAAAAGAGCCCATCGCTTATAATATCTTGTTCTCAAACAGAAGAAATTTGCCCAACAAAAGCACGTCGATCATCCAATTTTGTGTTCATAATAATAATGTTCATTGGCTTCTTATCGCTGGTATCTCTTAGGGGTTAAAAAATCGTCCGGTCACGCCCTTTTAAAAAGACTTCCGGTATCTTTTAGGGGTATTTTTGAAAATATCCGACGAGCATACCCGATCGTTTTACAATGGAGTCCCCCCCCCCGGGAGTATATCTTATTTCTATTGTCTTTTGTGTCTATAAAAATATTACACCCTAACATTCAGTTTATATTTCATGGGTTTAATGCAATCACTTAGTCTAGAATGTTAGATCTGGTCTCTCATTCTGCTTCTAGCACATGATTGAGTTTTTCCAAGAACTTAAATTTAAATCTGATGAAATTGTTGAGAAAATGTTTCTCTCCTCTTGAGACTTTTTCATTTGGTACCAGTGTATATAGTTTGTAAGATATCCACTCAGAATTTAGGATTCTTTAAGCGCATTTGAATATTTGCTTAGAAAATGCACCATCTGCAAATATTAAAATATCATTATAATTATTATTGTATTTTCTACATCTACATACATGTACAACTTTTACATCATGTCATAATATAGTAGATAACATAAAATTGTTATCTGCTGTGTGTTTGTCCTGACAATGCCTTCTTTCTAGAAAGCAATGTTTTAGGTAGATGTAATCTTATTTTTTGTAATAAATTATATTCCAGAGTGATATATACCAAAGAATACAATCCAGAGCTAATGAATATCCCCTGGTAATGTACAGCTGTCTGTCTGTCTGTCTGTTTACCATTTTATTTGTTTTCATTAAAAATCCACATAAAAGAAACTGAGGATTAGGCACATCCAGGCTGAAAATTTTAAGCACTCAATATATATAAATAAATAAATAAATAAAAATTATATTAACGTCTTTATTCCATAAGAAAAAATACATTATCCTATTTACAATAAAATTCAATATACAAAGCATTGAAAAACCCTTGCAGGTAAATAATTATGTGAAATCGAAAGGTTGTATAAAAGAAAAGAAAAGGTTCTTTTATGTGGGTTTTTACTGTACCAGGGATTATTGAAAGACAATTTGAAATGTTGTGAACACACAAATGAAGCCACAGAGTAAAGCAAAGGAGCTCATTGTGTATTATGTTTTTCTGGCTCCAATTATTCTTTGTGTCCTCAAAAATAAGGCCATCAGTGTCACATTGACAAAAAATGAAAAGAAAATGGAAAATGGAAAAAAGAACAGAAAAGACAACTAAAATGGACTTGTCCTTTAAATTTTAGTTTCTATTCCCTCTTCCAAGGGAAAGTGGTTATGAATTCATGTTTGCTGAGTTCTCTAATGACATCTGCCTGGTAACATCTCTAATACAGTATCAAGTAAGGATTCACTAGTTATAATATTATTGGGTTTTTTTCTTAAAGTCAACCCATTTCTTCTTACTATTCCAGTGTTATTATAAAGGTAGTTCTTGTGGCTTTTCTAAATTAAGAGATTCAATATTATACTTTATCAGACATTAGCTGAGAATGCTCCATGGGTTCTAGCCATAAGACATTTTACAGAATTAAAAGATTCTAAAGGTAAACAATGTCAACACTTACGGACAAAATAATTATAATTATTCTGTTCTTACAGAACAATTAAAGCAGATTTTGTATGACTGGGAAAACAGTATAGAGCAGTTTCCATATGAGTGGAAAACCTACCACACCGTATCATGACCATATCAGAGCCATAATGTTTACAAAAACCTTCAAAATAGTCGCCTTCACAGTTTCCTGTGCCATCTTGAGAGGTAGCCGTGCCTTTGCATTGAAGCAAGACGAACAGTGAGCATGCAATGATAGATACCTTTTTTAACACCTAGGACAATTATTCACAGGTCTCTATCATTGCAAGCTCACCGTTCGTCTCGCTTTGATGCAAAGGCATGGCTACCTTTCAAGATGGTGCAGGGAACTGTGAAGGGGACTATTTTGAAGGTTTTTGTAAACATTATGGCTCTGATATGGTCATGATACGGTGTGGTAGGTTTTCCACTCATATGGAAACTGCTCTATACTGTATTTAAATTTTGGGTATAAATTATCATTTATGTGAATGCAAATTGCTATTTTCATTCATTCATTCATCTCGTTGCAAATAGTCAAATATATTGCAAATATATTGATGTAGAACATATAGAAAAATAAGGGTTCAATAAGGTATGTTCTTAATGACAATTCCTGGGGGAGAAGGGTGGGGGGGGGGGAGAGGAAGAGCATAAAAGCCCATGACCCCTGACCATCCATGACCCCTGACCATCCAAAAATCGGGGTACTTATTCCTTTGCTTTTCATTATTTAGGAATTGTACTGATGGTAGGCGAGATAGACACAAAGCAGCTGGTAATGACAAATTTAACAAATTATTAAAGAATATAATTACAATGCACTGTACATAATTAACCAAGATACAGATGTACAACAAAATAATTGCATCTCTCCTATGAGTTGTCAGTTGTTCTCTAGGGAGAGTACAAGGGACAACCTGGTAAAAACAGTTCAAATTTACATTAAATGGCATTACATTTTGCTACTCCAAAAAATTATTCCCTCCAAAAAGACAAATCTCAAAAATTTCAAACCCATGGCTGTTATGATTGTTTATTACCCTCTTCTTGAGGGTTAATAAAGTTGATGTTATCAAAGGTAAATGTGATAGAAATTTTGTCTTTTAATTAAATAAATAATATTTTTATCTGTTTTAGAGTGTTGTTGATGCTCAATGGTTAGGATATCAAATACAGATGTATTATGCATCAGATGACCAAGAGAGAGAAAACCTTCTAAGACTTTTCAACAAAGAACCACAGAAGTTTGATCATATGAGTGTAATAAATCAACTGGATAAGGAAATTGCAGCTGGTAACATTGTTAGACCCATGTAAACAAGCCTTTATTTACATCACATTGATCATGGCTAGTTTTTGTACAGTGTCGTTATGTAATTATGCAACTTGTACATTTTACAAAGGTAATAAAGGATATTGAAGTTTTGTGATGGCTCCATTATTATTATGGCTGTATTACATTTTATCATAAAATTAAAGAACCCAACAAGGTTCAGCTGTTTAGTGTTTTATGTAAAGCTTATTTAAACTTAACATAGATTATTGAGCTACAAGGAATAATTAAAGGAATAATAGTAAATGGAGCAATGAGAGAAAAGGGGAAATGATCTATTACTGAATGTACAGTACAGAACCACAGAAAATTGAAATCTGTTTTATATAAATACATGTATATTCATTGAATGATTTCCACCAATTAGAACATGCGTAGGATTTTATGCATGTGTACTGCATTAACCACACATGGTTCTCAACCAATCAGAGAGTTGATATACCAATAATTATTATATATGTATATGTGTGTGTGTATTATAAAACCATCTATTCCTTTTACTTCATTTTTGAATTTCTTGTGTCCAAGAGTCTTACTGCAGGATTTAAAATGTCATTGTATAAAAACAATATTCAAAGACCATATCTTGAGTGCATTTCTCTTATTGCAATTGAGTCCAAGGCATCATCAATCATATTGGATACTCCTGTAGACATTTTTCTCTCCATCAGTTTACCCAGGAAGCCTGCAGGCACATCACATCTTTGAAATTCCACATCCTTTCCAAACCTGTTACGGCAAAGCGTTTTCGTGTCGTTAACAATTCCATCAGCTAGACCAATTTCAACAGCTTTTTCACCAAGGAAAATATCTCCTGTAAAGACTGTCTTGTGGTCTTTGTCCATTTTAGGCCTGCGCTCTTTTACTAATTCAATAAAGTTGTTGTGAATTTGTTTCAGAAGAACTTCCATCCACTGTCTGTCTTCTGGCTTCTCTGGGGCAAAGGGATCCCATCTGACTTTGTTTTCACCCGCAGTTACCAGTCTTCTTTCAATTCCTGTTAATAGAACAAATTAAAATAAAGAAATTGCTATTGGGGGAAGTCTGTAATATATGCAAATTTATGTCTCAGTGTTTTCATTGCATAACATTTTTATCTTAATTTAATAGAGCATAGCACACACTTTCACTTGAAAACTGCTTAATACAAACTGCTGGTAAGTATTCCACTCTACAGACTGGGGAGGGGGAGAGGGACAGCATTGAAGATGGAAGATCATTCAATTATTCATTCATTCACTTAGTCATTCATACATTTGATGATCCAGTGAATGCAGAGTCAATCTGTCATAGGTTCATTCATTTTATTTTTTATGTGGAATTCTATATATTATAATCATATGCAGTAATTAAAGATGATCACACATTTAAATAGAATAGTCTTAACCAAACATTTTGACATACCTAACTTTTTGGCAGCTTCTACCAATCCAAGTGAACCATGCAAAGCTCCAATGGAACCTACAAACGAGTTGGAATCAAGGAAAATCTCATCTCCTGCAAGTGCCAGCCAGTACCCCCCTGATGCAGCAACATCTTCAACAAAACTTATCACCGGTATTTTGTTATCAGTCGCCATGGCTCTGATACGATTGAATATCAGATTAGACTGTGCTGCTGAGCCACCACCACTGTTGACTTCTAAACACACGGCCTTTGGTGTAACTTTCTTCACGTCAAATGCTCTGTCGATTGCCTTTTCTATTCTTCTTAGATTGAGTGCGCGAGGACTGGAAGATTGTGCTTGGATCATGCCTTGTAGACGAAGAATTCGTACGACATTTTTAGATCTTCTCCAAGGCAAATACGAAGACATCTTTGATAACTGAACACATGTACCTCAGTATTGCCAAAATGTATGCGTAAACTGGGTTGACCCAACTGCAAACTATATATAAAGCTTGAAGGCTGGCTTTGCAAGACAGTTTAGCTATTGCGGGATTTTGTGACAGAAGATGCTATTTTTAGCTTGGATGATGATAGACTGGGACTAGCTATGACGAAGCACATTTGTGTGAAAGAACAGTGAAAGGAAATGTGAAAGGGATAAGGGCGATATATTGCGTCAAATTCTATAAAAATGCACATCAAGACGATTTCAAAGAAAACATATTTCACATAATACTTTTTTTCATCTCTGTTTTTGTTTCTTCTATATAAAGAGGAGAAGACTGGGTCTAGCATGCCCGCTGTCTGCCCTAATTGCAGGCTCATTGTATTTTGAAAGAATCACGAACTAAGCTTTTAGCTGATCGAAACTTCTAAGTTTTGTTGACATTTAACCCAGATTTGTCACTTATTTAAGACTGGATGGTGTCAACAATAGATGAAAGAAACGTTGGTTATGTATTTATCGTTTTTATGACGCTCAATTGACGGTGAGTCCAACCTAGGTCTAAAATATTAGGGGAAGCTAATAAGGAGTTATATAGGGTAATATAAGATGACGACTGTATAGTGTTACTCCCGATGTAACTACAAATTGGAGTTTACATGAGTTTACAAGTTTAACTGATATAACGTATTTACTGTTTATTATTTTACATAGGTTTTCCTCTCGACTTTCAGTCACGAGTTTTCAAAATTTAGCTTGTAGATCAGTTTCAAAACAGCTAGCCAGCAAATATGGATTGCAATCTTAAAAAAATGCATAATCCAATAATTTTTAGCATTAAAGTTACATTTTGACTCCTTCTTTATAAGATTTCCTTATTACTAAAGTTTATAGTGTTAATATTAGCTATTGATGTCTTTAGGCTTTATGTTATCCATAATTGTGGGTGCTTGCCAGTTTGGGATGTCAATAACAAAAGGTGCTATCAATGATACATGCTGATGCATATAATGGCTACTGTAGAGATGTAATGTGCATGTATTAGGCCATCTGTGATCCATTATGGACCCAATTCTTTCACCAACTAGTAACACAACCAAGCAACCATCACCATGCCAAAATATTATAGCAATGCAACAATCTCCATGCCACGACATCGTACCAACACAAACATCTCTTAGCCAAGATACATGTCTCACAAAAACTGACTCACCAGTGCACATAATTACAGACTTAAATTCTGTTTCAAGTGATGATGAAGTTACAATAGTAAGTGTCCACGAAGTAGAACTGCAAAAAGGTCCTTTGATTAAAATTGAGAGTAGTGATGAAGAAGAACACTTGGATAAAAAAGATATGTCGACAACCATCAAGATACATGTAGAGGAGAATATGGACAAGAACAAGGATGATAAGGCACCTACAAGATGTCACAGTCCAAAGGAACAAACATGTTCGATTTGTTTGGGAGAATTTGACAACAAATCTTTTCTGGATCAATGTTTTCATATCCTTTCAATTAACAAACTAACCTACTGCAGCAGCATTTACTGTACCATCATTATTGTATACAAACATTTTAAGGAAATATTTCGTGCATACAATATTGCAGACACCTGTAGACATATTTGTGTTATTTAACAAATACTGATTGATCAGTTGTAACTGTTGGGTGGCGTAGTGGTTTAAAAGGCAATAGCCTCTCACTGCTGTGGTCTGGTGTTCGAGTCTCGGCTTGAATGCTATATCATAAAATTATGTGAGTTGAGTTTGTTTGATGTGTTGTTCTCGCCCATGTCATATCTCCAGGTTCTCAGGTTTATATTCCCTAGCTCCCTCAGCAAAAATCAACATGTGAGTTAGAGTGTTATATAGAGCTGATTGAATGTAGTGGTAGTGAGTATGAATGGGTCTTGGAGATATTAGCAGTAATGCTACTCTAAAATCCGGGGATAAACCAAAATATTTGATTTTTTAATGTTCTGTACTCTAATAAAACATGACTAGAGCTGAGGAACATGAAAAACGTTATAGAAACCATGAGAAATCTATTAAGACAAGTGATTTCTATAGCTTTTGAGTGCTCTAATGGAGTGTTTCACCAGAATACAGAATGTAGGTTCACCTGTTCTTATTTTGCTTTATAATAGAATTTTACAAGTGAAGAAATAAAAATAATCTAACTTGTAACACCACTTCTATCACCCATACTCCCATAAAGGCTAATTGAGCAATCAGATCATGTGCTCATAAAATTCTATTATAAAATAATGTAATAAACACCTTAAATTTTGTGGTGTTCTTTTTGTGTTAGCTTTTACATGTCGATGGAGTTTGACTCTAGTACTGTAAAATACATGTAACCATTGACCCGTGGACTGGGGGATTACAATTTGGCCTAAAGTTGATTGGGGGGAGGGGGGAAGGGGGATCTTATTTCCTCATTGATAGTTATTAATACTTTTGGCCAACTCAAGATTACATGTAACTCAGTCATATGATGCATTAGTTATGTTAATCCTTGACTTTTGGTACATGCCTTTTGTTTCTACTGCATTCTCCAGTGGTCTGAAATTGTGACAACTTGCCCTCTTTGCAAAGCAGGATTCTCACAGATTATACATTCTGTGAAGTCCATGACAGAATATGAAGTGGTAGGTACACTGTACATGTTATCATGCATTTCACATAACTATGAGTTTAGATGAGTGGATTCCATAGTTCATTTGGAAGGTCCAAAGTGCAAGTCATGCTTTGGAAGCTCACAGTGAGCTTCACTGGAAAACTTCCTACAGACCTGTACAAATTTGGAAATTCATTGGAGTTGGATTTTGTTCGATTTTAATACTTTGGATATATCTCTGTGTTCTTGCATTGAATATGGGATATTCCATATTTCATGTTTTTATGTACATTTTTATATACATGTACATCATGGTTATCATACTGTATCTCTACTGAAGTAGAGCTAGCTTTATTAACTAAATGTAGGTTGACATTGTTTTACCTTTAAACACCATATACCTTTATCTTGCCAGTGTGACATTCAAAAATAATATTCAAAAAGTAGTCGACCATGAAATTATCATACCAGAGTTAATCCCATGGATTAACCGAAATGACCACAGGAAACCCAAACAATACATTTTAGTGAAATAACAAGTTTTTATTTGAAAGCGAAAATATAAATCTAATAAATCAAAAACGAAGTTGCAAATATCAAACTGTACATTAATTCCTTCTTTGAATTTCCAATTTTCAAACGTGCATAATGTTTTCATTTTATGAACAGAACTTTGCAATTTTACCTTTTATTGAATATTTTGATAGTGAACTCATTTTTTAATAAAAACACTATTTCAGAATGTCACACCAGTATGATGAAGGTCAATTGAAATCCCAAATGGTCAATGTTTTTGCTTTTCAGCATAAACTTCCTCCTAACCCAAGCAAATCAAAAACTGCCAACAGTGAACAGAGGAGATTCCGCTATAGAACAACTATTGTTGATGGAAGGACAGTTTCACATCATCGGAACTCTGCCACTGCATCAACAAATGCATGGGAAGAAAGAGAGAGAAGGAGGGAGAGAATGTTGTCTATGAGAAGAAGGAAAGTTGTTAAGGCAAAGGAAAAGAGAAGGTAATTTTTTGTAAAATTGTAAAATTAGCCATCATATGGAGTACTTCATGTAACAATCATCAAAAGTTTTGGCATTAGTGTAGAAATGTACAAACATTTTCATAGTTTATCGACTTGATAATGTGAATGGCAATTCATTGACAAAAATGTTCGACTTTTTGGTGACTGTAACATAGAGTACTTCACGGGACAGCTAAGGAACAATTAAATCCCATTAGCATGAGTGTGCATGACCTAATGACAATAATTTTCTTTTATAGATTTGTGTTTTATTTTTTTAAGTGTTAGTGTCATACAGAAAAGTGTTGGAAGACACTGTATATTTTTGGGGGTTCATCAAGTTTGAATTTATAAGAAAAAACGATGGGGTTTGATGGCACAGTTGTGGTGTTATATATTTCAACTTTGTTTTCAGATCAATTTATGCCAGAAATCTCTGGGTTCAGACTGTCACACAAACTGGGCGTCCAAAGTTTAGAGAAACATGTAAGTATTGGATTGATTGTTCATGTGATGACTTGTAAGACAAAAAAGTGAGTCTAATAACCAAAACTTAGAATGTCACTTAGAAATACCTTCATCTACAGACTGACTGTGTACATTGTGTGAACTGAAGTGATTCTTGGTCATCCTCTTACTGACCTGTAATCTGTGTACATGAATCTCTGCATCCGTGAATTTGTCTATTAATTACTGTACTGTATGCTTAATATTGTTTGTAGCTCCACAGTTCTTTCGTTCAAACCCTGCTTGCACCCATCGCCTGGTACCGTGGTTGACTCGTGAACTGCAATGTTTGTTAAACGATGAACCAAGTCATGTGGATTTTGTCTTACAGCTGATCATGACCATCATTACAAAGTAAGAAAAAACATGGATCATACAGTTGTAATAATTTCATTTTCATACGTTTTATCTTATGGATGAGCTGCATCATCGTGTCTGGAATACCAAAAGAAGGAAATGTATGGAGATGTATCAGCTTTCCAGACAATGCAATTCAGCATTTGCCAATGCTGGGTGCCATGAATACATCTAGCAAACAAGTCAATATACATATATCCCGAAGATCTTAGATGTGGATCATTGAAAGCTTTGGATAATCAATGAGTGCTTTCAATTTTTTTTCCAACAAACTACAAACTTTCATTTGCAGGATACATATTGATTCAGATGATTTCATGGAGCAACTTCATCCATTTCTCACAGATAGAACAGAACACTTTGTCCATGAGTTTCTTAGCTATGCTCGATCACCATTTGATATGACAGCCTATGATGGGCGAGCTCAGTATAACTGGCCAAGAGAACACCATCAACAACGTGTTGCAGAAACACCCTTAATTGTAGATACTAGTGCTACTGGTAAGATGTTCTCCTTTGTCTTAACTTCCTAATACTGAGTACAGCTTCTCTCCTTTCTCTCCTTTCTTCCAGTCCTTCTCTCCCTCCCTCTCTCCCTCCCTCCCTTCCTTCCCTTTCTCCTCTTCCTTCCTTCTTTCTTTCTCTTTCTCTTTCTCTTTCCTTTCTTCCTTCCTTTATTCGTTCCTTCGTTCTTTCTTTTCCCTTCCTTCCTTCCTTCCCTTTATTTCTCATTCCTTCCTTTCGTTTCTTCCTTACTGGCTTCAATCACTACCACACCCCTCTTGTCCCTTGCTCCGTTCCTGCCTTCCACCTACTACTTATTATTTCAAAATTCAAACTGTTGCTTTCGCAGGTTGGGACTCGCCCAATGACGACGTAACGTCAAACGGTTTGGCAAGTTTTTCAAGCGAACCGGGTCCATCCGGTTTATCTGTTTCAATAGATGTCGTCAGTGACATGTCTCCGCCAACATCTATACACCAGCCACGTGCCCAAGACACTGATGATTGGTCGAATGAAATCGTCAGAGAACAAACTACCAATCAAGAGTCAGACCAAAATCGAAATGATGTCATTGATTTGTTACCGGAAGAGGCAAGCACTAGAGTTTCTAAGAAAAAGCATCGACACAAGCACAAACATAAACGCCACCATAAACATAAGCACAAATCACAAAGAATTGCTAATAAGAGTATTCTTGAAGGTTCCAGGCCAGTAACCAACTGTGTAAAACTATCTCCGTCATCAGACCATAACTCTCGTGTGGAAGTAATTGTTGTTTCCAGCGAAGGAACAGGCTCTCCTGAATGCATAGAAATTTCATGTGATAGCGAACATACATCTCACTATCTGGACTCGACTCCTGAAAGTCATACATCTAAAATAAGACCTTCACGAAAGACACGAGAACACTCGAAGCCGTACCGCCGGCGGTCACGTGATTCGAGTATCGAGCGATCGAAATTTCGGGAGGATCGACAAGACCCTCGGCATCGAAAAGTGTACTCCAAAAGAACCTCTAGGTCACGTGATAAAGTGGACTTGTCACGTGGACATTCGAAATCACGTGATCATTCACGTCACAGACGTTCACGTTCCCGCAGCGCGGAATCCCGAACTGAAATTTGTCAAAAGAAAAGCAAACAAGGCTCAAAATCAACTATTGAATTACGTGACTCACCTGATGAGTCTCAGGAACATGAAACCAGGCCTTCTTCGCCTACCGCGGAGGAAATGAAGAAGGAAATCCTGGAACTAGAGAAAAAGATCGCTGAGGATAGCAAGCGACTTGAAGAACTGATGAAGAAACAAGAGGACAGGAATCGCCTTGTTGATACTAGACCACTGACTACTGAAGATAGTGAGACAGATGGACAGAGTAGGTAGTCTTAACTTTCACCTTCATTTTTATTAAAAAGGATTTGTAGTCGTGTCATTTCAGTTTGTACACTTCGCCCCCCCAGCTGTTTCGTTACAAATGTGCAGAATGTAAGATACACCTACCAATTTTTATAAAATGACATGTAATGGGTATAACGTCCTAGCTCGATACAAATTGCAAAGAAATGGCCTGAGTGACCTGTCTAGACTCAGAGTTACACGTAATATTAACAGCTGTCATGGTTCCAGCTGAACATGCTTTCTTTGAACCTGTTTGCGAACTAAACCCGTTTAAAAACTTGCGACGGTAGCTTGTATTGTGCAAAACTTTGAACATTCCGAGAAGAAATTAAAAGATATGTTAGCAAATGACGTGATAGTCCTATGACAGCTACCATAGCAGCCTGGGGTGACTACTATGGTGTCCAAGTCTAAGCCAATCATATCGCTACGTAGTTCTACTGTGCATTTTGCTGCACAGGAGAAAAATTGAAAAAATAAATAAATTTGAAATAAAAAACGACGCTACACGATCCATAAGTCGAACACCTTCCGAACTCGTAGAAGGCCGCTCATCGTCTACGGGAGTAGAAGAATCGCTTACTTGTAATTATTTGACTTGCATCACCAAGAGCAATTACTTGTCGTAGTCGAGCACAACGTTTGCAATATAACTTTGATAATTCTTCGTAAACGAGCTCTACGAGGAATCATGCCTTCCGTACTTTATACGGCGCCCGCCGAGTGACGATTGTGAGCATGCGCTGTAGAGAATCTGTATTTTGTGACGGATGAAGGACAAGAATACGGAGTAACGCCAATTTAAGCCAGGTTTTCACGAACGACAGAAGCAGAAGCGGGAGCAACATACGCAGACGGGTATTTACATGGCACTAGGATTATCCTAGCACTTGGATCATCCTAGCAGGCGAAATATCCTACCTGCTATACATTTACTGCATTCTGTTTACATGGAAATTTGTGTCTTCACTTCTTATTAACCCGGAAGTGTCATGATTATGAAAGACCATAAAGCGTTTCTCTGCTCTGTTATGTGTGTGTTCAATTTCTTGCTGGTTATCTAGTGGAAGCAAGGGGAATTATGGTGATATTCGAAGTTTCTTTCAAACGACACGAAATGAGCTCCTGAAAGGGATAGGTTCAAATATCAGATCATGGATAGGATTTTTTGCTACATGAGATTTCATGCGGAGAAAAAAGTACACTTTCAATCACTAGGAAAAGATAAAAGAGGGTGTGCCATTTGCCCTAAAAGAACAGTAGCCGACTGACATTTTGCTTATTTTATAGTGAAACTATAAAAGTGATTTTCAAATGACAGTAGTTATTGACAGTCGACCCAAAAACGAACGGAGCGCGAGGGGCTGGGTCGGCTATAGTTGCACCATAGAAGGTCTCAATGGGGGTATAGCTTTGACGATTGACGGTTAAAATTTTGCCTTTTTGACGGTTGACGGTAAGAAATTCGGTGTTTTGACGGTTAATTCTACTCTTTGACGGTTAAAATAAGCCAATCAAATATTAGTAACCAATAGTTAACCATCAATTTTTATGAAATTACATTGCTAGTTACTGTTGCAACTTGTTGTCAAACTTGCCCGTTTCTTGTATTGCGGTTTAATATTTGACCAGAAAATAGAATGAATATGCTGCATTAGGCGAAATTCGATATGTAGAAGGATTAGTTCCAGGCCCGTCGCTTGGTACGAAGGTTCGAACGCACCCCCTCCCCCTCCCCCTCCCTCCCTCCCCAACGTCCCACAGAAAATAGCCGCTTAGCTTAGGCTACTAGTACTTTTCCATAAGAAACAACAGTCATATTGTTAAATTTCTCTCTAAATGAATCTTTGGTAAATGCTGGTGAATTATGGTTTTAAAAAAACCCGACCTTTAGCTCTTTATTTTAACGATTTCTTAGTTTTAACAACTGAGTGAAGTATTTTTCACTATTTTTCTATTCTTTCATAATCTTTTTCTTTTTCTCCTTATTTTCTCTCTCTCTCTCTCTTTTAATTAACAACTAATTTTGATTTTGAGGAGGAAAAAAAAAGATGGGTCCTTAGCCAGTTTCGAACCCGGCTCTTACATCTGCTCATTTGCTTCACAGTTCAAGGGTTTTCCAACTGCGCCACGGGTTCATGTAATTTGCACAACAATAGACAGCCAATTCACATGATACACTAGGTTATTTTGTCCTCCAAATCCCTTAGTAGACCAGTTAGTCTAGTGGTAAGGTGCAGTCATTTACGGCCTAGGATCCGACTGTTTCCTCCCTCTTTGACTGCGAAGCTTGCTGCGTTCTACCGATAGCGCGGAAGGGGTCGAAATCTTCTTCCTATACGTAACATGCGATGATTCAGCAATTTGTCTGGATGCATGGTCGATTTTTGGGGGCTTTGCATAAGATTAGCATACTAATTTCTTTGGGTAACGGGTTCGAGTCCTGCCTGCGCCAACAACTTTTCTTTTTTTCTTTTTTTCTTTTTTTTTTTTTTTCTGCTTTTAACGGATTCTATTTCTCTTCTCTAATTTTTTCTTGGCTTAAAATAAAGGTTTCAACAAAGAAAACTACATAAACTCTTTACATTATGATTTTGAAAATGACGTCATCCAAGTCCTTTGTGAAGGGATTAAAAAAATGCCGTTGAAGAAGCTTGAACATGAAAGCTGTGGACTAGAAATTTACTCTTTTGAGGTACCTTTCTGTACTTTTTTGTCTAAGTATACATATGTTTTCACGGGAAAAATATTTTTTTTTGGATGTGTAAAGATTGTTAAGCAGATTAGGTTTGTTTAAAAAACGTACATTACGGTGAAAATTCTGCTGTTTTTGGCAATTTTTACAGCAGAAAGAAAAATGTTGACGACAACTTCGCTCCGAGCCGTGGGTTTACTGGGAAAATATACCACGGTTTTCAAGGGGTTTCAAGCTATATTATAAATCTTGTTAATATGGTTTTGTGATCGACAATTTCTTCGTTTTCAAAGTTCATCAAGGTTCTCCTGATCGTTTCTTATTGGCAATACACAGACGGTACTTGGGAGTTAGGATTTTCTATATCTTTGGGTTTTATGCTTTCTAGATCTCTTTTCACTGAGATTGGATTTTGGTCGTTTCTCTCAGCGACAAAAATTAAGGCTGGCTGTCCTTTGGTGATCTGCAGACGGCATACGTTCAATACAAATGGTTGGGGACGGTTGAGGTCATTTTCGATGCTCCTGTGGATGGCAAATAATTCAAAGAAACATCTGCGAAACTCGCTGTTGCGGAGTCCGTGTACAATAGGACTGTAAAGTGAGTTCAGATGTAAGAACAAAGATACCCATGGATGGAAGGCGAAGAATGCGGGGCCACGGGCTATCGGCCAGAAGATCAATCCCAGAAGCAAGTCGACAAGTATTGGTATATAACTCAAGGAGAAAACTCCTAGTAGAATAACGGCAGTAATTACTGACTTGTGATTTGAAGAATCATCGAGATGGTTGCTTGAACTTGATTCGTTGCTGACATTTTGTTGTTGCCTCGTCATCTGACGGCTATGGCGCCGGACTACTGCAAAGATCTTGATGTACCAGTACAGAATGCAGAGCACAAAAACGCTTGAAATAAAGGCCCAGTAAATGTGGGATTCGGAAGGCAATATTGTTGCTTGTGCCACTACAAGGGCAACATGGATAGTCCAGTTTGCTATCGCTACATATACAAGTCTACAGTTAGTTATACGGTTTGGATATTCATACGGATCGGTTAGAGCAACGTACCGTTCATAAGTGAGGAATACTAGCTGATAGAGAGATGCACTTGACAAAAGATGGAAGCAGAATCGAAATAGAAAGCAGAGTCTAGACTACAGTTGACATCGTTGTTCAATAAATGATACAGTTCTTTAGCAACGAAAAGAGGTTGTTCACATTTTGTACCTGTTTTGTGTCCCTATCGTCCCTTAGTTCACATTTCCAGCTCGCTGTTAAACCTTCACCTGTTTACGAATCAAATATATGCTCCTTGCAGGTGATTTTTAAAACTTTTTGACCACAGGGATTCTATAAAATTCAGCGTAGTTAAGGTATCAGAATACGTTTCGTATCCCTATTCTCTAAACTTCAAAAGTACGTAGGCTTTAAAAAAACTGTATAAAGAAACTATACATTTTTTGAAAGCTGAATAAATGTAGTTGCTCTTATATCATTAGGTTTTTCATTGCAGGACACGGGGAGCATAAGTCAAATTCGATCGTGTGACATAAACTTGAAACTCTTCTATAACCATTCACTTGACCTCAAAATTTGAAATCAAGAGATTAAAAGGGGGAGTAGCACTAAATCTTTGGGAGTCTGTATTGATGAAAATCTGACTTGGCGTGAACATGTCAATCAGACTACCCAAAACATTTCTTGTGCCATTGGTGCGCTTAAGTAAGTGGCTTAGACCTTTTATCCTATATGGCTATCAATTTGTATTACTCACTGACTGAGCCCCATGTGGGATGCCCTGAACAGTCAACTGGCAGTTAAATTACAAAAACTTCAAAATCGTGCGCCTAGAGTGACCACCAAGTCAAGTTACGATGCTAGTACTTCTGCCGTTATTAAGGTAGTTCCGGACCCTTGCTACTGCGCATTTCCCGCGCGCATTCGAGCGCGCGCACTTTTTATGAAAGAATATTGGTTTAACGTGGGGAGTCTGGGCACTAGTCTGCCAACGATTGTAAAGCGTAGAAACTCAAACTTTAGTAGAGAAAAATTATATTTTGTCATCCAAATATCGGAAAAACTTTAATCAAAAAATCTTGTACACTATGTAATGTAGGTATTTAACTTGAAACTTTTAAATTTAGTTAATCTTATCCGTCGAAAAAGCCGTCGAGAAAATCGCTAAAATGGGTGATATTTGGTGTTCGTTTTTGGTGTGTTTTCTCTTTTGTGCTTTTCTAACTCTTAAAATAATACGGTGACCCCATGTTTTTTTCTTTTAATTCAAGAATGTACTTATCATTTTTTTGATTTAAAAAATAAAAATACAACTTCATTGATTGGATTGTCGTAAATTTTCCACATTTTTACAGTCCGTACACGATTTTGGAGCGCGTAATTGGGTAGGAATTTGATTCTAGAATGCCCTTTTAATCATGTTTGTAACTCATCAAACAATACATACGATTACAACTGCTAGATAAACCTCACATCTATCTTTTGAGACGGTCAAGGCGTTTCTCGGAAAAATTTTGTTCGCATTCTTCAGACCATATGGTTTACGTACATTTTGCAAAAAATCGCGGAAAATCATTGAAAATACCACCTTTTATGACATCTTATAGCTCAGAAACCAATACGGTGACCCCCTCTTTTTTTCTCGGTTTTTGAATTGCCAAACAATTATCTTTAAATGACAGGATTTTAAAGGAAATCCATTGATGAAATCTAAGACTCCGGAACTACCTTAAGTCCCTAATCTGTCCACAAGGATCAGGAAACGTAATGTTTAGACATTACAACAGCAAAACCCGGAGTACGGAGTACCAATTTTATTCATATTAATCAATAGGCCCCAAGTGTGATGACGTTTTGACCCCTCTCTATACCAGAATCCTTTTCGAGTAGCTTTTGTTCACTAATTAAACCTTTCGTGTTTGTATTTTCGAAGAAATTTAAAATTTGAATATGAAAGGTTCTTGAAAAGGATACTTGGTATAGAGAGGGGGTCAAAATGTCATCACCCTTGGGGCTTATTGCTGTAGCTTTATAGTGCAAACATTTTGGAGATCGCCTGCGTGGCGTAACGTCATCAACATAAAAATTCTTAAAGTTCCAGTGTTGTGCATGGTCATTACTTTAATTTGCGCGCGCGTACTTAAAGCCCTTGTAACATATAATTTTTTACAATTTATTTTCCAAAATAAAAATTTAATATAAAATTCCAAATGGACTATTGATGTATAGCCGTCTTTACTATCTGTGTTTTCTTCAGCGCAAACTTTGAAAAATGTGATATTTTTCATTTCATTGGGACAGTGAAAAATTATCTAGAGGACTATGAAATAGACAACCTTCCATCAAGTCCACTATTTTATATAGCGTCATACAGAAGCAAGAGGAAGCAATTTGACTCATAGATTTAACCACGGACCACAATCCACGCGGGCTAAGTGCATGAAGACGCCCATATGGTCGTTCACTCGACGAGCAAGCAGCTTGTGTGGAGCTGCTGAATGTGCATTTCTCAGGAAATAAGTACGTTCAAACTCCTGGACTCTGTTAAGAAATTGAAAGAAATGAAATTTTATCATTTATATAGCGCAAATATCTATATGAATATAATCAAATGCGCTTAGAGTTTGTTAGTAGTAAGGATCAGTATGAAGACACTGAGGGTGGTCACTTGCCAGGGTTTTATTACGTCCTCAGTGGTTCTTTTTACGTCCCTCCAATGCTGGGTTAGATAGTGTGGAGAGACGGGACCTACGGTTTAACGTCCTTATCCGTAGAAGAACTCTGAAGGTCTAACCATTTGCAGATGTAGTTACAAAGGCAGCACCTTCTCCTCAGTTATTTTAAGACCCTGAGTGTTGGTCCGGCCAGGGCTTGAACCCACGACCTCCGCGCACAACAGACCGATGTTCTACCAACTGAGCTACTTCGAGTGGCGGTTTAAGAAAACTGATATATTCTTCTCTAGTCTTTTCGTCTTTTCTTTTCCTTTTCCTTTTTCTTTTCGTGTTTTCCTTTCCTTTCCTTTCCTTTCCTTTCCTTTCCTTTCCTTTCCTTTCCTTTCCTTTCCTTTCCTTTCCTTTCCTTTCCTTTCCTTTCCTTTCCTTTCCTTTCCTTTCCTTTCCTTTCCTTTCCTTTCCTTTCCTTTCCTTTCCTTTCCTTTCCTTTCCTTTCCTTTCCTTTCCTTTCCTTTCCTTTCCTTTCCTTTCCTTTCCTTTCCTTTCCTTTCCTTTCCTTTCCTTTCCTTTCCTTTCCTTTCCTTTCCTTTCCTTTCCTTTCCTTTCCTTTCCTTTCCTTTTCCTTTCCTTTTCTTTTCTTCTTTTTCCTTTCCATTTTTTCTTTTCAATTTCTTGTTTTCTTTCGTTTAGCAAAAGACGTCACCTAACAACACTATAGGTGTGATAAACCTCTCTCCGGTTTGAATGTCAACTCTTTAGCGCCAAACATCGGGATATTTGCCTGTGCGTGATCAGTCTGATAATTCACTTAGATTTTCCGCTTCTCCCTCCCACAAAGTAATTAACTATACAAGTCGCGTAAACCACTCAGCAAACATGTTAATAGAAGTTCACTTTCCGCATTACTGTTTTCACTCTCACTTTTTGTTTCGGCCGAAAACCTGTATCTTCGAGTGGAATTAGGAAGGAAGTATTGGTACGAACATTTTTCCGTTACCTGTTCAAAATGGGTCGATCTGAACTATAGGGATGCACAGGTTAGGTACAAGAAACATCAATTTGGAATTTCAAATAATGTGGGCTAACAGCTAGTCTACTCCTACTTGAACCCTATTTCAACCAATAGAACACATGCTAAGTTAAGCCGATATCTAATGACAGGTGCACAAATATAACGTACATGTTGTCCGACTCACTGTTAACGAACTATAAACACTTCAAGATTCTTTCAAAACATTGCCAAGTTTGTCAAGAGTTTTTAAATAGATTGATCTATCAGATAAGGTACGTTGTCAGAGGAAGTTGATAAACAAGTGAATTATACTGACTAGAGTAAAGGGTAAAAAGGCGAATTAAAAAGCTAGCAAGCAAGCTGGAAAGAAATTAAGAAACGTCGGCTTCAGTACTGCATCTTGAAATACGTTTTTGAGTAGTAATTTGAATAACAATCATTCAATGAAAGTCTGGGAGTATCTTCTTGCATGGGTATGAGTGTGTAGTCTGTTTACTAAAGGTAGAAAGATTTCATCTTCATTAATGGACCTGTATTTATTGTAGCTAATGATGAAATAATATGTACACAGCAACAAAGAGCTGGTCATTTCCTTATTTCAAGAACTTTCTGAAACGCAACGACAGTTTGAGAGCTTCAAAACTAAGTATAAATACAAGTGTTTTTGACTCATCTCTCACAGAGATCGGGAAAACCTCAGTGCTTGCCACCTCAATACTAATTCCAAATCATTTTTTTCCAAGGTCAGGATGGCACCTACTACAGTAGTTGTACAGTTCTTACTGTTGGGTGTTCTTGTAGTTGAAGACGTACTGGCCAGCACTCGTAAGTTTTACTTTCACTTCATATATAATTATGACTATTTACTGCATGGTAGCTCGACGGACCTCTTATATTATATCACATTTTAGCTTGGTGAGAAGTTTTTACTGAAGTATATTTATACAACTTAGATATAATTTCTGAAGCAATGCTAAATGGTTATTTGCCATTGTTTTGTAGTCAATTGCAAAGTTTAATAATTCTAAGGCTATGTGCGAACGCCCCATTTTTGGTGCAGAGCAATAATCCTTACCTTAATTTGCTCACTTCTCTCGATCCCCCGCGAGAAAGGTCGCTTTTGCATGCAATGGAGTGGGGAATAGAAAAAGAAAACTGCTTCCTGTGGCTTGGTTTTTCCTACCTCTCTACAAATCCCAAGCAAAAGTAAAAACAAAAATATATCTGCTCGATTTCTAACTGCAAATAAAATTAGTAAATTGAATATGATACTAAATAGATTACATTTGAATGGGAGACGGTTACGTTACGTATAAACGTATGACGGTTACGTTACGTACGTTACGTTACGGATTACGGTTATGTGGTACGGATACGACACGCCCAATCAGGATCAGTGGAAATTACGCAGAGATCGTACCATACGTACCGTACGTGTCTTATTAATCTTTTCTGGGTTTCTTATGTTTCTTATGTAACGGGTTATTTTAAATACAGTGGAAACTGTTGGTACTGTTGAAATTACGCAGAGATCGTACCATACGTACCGTACGTGTCTTATTAATCGTTTCTTATGTTTCTTATGTAACGGGTTATTTTAAATACAGTGGAAACTGTTGGTACTGTACGTACGTGGGTGGCATGGGTGGTAGCGGTAAAACGTTGCTTACCTGTGTCAACGGGTCGGGTCACTGTCGAGCTGCGCACATGTGAGTAGAGTTTGTTAGATGTGTTGTTCTCTCCCTTGCCACGAGGGTTTTTCTCCGGGTTCTCCGGTTTTCCTCCCTCCGTAAAAATCAACATGTGAGCTGAGAGTTGTATGCTTAAAACAGTCAATGTAGTGGTAGTGAGTGTGAGAGTATAGTGCCCCCAATTAGTGCGCAAGCGCTAGAAGACATGGACACTTCTAAAATCAACGTACAGTTATTATTACAGACACCTCTTTAATACGGATCTCCATATTACGAACAAACTCGTATACGTAGGCGGTCCCGGAAAAATCTCCATATTTGCTTTGTTTAAAAACAACTTGATATTGCTGACACACTCTCTCTCATAACAGACAAAGGATATCTAATCGTCGGCCACATCATAAGTTCAGTACTAATTCTAACTCTTTATCACAGAGAGTGACTGTGTAATTTACTGAGCTATTGTAAATCAAGAGCCCGTTCACATGAAGGCGAGTTGACGTCCCTAGTAGCAGGGATAACTCTTTTGTTTTCTTTTCCCTGAGGGCACACAAATTAAAAGCGTTACCAGGGACAAGCTCGCCTCCATGAATGGGCCCTAAAATAACCGTTCTGTTTGTGACAGAGGGATACAAGAAAGCAGAACTGAAACCGGCAAAAAATACATAGCGGCCGGACCATTTGACATCAAATATATCTACAAACGGATTATTTATTAGGTGATACGTTATGCCTTTTCGATCATAAAACTTGAAAATGACTTACAATCCCGACCTCTGTAGCAAGGATACCTGTATAATGTGGACACTTTCTCCGGTCCTTTGGTGTCCGTGTTGTTAAAGAGGTTTCACGGTATTCTAAAATCTTTTTTTTTACAGTTTAGAAACGTGCAACTCCAACCGACCTATAACTCGTATCTTTCCTCTTCGACGTCGAATTAGTTTCCCGGCAACCACCACTGGCTGTTACTTGACTCATTCAGGGTTGCTGCTTGAAATGACTGACGGTAAAGCTTGTGTTTTAGAGTACTCCACTGATGGTAATGCTCGGCTCTATGGCGTTAACCCGGTTTACTACAACTACCCATGCTTGTGGAAGGTTTGTAATACTATAATATATTACATATTAATTGGTATATTATGCGCTAAGCCGATTGGTCGAGAACTGTGCTTTGAAACTGTGCAACAAATGCATGGACGACATCTCTGAATATTACGTGCGCCCTGATTAGTCGAGAACTTTGTGTGATTTAAGTATACAAATGCATGAATGACGTCATGCTCTGATCGTTGGAAATATTTGAAATAGATTTCATTTTTTCATGCAATGCTCGATCTTAGCAGATGCACAGACGACGTCGAAAGGTGGTAAGAACTGTTATACCAATCAACTTACCTTTTTTGGGGGTCGCATTATTAAGGCGTCATCTAGATCTGTACAACTCATAGCATTAGAGTACGGACACATGGAAAACTGGAATCGATTTTTCGGTAGACGTCGCTCTCTCGAACTCTCTAAAGAAACCAGTAACTGTTCACAGAAGCCCTTTACTAGGTGTGCTGTCCAACTAGCATTTTTCCTAGCCTAATTGTATTGAAAAAATAATTTTTACGAAGAAAATCATGTTCATTTTTAAGCAGCCTCGAAAACAATAGCGCCTCGAACAAAGGAATCTTATTCTTAAGCGGAATTATATAAAAGAACCCAAGGAAAATTGGTTTTTGTTCAAGAGAGCATAATACTAAAAGAGCGAAACTCAGTATTGATGTCTGTGCGATGTTCCCGGCGACTACGGCTATTTTTAGTAACTTCGCCATCGCGTGCGCAAGGCTCTTAAACAATAGAATTCAAATGCCGAAAGCAAAAGGTTCCGTCCGCGCGCACGTCAAAGATCAAATTCTATTGTTTGAGAGCCTGCGCATGCGTCTGCCATTTTAGTCAAATGTCATTATCATCAATTATTAATAGTAATCATTATTATTTGATACCATTATTTGCTTCCTAGAAATGTTACATCGTAAGTACAGCTGATTCTCGGAACTTCATGTGGTCACGTGATGCAAATGGAGATCATCTCGATTACAACTCGAACCCAGTCTCTCCCAAGTCTGCACGAGACTCCATGCAAAGCATCATGGGACACCAATATCACCTGACCAAACGCAATAGTCACCAGGCCCTGCAGAAACTGAGAAACATGTGGAAACTTCCGGTTCGTGATAGTTACTCAAGTCCCAGGTCTATCTGCTCGTGCATACCTCGCACTCTCAGTCATTTTCCTTCCTACGATGTGTACAGCGCGTATCAGATGACCAGAGAAGCTTGTAACGGATTTGTGCACAGAAAATAGATATGTTAGAGTTGTACTGTATGTCAGACTACGTACAGACCAACAACTCAGTCATGCTTCGATTATATGCATGGCTAAAATGAGAAATCCATGCGTGAAGTAATTAAAATGACAATTCAAACGATGCTTGGTGTATTCGTTCAATGTAAAGTGTCAATTTTTCCTATTTAAAAGGTTTTCGTACGAGAGCTCTCAATCCCACGCGATTAGACCGAAAAGGAGTATGGGTAGTAGCAAGACTTCACTCCCTTTTTGTCTTTCCAAAAGGACCGGAGAAGTAGCAACTGAAACTATCAGTTTAAGAGAATGTACGACATTCCGTAGCTTGATTTTTTATTTTGCAGACATGTCTTTGGTCTTGATCTTAGCATCAACAAATAAGTTATTTGGCAATTAGCTAAATTTGAATGGTTGTCTGGATATTTGTGCGATTTCATATTTTAGTAATTCCTACCCATGCATGCTTCCCTTCAGGTGATGCGTGTAGACTTGTGGCCTTTTGCCGAAAACGTTTATTGAAGTAAGTGTTTATAGAGGCAACTTTGTAGCGCCCTTAGGCCCGATAGTCATGGAGACACGCTTCGTAGCAAAGCAGTAAACCGGCGTCTTCTAATTGGTATTTGACAAAC
This sequence comes from Telmatactis stephensoni, assembly GCA_029948255.1. Classification (NCBI taxonomy): domain Eukaryota; kingdom Metazoa; phylum Cnidaria; class Anthozoa; order Actiniaria; family Isophelliidae; genus Telmatactis; species Telmatactis stephensoni. The sequence goes on from JALIZF010001801.1 coordinate 533,482, forward strand.
GTCCGGCTGTCTTTGAAAAGTCTTAAAAAAAGTATTAGTAAAGATCGCCATCGTCAAATGTACATTGACTAATAAAACACAATTTGCAATTGGTTAAGATGAACAACATAATCTACGAACAATTACTAGTTAACAAGAAAAATAAGTACTACATGTATATACATGCTAGTGAATTTATGAATTTTTCCCACAGTGAAGTCTAATGAACTATGATAAATTCAACGAGATTCTGATCTTCAACATAATTATTGAGCAAGAAAAATTAATCCTTTTTCGGTTTTCCTTTAAGGCCCTTCCACACGGGCAACTTTTTCGTGATAAATTTTCTGGCAAATGGATTTCCCCGTCTACAAGAGCACATTTCATAGAGTAGATTTCGCATTACCGTGAAAACGGTACCGCACGCGATCACGACATGGTTACAGCAGAATTTTCGAACGCTTTTAGTCTATAGTATATAGACAACACGGCACTGACACAGTCACGGCACGGCGAGGTCCGTTTCACACTCATATGAAATCTGCTCTATGACAAATGCATTTGTTTTTTTGAAATTTGGTGAAATTTTCTCACCCAGCCAAAAATATTTCAGTGTCAATTAACATTTTACTACTACTATTGAACATGTTATCGTTGAACTTTGAAAAATGCAAAATGTTTGAAGAATCTACTTGTTCAAATAACATTTATGATAGAAAATGAATGCATGTAGAAGGGTTGATTCATCAATTATATCAGTTCTTATTATTATTCTTTTAGTCGCTGTCCGTTTACCAGAGGGTAAAATGCTTGATCAAGTCTTTTATCTAAGAAAATTACAAATTCAGTTGTTACGCGTGACGTAAGTCTTATGTATGTACAACCATGTCACGCAAATAAATGAAACCACCTGTTTGAGTTCTATAGCCGTGAAGGCTTCAGTCTGTGTCTACCACGGTTTTTTTAATTGTATCATTTGAAAGTTATGTTAACAATTGTGATTTATGACTCCAGTGTTTGTATTCCGTCATGAAAGTGGTAAAGTGGTAAAAGTGGCACAAAGTTGTTCAAGATAGTTTAAAAAATACAGGGCGCAAACAGACTACAAGAAAACTATCAAAAGGTACGAAGTTTGTTTGGTGTCTTCTTTTCTTGCTTCTCGTTTGGTTAAGGTAATGGGCTTGCGCAAGATTTTATCGACGAAAGTTTCTATAAATTTGTATAAAGGTTGTTTTTGAGTTGGGAACATCTAAAAAATAAAGAAAATTGGGGGTCACGGTGCTAGTTTCGGTGGTAGGATAACTCGAAAATGGCAAAATCCCGCCATTTTGAATTAAAACCGCAGATTTCAAAGTTGGACGTCTAGCTCACTGTACGCGTTTGTAATATATAAACCATGCAAAAGCTCTTTCAGATATGCTCAGGCAAACAAAGTATCATGAAAAAGAATATGCCATCACTTATGTATACAGGAAATTGAATGGGTTCGAATGCAGTTTGAAAAAATGAAAATCTTGATTTTAAACTGCATAAGTGATGGGTTTTTTTTCAAACTCCACGAGAACTTATTCGATTTTCTTTTAATAATATGACTAATTTTGACCAAAGACAGCTAGGCGAAAATTTTGAATCAAAAACCGCGCGCACGCTAGCGCTCTCGATGATGTGTTACCGCGTCAGTAGCGCGCGCATCTCAGGCAATGTTTTTAATCAAAATCACTACTAAAAAAATCCTCTGTTTTTTCACCTTTCTTCTTACCCACATCGTTTCTTTGTAACCAAAATATGCACATTTTTGATGTTTAGTAATGTAAACAACGAAAGAACCGAGAATTTTTTGGAATTTTGGGTTTTTACATAGTGATTCAATCGCCTTTTTGCAAAGTTGCACAGTAATTTCAAAAAAATCATCAATTAGTTGATCAATCACAATCGAGAATTTTTTGGTGGTCATACTATTGGTAGGTATAGCTAAGTATTCGCATTTAAATCAGGTGTACTTACGAGTGAATAGGACGTTGATTTTCACGATTTTTCACGATTATCTCAAAAACCCATCGACGAATTTTTTTGCTTTTTTGGTATGTTCTAGTTTTGATCAAAATACGCTGAAAAAAGAAAAAAATACAAAAGGTCGCTATACTAGATTTTCAGTTAAAAGCCTTTGCTGCGTGGCCATATTGAAACACACATTGTTGGGCCGTTTGAATACTCTTCTAACAACATCAGAGAGGTTACAACATTATTTTTAATCATTTTCTCCTCTTCAGATATCCTCGTTATTTCGCTCAAAAGTATAGCTAAATTAGGCTCCCTGTGATTGAAATTGAAATTCGGGATTGAAATTCGGTTACGCGCACGAATGCGCGAGCGCATAACCTTACACGAAAAGAAAATTGTAACAGTATTATAGCTGAGTCAGTCAGGTCTATTAAAAACAACAACACGTTGAATTTTTCAGTACTCATGTATCCAACTTAACCATACACACACTTTCAAAGTTTATCAGATTATAATTTCTTTTATCCTAGCCAGATAGCCCTTTTAAGAATTAACAAATACCCAAAATTCCAACTTACTGTGATGGCATTGCTTATGAATGTAGGTTTTTCAAGGTTTGTTTTTGATCATAGTTTTTGTGAGCTTTGCTGACTAAAACAATGAAAACACTAAAACATTTTTTCGAGGAAAGACAAATCTGACGTGAGCGTGCGTCCATCGTGAAATAGTTCACGGTCAATTAGCCAATCAAAGTGCGCGCTGTATTGTAGCTATGTTATCATTTTTTATAGTCTTGTTTCACCCAAGTTGGCAGAAGAAGCAATCCTAAGTTCTGAAGTAGTTCTAAAACTGTGTGGTCATGGATGCATTTTATCAGGTGTTTAGAGCCTCTTGATTTGAGTGGCAACTGGAGAATTTCTTGCGCCATGAGAGTTTCTGTACTTGGAGTTCTACTTCTGGTTTGCTTTTACAATAAGTCGCAAGGTTTGTGAGCCATTTCACTTTGCTTTGCTTTGCTTCGCTTTGCTTTGCTTTGCTTTGCTTTGCTTTGCTTTGCTTTGCTTTGCTTTGCTTTGCTTTGCTTTGCTTTGCTTTGCTTTGCTTTGCTTTGCTTTGCTTTGCTTTGCTTTGCTTTGCTTTGCTTTGCTTTGCTTTGTAACAAATTGACTTCATTTAGTGAGGGAAATAAACAAAAATAATTAATTTGGGAGTTCACAAATGATATGACGTCATCAAAAGCCGCAAAATTTTTAAAAAAATATTCCTCATATACTTACACTATATCAACAATCTGGTTTTTTGCATTCATCTGCCAATCATTGTCTTTCAAGTGCAATACATAAATATAAGTTATTCCTTCCTTTCAACATCATTAAAATTTTGCAACATGCCTGATGACGTAATAATATTAATTTTTTGTGTCAAAAATGTTTCAAAATATTGTCCCCCAAGATGTCTAGCGATAACCGAGGTTTGGTCCAGAAACTCCTTTTGGGTGAAAAGATATGGCGAGATAAGTATTTTTGGCACGCTGTGATGAACTATTTGGGGGGGGGGGGGATTAAAGTTACATCGGCCAGTCACGCCTTTTAAGGGTGCTGGGACCTCCCTCTTTGGCCCGTTGCTAGGGAAACTTTATTTATTTAATTTATGTCATTTGCTACTTGATACTTTGATACTTGTGAGGTAAACAATCACGAATAACAGAAAATTCCTGTCGTTTCAAAACATTTTTATTTAATTCCTACATAGTATAGCTTTACTCTTCAAGGGGCACAAAGTTAAGTATGCGTTTTTTTATTTATTAGTATTTATTTTTTTATTTCTCCCTCAGGAGACAAATGCGACAGGCCACCTCCTCGCAATGGCTTTCTAGAGTGTGACGAATTTCCAAAGACCGCAACAAAAATTTGTGCAACTAAATGTCATCCTGGTTTCAAATTTCCTGTAAAAGTTTCATTGTTCTACTACTGTGACTTAACCAACGGAGAGTGGGCCTCTGGGCTGCTAGTATCCAATCCAAATTGGCCTGACTGTGTACCACAAGAAACCATAGCAACAGTCAAAACTCAGTGATATTCAACAACTTTGTAATCAACTTACAACCAAAGTGTATACCAGGCAGATATTTATTATGAATGTGAAAACTCTGCGATGAGACAGATTCTTTTATGTACTTTTTTTGTCTTCTTCCTAATTATTAGAAAGCAGATGACCAATGACCCTACCGTAACAACTGCAAATGTAATGATAGTGCAATTGAACATGGCTAGTATAACTACTGCAATGCGTGGGTAGTATGACTACTGCAATACATGGGTAGTGTGACTACTGCAATACATGGGGAGTATGACTACTGCAATACATGGGTAGTGTGACTACTACAATACATGGGTAGTGTGACTACTGCAATACATGGGTAGTATGACTACTGCAATACATGGGTAGTATGACTACTGCAATACATGGGTAGTATGACTACTGCAATACATGGGTAGTATGACTACTGCAATACATGGGTAGTATGACTACTGCAATACATGGGTAGTGTGACTACTGCAATACATGGGTAGTATGACTACTGCAATACATGGGTAGTATGACTACTGCAATACATGGGTAGTATGACTACTGCAATACATGGGTAGTATGACTACTGCAATACATGGGTAGTATAACTACTGCAATACATGGGTAGTATGACTACTGCAATACATGGGTAGTATGACTACTGCAATACATGGGTAGTGTGACTACTGCAATACATGGGTAGTATGACTACTGCAATACATGGGTAGTATGACTACTGCAATACATGGGTAGTATGACTACTGCAATACATGGGTAGTATGACTACTGCAATACATGGGTAGTATGACTACTGCAATACATGGGTAGTATGACTACTGCAATACATGGGTAGTATGACTACTGCAATACATGGGTAGTATGACTACTGCAATACATGGGTAGTATGACTACTGCAATACATGGGTAGTGTGACTACTGCAATACATGGGTAGTATGACTACTGCAATACATGGGTAGTATGACTACTGCAATACATGGGTAGTATGACTACTGCAATACATGGGTAGTATGACTACTGCAATACATGGGTAGTATGACTACTGCAATACATGGGTAGTGTGACTACTGCAATACATGGGTAGTATGACTACTGCAATACATGGGTAGTGTGACTACTGCAATACATGGGTAGTATGACTACTGCAATACATGGGTAGTATGACTACTGCAATACATGGGTAGTATGACTACTGCAATACATGGGTAGTATGACTACTGCAATACATGGGTAGTATAACTACTGCAATACATGGGTAGTATGACTACTGCAATACATGGGTAGTATGACTACTGCAATACATGGGTAGTGTGACTACTGCAATACATGGGTAGTATGACTACTGCAATACATGGGTAGTATGACTACTGCAATACATGGGTAGTATGACTACTGCAATGCGTGGGTAGTATGACTACTGCAATACATGGGTAGTATGACTACTGCAATACATGGGTAGTATGACTACTGCAATACATGGGTAGTATGACTACTGCAATACATGGGTAGTATGACTACTGCAATACATGGGTAGTATGACTACTGTAATACATGGGTAGTATGACTAGTATAACTACTGCAATGCAGGGGTAGTAGTACTACAATATAGAGTCGTTACAATTAACCCGTGAAACGCTAAATGAATTTTAGTGTGTAATAGTTCAATAGAGACAAAAGAGAACAATGGAAGTAAGGTTTACCAGTAACTAGTAGTCTACTAACTATTTCACGGGTTAAGTGTAATCACTCTACAGCATGGGTACTATAATAAGTAGTAGAACTACTGCAATGCAGCACTGGTAGTGTAACCACTGGAATACAACATTGGTATTTTGACTATTGCAATACAATATAGGTAGTATAAGACCATATCCTATTTAAAAAAAACCAGCTTTCACAACCTGCCGAAGCTGTGGAATTCTGAAGAAATAAACGACAACATTAACAGCTGAATTCCAGTACTGAAGGACAATTAACGAGAACCTTAGTTTACAAACACTCTCAAGCACACATGCATTACCAAAGTAAGTCAGTATATAATATACGTTGTATGGTCCCCAAGTGAGCAGGGACGCCAGCGTGACCATAAGGAGTGTGACAGCTAGTTTTCTGTCACGCAAGTCTATGGTACGGTTGTGCTGTTGTACGTGATTCTTTCGAACTTTGAGAGTAATAACGGAGCAATTAATCAAAATAAGGATGATTGGAATGATGATAACAATTAGGTAGAATATGTTGAATATTTCAATGTTGCCATAACTGATTCTATAGAATAGTATGTAAAGCACAGATGTCACGCAAGAAAACAACCAGGGAATCCCCATAAGCAGCGAGTACAGACCTTTGCCAGCCATGCGATGGAATAAAGGAAACACAATCGCTAGAAGACGCTCTATAGAAATCGACGTCACAACGTAGATGGATGCAATGTTGGAGAAGTAGTCCAAAGCATAGGCGATTATTTGAAACACAAACTCTGCTGTGCCGTACTTCCAGTAGTACACATCGACTACAAGCCGCAGTAGAATTCCAACACCAACCAGGAAATCCGCCAGACACAGATATATTAACAAGTAATGTGGTCGTGTACGAAGAGCTTTGGATTTCAGGAATGCAGCTAGGCAGATGGAGTTCCCACTGAGTATGACCAATGCTGTTATTCCTCTAATACATAGCTTGGTCATTTCGTAATCATTGTCCACCTGACGATCAATGGCAGTTACGTTGCTTGTTGTCTTGTTCATGGTATTGATACTCAAGTTTGAGTCACTCATGTTGGTGTTATCAACCTAAAAAATAAAACAAGTTTTCGAATATCAAGACAGTACATATAGCTGATTTAATCATTGTACCAGGGAATTGTTTTTCCGTTTTGTATCGATTTTTGTGTCGAACCGGTAAGCGTTTAAGCAAGAGACCATACTACGAAGATACGAATTTTGGACCGATGTCTGCGCGATGTATTTGGCGCGTACGATTAGTTCTAGTAACATCGCGCGCAACAGTGCAGTAAAGACGTCCAAAAGTGCTTATAAGAAAGGGATTAAAGTCGACTCCGAAGCAAGAACAGTTTGCAATAACTTTCTCTTGCTCGATCAAATTGAAGCGCTCACCATTGATTGCACTTCTACCAACGTTTAGGATGATGTACGCTTTATTAGGGTACGCGTTGCCATAGCAACGATAAACAATATTCAAATCACTGAAACTTAGATATACTGAGCACTTTGGATGAGATACAGAAAGTCCAATAGCCTTTCGCACTTATATTATATCCGGAAAACCACATATCTTCGAATCAAGAAATTCTGTAAGTTTGATTTTGGGTAAAAAATCATTTTCGATATTCGAATTTGCATGTCACAAGAAGTCGCTCAGTATTGTTTTTAAAAAAAGACTAAATAAAATGAATCTTCAAGCTCGTCAAAATATTCCTTCGCTTCATCATATATTTTTTTGATACATCGAGTCGACGTTTGAGCTGCCAAGGTAAAACCCTCCTTTGCTATCTATTGCAAAATTCCGCACGGGATCTACACTTTTGGGGATAAAGACAGTAGTTCTCTGAATCTTGGGCCTAGTTCAAACGTCGCATCTCACATGTGTCGAATTCAATGCAAATTAGTCAAATCTTTTGTTTCTACTCACTATCACCTCAATTGCAATGAATTCAGCACATGTGAGATGCGACGTTTGAACTAGGCCTAATTGCTTCTGAGTCTAAATCCCGTGTGGAATTTTGCAACAGATAGTAAGGTGTTGTTTTGAATAAATTAACAAACCATGAGGGTTTTACCTAGCTTGGCAGCTCAAATGTCGACTCGATGTACCTGGTGCAGCAAAGACAACCACACTTGGCAACAGGTATGTTATCATCTTGTTCTATCCCATACCTAGAAAACCTTAGGAAACAATTCGACAGAATTTGTAGAAGTTGAAGTAATACCAATTCGCAACGTTCACCTTGTGGTCACAAAAACTGCTACCCAAGTTTGCTTGAGGATAACATTAGCGTTTAGCTTCTCATGTCTCCATATTTTGTTCACAAGTTACAATAGGTATTTGTCTTTCGTATAGCAGATATGGTTCTCGCTGTTTTTGAAATTTTGTTGAGATTTTGGTGGTAGTTTTGACTACATAATTTTGCGTCGCAACAGGCAGCAACAGGCAACAGGATTAAATTGGCGCGATACATGGTGTATGTAGTCCTCTATGCCTTTATACTGGATTAATAAGAAAGGGAAAAAAATTCCCTTAGAATTTGGATTTATGACCAATTTTTCTCAAAATGCTACTTTTAAAAATCGTCTGATACCTCGAATTATTTGATCTAATTCGCCGAAAAATCATTATCGGTACAAATTTCAAGGCTTGTAGACAAATGGCTGCAAATGTCTCAGAAGTCGGACAAGGTTTTGATGTAAAAAGACGCGATTGAAATTCGTGCCTAACAAACAAATCAATAGGTACGGGCCTAAAAGAAGAAGTTTATAACTCGGGGCGGATCCAGGGAGGGTTCCTTGGGTGCTCGAGAACCACCATTCTCATCTTAAAAATAAAAACAAAATTACGTCGACTAGGAAAAATATCAAGACCAAAATGACCAAAATTCGTTCACGACTCGTAAAAATACAAAGCCCTATTTTCCCCTTACCCGACTAATAAACTTTATTATATAACTATGACGTAATTTTACCATATAAGGATGAGAGAACTAAGCAAATATGAGGCCGTATTATATGCCGTATTACATAGTTGAAAACTGGTTTGCCATATTTTACATAAAACAATAGGAAACTAGGAAACTAGGAAGCAGTTATATAATAAATCCTTTATTAGATATCTTCTTGTGTATTACGGGCTGACATTTTACTCATCGCTCGCATTTTGCCTCGCCTAAAGGCTCGGAAAAATACGTACGCGACTCGTAAAATATCAGCCCGTAATACATAAGAAAATATCTAATAAGTGGTATGTATTTATTGTTTTATACAATATAAAATGTGAAGTGAACTCCTCAGTCTGAGCTCTGGATCCGCCCCTGTATAAACTTATCGTAAGTGAACACTTTTTACAGTGCTGGTCAAAGCCATAGGTCAGACACTAGTTAATGCAATCAAAGACTGCCACTAGACAAGGCGCAAAACTGAAAAAGTCGATCGCAAAAAGTGCAGAAGGCATTTTGGGGTAGAGGCTGGTAACATAACTATTCTAAACCGATTTTTCATGCTGAATCCGAATATGACTGTTACCAAGACGTATTCTGCAATCTTATACGTGTAAATGACGTATTTTGTGAATTGCTACAGTCATTTCATACTAACGGCTTTTTCATGTAATTCCAAGAGTTCCCAAACTTAAAATCAATTACCATAGCTGGAAAGAGCACATCAAAACTAAGTAAAACTGTGAAGTTTGAAGGATATCAGTTGAAAAATCAAGGAGATACGAATTTTCAAAAATCGAAATTTGTTTGTATCTCTTGCATAACTGTAAGTGCTCGGAAGGTAATGAAGCGTTCCGTAATTTGCATCAAGTGTTGGAATGCATGAAAGCATGACAAACTAAAACAAAAGAGCTGCATCATAGACGACTTTCAAAAATGGTGGCCTAGTACATGAGAACGAGGCCACAAAGGCCTTGTTACCAGAAAATAAGCGTGGCGACACTTCTATTGCTATCAAAGACGATGTGTTCCTTTTCCTTTTAAAATACCTATTTTATGTGCATTTTACAGGATAATTTTTATATATTTAGAATCATTTGATGCGATGTTGATTTTGGAGGCCTTTCTGGCCTCGTTATCGTGAACAATGAGCCCGCCATTTTTGAAAGTCGTCTATGCATCAATGAGTTGTCGACCACTGTATCCGGCTGAAAAATATACTGATTTGAGGCTTATATTTGACAGCCATAAAATGATTCAATGAATTTGAAAACGCTACATTATATTGCCTTTTACCAAAACTAAACCATACTAATATTTAAACAATATTTATCGAAGGGATCTTTAAATACTGTAGTTTATGTAACAATAGAGTGAAATTTGGGCAACAGAAGCAAATTCAGCATGTCCATATACATGAGTTCGGCTCACTTTTCTCGCTATCAATTAATGTGATTTCTCTCGTCTCGTTCAGTAGCCAAATTTGATATCTTTACAACAATTTGAGACGAAAAATTAACTTAAATGTGCTACTTTCTTTTTAATTGTAGGAGATTCAAAAAGTTGTTTTGTTTACGCTCGATTTTTGCAGTTAAAATCTCTCATCAATGATATCTCGAAAACGCTCTCTCAGAATTTGATTTAATTCGCTAGAGCTAAAGGCAATGATGTTAACTAAAAGATCACAAGAGCATTTTTCAAGAATAAGCCTAGAACTCATTAAAATCGAGAATATGTAAAAAGGGGAATTCTTTTAAGGCGTCGCCATAATAGCGCCGATCTCCATATAACATACGTTATCATAAACTTTAATCTTTGTCTGATAAAGGTGCAATATATACGTAATTTACTATCAGACTGCTCATGAACAAATAGTTTTCACTCAAAGACGACGGGTAGCTCTACTTGAAAATTGGGTCGAGCCACCTTAAGGCCTGGGTCAGTGACTAAATTAGGCGATTTTTTTTTTGTGTGTGTGTGCTGTAGCTAAAATGCCCCGACGGAAATGACTGAAACTTAAAAATAATGAGCCTTAATTGGTACATTTGTGGTTTCAGGGGTCACGAGACCAGATAGGTCGTTTATGGTAAAATAATAATTAAAATTTGTTCACGCTTTCGAATTTAAGCAAAGGGAAAAACCAAATACATGGAATGTAGTTCTCTTATAAAGGTCTGTTACAATTTGTGTGGAATTATCTAACATTGTACGTGCCAAGTTCAATGATTTTTGCACTGTAATATCTGAAATATGGCATATTAAAAATGATTTTCTAATAATCGCCAAAAACCCAGGCCTTAACTATCTTGAGTAATTATTTCCTCCTCTTTAGATATGCTTGTTCAGGGACCGCGGAGACGGGGGGCTGGGGGGCTATAGCCCCCCCACTTTTCGCGATGAAAAATTAAAAGTGTTTGTTTCAAAATTTGACTAATACTGTTTTTAAAGGTTATAATTGACCTTTTCTCTTGTCATGGGTTTCTTGATAGAGAAGTGAAATGTGCCAGCGTTTTATGGCGGGATTTTAGTTCATGCACGGTCTCTCGGTCGTTTAGCTGTTTGTTTTCAAACGTTTAATTTGTCACAAGAAAACTGAACTTCCATCTGTTAGAGGACACCTCTTGGCAAAGCTGGTACCGTTCGAGCCTTTATTGGTTGATCAAGTTACATCAACTTCCAACTAACAACTAACTAACTAACTCTAGCTATTCTCTATTTACATTAGTTATTTCAGTGTCACAATGTCAATCATACAATATTGTCAACTATCGGCAACTTCTGATTGGTTGAAACTAGAAAAATATATCTTAATGAGCCAAAGACTCAAGCAAGTATTCCAAGTCTAAATCAAAGAATTACATATAAAGAAAAGTTAAATCAAAGAATACAAATTATAGAAATAAGTGACAAAAGTGAATGGTTTTTAACTAGTCTAAAGATATTTCAAAGATAGATTAAAACCAGAAGGAAATCTAGGTTACAACTTGACTAGGGCGTAGCCAGGTGTATATGCAAAAGTAGGTGGGACTATCCTATGAGGTTAGTTGCATGCACCAAGAACTAATCTTATTTCCAACAAGAGACAGAAAGTCTACCTCAAGGTTCTTTTCCAGTTATCATTTAAAGGATAATCAGATTGCTAATTCCATATCAGTAATATTTGAAGATTAATTACAAATCTTCCTAAATATCAGTTAAGTTTCTCATAGCTTTAAAAATATTTTCTTAACTGTCAACTTTATATCTTTGCATGCACATAAACTAATTACTTATGAATATCGATTAATTATCGATTTGTTCTCTCGTAACACATCTATAATCATACAAAAGAGCGACGTCAACCAAATGTTTTCAGTAGTGTAGCTAGGTATAGCGCCCCTTCACTTGTGTAAAAAAATTAATTGGTTGAAGTGGGTTACAAACCACAGTTTTAAAAGGAGCACCTGCAATATCACTGAATGATGGGCAAGCTGGGCAATGCCCGGAAAAAATTCTGCACATCAGAAACTGCAGAAGAAATCTTGTAAATGACGCCACGAGGAAAAAATGAACTTTGTCATTCTCAAGTCAGTCAATCAAAGAAAGGTTGTACGCAACGTACTTTTCTGTAAAAGCTTTGCCGAGCGACTCGCGCTAGGCGTTCCTAAGAGCTAATTGTATATTCTATGCCTGAGCTACAAATCAACCATTTCTTTAATTGATATTCTTTGTGGGGGAGTGACGCGCACAATCTATTTACCCTAGGAAGGAGCCTTTAAGAACACCTATGTTTTAGCTCTTGCCCCCTTTTCAGTTGGGCCCTACTTATTTTTCTTCTTTCTCTCCTTCACTCTCTCTATCTTCTGTCTAAACGTATAGCACAATATACTTTCCCAAAGATTTACTTTCTAAATGTTTGTTGTTGTTGGTTTTATCGAAATTGTGAATGAAATTGACGCGCCTTAGTTCAAATTTCGCGCTCGCAACGCTCGCGAAAAAAGAATAATCATAATGTAAGTTGCTTTTGCCTCTCAGAATTTTATGGTTGCTAAAGCCCTGCGATGTTACTTTAGAAGGGCGTTTGAGGAAGTTGCGCCCCCGCCGTGTTTTGTAAGATGGTTTACCCCCCTTTTAAAAGTCTAGATCCGCCGCTGCAGCCCCCCCCCCCCCCCCCCCAACTTTTGAAGGTGCTCCGCGGTCCCTGTTGTTATTTCGCTCAAAAGTATAGCTAAATTAGGCTCCCTGTGATTGAAATTGAAATTCGGGATCAGAGCGCAAACATACACAAAAGTTATGCGCACGAATGCGCGAGCGCACTACCTTACACGAAAAGAAAATTGAAACGGTATTAGAGCTTAGTCAGATCTATTACAAAAGAACAACACATTGTAATTTTAAGTACTCATGTATCCGACTAAATCAACGGTAATAAGGTTCTCTATCATATATATAATTATAGTCAAGATTCCATGTCCAGTTTTTTATAGATATTTTCCAAAACGTGCATGCGGTCGGAAGGTGCTTTCACGCTGCTTTAAGGGCACGTACTATCAACCAATTTTACCTTCGTTCTTGTAGCAAACGCATTTTTACAACAATTTATTGCATCATAATACTAGACTATTGCTCAAAGAGAGAAAATAAGCTCATATTAGTTAGCTAGCACTGCTCAGACTCAAGAAATTAATTATTTTTGGCGCGATTTTGATTTTCGAATCTTGAGCCCTCAAGACACAAAAGATGGTGTACTTTAAAGCAATCTAGCGCAAAAACGGCTACGGTGACCCCCCATTTTTATTTCATTTTTGGGATAAGGAACTAGCTCCTGAGTTTTAAAATTATTCTATAGCAATTTTTTGAGAAAAAAATTAAAAAAAAACTGTTTTCCAGGATTTTCTCATAATTTGCATAAATCAATTTCGATTGCCACAAAACTCTCAAGATACAAAGTAACTACAACTATTAAGCAATTGTGTCTCAAAATATCGTTGAAAAATGAGGAAAGGAAAGTAGCTTTTTTGCCGCATTTGCTCGGTCGGTTGGCCCTCTGAGAAACTGTATCCAAACACCTTAAAGCTGTAGTTCTAATGCAAAGTGGTTCTTTATGACAAGATTTTCACAAACCTTTTATGGTAGACATTTGATGCACACCCAGTCATTAAATATTTTAAACATTTTATGTTTTTTTGTGTGGTATCTCTTAGGGGTTACCCAAGCGTGTTACTTAATAATTAAGGGTGCAAAATAAATGAAAAAAAATTCGCTGTAGTTTTGCATGCTGATAAATTATCATGAAACACATAAAATAAGCCCTAGTCCCGCGGGACGGCGGGATTGCCAGCAAAAACGAGCGGGATGGCGGGTTCTGAGAGCCCCTATTGTGGACCTTCTTTTTCAGGTCCAAAAACACAACAGCACTGATTAACATTACCTTGATCAATATTGAATGCCCAGTTATCCGTGGCTTCAAGCAAGGCAGTTACAGTGAAGTGAAGTGGACGAAAACCAGATTAATTGGCAATTAGCAATAAGATTATTATTAATCATATAATCATATAGTTGATCGAAAACGATTCTCTCAAAGACCTTCGCTACAACGGGAATAATAGAGATAGGACGATAATTATTAAGATCAGTCCGTTCACCTTGTTACTCGTGCCCAGGCCTTTAGGCCGGGACGAGTCAAAAAATGCCGTTTCGTGTTCAACGTCGGGTTTTTGCAAATGAGAGGGACTGGGACTAGGGACTGGGAACGATAATGCCATGAGGTCTCTCGGTAACTACTTCATGTAATCATTCGTTTTACTTTGTTCGATAAAGTGTGCTGTAGAATCAGGCGGTGCCTGCTGTAGAATGGTATGTAGAACCATAATGTGAATTTCTACAAGAAGTAATTACCCATCTCAGTTGATGTTCCTTCGATGAAAGTCAAGATGTGGAAGGTATTATTCTTCTTCTGTTTTTCCCTATTTACGCTCCAAATGCTTACAAATGCACACACTGTTCGCGGTAGATCTACACTAAAAGACGTCGAGCGTTTTCGGCATGGATTGTTCCGCGAACACATGAAAGCCATGAATATCTTGAAAGCGTTGAATAGCTTGAAAGCAGGCATGAAAGCCTTGATTAACAGTTTGTATAAGTTTACCCTGGAATTATTATATTATGCTATTTAATATGAAGACTTTACTTTATATTATTTGTGTTTTGATTGTTGTTAAATTTATTTTCAAACAAGTTTATATGTGCTGTTACTCTGCAACCTACAGAAGTTTATACATTGATGATTGTGATATATTTGAGAAAGCAACCGAATTATCTGTCAATAATTGCGAGAAGAATTCGAAAGCAATCGAATTATGTATAAATGCTGATGACAACAATACATGTACAGAGCTTATATCAATAAAGAGCTCAGTAGATCTCGATATGCAAAGTTTATTTATTACAATAGTAGTATTAGATACAAATGCCATAGCGTTCGTGACCGTGAACCAAGCAGAACTTACACATGCTTTACGTAAAAGCAGAAAAATAAGGAAGCTTATCAGAAGAAAATACATAGCAAAACATGTACCCAGATCATCAAAAATCCATCACATTCATGCATTCAGTCTTGGAAGTAAATTATACAGTGATGAAGACAAAAAGTGTATGTGTAAACCAAGAAAAAAACCCGGGGGGCCGGGTGTACTCCCTATATTGATCGTCTAATTTTTTTAGGGGTTGAAATCGCCGATTTGGTATTTTTTTTAGGGGTCATCAGAGAAAATCCAAGGTTTTTCAGAAAAGATGGTATTTTTTAGGGATACAAAATAAACGAGACGATTTTTTTTTACTTACTGCCTTTTTATTAGAACACTCTTTGTTTGATTTTTTGGTATTTTTAGGGGTATTTTTGAGCTGTTAGGTATATATTTTTTAGGGTCGAAAATTTTGGCATTTGGGTTTTTTTTATATCATCCCTAGCGTTTTGACCCCCCGGGGGAAAAACATACAAGCTTAATATGACAGGGAAGTCATCTAATACAGCATTCAATAAAGCAAACAGTGTTAAGGCACTAAGACAAAAGACTCGAGCTTTTAATAGTTGTTTTAGTTTTAATCTACTCGTTTATAAAAATGTATCTCCGTGTTTCTTATCGACTTATAGCACGTAATAAAAGTAGGTACCGGTATTTGCAATGATTCGTGGTAATTTTCCTTTTGCACCTCCCTTTATAGGTGGCACGAGTGAACGCCTCAGTATGGCGTCTAGTTTAAATAAAGGAATAACTTTGGATAGTTTCCACTCCTCTGGGAAAATGCCGGCAGCAATTGAGCAATTAAATATGTGACAGAGAGATGGAGCAATGATGTCGGCACATTCACAGAGAAGCCTGGCTGAAATATTATCCAATCCAGTAGCTTTGGAACTACACAATTTAGATAAAAGGGAAGAAACTTTTTTGGATTTGCATATACCACATACTATTTACAAAAAACAGATTTCACAACCTGCCGAAGCTGTGGAATTCTGAAGAAATAAACGACAAGATTAACAGCTGAATTCCAGTACTGAAGGACAATTAACGAGAATTGTACTTTACAAGAAATCCCTACCTCACACGTATTACAAAAGTAGGTCAGTATATAATACACATTGTATGGTCCCCAAGTGAACAGGGACGCCAGCGTGACCATAAGGAGTGTGACAGCTAGTTTTCTGTCACGCAAGTTTATAGTACGGTTGTGCTGTACGTGATTCTTTCGAACTTTGAGAGTAATAGCCAAGCAATTAATCAAAATAACGATGATTGGAATAACGATAACAATTAGGTAGGCCATGTTAAATATTTGAATGTCATCATAATTGATTCTATTGAAAAGTATGTAAAGCACAGATGTCACGCAAGATAACAACCAGGGAATCCCCACAAGCACTGAGTACAGACCTTTGCCAGCCATGCGATGGAATAAAGGAAATAAAATCGCTAGAAGACGCTCTATAGAAATCGACGTCACAACGTAGATGGAGGCAATGTTGGAGAAGTAGTCCAACGTGAAGGCGAAACTTGCAAACACAAACTCTGCTGTGACATACTTCCAGTAGTACACATCGACTACAAGCCGCAGTAGAATTCCAACACCAACCAGGAAATCCGCCAGACACAGATATATTAACAAGTAATGTGGTCGTGTACGAAGAGCTTTGGATTTCAGGAATGCAGCTAGGCAGATGGAGTTCCCACTAAGTATTACCAATGCTGTTATTCCTCTAATACATAGCTTGGTCATTTCGTAATCATTGTCCACCTGACGATCAATGGCAGTTACGTTGCTTGTTGTCTTGATACTCAAGTTTGAGTCACTCATGTTGGTGTTATCAACCTAAAAAACAAAACAAGTTTTCTAATATCAGGAGACTACATGTAGCTAATCATGGTTCCAGAGAACTGTTTTTTTCCGTTTTGTATCGATTTTTGTGTCGAACCGGTAAGCGTTTAAGCAAGAGATCATACTACTAAGATACGAATTTTGTACTGATGTCTGTGCGATGTACTTGGTGCGTAAGATTAATTATAGTAACAGGAATTGACGCCATCGCGCGCACAAACAGTGAAATTTGATTGTTATACTAAAGTTCTCTTCATGTTAATCTATTTCAGTTAATGAGCCCCTTCTTTTTTCTCTCTTTTTCTGAGCACTATATCACTCAGGATAAATGAACGAATTAAATGCTTAAGTGCAGTGAAGACGTCAAATTACCTGGTTTTACCGCACCACAGAGATAAAAACAGGCACGACATTTTAATTTAACGGAAATTGAATTTCTCGTTTTGCGCTCGCAATGGTGTCAACTTTCTCAAAATAACTTAAGCACGCCGCGAATATCGCCTGCGTTGAAAACTGAACTATGACATTAGTAGTACTTATAACTTCTTAGTTCCTGAGTACCAAAGGCCAGAAAGCTCTCAAATATAATATATTATAAACAACGAAGAACCTGAATATACGATGAAAGGAACTTCAAGATGAAACTCGATCAAGGATGCTGGGACATATTTCGTTACTAAGCAACGTGGTTGCTATGCTAGTTGTATAAGCGAGTGCCAGGCCGAGCTCATTGAGATCTTCGATTACACCAATATTTTTAGAAAATATCACTTTTGGAATGTCCCTCGTTTCTTTGGGTCTGAAAGATTTTTATCGAGAAAGCGGGAAATATATAATTTTCATTGAAATCATATATTAACAAAATATGCTACAAATTTCTCAAATTATCAGTGGCCGAAGCTAAGCAAAATAACAGGTCAAAACATTGTAAGTGAAAGTCTTAAAACCACTATAAGCATATTGAAGCTGTTCATTATGACACAGCCGAACTATAATGTGTCAAACATCTGAATTCTCTAGTGAGCATGCGCAAACAGCTGGTTTTCGTTTTAAATTTTATAATCTTTTAGAGGTTTGTAGCTAAAACAATTATTTTTATCCTAAAATGTTTTATGTATTATGCTCCACAAAGTTACGTATGGGTTTTCTAGAAAAGTGGAAAAAGTAAAATTAAAATAGCGAAGTAATGGGCAAAAATGTCTTTACGGAGACGAAAAAAGAAGCTCTAAAAATTCATTTATCAATGAAAGACAAAACGCGTTCATACCGATCTATCGTAATATGTAATAATCGTCGCGTTTTGTAATTTCTGTCGCAAAATGTGATAGCACAGATCGCGTTTTGTAATAACACCGTCGAATTTTGTACGACCTATCGGAAACGACTGTAATAACGCATCGTAATAACGTTTCTAACTATTTCTAATAACTTTTCCAAAAGTACTTATAAGTAAGGGCGGATCGAAGTCGACTTCGAAGCAAAAACAACTACTACTACGATTGAACTGTCAACTACGTTTTCTACAGATGATGGCAACTGCCCGAATTAATCGATAGTAAAATTACGTGAGGAAGAAATTCAACGTCAACAAGTCTAAACTTGTATAGTGATACGAGTAGTTTTACCGCCTCTAGCATGTTCAGGAATGGTATTCAATGACAGGATCACATTTTCTGTAATAACTCGTCTCTCAATCTTAAACCTAAAATATTGAATTTTGGAGCTAAAGTGATCTTTAGGATCCTTAAAATTTTAAGCATGGTATAAACATGACCGCCATAAGTCCAGAAAAATAGGATTTTCAAAATGGGTTTTTAAGTGGGTTTTTAAGCGGTTTTTAAGGGAGCCTAAAATCTAATCATTCTGTATATTTGACACTGTCAATGCTACTGCTCTTTTGTTTCGATTCATTTCGATTCTGTTCTGTTCTTTTCCTTTCCTTTCCTTTCTCCTCACGACTTTTCCTCCTTTCTTTTTCTTTTATACTTAATTTCTGCGCGATAACTTTAAAACAGCTAGCGCAATATTGTGGTCGGGGCGCGTTAATATGATATCTTGAATAAAACTATAACTGCTTTCACGTACTCTGTGCTGGACGCTGTCTTGACTTAACCATAACAGGCAGGCAGCAAGGAAGATAATTCTCGACGATTTGTTGATCCACATGCTTTTTCAAACTAGAAGTTAGAGCCAAACAGAGGTTTACCGTTTCCTCTGTTTACAAGTTCAGTCTTTCTAGCTTAGGGGTATTAACTCAATTACGAATAGCTAGAATTTCTCATGAATAATGAAACTAGTCTATGTCTGAAAAGAAAAATTGATAATTGATTCTATTTCGTCAGTGCTGTGTTTTATTCTTTATGACATGTGTTTTATTGTTTTATAACGTGTTTTATTGTTTTTTTAACGTAGATATTCTTAATTGAACACTACTTCCTCTTTGAGCTTCTATGTAAAGCCAGCTCACTGGGGGATAAAATATATCATGTATATAGAGGATATTACATGGGCGCGCGGAGATACGGATTTTATCTTCGAGTGTTGAAAAGACCACGAGTGAGCGCAGCGAACGAGTGAGAGATATCACCACAGAAAGATAAATTCCGTATCTCCAAGCGAACATGTAATATTCTATTTATCATATGATTATCAAATCAAGAGACAACAAATTATCTTTAGAGTAAATGCGCTCAATTAACATGGTAACGATCTTTTCACTGGTGAAAAGAACATGCTATTTTCACTAGTGAAAAGAACAAGTTTTCGAACTTAAGAAATATAGGTATTTTATAAATAATTATATGATAAAAGGCTATATATTATGTATATATTTAATAGAGACTTTGATATTGATTTAATGATGAAAATTAAAGGTAATAGAATACGTTTCTGTTTCATTCTAAAAAAACATCGTCTGGTGAAGATATAGATTATGTGCATACACATAAGTTTTTGCTTTCACCGAGAAAAATGTCTACATGATATGAGCTACATGAGTTGTAATCGTGAGTCAATGAGTCAAAAACAAAAATCGGTCATATTTCACATAGCAAAATGTAAAGTATAATCTAGAGTATATTTTTCCTTTTTTAATCATGGACAAATTTATGAAAGGGTCTAAGGAACATGCGCCCTTGAGATATAACTAGGTTTAAGACCTTTTAAACTGCAAAACTTTGAAAACAATAATTTGTTTATAATTTAAAACTAGCGGCACCCTGTAGTCTAGTACACTGTATACATATGCAAATTGTATTGAAACAAGGTTTCAGATGAACTACTGAAAAGACTCATGGCTCATGACTCATCACTCATTGACTCATTTGACTCATAAAACAAAATTATTCGTTTTGACTACGATGTCATTTTTTTAACTGACTGAATCTAAATTGTACAGATGGCAAAAGGTTGGTTCTCTGGTCATATATGTATATCATTGAAAGAACTCGGTCGTCTCTGAAAACATGGCCGTTTCTCGATCTGTTGTTTTGGGGTAGCAAAGAAAAGATTTGGTTGTGCCTACGGCTTCTCAAAATTTATCTTAATCGGTTTCAGCTGCAAAGAACACTTTCTGTTGCATTATAGGGCTGTTTTTAGGGTCCGAGACACTGAAATAGCAATTTTTGCCCATTTCATACGATAGGAAATATCACTGAAAGAATTTTCCTTTGATAGGAATTGGAAAAAATGAGGAAATTACATTTTCCTAGATATTTCATATCATAAGGCAATGAAAAGGTACTTAATATCTAATTTCCTCGGTTAGAAAATATCTAGGAAAATGTATTTACTTACATGTTGTCCTGATCGTTTCATAGGAATATGCAAGCATTTCCAGTGAGACGTTGAAAATGCCCGAAAATTAACACAATCCAAAGAAGTAATAAAAAATGAGATTATGAGTCGATAGTAAAAAGTGAGGAGGCCCTCAAAAATCCCCATCAACCAATACAAGCGTTTATTTTGAAAACCACCGCGCAGAATTGGATAATAATTATTATTAGATATTTATTACGAAACGTAAGCATGTATACAATTTGTCTGCGCATGTCTGTGTTTTTGCTTAACATTCGTTTGCATATCGAATGCAAGAAATTTTATGTTGACATGGAACATTTTGTTGGCGATCTCGTTCTTCAAAATTATGGATAATTGTTTAAATCAAAGGCACCCCAGATTGGAAAATATCACGCGTCAAAGTCAGTGTAAAGTTGTGAGAAGCACCAGAACACCGCACTTTCGAGTTATATTGTGGGCGCTGAATGTAAATATAAGGTACATTAAGCAGCGAAAGTCATTACCAACACTTTATTGTGTAAATTGGATCCGATAAGGGTATTTTAGACTTAAGCGATCTTTGAATAATTAACTATGTTTACCGGAATGTCGTACTTTTTCGCGCAAAATTCGTGAAATTCATTCTAAAAAAAAATTACATCTTAGGGCAGCGCCCCTCAGCAAAATTCAGTTTTGCTAGTTTGACAATTGGCTTTTCCATGTTTCTTTCTTGCAAAACTGAGAAAAGAAACTAAAAACTGCTAAGTTTCTTCCAAATTCCCACTAGACTATGATTCTGCCATAATCCCCGTACATGACGCCGTTCCTCCCAGTCTTCTCGAGTTTTTCTACTCAACCGACGACTGTTAAGCTGTGATTGTTTCCTCTTTTATATACCCTTCGTCACGCATGGTTGCACATTGTATACGAACAGACAATAGACTGTTTTCTCAAGGTTGCACAAGCAACTGAAATTCCGGTCTAAGCCTCGGTTTGAACCCAATTTTCAAACTTCAATGGGCTCTTTGTTTTGCACCATAAAACTCGCTCGTTCGTTTTTTGATACTTCACAACTCGTGAATGAAAACCGTACATGCGCACTTTCCACATAAAGTATTCTCTGTTGCAGCAATTTAATTGGAAGGGCACATATGGCTGGTACGGTGTCTAGGCCTAGGTTTAAGCTCTCATACTTAAACGAACAAATTACGCGTTTTCAGAGTGGTACAATTCGAAAAACATATAAGGACTGAATTTCTTTCAAAACTTGCTCACATTAACTAAAATGAAAACAATCTTCATAATTATAATACCCGGCCAGACAGAACTGGAATGGAATGAATAAAAGAAGAATAACCGATTAGGTTAATACCTTTTTATTTCATTTTTAAGTGTCACATATCCATTATCATGTTAGGAAATCAAGTCTGAAACCCTAGCCAGTTTTTAACGAATAAAGATGTTGCCATGGGGATTTGAGACACCTTTCACGTGGTTCAGACCATTTGTTCCACAAGGATCGTGCGTTGGCCAGTTACGTGTTTTGGTGGAGGCCTCGAGGTAATAATATTCCTTGAGATAGGTAGTGCTCTTCAACCGCTTGAAATCTGGTCCCAAAATTGACTTTCCGCTGCCAGCTGTTAGAAACTGCAAGCTATCAGGCACAAGATTGAGGCATTTGGTAGCAATGTTTTTGATCACTTGACATGAAATACTTCCGGTCTTCCAATTGACCAAACTTCCGGTTCCCCTCTTTGCACTTGATCCAGTGATTAATGTTGGACTTGATGATCCACTGCAGGATAAACACATGGAAAGTCAAGATGAGAATATAAATTAGATATATACAACACAACTGAGGGAAGTATTTAACATCAATATATTTCAGTAAACCTCTAATTTTTCTATTTTCCCCCTCTTTCAGTTAATTTTCTTTCCAGCTGAATTGTAACAATTTTATCCACTTTGAGAAGTTTTCCACTTTTCTAAGGAGGAATAGCTTCGTCCTCCAAATTAACAGCAAAGAGCTTTAGTACACTAAATTCAATGATTACCTCTTTTCCAATGTTTTTCCACCATTCATAGTTCATGGCTGCATAATGAGTTTCACTGAGGGGAGGGGTAGTAGATCGTCTTATGTTTCCAGTTGCTGGCCAGTTTGGTTGTGGGGTCACTGCGTTGCTACCGCCCCTAAAATTCCTATAGTTTGTGAAAGTGTAACTGTAGACCAGTGTCCAGCCTCCTCCAGACATTTGCATGTCACAGTAGGCCTGGATGGGCTGGGTACCAGAGGGGTTGATCCAGTAGACACCAGAGGCAGCAGAAGGATGGTAAGCTAGAACTTCCTTGCAAGACTTTGGGGCGTAGTCAACCATCAATCCTGAAAAGTTAAAAGCATGAATAAAGTATAACTATACAATTAATGCACGTGCGCAATGAAGTACATGCCCGTATTGACATCATCTCACCAAAAAATAAAGAACTAAAGCGAAAGAGGGTGATATGTAAAACGAATTTGGAACCACTTACCCATCATTGCTTGAGGTGGACAACCAGGAACTTGAATAGCTACAAGTAACAAAAAATATAATCGTTGAAGGATTTTCTGGGCTTCAATTATTTTTTTGTATACTGTAAAAACGCGGAAGCCATGTTGGATGAACGTACCGCACAGACGATGATAACAAATCGTTTATAAAAGTTCATTGAAGATGGCGCCCATGACGTCTCGCGTGCAACCCACAGATTTTCTAAAAGAAATGGGATTCCTTAGCTTCGGGAATTTCGTCTATAAAATAGATTCCATTTTTCCGTACGTCTATTTTCTAATGAATACCCAGATGACGTCAACAAAAACCTACGCCACGAGACGAATTCGAAAAGGAATTTGTTTTATATAGTATTCATCGAAACGTTTCAATCAATCAGAGCGCGCGTAAGATTCAATGACATCATCTGTGCGTCTGTACTTTAATCACACATGCACGGTTGTCGACCATTCAAAGCACTGACTTTTTCTTGTGCAGAAACAAAGCTGTCAACATTGTCATATTTCAAAATATGGTCATCTTTTGCAGCAACAGGCCTGAGAACTTCAGTGCTTTCGTTTTTACCAATAGAAACCACTATAACTTGGATATCTCTTTGCTGGAAAATAAAGAAAGAAAAAGCTTAATTAATTCAGTACATAACAACGACAACTGAAAATCGACGACAACTCTGAAACGTTGGAAACACTGAATGAAGGATTTGGAGTTTACATCACAAATGTTCAACTGATAATTTTTACACCAATGCAAATTTGACGTATCCTGAATATACGATGCTTTTCCATTGTGGAATTATATACGGTAGAGCGGTTTTCGTATGAGTGAAAAAGTGACTGTACCAGTTACGGTCGATGCACGGTACGGTTACGGCAGGAATTTCGAATGTTTTTATAGACATTACGGTACTGACACGGTCACGGTAAGGTACAGGTCAGTTTCCCACTCATACGAAAATCGCTTATAGTTCTCTACAAGATGGGATGGAAAGACATGTATCTCCCGTTTTTCAATGTTTCAAAGCAATATCAAGAAATACGCCTTATTCTTTCTGCGTTATTAGTTAAGCAGTATTTCCTTTACAACCAATTATTAAGACTTCATGTTGTATTACTTTAACATCAAGTACTGGATTCATTCAAGTAATGTTTTAATATACATTCCGCTGACGTACTGTAGGCTCCATTACCGCAAAATTTGGCAATGAAATAGAAAGGGAGCGAAGGTTCGAGTAACAGAGGTTCAAAGTGAAACGACCTTTCATTGAACATACAAGACAACGAAAGTTCCGCTAACGTAACATTACCTTGAGCCATTTTGGGGCTATCTTCATGATGGAGTTAGAGCACTGGCGACAA
Source organism: Telmatactis stephensoni (assembly GCA_029948255.1). Lineage (NCBI taxonomy): Eukaryota > Metazoa > Cnidaria > Anthozoa > Actiniaria > Isophelliidae > Telmatactis > Telmatactis stephensoni. The sequence continues at coordinate 558,253 of JALIZF010001801.1, forward strand.
ATCTTTTGTTTTCCACTGGTGATGAGTAGAAGTGTCCTTTTTACATTGTTTCGTAGTCCTCCACCTCTGCTGAACATGTTTGCTATGGTGATAAAGGCCAGGTCCAATCTTCTTGCTGAGCCTTGTGTGCATTTGGTATTGTCCAGCATTTTAAGGTAAGCTTTAGTGGAATAATACCTGGGAGAAATAAACATTATTCATTACAAAAGCACGCCACTTTCGTTGTACATACCATATTTCATGTGGGAAATAAGAAAGACATTTGCTGTTTGATAACCCAAGGCGGTGATCCGAGTATAAATACACACATACGACCTTGCTCACCACAGGAGCCCCAGTCTCATAAAACATAACGTTGGACGTAATAGGCTACTTGAACTAACAGGTCACGTGATCCTAGCTCCCCTAAATCAAGCAGTACTGTCAAAATGAACGCCAGAAATAGAAATAGTTCCTCGATATTAGTAAAAGTGCAAATGTTTCAGTTTATAAGATGTAATACAGGAGAAATGACAGTAAACTTAGATTGGATATTTCTTAAGATTCGTTCAGAAAAACGCGTTGGATGGCAAGCTCGTGACATTCAACGCGTTTTTCCGAACGAATTTCTATATTTAAGAAATGAGCTGCAATCAAATCGATGTAAAGCAGCTTTTGCTCACCAGACTGAATGACCTACATGTATATTCGTACCTGTCGTCAGCGAACACATTTCTCAAGACAGGAAAGTTTCCATACGTCATAAATGAAAAGTGTTTTCCATTTTGAGAAACTGATAATGCCGTAACCATCTTCTTTAACACACCGACGATCTTGTTAAATCCACCTTCTGACTCACACGTTGCATCGAGTACAATACCAATATCTCCTTTGGGCGCCCAACATCGATATTCTGTACAAAAAAATTCCATTGACAAAGTTAACTTGCATTGTAACCTATGAAAATTGCAACATGTTCCAAGTTACACAAATCTGATTTGCGGATGTCGAAATCTCGACGGTATTCTACTATTTAAATACTTGAATTGGTCATCTGTACTAACTAGTGCACGTTTTGCAAGGTCACCGCTTTGAACTGATTACAAATTTCAAAGCCGCGATGCATGGATTGCAATCAATGTTCTCTTCTTACCTGCTGCCGCTTGCACCAAAAACAGATAAAGCACAAATGCTGGAAAGGCGATTAGATCTAGATTCATTCTCGACCTAAATTCCTGGAAGGCAGAAAGTTTTCAAGTTAAAACAGTTGTTCACAAATTACACATTTCAGATTTGAAAGCGTTTGAATTGTACCAGTCGATGTTTGGTCTTCTTCTATCCGCGTCTAGTACAAAATGACTAGTGAAATTCAGGCAGAATAAAGCAAAACGCACTTACCAGTATTTCCTTGTCCTGCTTTCCTTAGAGTGACAGACTCACTGGAATCCAACACATGGTATTTATACAAAGTGAAGATCCCATAGGAACTTATATATGTACATTAACGCAATTACTTTGGCTACCACATACATTTCATCCCTTTCATTTTATAATTAAGTTTTCTATAAATTTCTTCTCTATTCATCCTACTTTGGATAAACAAACTGAATAGAACTGTTCATTAGAAGTATTTTAAGCCTTAAACTTTCCATTGTTTTACACATTATGTTTATACAATTCCAATGGTAATTTACGTAATACAATGTACAGATGCTTTTTGTAGCTTTATGAACCTTACACAGTCGATTAGGAATAGTTACTGAAATAGTCACTGCTGCACGTTGAGTACACACTCTATTACTGAAGCAATAAATAGTTGCGCCATACCGTCCCAAGGGGTATACCACGTGGAGAAAGGTTGCATTGCTCTTGAAACCTTCTTCAGATCAATATTTGGGATTTTAATTCCCCTTATGTCATTCCAGACCCAAAAGGTGTCGGGCTATTTCTAACCAGCATAGATAATCGTGATTACAGCTACCTAGGTATCTTATGAACTGTTTTGTTCATATTTAAGTTTCTTAGGCTAATTAAAAGTTGTTAACAGATGAATAATAATCAAATGCTAAAGAATATATTTGAAAGCGTATTAAGTGAAAGTGATGGAATGTATGTATGCGGGCCAAAGTAAACTTTTGCATTTTCAAAAACATGCTTTCAACAAACGCACCTAAAAGTCCTCTGGGATCTTCATCTTGTATAAATGCAAGTTTGATTCAAGCGAGTTTGTCATTCCAAGAAAATCAGGATACGTTCTGGGTGAGAGTCTCTGGTAAGTATTAAGTTTTGCTTGATTTTGTACGAACTTCTTATTTGTACTAGTACACACTGATATGTAGCTAGAGGCACACAAGCGATTCACTTGAGCGCTGTTACACATTGAAACTTTTATCTGCAAATTTTTGTCGATTGCTGTTGCGAGACAAGTTTCAAGAAGTGTGTTACACGGCTCAATTTCGTCTTGAAACTTGTACGCGACAAACGTTAATTTTTGTTGCTAGAGCAGAAAGCAGTTCTGCTTTTCGTAAAACTATCTTACAACGGAGATTAGAAAAAGTTTCAGCTAAATGACCATGTTACACGGTGCAATGCGTTGTGAAATTTGTCTCGCAACGGCAGGTCGACAAAAGTTTCAGATTAAAGTTTCGGCGTGTAACGGCGCCTTTAGTGTCTTCTGAATTCGGAAGTTCCGTACAATTGAAATCTTTCTCAAATAAATATAAATCCTAAACTAATGTTTTACTAAAACCGTTACGTCTTTCAGGAATTTAGGCTGAGAATGAATCTGATCGCCCTTCCAGCTTTTGTGCTTTATCTGTTTGTGGTGCCAGCGACAGCAGGTAAGAGATACGATTGATTACAGCATAACACGGCATATATTTAAGTGGGCAAAGAGCTCAGTTGAAATTTGAAGTTAAATTCAGAACGAGATCCTAAAGCTAAGATGAATCACTAGGTTTCGTGCAAACTAGCTGAGGAATTGAATATAATTTTGAAAAATTCATAGAAAAAAGAGCTGTAGAACCGTAGTACAATTTCATGCAACCAACGAATCGGATTTTTAACTTTGTACACGTTATGAGAGTGTTATAAGATGCGTTGTAACTTAAACTTTGTCTAAGGTAACAATTAAATTGGTTATATCTACAGAATTTCGATGTCTGGTGCCCAAAGAAGACATTGGTATTGTACTCGACGCAACGTGTAATTCAGGAAAATTAGAGTTTAACAAGATAATCGGTTTGTTGAAGAAGATGGTCACGTCCTTCACGGTCTCTAAAAATGGACATCACTTTTCATTTATGACGTATGGAAACTTTCCCATACTGAGAAATGTGTTCGCTGACGACAGGTACTGAATATACATGCAGTGTTTTCTCCGAAGACTGTTTTTTACTTATTCTGATGGTTGTCAAATTCATGACTACTGCAATCTAAACGATGAAACGTTCGCAGGATTTAGATGATCGCTATGATTGAATGACTGAATTAAAAATTATTTGTTTAATGAAATCTGGTATTTGAGCGAAATCTTGTTGGAATAACTTGTGTATTATGAAACTAAAGCATATATTTGGTTATTTTGGAAAAATTTTGAAAGTTGGCCTCCTAAAAGCTATGGCCACCACTATCTTTAGGTATAGCCTTAAGCCTCGCACCAACTTACAGTACTGCTTGGCTAGCTATTCTAAAGTTCATTACCGAGAACAAAGTCTTAAGCACTTCAGTAATGCATTTTTCCTACATTCGAATTGCTCCTCTATTCTTATTGCAAATTGGAATGTTCACCCCATGTTGTTGTGAGATGGTTTTGAAATACAAAGCCAAAGTGAAAAGAATTATAAATGCTTGGGCATTAATTAATAGAAATGATATTTCATTCCAAGGTATTATTCCACTAAAGCCTACCTTGAAATGCTTAACAATACGAAATGCACACAAGGCTTAACACCAAGACTGGACCTGGCCTTTATCACCATAGCAAACATGTTCAGCAGAGGTGGAGGACTACGAAACAATGTAAAAGGACACTTCTTCTGATCACCAGTGGAAAACAAAAGATTTGTAGCCAGTGCTCAAACTCCATCACGAAGATGGCCCCCAAATGGCTCAAGGTAATGTTGATTTGCTTTGATGGTGTAAAACAGCGTAGTTTTAGTTCCACCGTGTGGCTAACTACGTGCTGCGTCAGTTGGAAATTCTCGATTGTGAATATAGGACAATAGACTTACGTCAATCTATTGTATACAGGACAATAGACTTATACGTCAATCTATTGTATACAGGACAACAGAGTTACGTCATGCAATCTATTGTATACACGACAATAAACTAATCGACAGTCATATGTTTTCTCCGTCTATTTGTGTGACGGCTATCTAGCAGCGTGTTGGATTCAAGGTAGGTCTATCGTCCTACTCCCCGCAAATGAACACTTACCTGATACAGCGCATGTAATTCTTTACTTTAACAGTACTCGTAATGCCATTTGTTTTGGGAATAGCAATTGTATATGAATACAAAATGACATTCATGAGCCAAAGCAGCTCCCAACATCTTATAAAGATGTTTGTAAGGCGAGAAAGCTGCTCAAAAGAAGTTTACAATTAGATCTTTTCAGTGATTTTGGAAAGTCAGGGCTACTCCCAAGACGATTATTATGGATATATATGACAAAGTAGAGAACTATGCAAATGGTAGCAAATATATTCATAAGACGCGTACGATTTATTTGTTATTTATAGGGACAGAAACATCCGAGTCGTAGTGGTTTCGATTGGTAAACACGAGAGCATTGAAGTTCTGAGGCCTATTGCTGGAAAAAATGGCCATTTTCTCAAATATGACAATGTTGACAGCTTTGTTTCCGCACAAAACAAACTCAACAATATTGTTTGCAAAGGTAAGCAACGCTTAGAATTTTCAAAATGTTTAAAAAGGTCTAGAATTCATTGTGAACGTACACATTAATATCACCTAAAATCGTCATCTGCGATCACAATATATTAGTGGAATTTGCTAAAAGTTTGCAGAGTCTTGCATTGCCATTTGAAATAATTTTCCGAAAATATCCAGTGAAACGTTTTAATGAATGAAATTTTCAGATGTCTGCAGATTCCTAATAGTTATGACTTGGTGGATTAATATTGTAGTGATTGACAAGAGTAACCTTGTTGAGGTTTAAACAATAGAATTCAAACAATAGAATGTATAGGCTTTAAAAAATAGAATTCCAATGCCAAAAGTAAACAATCCCGTTCGCGCGAACGTCATTGAAATCAAATTTTATTGTTTGAGAGCCTTGCGAGTGCGATCGCGAAATTACTAAAGAGTTTTAAGGCCCGGACACACGGTGCAACTTTTCCCGAAACATTTGTTGAAACATCGCGCGCAACACGGTTGCACCGTGTGTCCACCACTGAAACATCTCGTGCAACAGTTCTGGACATTTGAAGAGGTAGAACTCGAACCTACTTCTGCGGCTGTTGCGCGCAACGTTTCGCGAAACATTGGTATGGGTGGACACATGCTGCAACATTGTGTTGCGCGCGATGTTTCGGCAAATGTTTCACCGTGTGTCTATCATTAAGTCGCCGCGAACATCGCACAAACATCAATACCGAGCTTCACTCTCTTAGTATTATGGTCTCTTGGATTCATCAGCTGTTTGAACCGCGCAGCAATAACGAGGCTAGTGTTGAGATATCCAGTGTTGTTTGCAGTCGGCAAAACCATTTTAAGTGCCTCGATTATTCGTGTTTATTTGTACGCCAATAACATCTTTCCATCTTTGAATGACATATCGCCTACTGCTTATCGCCTATTGTATATCACCTTTGACTCTGATAACCTTTTTGAAAATAGGTGCACGCAGTATTAAACAAATGGAATTGTTTCAATTAAGTTAAGGACAGTGGCCACAATGCAGCGCGCACTTTCTTCTGCGCATGTTTCTCAACGAGCGCACACAAGATGTCACACAAATTTGAATGATAAATGTTTTTTCGAAGATGTGTTTCGCACAAAAACCATCATGAAAACAAACTGGTTTTACAAATTTGGAGAAGAAAATTCTGATTTTGAGAAGAAAAACCATGGTTTCTTATATTATTCTAAACATAAATTAATTCTTGATAATTAAAAGTGCATAAAAAATGGTTCTTTTGAACACTGGAACTAATGAATGCCACTGGCTTCCACCTTGAAAATGTTACATAATACATTGTATTTCTTGCCACTCTCTAGGGCGTGCTGGGGATTTTGTGGTTATTTAGGCAAATTCTAATCAGTTTTAGTGCCTTTATCAGCAAATAACTTTTTAAATCGCATAAATACTCCATAATTTTATCTTATCATTTGCTTCTAGATTAACTAAACTATATGTATACAAAAAGTTATGGTAAAAAAATTTATTCATGATATATTTTTTCCAAAATAGCATTGGATGTCCGGATTCCATGGAGTTAAAAGGAGGCAAGAAAATCAAAAAAGTGTGTGTTAATACCTAAAAAATAAGTTTTTTCTTTTATCTTAAGGGATTCGCCCTTTTAAAGTTCTTATTAATTTCATTGGACTTCTTTACAAATGAGCATTTGAAAAAATAATATTTTATTGGAAATGCAAGAAATCACTGGTCAGTCGTTATTGGCTACATTGAGCATTAATTATCTTCATTAAATGCATGAATACCACCCCCCCCCAATTTTTTTCGTTAATTAAAAGACCTTTACCCATTCTACAAAGTAAATATAAAATAACTGAAAAAAAAATGGTTCGCCATTATGGGCCACCGTCCTTAATAGCTATAAAAAAAGCCAATGCTGAATATCAACAATTATTTTATTTACGACTTGCAGCTCCTGAAGCTCCTAAATGTGCAGCTAAAGTCATGATGGGTAAGTGTAACCACTGTAGACACTGATCCAGATAAATTTGAAAAGTGCATCATTTTATTTTTAATTTTTTGCACTTTAGACTTAAGAATAAAGACGTGGACACAAGCTAGTCCCAAACCCAAAAAATATATGCGTTTCCAAAGGAAAAACGAACGAACTAACTAACTACTGAGATTTACTTGTCTAAATTTTGTTTGGGATTAATTTTGTCTAGTCTTCTAGGAGTCCACAGATAATAAACCAATAATTAGGGACATTAAAGTTAAAGCTTAAACATTAATGTGCCTTCCTCCTGCTTTTAATTTAGGATTGGTATCTGACTTCGCTCCAAAGTCTTGCAAGGAAGTTCTAACTTACCATCCTTCTGCTGCCTCTGGTGTCTACTGGATCAACCCCTCTGGTACCCAGCCCATCCAGGCCTACTGTGACATGCAAATGTCTGGAGGAGGCTGGACACTGGTCTACAGTTACACTTTCACAAACTATAGGAATTTTAGGGGCGGTAGCAACGCAGTGACCCCACAACCAAACTGGCCAGCAACTGGAAACATAAGACGATCTACTACCCCTCCCCTCAGTGAAACTCATTATGCAGCCATGAACTATGAATGGTGGAAAAACATTGGAAAAGAGGTAATCATTGAATTTAGTGTACTAAAGCTCTTTGCTGTTAATTTGGAGGACAAAACTACTTCTCCGCCTAAAGCCAATGATTCTTCAATTGCAGTCATTCCCAGGAGAGTGAATATTGAGCAAAAAGGCATGGCAGCCATGTTGGTAGCCTGCGTAAACGGCTGCACGCAGGCTACCATGTTGGTGGTCTTGATAAATGAACACCACCAACATGGCTGTCATGTCTTTTGTTCAATTCACTCTCCTGGGAATGGTTGCAAACCAAGAATACAACAATCATTCAATATTTGTTGCAGAGCAACATCGTTCAACGGTTGTTGGCGGCAGCAAATGTAGTAAATGTTGAACCGTGAATCATGGAATCTTGTGAAACCAGTTTTTCAACATGTTGAATGTTGTTGCAGAGATAACGTCTTCTGTCCTGCAACAAGTTGACGCTTGTTGAACGATGTACATTAGTTGACTGCTGATTCAGCGTCTTTCAACATTTGATCAGCCGTGTATCATCAGCGTTTTTTAAGAGGAGTGAAAAATATCTCAAAGTGGTTAAACTGTTTTGTTGTTAAAACTGAGCTGGGAAGAAAATTAACTGAGAGGGCAATTAAGGATTAATTTATTCTATATATTGATGTTAGATACTTCTCTCAGTTGTCTTTTCTTATCTAATTTTTCCATGTATTTATCCTGCAGTGGATCATCAAGTCCAACATTAATCACTGGATCAAGTGCAAAGAGGGAACCGGAAGTTTGGTCAATTGGAAGACCGGAAGCATTTCGTGTCGAGTGATCAAAAACGTTGCTACCAAATGCCTCAATCTTGTGCCTGATAGCTTGCAGTTTCTAACAGCTGGCAGCGGAAAGTCAATTTTGGGACCAGATTTCAAGCGGTTGAAGAGCACTACCTATCTCAAGGAATATTATTACCTCGAGTCCTCCACCAAAACACGTAACTGGCCAACGCACGATCCTTGTGGAACAAATGGTCTGAACCACGTGAAAGGTGTCTCAAATCCCCATGGCAACATCTTTATTCGTTAAATGCTTTACACTGATTGGATAATGCTTATTTACTTGATTTCTTGGATAATTGTGACAATCTATGGCATGTAAAAAATCAAAATAAAAAGAAAGAAATATTGATGCATTGTGTTTACCATAGACGATACGTTGGTCCTTGAGGCCACAAAAGCCCGGAGCGAAATGATTGACATATTTTCCTTTCCCTCTTATTCAATGTTGTTTGGTGATCCAATTTCGAGTGAGGTCCCCAGCTGAAATGTTTTGTATTTTTAGAAATAGTCGGTAAACATACCAATAGTATACCTCTTTAGCTTTTGTTTTCCATTTCAGACCACATAAATATTTCAACAATACGTTTATCATGTAAAAATTTTCTCGAGAGAATGTCACGTGGTCTGAAATATACAATTTGAATGCGAATCTATAGGAGGTCTATTTGTGTAATATAGTATTATAGTATTATGGTAGTACTATTTTTCAAGTTTTTTTCATGCCCTTTCATTGAATGCATTGTACCAAACTCACAGAACGGCAGAACGAGTCTTGACTGATAAATTTGATATAATTGACTGAACTAATCCACTTTATTTATATATTTATTTAATTAATTAAATTAATTTTTATTTTAGCGCAAATATTAGCATGCAGTTAAAAAGCGCTGTTGCTTAGGTTAAACTCGAGGCTTTGCTCGTCTTTTTTTCCTCCTCGAGCTCGTTCTTTTACCACATGCAAAGAAAGTTCTATTTTGAGGAAGTTCACAAATGTACGCTATAATTGACCTAAATTGACTATAAAATAATAAGTAAATAATAAGCGTCCATATCTTCTAGCACTTTCGCACTAATTGGAGGACCGACACTGTACTCGCACACTCACTACCTCAACATTAAGTATTTTACAAACATCATTCGACTCACATGTTGATTTTTGCTGAGGGAGGAAGACCGGCGTACCCGGAGAAAAAACCCTGTGACAAGGGAGAGAACAACATCAAATAAACTCAACTCACATATGATCCAATGCCCAAGCCCGGGCTCGTACAACGGGCCAGAGGACCACTGCGGCCACCCATTATATAGGGAACTCAAAGAAGATCTCGTCCAGATGGAGCCACGAGCTACCTGCATATATAACTCTGTATAATTGCATAGGCCTACTCCGGGCCCTAAAATCGGCGTAATTTTGGGCGATCGTAGGCGATTTTAGGCGATTTAAGCAAATTATCCCCAAAGATGCTCAAAACTTAAGGCGATTTAGGGTGATATTGGGCGATATTAGGCGATTTTAGGGCCCTGAATAGGCCTAATTGCATGGATCTCCATCTCAGTTTCGATTATTGTTCTACTAGTCTTTGAGGGCCGATCGGTGTCACATTCAGAAATTTATTGATGTGTGATTGGTTGGCCCTATCTACTAGGCTCAGATTTCAGCCGTCATGGAATCGTGCGATACTAGTGTCGCGGGCGCAGAATTCCTGACGGCTGAAATCTGAGCCTACCTAGTAATTATCCGAAATGTTTTCAAGTGTTTAAGGTTTTGAATGGCCTAGCACCACCTTCCTTTTTAGTCTCGCTAAATTCATTCATTCATATGCAATACTCGTCAAGGGGATTTATGTCTACCCCTCTCAAGTGTATTAATTCACTTTAGTTTTTTCTTCGCGGAAGACGACTAGTTTGTAGTCGAAATATAATATATCCAAAGTGATGTAAAAATGATTTATCTTCTCGTGTTTAAAACGTTTATCAAGATAGTTTTCAAATGTATTGGGCTAGAATTTATGATATGCTACCATCATGCACATATTCCTTCAATAGCTTAGAGAAATTCAAACAGGAGTTTAAAACGTTTCAATTCGAAAATTGTAGATTGATTTACCCTGGAAACCAGAGGTTAATCATTTCTTACCGTCAAATCTTACAAGCGTCAACGGCAAGACAGAAAAAAACCCTCTGGTTTCCAGGGTAAGATTGATTTGTCTCTGTGTACACGAATCTAGCATTCATTTTCTGTATTTATTCAGTTCTGTACCAGTGAATATTTGTAATTCAGTGTAATTTATATTTAGTTGCACAGGGCTCTAAAGCCTGGCTAAATAGATGTCCATGTATCAAGAGATTTTTAAAAACAAAATAACGATAAAAATAAGATAAGATTATCCAGCACGACCGAAAAGCACCATTTCCATTTTAGCATTTTTGGTTGAAAACTTGAAATCTCTTCTAAAAGCCTTTATTTGATCGCCTAAATTATAAGACGTTAACGATAGAGGCTACACACCATAGTATTTATAGAAATAACATCTCGGTAACAACTTTTTTCGTTCTATTTACTAATAAACAAAACATATATTACAACTAATTTTCACTTGTGTCTCATAAACCCATATAACTTGCCTAATTTCGCTAACCAGACCTAAGGGGGTATAACAGACAGGTGACGGTTCCCCATCTCTCTGGTTTGCTCTTGTATCGGGGCTTTACGAGAGACAAGCGATCTTCTGATGGTAATCAAAACTATCATTATCTACTGCATTTACAACTGAGTTTGATCAACAGCTAAGATCTTACAGTGAAGCACTGCAACATTAGACCACACCTCTATTAAGCAATCATCTTTAGTACACGGAGATGGTTGCTTAATGGTGTAAACATTTACAATATTAAATTAAAATGATCATTTGATAGAGGTGGTCGCTCTTGGAGGTCCCACTTTATTGTACTTATAAATTAAATTTATTTCCATTTGATCCAGGTGGATACTCTCCCACTATCATTGCCATTTCCTAGAACATAATTTACGATAATTTACTTTGAGAGGATGGAAGAATTAGCATCGCCATCAATAGCATCATAACCACAATCACCCCAGTAATCACTTCCACTATTATTACGGTAGGATGTAGCATTGGTATCACTGTCAGAAAACTCCATGGATTTTTAATCATACATGGTCGACATAAATGACTATCAGTGAGTTGATCGTGTTCTTTGTAGTTATTCTTCGGTGTCTGACAGTAGGTAGAGGCGTTCTTGAAGATGCAAGGACGTCCATTACGCTACACTGTGTTGTGCGTTGAAGCTCATTGAAATCTTTCTTAGAAGAGCAGATCCTTCCCTGTATCAAAACGAAACAAATAACTTGCAAACTAATTTTATTAACGTTGGAAAGGCCAAGGAATGTTGTGGAAATGAAAGCTACATTCTAGGTTTAGGAGAAATTTAAAAAGGGTGTGTATTCCTGAATTCTGCAATGTTTCTAAAGCCAGTTGTCAATCGGTAAATGATAATACACGTTAAAGTTGATTCCGTTTAAGTTGGTCTTTCAATTTACTTGTGTAGGGAAGGGTACTCAGTCTAAATCACGGACGATACGCGACGTTCTGCGTACTCCTTTTAATGCCGGGTTTGTATGCCAGCTACAGTATTGGTTACAGTGGCACTGAGGTTTTGAGCACATTTCGTTTATGACAGCCTACATGCGGTACGGCCACCGTCACAGTACTGAAAATACAGCCAATCAGAATTCCACGCTACGGTTCTATCACGCTACCGTGCTGTATTCCTTCCCACTCAAATAAAATCTATATAAGTAAACCACCTAATTTGCAACCAAACAAATCTCTTACTTCTTCCTAATCGAACCACGTAATGATCCAAATCTGTTTTTCAAGAATGGTTCCAACTGGTTCACCAACTGATGGTAGTTCCTTTCTAGTTCTTTCTGGTAAGCCCGCTGGTCAGATTTAATGAGGGCTTTGTTCATGTGAAGAGCATCACCACATCTACCAATCAGAAACAAAAGTGTCGGTGATTTGTATGGAGAAGTGCTGCTGTTGTCTTTCATTACAGACATTTTTGAAGCGCTAGTTACTAGCGCTTCAAAATATAATTGTGGTATGATCAATGGTTCACATTGACAACATTAACACTTGCAAACGAAGCTGACCAAACACAAGTTTGTGGCCATAAAATACAGTGGTATGCGAAATACCATTTATCTTATCAAGAGCAGGATTTCCACTGGTTCGTGATAAATGTTTCCCGACCTACAGAGCATGACGGATCCAAGCACAGACGAAACGTCATCACAGAAAGCTTACCTTTTCATGAATTCTTTAAAAGCCAATCTCAGTTTGTGGTGATGTCGACTATAGTCTAGAGGTTGGATATCATTATCTTCGTCACCTTCCTCTTCTGAATACAAGAAGACATTTGCAATCTCCAGGGGACCCTACACAGACAGTAGTAGTCACACTGTTATATACAAAACAGATCAATGTGCAATGGGGTAAGGGGTAAACAGGGTAAAACAGCTTAGTATATTGTCCGTCTTATAGAGCGGTATAGGGGTTTATATCTGGTTAACAGTAGTTTCAATCGAAAGTTTCTCTAAGACGGACAAGTAATACTATGGCGTCAGTCTTACAGAGGGTATGTACCTGGTTAACAGTAGTTCCAATGGATCCTTGAAGAACCATCTGAAGCATTTTTGCATCAGGAGGGTTTTGTCGTATGGCATTAACGAGTTCGTTACTTCTGTTCTGCATGTCCTCTATAGCGACTTCAATAGGATTTAACACAATCTAAACACAGATAGAGCAAGTGCATCAACGAATATTATCACTATAGATTTACTACTTTTAAAAGTGTACAGAGAGGCCTTTGTTCAAACCATCTCTGTTTGCATTTCACCCTGTTGACAAGTTCTTAAAAGTACAGGCAAGTGCGTTCGCTTTTTTGTAACCCAATAACAGTCAAACCACTCCAAAACGGCTCGCTTAGGAACAGCTTGAGTTGCCGTTGTGTAGAGGAGGCCGTCAGCGAGTAAGTAAGTGGATTGGATAGATGACGGAAGTGGAAAATTCAGAGGTGGCCATTAATGGCAGTTGAACTGCATTTATTACACTACTTATGTGGGTTTAACGCAAGAATGGCTAAACAATTAATTATTACCTGTTCTCTGTGTATAACACTGATCCTTGTCTTGACATAAGGGAACGAGTTGGCCACAGTTAGTGTAGTCTTACGCTTGTACTGATTAGCCAGGTCACCACGCTTCTTTCCACTGGGTGTGAATGGCGTGACGTACATAAACCGACCTGGAACACAACAAATTGACTTTACAAGGAATAGGGATGGGCAGCACATTCGATGTGCAGAACGTCAGGTGTTCTTATGTCGTAGGGGCAGATTTAGGTAAGGGGTACAGGGTGTGTCCACCCCATCCAGAGGCAACTTTGGGCATCTTTTCTTCTCGATACTTTTACAAAATATGCTCTGGATTCTCGATCTGCACGGTTTCCGATTTTTATAACGCTGCACTCCCTCCTGGGCCCGGTTGTACGAAGGTTGGATAAAGTTATCGACCGGATAAGAGTTATCCACTGTATAGATTTTGTATAGATTTTATCCGCTGGATAAGGATTTATCCGCTGGATAGCGCTATTCACCCTTCGTACAACCGGCCCCTGATGGATAACCCTGAATCTACCCCTTGGTCGAGTAAACACGTGGTACTTTCCATGTCTGTAAATACTCAAATCGAATACGTAAAAATTTCGACGGCTTGTCAATCAATTTGGAGCTGTTACAATCTGCAAGCTCTTACGTGCCAGTCGAACAAATATGATAGATATGGCTAACATATGAATTGAGAACAGTACGGGGTAGGGTCAAGGCCTCACTTACGCAGATTGTAGTTCTTGTCAAAGTAGGTAATGCGGTCTTTCATCTCGTATTCATCAAAGTAAGGTTCTACGTAAGTCAGCTGGACATACGCTTTGTTTGAGTCCAACTTATCTGGTTCTACAGCGTCGGAGTCTTTGATGACCTCAAAGTTTTCGTGTCCAAATTTCTCTCCGTAAAATCCCTGTATTCAGAATTAACGAAGAATCAAAACAGTATGGTATGGTTAGTGTGATGTCAAATGACTATCACCGGCCCAATAAAGATGTAGATGTATAGATAGTTAATAATTAGAAGGAATTAACAACTTGATATACCAGTGATAAATGGTTCAGTAGAGCCAAATTTCGCATGAATGTTACAGTGTACATCAAGCCTTGTTGCGGTAACAAACTGCAGAGGTCTTCTAAAAAGGCTATAGAAGCCACAAACTGCAGTTTTGATCTTTGTACCAGGGATGCAATGGTTGAACAAAACCTCGGAAAACTGAGTCTCATAAATGTTTTTGTTCATGGCCAAAATGATAAAACAAAATGGCACATACTTATATTGTACGACTAACTGACCGACCAACAAACAAAACCAGATAACAGATCCAGAATGACAAACAGAAACATAGAAACACACCCATGCAATACTCGATCACCGTACCTGTAACCTATGGGATATCTCGGGTAGTTTTGTAATGGCCGGTTCTTTGTAGACATACTCTTCACCATCAAGGTCTCCAAACCTGGACCCGTAAAACCCAACACGGAAATATGTACCCATCATACGTTTTCCTTCCTGGAAAATAAGTTATGGTAAGGTAAGAATATTGAGCGATGATATAAGGGTCGTTGGCTGCAAACAAAAGCCTGTTTCACTCAGATTTCGGCAGGCTTGAGAGTGAACGAGAAAAAATATTACAAAGGAAATAGGAAATGTGCTTACACGTAACAAATAACACTGAGGGTATAATTAATTCATATAAAAAATATATATAATAAAGAAGCCTTCAGGGGCCGGTTGTACGAAGGGTGAATAGCGCTATCCAGCGGATAAATCCTTATCCAGCGGATAAAATATAAATCCTTATCCAGCGAATAAAATCGATACAAAATCTATACAGTGGATAACTCTTATCCGGTGGATAACTTTATCCAGCCTTCGTACAACCGGGCCCTGAAGAAGAGTGAGATCGAAAACGGAAAACAAATGTTATCGTACTGATCATGACTTTTGATTCAACTGCACAAGAAATCCAACATCTAGTATTTGAGCTCTAATGACTGAAAGTCTGACGTAATTTTCTTTTCGTTTTTTCATACAGCAGTACATCGCACTTAAATATACATCCAGGTCATATGCTGCATATGTACATTCACAAAAGATCTGGACATAAATCCTGCATCCCTCCCCCCCTCCCTATCTCTCTCTTCACAGTACTTTGCACTTACTGTCTGAATAATCCTATTAAAAGCTTCACTGAGTTTACTGTGAACTGAGGCAAGTTTCTTGTATTCTCGACGAGCTTCCAAAATGGGAATCAGTAGTTTGTACACCTCATTGACGCATTCAAACATTTGGGCACCCATGAAGGTAGCGGCTGCTGCTTCCAATAGGCCGATCAACCCATTCTCACTGAAGTACTTCCCTGTACAAATACCTTCCTCGTCCTACAAATAATACCATCAACATAACGTTACATCTCAATCCACAGGTACCCTTATAGAACTATAGTCTATATCGCTAGTCCGCTATCTTGAATACAGTAAAATACAATAAAATACAAAAGAACTGCAAACCATGAAAACTCTTACGTCAGGTCGTCACGATTTGTTTTGCCAAAATGCAATGCAGTCAATCCAAGATGACAGACCAGTGATATAGACCGAACTAGTTTCGATCTAAGCTGTGCTCCGAGGTCAGACATGGGTCGTATGGTGGCTGCTACGTGTTTGTATATGTAAATTTGTATGTAAATGTGTAACTGTCTCGTAATGAAAGCGCCCTTGTATACCTTCGACTCGATCACGTTGAGCTGCGCCCTTTGTAATTAAGCACTTGGCTGCAAGGAAGGGTGATGAGCTACTCCAAATTTATTTATTTATTTACCATGTAGGTTTGTACAGGGTACAGGGCATAGGTCTATACAGCTAGAGTACAGGGTATAAGGCACAGGTCTATACAGGGTACAGGTCTATACAGGGTACAGGGCACAGGTCTGTACAGGATACAGGTCTATACAGGGTACAGGTCTATACAGGGTACAGGTCTATACAGGGTACAGGGCACAGGCCTAACCCTTCTTTTACTGCATTAACAAATTAATCCAACCATGCCCTTAAATCTACTTTATCTAAAAGCAATTCTTTCTTACAGGAGAAACTACGTCGTCAGAAACAGCGCTTTCCTCCAGTACATTAGGAGAGATTTTTTCAAAAGCTACACATCCTACTGGTAGATATCTTTTATCTTCGATCATAGTTAGGTACTCAGCAACCAGGCCAGCTGCATGAACCACACACAGAGCTGCCTCGACCTTGTTATTTAACTGAAACATAGAGATTTAAAAGGTTTAACAAAGTTAAATAAGATTTAGCAAATGCGTCAAAGACAACGCGACGTGAGAAGATGAACGTATCAAATACGACCGTGACAACGTTGCGACAATGCATTCAGAATGCCAGATCTGTTTTCAATTTCTGAGCGTCATCGACTTCATGAACAACGATTATTTTGGAGGTAATTGCGTCGTGTTTACAAAATCTATTCATTCGCGTAAAACGTCGCCAGGCCACGTTCAAGACTCTTTTTTTTTACCTCCACTGCAGATGCATGCAGAACGTTGACGGAAACGCTTATTTCGTCAGCGCGCCGAATGTCGACGTCCTCTTTTCACGTCGTGTCGCATTTTTCAGTCTATCTGATGTAAGACACAGTTCATCCTTGTTTATGATCACGGAGTAACAATAAATGTTTACCTCGGTGTGTTTGGACGCCATGTTGTTCAGCCAAGTAAGCCGCAAGTCTGGAGAATTCTGATACCTGTATTATATTGACAACAGACGGTTACTTTAGAGAAAACAAAGTAGAGAAAAGGCTGTGACTCAAGGTAACTCACCCTTTAGCAATTCTGTACATCAAATCAATTAACATTTCAGGATCCTGAAAGAATTATAGCGATAAATTGAACTGTTGATTCTCGCCTACAGCGTCCGAGTCTCTTAGCAACCTGAGATTGGTCTGAAAATTTATTTTATTACAGACGCCAAGACGAAGCTACAATCATTACCAGAATTGTTGGCACGATTTTGTCGGGATGCGCGATCGCAGTGGATGGTAATGAGATTGGCTCCCCGACGCCCCCTGTACAACATTGCTGTGAAAACCCCGACACCTACTACTCGGCAAACAGTCCAACAGACCTTCTAGCTACCAGCAACATTATTTAGGGGGGAGAGGGGTCCAATAATATGGCCGCAAAGTGTATAATGTACAAAAAATCCGTAAATTTCACATCGTGCCAACTAATTTTGGCAAGGATCGTAACTACATGATGCAACTTGTTTGTTCAAATTTGTTGCCAAATTAGAACTTGATAGTTTCTGTAACACTTGTAGGAATCAACACGCGGTGCAATTCTATTGCGTGCAGCGTAGCAAAAAGTGCCTGGGATTTTTCTGTCAGACAACAGCTAGTCTTGTAGTCTTGCCTTACCTCTTGGAACTCTTTCATCTTCACTGTGTCAGTCAGGATCATGTGGAGATTGAAAACCAGCTCGCGAACCTTGTAAAACAATTTAATATCAATACTGCAGTTCCAAGTTCTGTTGCTCACTCTTAGCCTCGATTGAATGTAAGACGTTAAAAAAACGTGGAATTCTAAATTATTTGCTTTATTCACATACATTCGTTGCTTTTCTGTTACTAAAGAACACATTAAATGCGTGCACACTGAACACTGAGAAAGAAGAACTCGAAATGGGAGTATACTTTATATATACGGAAACCATTTTACAAACGCCTTCAGAGTACCGGCGGATGTTAAGTTTCGATCAACTGTTTCTTAAAAGTATATACGGATGTAAACATTTCTTTACCTCGTTCGTCTGTCCGTACTAACATAATCCAATTACATCTAACCTAAACTTAAATTAAGTATAAATGTCCTGTGAATATAACTTACCTGTTCTGGAAACGTTGTGCTCTTAAGTTCATAGTCAGTCTCAGCGTAAGTTATAATTGTTTTCAAGGATCGTCGTAAATATTCCTCACTGAAAGCCTACAACAAACAATTGACAAAGATGCTTTCACACAGACTCCGTTGGCCTCCTCTACAAGGTAGGGGAGGGAAGGGAAGAGGGGAGGGGTAGTTGTATGGAAAGGAGGGGGTCTTTTCTTTTCTCTTTTCCGTCCCCCCACTCCTTTTAAGAGCGTCACTATGCAGGTTAATTTCTATCACAGCAAGGTTACGTTTTTGCCACAGGTTTCAAAACCTACCGCAAGTATTTTTCAAACCTTCAGAATTACGATAGAGCTCAAAGAAATATTGGTTATTTGAATTTCAATACCTGTCTAGCCTTGCTATTTAACTCTGTTGAAGCCATACCACTGTTAGGCATCCCACCTAAATACAACTCGTCCCATCTTTCTCACAACTACATTGGACATGTTTTTCGTACGACGGTCGATACATGGTCAAAGGTTGAGTTTTAGAAGGGCATACACATCGAATATTTAAAACAAAAACGCTTACGTGTGAAGTTCCAACGAGAGTAGACAAGGACATCGTAACTTGCATCTTTACACGAGCGAAATTCTAGAGAAAATATAACCAAGAAATTAGTAATCACATCACGAGAGGAGCGTGGCTATAACACGTGGCTATGATGTCAAATCCTAACATCCAGTGATCAGGAAGCTGACTAGTCTTCTTCACAACCATGTTTAGCCTTGTCATGCAAAACTCTCTTGCTACGCAATAGGTGACGATATTAGTGCGAGACTGACTAGACGGACTGACTGAATGACTGACAGAACAGTTATAAAGGTCCTGTAACTATTAAACTAGAACAACTACATTACAAGGACTTACCACGCCTCTATTCTGCTCAAAGTTTTGTCTCATCAACAAATACAACGCAGCGCTGGCCTGGGAACGAATATTCCCGATTGACGAGCTGCAGTGGTTCAGAAGACGTGAGCAAAGGTCGGCACACAACTCTGTTTCTTCTTCAAATAACAACTCTGGAAACTAAACCAGACATATCATGACTGCGTTGTTTGGAACTACCATTCCGAGAGATATTATTCATTCATGATTCATATCATTGATATATTGATTAATTGAAAAGGGTTCTCAGAAAAACACCGCAAACACACGGCAGAAATCTACCGGCTACTGGTTCTGACTATGAAATTTGTTTTTGCGTGTCAATCCAACTCTCACTCTACTACCTATTTTCACAGAGTAAATTCGTGCACTCTGATTGGTCAAAAAATGTGATTGAATTACAAATGCACTGATGACGTCAGACTATTACGAAGACTCTGATTGGCTGAATTCTTTTCACAAATAAAAACACATTTTATTTTTCACTGCTACTGTAAGTACTTCAAAAGATGCAAAGTCTAAATAACGTGTTAACTCTTTGAGGTCATTTCTAAGTTAAACACTACAAGACCTATAATCGCTGAAATATGATTAAACTAAAACAAAATTTTATATAAGAATTAAAATGGGTAAAACTGACCGAAAAATTTGTAAAAGGTTCCAAATTTTACAAATTTTTAGGTCCGTTTTACCCATTTTAATTCTTATCATGATTACTGATCGCCCGTATAACAAAATTTTATGTACTTCTATAATTAATATTCTATACCTTGGAGACGATTGATCTCTGGGTATTAAAGATGTTTTGTAAGCTTTCAACACTCTGGTTACTGTTTAAACAGTGTAACAGTACTCGTAGAACACCGGACAGAATAACTCGTAAAGAATCGGACGCTGATACCGTCTAACAAAGAAAACACGTTGATAGAATAAAATAGTTAATGTCAGTGTTAGTGTTGGTGTTGGTGTTGGTGTTGGTGTTGGTAAAAGTAGGGATAATGATGGTTTTGGTTGGGTAGTGGTAATGGAGGTGGTTGTAGTCGAATTCATGACTCTTAAAACGCCATTACATGCGGGCGTACCCTCGAACCCAGGAGCTATTTGTTTTGTTATTCTAATTTCTGCTTTTGTTTTTCTATCGCATAAGTGAGGATAAGCCCGCATGTTCTGGAGTTTTAAGAGTCGTCAATACTGAGTGATGTGAGTTGGTAGTGGTAATGTTTATGATTATACATACCTGTACAATGAGTTCTAATGTGTCCAAGACTATCATGTTCACCTCTGCACACAGTGCACCCTCGATTTGCGACGAAATAGCTACCTCTGGGCACACTCTGATGACAAAAACATGGTTCAAAATTAATAGTTGGTTAGTGAGCGCCCTTCTAAGCGAGTGGACCGGAGTTTGAATCCCAGTGACCTCGCAAACGTGTTTGCAACCAGACGACAACTGACTCCTGTGAGGAATGTTGTTCAATATCAGTCTTAATCAACTTCCTTTCCTTGTTTGCTTGACTTAGACTCCTCCATAGGCAACACTCGCGGCTATAGGGAGAGCTGTCTTTTGGGATTCCTGTGTTGCAAAGGCGACCGCTGACATTGCAGCACAAGAAATCCCGTGAAACACCCACAACCGCAAGTGTTGCCTGTGAAGGAGCTATGCTTAACTCACTTTTCTTGCATTTCGATGGCTTGCTTCCACTGCGTCATGTCCTTACGCCATCGTAGCTTGGGTTCCATGCTTCCCGGCGATTGACCTGTGAATTAATGAAAGAATACCATTGTTTGCTATCATTTAGATGGCAAGGCCACTTTCCATTAATCAGAGCCACTTCATACGGATACAATTTTTCCCTTTCCCTCTCCCACTCAGAGACAGGGCCAGTTACGTAGACTATCAACTTTGGATGTCGTTGGTAGCATCTTCACTAAAGGTCAATGCCGTACTGAGGTTTTCACTTCCATACGAAATCTTCTTTAATTTGAAGTACCACTAAAATGTCTGAAAAACAAAATCCGAGGATATAGAGATTGACATTTGTACTAACCTATATTGCGCGAATGTCTTTGTTTCATCTCATGTGCTGCTCCCGTCTGCCCTAACAGCATTTCTTCCAGCTTCTTTCTGTCACTAACAGTCTTACTACGAGGTGCTGTGCTAGCACTTTTCTGACGTAGTTCTTTCTTACCGTTGTATTCGAACTGAGTAATACACATATGTAGAACGTCCAGCAGTAAACCAAGCCTGGAAAACAATTACAAACAACTAAATGGTATAGGTTATGGGCACCAACGCTTGCAAAGCACTCTGGGAGTTGCAGTCCAGCAAAAATCTAGCAACGATCTCAAAGGATATATCAGCATTTTGTAACATTCTAGATTTTTTTGCATTTTCCGTAAAGAAAACACACACAAAAAAAACAGGTTTTAGATTTCATTTTAGTGGACCTAAAATAGTGCAAGGACTACGATTCCCATCGTGCTTTGCTTTACAAAATCATACTTGAACACACTGGTTATTGCATATTTGGCATAAGCCAGAAGGCTGTTTAGAAGCTAGTTTTCTGCAGTGGGCCTGATGTCATCGTCAGTCCTATGCCATCATTACCCCATCGGTGTCCTACAGTTATTTCACGTGACTTTGGCTTGCGCTGGTAGCGAAATTCATGTTAGATATTCAAAACCTTTTAAAAGCAGTTCTTAAAATGGCCCCAAAACGAGACATGTCACATCACGTGACAAGCATGTATCGGTGTCAAACAATTAAGTAATACAAAGCACATACTGACCTTGGTGGTTCCTGGTCTGACCACCAAAGTTTCAATACTCCTGGATCCATGTTTTTAAGTACCCACAGGAAACCCATTAACAGATTACGAGTAGATTCTTGTCCCAGCTGCTGTGGCTTTGAAAGCTGATGGTAAGAAACAATAATGGATCATTACTAATCATCAACGTAACATCATCATCATCATCATCATCATCATCATCATCTTTTTTAGAGACTTCGTACGAGTTAGAAACGGCTACGATAAAATTTTCTTGGCTGTACAGTAACTGTAGATTTGATCCTGTATTGAGAGTGTTTTCCGCGCCACAAGCATAATCGAACCGTATGTCTATACTTCAGTTCGCAGTAGACACCATTTGATTATGCATCGTCAATTATTGCCATCGTCATCATCATCATAATCATCTTTACCCTCAGCTGTTTTACAACAAACGTATCAGCAACAAGTCCATACCTGAGAGGTCAGCTCTGGTCGTGCATCATAACGTGACGCAATACTCGATGTAGCTATTGCCATAGCAACTTCAGGGCTTAGTCCTTCAGCTTCCTCACCTCTGTAACCATGGAGCTGAGGAAGGGCATCAATAACGATGCCCAAAAGGGGAAGGTATAAGGCTGCAACACGGCTTCGACAAACAGTATCGTCATAACGAGTATCAGAATCATGGACATGCTAGTAGATCTCTAGCGGTGTCAATAGCTTGACACTGCAGGTCCATGTCACTGCAAGATAAATAAATAGCTTTGTATAGTTGCGAAAAAGTTGTTTTGTTGTACTGTAATGTGTTTCAACGTAATAATAATAATAATAAACTATACTTATATAGCGCAATATCAATGATTCAAAGCGCTTCACATATATAAATTATAAATTAAAAAAAATCGTAGTACAGTACAACATGCAATACTTGGTTTGCATCGTGCAACGTTACGACTGGTGTTGCACGGTACGCGTTGATCGTATAAACGGAACTCAAGTTAGTTAGTTTTATATTTTACAACTTGAAACTTACTTGCTCTCAAGAGCCAATGTCAATTCTGCTTGCAACAGACCAACAAGGAAGTGCTGCTGTCTAAAGGCCACCGACAACTCAGCCATGCTGTTAGCAGGAGTCAATGTATCACCCGATGCAGAGCTTAGAGATGACATCGACGTGGTAGGTGAAGATGGTTCTGAGGGATACAAAGCTGTGGGGAATGGTAGGTTTAGGGTGACATAGTGTTCGTGGCTGCTGACGATACGTAGTAATTCTAGTCGTAGGTGAGCTAGACCTGCATGTAGTCCTCCCTGATAAAGCATCTATGGAACAGATAATTAAGTATGATGGTATCGTTTACATTATGGCACGTTACATTATGTATAATCCAATACGGTTCAACATAGTTGTCCATTATCGTGTATAGAGCAGAGCAGAGCAGAGCAGAGCAGAGCAGAGCAGAGCAGAGCAGAGCAGAGCAGAGCAGAGCAGAGCAGAGCAGAGCAGAGCAGAGCAGAGCAGAGCAGAGCAGAGCAGAGCAGAGAAGAGAAGAGAAGAGAAGAGAAGAGAAGAGAAGAGAAGAGAAGAGAAGAGAAGAGAAGAGAAGAGAAGAGAAAAGAGAAGAGAAGAGAAGTTTTACTGAGAAGGAAAGCGAAGGGAAAAACCAAAAAGTTATTCTGTATTACTATCTTACCTCTTTGCAGTAATGTTGAATGAGACCAAACACAAAACCACGATCGACAAGGGACAATAAATCATACAAGAAAAACCCAAGGCTTGAGTTCAAATCTTGGACGACATTGAAGTCTTTATTCTTGTCGACGATCTCAGAGATTGTGATGTTGACGAGCTTACGCAAATCACCCAAGAACTGTTCAGGGAAGCGACTTTTACGAGGGAGGAAGAATCTGTCAGTGTTGTCGAGGTGTTGAGCCATGCTCTTGACCTTTAGGATGACAGAAAAAGAAGAAGAAGAAGAAAAAGAAGAATGAAGGCCGAAATAAAACGATTGATTGGTTCATTGTGAGTAATACTTTAAATCAAAATACAAAATACAGAAGCTTCTTGTATTCGATGTTTTGTTTGAACAAAATTTTGATGAACGGTAGAATGTTTGCGCCTACACACTTCAGCGCCCGCGTCTTGACCTGCGGGGCCCAAGCAATACACGAGGTGTTCTTACCATCAGTTCAAAGAAAAACCAGGCAGTGTTTCATGGCCATCTCTTTAACAGGAGGATTAGCCATACTCCACATCAAAGCCAACTCCTTCATGAACACTCTGTAAGAGAAACATTTATGCCATTATCTGCTCTATATCCCGTAGAGGTAAATTTCACAAGAGTCCCAGTTGGCAGCACAAACAACGAAACAGAGATCATTACATGTCAGGTCGGTATACCATAAACTACCAAAAAAAGACAGACAGACAAACCAACAGACAGACAAACAAACAATCAAACAAACAAATATAACGACAAACAAACACACACGGATAGGCAGACAAACAAACAAACAAATAGACAAATATACAAACAAACAGACAGACAGACAGACAGACAGACATACAGACAAACAAACAAACAAACAAACAAACACACATTACCAGTGTAGCGGGCAGACACTTTACCTTTTTGTTGCTCCCAGTAAGACCTGGAATGTGAATTGTTCCTACACGTGTTTCTGCCATACTGTTTCTGTTTCCAGGTATATTGGACATGTCTCCACCCCCCTTACCCTTATCAGAGTCCCATCCTGGTGCTTGTAAGGACTGACTATCACCCTGTGCATTAAGCTGTGGGTTGCTGTTGCTAAGACTGGATTTAGGAAGCATTGGTGCACTTAATGTTGAACCTACGGCCATACTAACAGGTCGACTGCCTTCACCTAAATCACAAAACCACTTCATTTAGCTACATGTTGGTCACATCTAGACAATACTCTGGTTTAGTTAGTCTGTCTTTTTAAAACCAGGAAGTCCGTTTGGGCGGGGGGAGAGGAGGGGTTCGTCTGTCACGCAGACGTACTAAACGGGACATGTTGAGATTTTTCTGGATGAAACTAATTTTAGGTCGGCTCTGAGGGAATTAAGGAGAGAACGGAAAGGAGATGGGAGGAAAAGGGGAAGAATAAGCTCTTCATTCTTCTCTTTTTATTCTTCTAGATTTAGTAATCTTACTTCAATATAAGTCACCGCATTCGAATTTGAATACAACACAGCGTGCCTTCACTCTAATAATTTATTACTCTCGTGTTTATATTAATGTATTTTAGTATTAGTGATTGATACCCTACTTCCTTATGAGCTTGTCATGTCCGCCCGAGACTTTTCGTCCGATAGCCTTTATTTGGAATAGACCGTACCACACCACCATTAAACGACTTGTCAATTCCTCTATGGTGGCTATTTACACACTTACACACTGTAGAATAAGAGACTTACCACTAAAGATCGGGGTCGATGTAGGTGAAGGACTGTAAGGTGCAGAAAACCCATAGGTCACATAAGAGGTTAGCAGGTGGTTCCTGTTGTGTTCATCCTGGGAATACTCGTACTGTTTGTTAAACAATTCGTGTACACGTTTGACTATCTCAGCAAGGGCATCAAACGCTGTCTGACCGAAGTTCACTGAAATAATAACATCGAACAATAAGCATTACTAATGAGTGATAAAGTTGATCACTACACATAAAAGGTACAATATTCAAACTGCCTAAACTGTGATAGAGTTGTGGCGTGCTCATGCACTTTCTTCCGAGTTTCGTAAGCATAAAAAAGATTTTCCGAGGGCTTGTGCACACTTCTCTCCAATCATCAAAAGCGAAAATAGATTTTCCGATAGCTCTTGTTCAATCCTAGCGTGCTTCACGACAAACGAAGGCTATGCCCCTGTGTGAGAAGTCGGAGACGTTTATTGGCTTAAATCCAATCACGTGACCCGACTTATAGGGCTACAGCGCATATGGTTTTTATATAGTCAATTGAAAAAACGTTGTCGGGTCTAAAAACAAAGAACATGGAAGCTGAGACCGAAATGGTGCATGGGACCGGTGAATAATTATATTCTGATTTATTCATTTACGCTGCAGCCGATAAAACTTCGAAGCCAAACGGCCCGCCAACGCAGGTCCTGCATACGCTTTCAGCATTTTGCATCGAAGGCAAAGCGTAAATGAATAAATCAGAATGCAATTATTCACATCCCAAGCACCATTTCGGTCTCAGCTTGTATGTTCTATGTTTTTTGACCCGACAACATTTTTTCAATTGACTATATACGTAATAGTCAGTAAAATAGTAGATTGTGAAATTCGGCGTTATTGAACAATAGCACATAACTTTTATACATTGAAAATCTGTCTTTGCAAGTAGATCCGCTGGTCAATAAATCGACAGAATGGTAAAAACATTTTCTTAGTAACTTACCAACAGTTCCCGAAATGACTGGAGGTCTGACCAATAGAAGGATAAGTTTATCAAGGATAACATGTAGGAATCGAACCAGAGGTTCGTTACGACATTTCGAGAGATCCTGGATACTTCTTCGTAAAGCTGCCTCTACGTTACCCTCAGTACTACGCGAAGGCGATAACAGTCGGCCTTCTATCTGATGACACATTTTCAAGAACTTATGGATGTGGTGATCCTGTAACAACAATGAATTCACTTTACACTTGATTCAAAAATGCTGTCAGTGTGTGTCCGAAATGGAGTCCAAATTAATCCAGATAATTATAAAAAGCATCTGTTGTGATACGGTTAGGTTTTTTTCTAAAACACAGTTAAAGTGTGAACAGCGAAAAAAGGAGGGAAGAAAAAGAGTTAAAGTTTTAAACTTCTCCAGAGTTGTGTGAACATATCCTAAAACTATAAAACCACATGAATAACAACACCACATCTACAGGGGCGGATCCAGAATTTTGCAAAGGGGGTGTCCCAAACAGGCCTCTTAAGAGATGACGTCACATCCAAGATGGCGGCCTCCTAACAATGGAATCTGATAACGTCATCTTACAAGAAGCCTATAGATAAAAAGGGTAAGTACGGCGCAAGGGGGGTGTCTGGTGCACCTATCGACACCCCCATCCGCCCCTGATCTACCCGCCAATACCCTTTATTCATATATGTTAGAAATGAAGTCCAAACCTGAAAAGTGAACTTATGGCCACGGTCTCATCACAGATTAGTCACCAAGCTTATACCTGCTTGTACCTTCTTATGAAATAAGTGTATATACTTTTAGGTGTTGTTAGTGTTTATTTGTATACCTGTGGATGAATGGAAGACACTGCTCGCACGGCCACGTGAAACACGCCCTTATGACCTTCTACCCACTTCATTCCTGGTAACTGGACCTGGAAAAAACAACAATTTCATCTAAAAAGATAAATCAGATTCCCGATAGAGTGGAAAGACGGCCCTACAGATTCTGGTCTTGATCCAATAAGACGTGAAGGCTTAGACATTTGTCTGCACAACGGCCGATGTTAACCTGACATTGTTGTTACGTACCTCAGGAGAGAGAACGCTGTATCCTTGAGGTGGTTTATCGAGCGAGACAGGCAAATGGAATTCTCCAAGAGACAACCGGCCATCTTTTAAAGCAGGGATCCACTGTTGAAAAAAGAGAACAATATAGGAAACATGATGTGTCAGTAGCCGATAGGGCAAATATTGGGAGATAAAACCTTTTTGCTACTCATCAAAAACGTGTATAGTTATCATTGGAGTAATTTATGATCTTCGGTTCGGGATATCTTGATGGGCGCCAAAAAACTGTTTTGGCAGTACTACGGCAAAGTTACTTACGAACCTATCTCTCTACATGTTTGTCAATTTTAGTAGATCAATATTCCTAACTATATTTAAGTATTACCGTGTATCCTATTGGTGTTTCCACTGTGTCTTTCTCCTCAGGTTTTTTACCGGGAGAACAACTGATGTGGTAGAATGAGAACAGAATGTGGTGCTGTTCAGTCAAATGAGGTGGAATTTTCACTTTGATTTCTTCGTAGAAGTCTGGTGATCTATAAAACAACAGCACATTATGGTATTAAGTGGAATCTAATTTGGTCTGAATTCATACAAGGGATAAAAAAATCGGACATCTGCATCAGAAGCAAGTCAGAACTAAGTTGGTTAGTGCGAGGCCTTCAGAGCAAGAGGTCCTGAGTTCGACCCCCAGACCTCACACACTCATTTTGACTTTTTTTTTCCATTCTGTGCAGCTTTAGTTAGCTTTAAAAACCCTTAAAACGGAGCACTAATGGACAGGTGGGGGGGGGGGGGGGGGGGGGGTAAAGAGCGTATTATGGGCTTCTTCGGAGGCCAGCTTCATTCCGAAGAACTATACCGATGCTAAATATTAGTGCTTTACATGAACATAAGATCATGTAATGGAATAAGGCTAATCAACCGAAGGGGTGCAAATTGAAACAGCCTAAACAACTTTTATGATGTGCAGGTATAACTATCCATTTAAGACTTATAAAAAGTCACCGAAGCCAATTCCATGGGCACCTCTTCAATTCGATCTTAAAACCTACTTGTTATGGTACGTCACTGGTACCCAGGCCTCTGTTGATAAGGCCGAGCAGCTTGACTTTCCAAAGATACACTATTGAAAATAAAACAACATCAAAGATATAAGAGCAGAAGACATTAAGTAATGTTAATGTCTTGTTTTAATACTGTATGACGTAGATAACTGCAGTGGTTGTGTAGAGTGTGGTTATGAGCCCTCAACAAAACCACTGCCCTTCCAACCGTATCGTACGGGTCCGTATCGTAACCATGACCATCTCGTATGTCCGTAGCCGTGACCGTATCGTATTTCAGTACCGTAACTGTGACAGCATCACACTGGAAGGTCCGCACAGTAACCGTAATGTATGGCTGTACCGCAACCGTGACCGTATCGTCTTTTAGTTCCGCACCGTAACTGCAATGTATGGCTGTACCGTAACCGTGACCGTATCGTATTTCAATACCGCAACTTCGACGGCATCACACTGGAAGGTCTGTACCGTAACCGTGATCGTATCGTATTTCAGTACCGTAACTTCGACGGCATCACACTGGAAGGTCTGTACCGTAACCGTGATCGTATCGTATTTCAGTACCGTAGCTGTGACGGCATCACACTGGTACGCACCGTAACCATAATGTATGGCTGTACCGTGACTGTACCAGGCCACTCATATCAAATTAAAAGAAACTTACTTCAACAGCAGAATGGATATCCTCTGCAGCCATAAACTGTATTTTAATAGCAATATTACGAGCAGAACCACCACGACTTGAGAAATTCACATTCAAAGGATAAATATAAAGTAGATTTCTAGGAAAACAAACAAGGATTAGCTGGTGCTCTAACAGGTTAAAGAGAGAAAGAGAGAGAGAGAGAGAGAGAGAGAGAGAGAGAGAGAGAGAGAGAGAGAGAGAGAGAGAGAGAGAGGAGAGAGAGAGAGAGAGAGAGAGAGATTAAAGTCTTTAGAAATACACCTGAACGATGACAGCCACTCAAGACATAGTTGTACAATGCATGCAGTAGTGTATGTGTAACTATGTGAGATCTCTAATGTAATTCATTCTCTCTACGGAAAAGTTGAATACCGGATACGGGTAACGCAGACAAAGGTGTGATGTCAAAGAAAATGAATTGCATACTTTGTATATTTATATTGATAATAAACAATATATGCACTTCATAAACGCATAGTAGTTGCATTTCAACATATAGTCGAACTTCTCATAAGCAACCACCCAAAAGGTCAAGTTAAGGTGGCCCGTACCTATTGATTTGTTTGTTAGGCATGAATTTCAATCGCGTCATTTTTCGTCAAAATTTTGTCTGATTTCTGAGAAATGTGCAGCCATTTGTCTTCAAGCCTTGAACTTTATATCGATAATCATTTTTCTGCGAATTGGATCAAATATTTCGAGATATCAGACGATATTTAAAAATGGCTTTATGAGAAAAATTGGTCATAAATCCAAAAATCTGAGGTAATTTTTTTTCCTATTTCATTAATCAAGTAGAAAGTCATAGAGGACTACATACAGCATGTATCGCGCCAATTAAGTCCTTAAAAGTTGCGTTACAAATTTGCGCTGCCGGTTAGGACGCAAAGTTATGTTGTCAAAACTATCGCCAAAATCTCAACAAAATTTCAAAAACAGCGAGAACCATATCTGCTATAAGAAAGACAAATACCTATTGTAACTTGTGAACAAAATATGGAGACATGAGAAGCTAAACGCCAATGTTATCCTCAAGCAAATTTGCGAAGTATCTGTTCCAATATTCCACACGGGATCTAGACTTTCCGGAATAAAGGCAGTAGTTTTCTGAACCAATTACTGGGTTGCATGTGACGTCACGGCAGCCATCTTGGATGAACTTTAACAAAAGATTTCTCATTAGCGTCTATTGTTTGTTCATCCAACATGGCTACCGCTGCATTGTCTTTTGATTTCCAAAGCAATGGATGAAACCCATGCCAGCAATTGCTTCTGAGTCTAAATCCCGTGTGGAATTTTGTTTTGAATAAATTAACAAACCATGAGGTTTTACCTTGGCAGCTTAAACGTCGACTCGATGTAGTTGCTTACTTTTGAAGCTTACTGAATTATACAAAGACAACGACACTTGACAGCAGGTATGTTAACATCTTGTTATTCCCATACTAGAAAATTTTTAGGAAACAATTCAACAGAATTTGTAGAAGTCGAGGTAATACAAATTCGCAACGTCACTTCTTGGTCACAAAAATTACTCCCCAAGTTTGCTTGAGGATAACATTGGCGTTTAGCTTCTCGTGTCTCCATATTTTGTTCACAAGTTACAATAGGCATTTGTCTTTCTTATAGCAGATATGGTTCTCGCTGTTTTTGAAATTTTGTTGAGATTTTGGTGGTAGTTTTGACTACATAATTTTGCGTCGTAACAGGCAGCGCAAATTTGTAACGCAACTTCCAAGGACTTAATTGGCGCGATACATGGTGTATGTAGTCCTCTATTACTTTATACTGGATTAATGAAATAGGAAAAAAAATTTGGGTTTATGACCAATTTTTCTCATAAAGCCATTTTTTAAAATCGTCTGATATCTCCAAATATTTGATTATCGAAGACAAATGGCAAGATTTTGATGTAAAAAAACGCGATTGAAATTCATGCTCGACAAACAAATCAATAGGTACGGGCCACCTTAAGCGGAGCAGCACTCAAGTGCTCTATTTTATGAGAAAGTTCACTTGGTAATAACTTGGTTATAACTTACTTGTAACTCAGGAATGGAGAATAAACTTCTTTGGGAGCAAACTCTTCGATTTCCTTGGTTGGTCGTCCTTGACCATCAGGATAAGGAATCACCTATTATAGCAAACATGATGCAATGTCAAGATTTGTATAAGATCAATAATCAATAAGATCGTTCTTGTGAGCTTTTAGGCATTGGTTTGTTCTGATGGTTAGGCAATGGTATGCAATTTTGTCACAGCTAAGATCTCAAAGAATACCTACATACATTTTTGGCCCATTTTTGCGCATTTTTGATGGGCTATAGCCTTTTTGTCGATTTTGGCCCATTTTTGCGCATTTTTGCATTTGGTCGATTTTCACTCATTTTTACGTATTTTTGATGGGCTATAGCCCATCGATTGTCGATTGTCGATTTGCTTTTTGTCGATTTTCACCCATTTTAACGTATTTTTGATGGGCTATAGCCTTTGCTTTTTGTCGATTTTGGCCCATTTTTGCGTATTTTTGATGGGCTATCTTTGCTTTTTGTCGAATTTAGCCCATTTTTTGCGTATTTTTGATGGACTATAGCCTTTGCTTTTTGTCAATTTTAGCCTATTTTTGACTATTTTGCATGGGCTATAGCCTTTGCATTTTATCGATTTTTGGCCATTTTTGAGAATTTTGCATGGGCTATAGCCTTTGCATTTTGTCGATTTTTACCCATTTTAGTGTATTTTTGATGGGCTATAGCCTTTGCTTTTTGTCGATTTTGGCACATTTTTGCGCATCTCTTATTTTATTTGTAATCTTTTGCCAGGGCTCCCATTGATAGCAGAGTTTTCATTAATTCTGAAGGGACTACCCTGGTTATATATTTTTTGATTTTAAATAAAGGTTTCATTCATTCGAAGCTTTTTTGTTTATTTGTTTGTCTGTCTGTCTGTCTGTCTGTCTGTCTGTCTGTCTGTCTGTCTGTCTGTCTGTCTGTCTGTCTGTCTGTCTGTCTGTCGAAACATGTGTTACCTGTTGTAACTCGGACGTTAAACAGTAAGGTGGCTTGTCTCCAGGAGGTGAAATATCGAGTTTTAGAGTGCCTACAAAACAAAGATATGTGTTAATAATAAGCCTATCAATCCTCTAGAGCAGGAAGAGAACCGGAATGAAATTAGAATCTGTGACTGTACCATACTTTGGTAACAAAGTCTTCTCCAAATACAGTGAAAATCTCACCTTACGGTCAACTTCATAATACGGACACCTCAGAGAAGTTTTTTTATGTCCTAACAGC
This sequence comes from Telmatactis stephensoni, assembly GCA_029948255.1. NCBI lineage: Eukaryota > Metazoa > Cnidaria > Anthozoa > Actiniaria > Isophelliidae > Telmatactis > Telmatactis stephensoni. Next base: position 590,869 of record JALIZF010001801.1, read on the forward strand.
TGGAATCTCTGTACATTTCCTTGCAAAATAGCAAAACCTCTATAACACAGACACCTCTATATTACGGACGTTTTTCTTCGGCCCTTTGGTGTCCGCTTTAAAGAGGTTCTACCGTACAATTTCCTCAATACCACTAGGAGTCCATTAATGTTCTTGGACCAATCAAATTCTCAGTTGCAGTACAGTCATAGTACGGAATTTTACCTAGTGTTTTCACTCATAACAACTCTGCTTTTACCGCTCGTGTGTCAGTTTGTGTAGTGTTTGAGGGTTAGTACCTGGTATACACTTCAAACGTTTAAGTACTGATGAGGGACGTTTGATGTCGGCCAGGAACTTGTACAGATCTTCATCTTTTAGTTTGTCAGATTCCTAGCAAATGTAGAAATGGCAAATTTGATGACTGAATAAATGACTGCATTATCAAATCAAATGATCATGTCATAATGAATAAATAAACGAAGGAAAGGACAAACAGATAGGAATGAATGAATCAATCAATCAATTTAAAAGCAAAGAACAAGGTTATGGACAGAATTACAGCCAAAATCGTTGCATCGCGACCAGCAAATTACAAATTTTGGTTTGATTTTGGGTTTTTCTGATCCGTCAATCAGTTTGGGGGCGGAGCTTATTACAAATCAACCAATCACTGAACGAGTTCGTGAAAGCACCGCCCCCAAGAATGATGGACCGATCATAAAAGACAAAAACACTGCCGACGTTAGAGGTCGCGATGCAACGAATTTCGCTGTAAAGTGGAAAGAAGAAGCAGTGAATGAGCTAATGCACTGACGGACAGAGGAACAAAGAAGCAATCGTTACCTGTTTGAAAAAGCTACTGACAGTGAGTGTGACAGGTCTAAACTTTATAAGGTCTGGCACTGTTTCAAACTCAGTTGGTTCAACCATTAAACTACCATGGAAAGATTTCCGCTGGTCAGCAATGTTTGTAGATCGTGGGAAACTCTCTGCTCGTTTACCAGGTTTGACAGCAGCCACTGCATCCCCACTAACCTAAAATAAACCAAAAACTCTTCGAAAAAAATCCCCTCTAAAACAAACACCTAAGGAATAGCAAAGGTTATTTATCTTTGAGAGAACACCATCTTGTAAAGTTTGAGTACAATAAGAGTAGAGAACATATATTTTTATTACAGAAAGTTTGTTGTAATTACCTTTCGTCCCCCAGGTGTTGCGCCTGAAATGATTTCCTTCTCGTTTGTGGCACCAGTTTCAGCAGTAGCAGCACCACTAATGATGTCTATAAGATGAATGGCTGTCCAAGCAAATGGCATCCTGTATTTACCCAGTCTATCAACACTTCCTAATACTGATGAACGAACTTTTTCTCTTTGCTAAAAACGAGAGAAAAACAAATGCAATCAAACAGGAGGAAGGAGAAATCTCTTCCCAAATTGCGCCATTCACTGACATGACACCATGAGTAGTTAGATCCCCCTAAAAATGATTGTACTTTTAGGGAGGGGTGGTGTAGTCAAAATACACGCATATTTAAGAAAATCTTATGTAAAGTGTTTTAGCATTACCAAAATACTTTATCTGTCTCAGTATTTGGCAATCAATTTACATTTTCTTTGTGCAAATACAACATACAACAACATTTCTTGTTTTGCCGTCAACCTAAAACATTTCTTGTTTTACCTTTGGATTTTCCGTGTCTTTCATGTAGGGTTCTGCTATCTCACTAATGTCTCCTTGTTGTAAAATTTTCTCTAGTTTGATGACCAAAAACACATCCGTTGAAGGATATGTGATGGAAAAGATGGCTGAACGACTAAGTGTTGAAATGTCTGTACGTGGTGTGGTTTCTTTTAGGAGTTTACGACACCATTCGGGATTCATATCAAAGTAAAAATTTTCTGAAATCTAACAAGAAAACAATGTTAATAAATGAACAGTTCCACATTCATTCGTTCATTCATTCATTCATTCATTCATCTATTGACCAACATTTAGTCAGTCAGTCAGTCAATCACTTTGCCTTACCTTTTTCTTCACACGAAGGTCATACAGTGCCATACTAGCAAAAATTGGTTCCACTTCAATCTCAAGTCTACGAAAAATACAAACTAACTGAGTGTACTGAATGATTTGTTTTCAGCAATTCACTTGGCAAAGTTTGCCCTGTGTGATGCTAAAAGAAAGAGTACATGTACTTGCTAACAGGTCGAACATAATTATATAGCCATATATGAGTCCCAATGGAGCCAGAGATGTTTTTGTGACATCCATAGGCTGCATACTCGGGCATACCCAATCTTCCCTTTGATTCTTATAGTCTAGAGCCACATATAAGTCTGTTGCCTAATAGGCTACTGGTATAGCCACTGGTGCCTTACGATATGTATTGAGCTTTGAGCTTGGGCAACCAGAATTATGTTCTAAAGAGCATGAACTCAGCTCAGCTTCTGACTTGTAGTTTTGGAGGCACATGCTTCCACAGGCACAAAGGGCTACAAATAATTTTTCTTAGGCTGCAGCAGTCTTGCACATGGCTAGTTCACTTATTTCATTGTAGTTGAATTATCCCATCAGGAGGGCATCCTTGAGACAATACTAAAATGTAAACTATGTTCTCATAGAGTTTGGGAAAAGGAGCGAGTGTTCAAGATGGATAATAAGGCACAATAGTGAGGGTGAGATGCAATTGCATTGAGCTCTTATGGGAAATTGACATTTTTAGTGGTTGTAAAATTTTGGTATGATCATTATCGCAATCCAAAGAAGTTTTTCAGCTTACTTTAAGGTAGTTGGGGACCCTTGCTACCGCGCATCTCGCGCGCGCACTTTTATTAAAGAACATTCGCTTGGCACTAGCGAGTCAGCGATTGAAAACCGAAGAAATTCGTTTTTTGGTAAAGAAAAATAGTATTTTATCGACCGGATTCTGCAAGCAAATTTATCAAAACATGTTGTGCACCGTGTAAAGTAGGAGAAAAAGCTCAAACTATAAAATTTAGGGATCTATTATGAGTCGAAAAGGAGCAGAGAACAATGGCTGATTTTTTGTGTTCGTTTTCGAAGATTTTTACCCTTTGTTCTTCTCTAACTCTTTAAACAATTCGGTGACCCCCTGATTTTATAAATGATTTCTGCTCACAATTTTATAAACTTTTCGTATAAAGAAAAAAAAGAATACTTCTATCGTTTCGATTTTGAGTAAATTTATCATTTTTCTGTCTGATCCTCCAAAAACGTGTATTCTAGAAGGCCATTTTTCGCATATTATTGTTGATCTTTCGCTTCTTTGCAAATTGTTCGGCAACAACTTAGTTCCAAGTGTTTTTCTGCATCCCAGGCTATCATTTTGTTTGCTTTTAAATACATTTGGTTGTTCCAAAATTCTTATAATTTGACCGGATATCGCGAGGCCATTTTTCATAAAAAGATCCCCAAACACCCCACATCTCCCCCCTCATATCTCAAGAGTGACCTCGGTGACCCCCCATTTTTATTTTACATTTTATTTCCTCCTATGCCCCTCTTTCTTTGTAGGAATTTTGAAGGCAAGTTTATCGTAAAAATTCATGAATCCCGAACTACCTTAACTGTAGACATTTAACAAGGACTCTTTGACCAAAGTGCTCTTGTGGAATTGTAGCAGGAACTCTTCTTTCAATACCTTCTTCCTGCAATATAAATTATGTTTAAATTAAATTTTAACTTCTCAAGCAAAGACATGTAGCTAGAACAGATTTCATCTCTTCAAGATGTAAAACTACAAAGGCTTAATTAAAGTAAAACTGCTTTCAAATACTGTATCCCATGTTTGAGATTTCAAATACTCTGCTCCATGTTGAGGCTTGAATTCCATAAGCACAACAAAAGAATGTATCAGCTGAGACTCTTCCTGATGATGCATGATTGACACACCTTTAATTCTCCACACTGTTACATGTACAAATATGTACATGTACATGTATTGTAGTAGTTTCCTTATTCTTATCTCCTGAAATTATTGTAAGCAGGAAATTGATTTTACTGACCTGCTGTACAGGATAAACACTAAAGCATGAATCACTACGATTGAGTGTCCTTTGTTCTCTGTTAGCAACATCAACTTCCTCTGGTGGCATTCTGTCCAGGAGTGTTGGTAGCAGATCATCAGGTTGTGATGATTGTAAGTCAAATATACTGGAAACAGAGAATTCAAAACAATTAATTTCTTCATATATAACAATACTACTTCACTTTATGGATGCTACTATTAGGCAATACCTTATGGAAAGGAAGTCCCAAGACACAATAACTTTTAATTAAATAGACCCTTTGACCAATACAGATGTCGGTGGGGTGCAAAAGAAGCAAACACTCAAATGACTGAAATTAGTCAAACCCCTCCCCCCCCACCTCTCTAAATCAGACAGCTCGCTAAAATTAAATTATTCAAGATAGCATCAGTATGATGTACATTAGTAGATAGGTCTATTGGCAGTCATATTGCTGTGATGTATATTATTTTAAGTGACCATTCAGGCGTACACGTAGAATATAATGTAGCAATGAGGTACCACACAAGCACTTAATTTTAGTGACGTTATTTTAGGTGATCATTACAGGCATACATTTACAATAATTGTAAACCTTGAAAATACCAAGAATGTAGCAATGAGCTACTGCAAGCACTTAATTTAATGTTACGGTCATTTAATTAGAACTAGATTTACTGCAGCAGTATTCTATGCAAACAGTCTGTAGTATTCATCTCATGCCATGATTTTTCTGACATAATTGGAAAATGGAGATTCATGTAATTACACATGTACGGTAAAAAAGTCACAGTCTTAATACCTGGAAGCCCAGCTTCCTTTAGGTAAATCATTCTGTAGCTTAGCTTCACTATCTTGACCTCTTTCATCTTCTTTTTCCTGGCAAAAAATAATACATCTATCACTTTATAGATAAACAAACAAACAAACAAACAAATAAATAAATATTAAATAAATAAATAAATAAATGAATAATAAATAAATATTAAATAGATAATCAAGCTCCGATCCTAGCCACCATAATTCTAAAATTTAATGATTACAGAGTCATGTATAAATTAATGACTATGAAACTACAGTATTGTATAAATAAATATTTATTGAAAGTGTGAAATCATCTGCAATCCACAAGCAGACCACAACTGGGGACACTAAGTGTATCCTTACAATGTGTGTCCATAAATGTTGAACAATTTTGCCAAGTCAGGAATAAATATTGCAATCTAATAAAATCTATTGATTTTGTAAAAATAGTTCAAGGTGGTTCAATGAAGGTCTAGTACATTTAATTGGGGCAAGTTCTCTACCCAGGATAGTAAATGAAAAATCAAGAAAGCCCACTGGTATTAACCTGTGACAGTCAGCACCTAGTATGCAATATATATATAATATAATATTATATGTGTCTTAAAGCATGAATGAGTCTGCACTTGCCTGGTCAGCAGTCTTGACCTTCTCATCAACTTCAAAGACATGTTTTGGTAATGATTCAGTAAAACTTCTAGAGTGGGTAATCTTTCGACGAGAGTCTGGTTTGCCCTCTTCAGAACATCGGAACTGATATCTAAAAATGCAAATACAATGTACCTAATGTACCTGCATGTGCTGTGTAATGATAATCTACCAAAGGCACTACATGTACATTTGTTCCTCCATTCTATAATTTCTTTCTGGGGGCAAGAAACAAGCATCAGAATAATACTCCTGGTTTCCTGAGGATGTCAGTATTAAAGTCCCTATGACGGATAATATTTTATTTTCAAACTCAGTTCTTGAAAGAAAACATAGTAAAGATCTTTTAATCTTGTTTTTCCTCACTCCATATTTTCTGAGATATAAAGGTTTCAAATTTCAAAATGCAAATGTGATGACGTAAGAGGAGTAATCATTTATTATACAAAAACAAGAGAATTTAAATTACTTGTATTTTTCCATTTGTAACTCATTTCCATTGGTAAAGCCTGTTGTTTAGTAAAAAATTTAGCTCTCGAATTGAAGTCCTCGTTTTGTAAAACCCATGAGAAGTTTGCAGTGTTGCCTCCTCTTACGTCATCAAATTTGCATTTTGACATTTGAAACCTTCATATCTCAGAAAATACGAGGTAAGGAAAACCTGGGTAAAAAGATCTTCACTATGCTCTCTAAAAAGAACTAAGTTTGAAAATAAAAATCTATGTGTCATAAGGACTTTAATAGCCAATGGAACAATGTATTAATACGCAATGGAACAATCAATTGGAACTGTACATGTGCCATCACAAAATAATAGGGGCAATTACTAAGTAAATCATTCACGTACAGGAGGAATAGTGCTGGTCCAAGGGTGGACCCTTGGGGAACACCAGAGGTAACAGGTAGCGTATTTAAAGTGGCTCCAAGAACAGTTACACATTTGATGACAATCAGTTAGGTAAGCAGTGAACCAGTTGAGTAAGTTGCCACTAAAGCTAGATGTACGCGGACGTCCACTGTTCTCCAAAAACTCCAAATTCACTCGAATAAACTACCCCAAACGTTCCTTCCAGAACTCTATTTCAGCTTTTTGTAAACAATGACCGCAATAATTTTTCTTGTAAAAGGAGCATTTTTTGAGAGGCATTGATGATTGATGTCTGTTTAATGCACAACATAAACTACAATGTTGAAGTCTACTAGGTAGTCGCGCTTCATCAGAATCGGTGGTAAATAAACAGTTATTTTCATTATTAAGTATTAATAGTACAAAATACCTTCTATTTACAATGGACCAGTCTGCTGTGTATGTATGAATACAGTCCTTCAAGTGTGGATCACTGTCAAACCTATAAAACAGTCAGTTTTCATTAACAATTTTCCATTTTCAAAAAGTGTTAGTTTGAAAACATTTGCATACTTTGACTGTTCAAGCCATAAGCTCGTTAAAAATAATATCAAACTTGAACATTAATTTGGAATAAATCTTGTGAAGGGATCCCCATGGAAACAACCTATTAAGTGATTTTTTTGATATGCAGGTACAATTGCAGATATTGAGAAATTTTGTAATAAGATTTAAGTCCATATATTTGATCACCCTCTATGTCAATCACAAAAATCAATGTTAGGGCTCTATAAATGCTAGAAATGGAAGGAGCATGTCAAACTTAGTAATCACTGAAAATTTCAGATAATTATCTTAAAAATTGAAAAACTAGTGAATTTGAGAAGCACTTGGTTTTTTACAAAGAATGTATTGGTAATTTTCACTGGGGGCAGGTTTTGCCCCTCACTTGAAAAACACCATACATTCTTTGTAAAAAAGTCAATGCTTTCAATTTAATTCACCATTGCTTCAATTTTCAAGATAATAATCCACACATTTCAGTGATAAGTTTGACATGCTTTTTCCATTTCTGGCCTTTACTAAGAGCCCTAGAATTAATTTTTGTGATTTACATATAAAGGGTGATGCCTATTGATAGTAAGCAATAATTGACAAGGAAATCAAGTAAATACACCTATTTCAATAAATGTTGTCGGTATCAAGCCTACGCAACTCACCTGAAAGGGAGTATGGGAAGAAATTACGTAAGTTAGAAGACCACAAAAATCCCATATGATTACTCAAATTCTGCTTGCTCTAAGTTAGAAGACCACAAAAATCCCATATGATTACTCAAATTCTGCTTGCTCTGACCTTATACACTAATAATTAAAAGTACTTCACTTACGGATGCTTAAGTGAATACCAAAGCAGAAAGAAAGCAAAGTTTTGCTACTACCCATACTCCTTTTCGGTCTAGTCGCGTGGGCTTGAGAGCTCTCATACGACAACCTTTTTGAAATAGGTATATACAGCATTGTTGATAATACTAAACACTGTACATACCCAATATCTTTAGGGATAGAAGGCTGAACAGTTCTACAATGTCGTGGAATGGTAGTAACCTCAATATCATCATCTGGAAATTCCAGCATACTACTTTCAGGCTCATTGTCATTAAGTGGTTGGCTTTGCAGGATAAACTCCTCAAAGTCCAAAGGATCAACTACTTCTGTTAATGGAACCTGTTGAAAGAAATATAATTATAGAAGAACACTTAATCTGTAGTCTCAAGCTTTCTAGCATGCCTGAGTTTAATGTGTTACCCGATAGGTGCAAAATTAATTAAACCTTAACATATCAATTCATTTGGTAATAAATATGAGATAAAAGAATAACTGTGCATATCTGTTTTCTGGCTAAAATACAAAATATGCAATATTCTAATTCCATGGTTATGTCTTATTTAAAAACTCATTAATAATTCATAAGGCAAACACAATGAAAATTGCCACTGTGACGAGTGTCTTTATATCTGATAAAGATTTGGCCTAATAATTAGGCCAAATCTTTATCACATATAAAAACACTCGTCATGGTGATTTACATCAACTTTAACCTTGATTTTCTCCAAGATAAATGAAGATATTTTTGATTTTCTTTTAGAGAACAACTCTAATATGTGAACTGGAGTTTTTTAAGCCGTATAAAGAATTCCAGATCGTGTTTTATCGGTATAAAAATCCTCGCTTACGGCTCGGATCTTTATATCCGATAAAACACTCTCTCTCTCTTGTTCTTTATACTATACATATAGTCTAGTACAAGCTACATGAGTTGTTCTAAATAATGTAAATACATCCTACCAAATATATATACACCTATTTCAGAAAAATAATGTTGTCAGGCAAAATGCCTCAAGCTAAGGTGACTCACCCAAAATGGAATATATGGGTAAATAAAAATAAATAAATAGCTGTTTATTTATAAGTGTTCATACTATAAATTACCTCGGACTGTACTAAAATTACAAATTCACGCCCAATTATTCACATATATATATCTAGACAAAAGAGCTTAATTTTTGTTTATGATTTAAAGTCCATACGGAATCTGAAATACAAGGCATTAGTTTTACATATACCAATAGACCCCTTGCACTGAGTTCCTCATATTAAACAGAGCAGCTCAAGTCTTGGGGACAAAAAGAAAAGACTTTGCTCTCTGAGAGCTAGAATCATTGTTTTGTCCCCCAGATTTAGCTGAATTCCAATATGCTGCAAGGGGTCTATACTTCTTTTCAACCTATTCAGACATATGTCAGTCTTTGGTCTCTCA